>OX377203.1:62148999-62338990 GCA_947396885.1 Heligmosomoides polygyrus polygyrus
GAAAGCGCTGATTAAAGCAAATAGATTACGTTTCTGAACGGACACTGAAGATAGTGCCGACGTTGAAGAGATGTTGAGGATGGGGGAGGGAGCTGGATGGCTTCATGTCGAAGAACTACTCACTGAATTTAGAGAAGGTAGACCAAGGTTCGAAATTACTAGGGTTTTCAAACACCTCCTTTTTTAACTGCTAGGGTGTCGAGAGGGTTGCACAAGTAGAGCAGCTGCTTGAATAGAGTGATCTTGGCTTAGTGACTCTCTAAAGTCGCGCGAAGCGCGCAAGTGCGAGACACGCCCAGGCGTGTCGGAGCACTTGTTAAATATAAAAGATCCGTTATATTATAATACCTATATTTATTATTTTGAGTTGAGTTATCAGTAAGAAAGTTTTATATCCATTACATGCTATGAAATTTTTCCAGAATTTTTGAAGCAAAGAATAATAAGATTTTTCATTTTTTCCATTATAACAGTATGAGGCATGCTAGTGAACATGTCTGTAAAATCAGCGGAATACAATTTAACATTATCTGCGTCAATACTTGCTAGTTCTGGTGTTATTTTAAAATTTTTGATAGCCCAAAATGTTTTAATAGACCTTGTATTACTAGCTACATTATTGGCGTAATTAATAAGTGTGTTTTTAGAAAAGTAAATATACAACAAAGTTCTAGGGCCAAGGGCTTAACACTGCTATATATGCCCGGTAATAAATCTAAATTTCACAGGGTCTTTATGAAGTTTAGGCAGAGAATAAATAATTGGTAAATCTACATTTGAATCTACGCTTAATTTATTTCTTATTTGGAATTGTTGATGCTTTTCTATTATGGGCAGCTTATTAGAAACGTTCAAATTAACATATGTATTATTAGTGTTACTGTTGTTAAAGACATCATTTTCGTTATCATATGTAATTCCATTTCTTTCATTAGGTTAAGTATGTAAAATTTTTTGCAAATAATACCATAATTATTGCTTGCTTTATCCAATGGACAAATATAAAATCTTTTTGTAGTCTTTGTATTGTATGGTACGGTATATAAACTTTATTACTGATGTTGATATGACTTAGCAATGGTTTTTATTTTGTTTCTGTATTCTATTGCAAAGAAATTGTTCAATTGGTTCATTTGGTCTGACGAAATTCCATGGGATCTACTTATGTGATTAATAACTTTTTCGACAGTGGATTTATATGTGTTATGCACTATATCTCTGGTGTAACCTATTACTGGTCTATATTTTGTGCCTTTTACCATAATTTCTTCAAGTGTTGGTGTTCTATAATGTTTAGATTACCTGTGATAATTTGACAATGAGTAGTGTCAATGAATGAGCTGTATTTACTTTTTTCTGTTTTACATATGCATTCTCTATTGAGTATATCTTTATAACTTTCAAGATTGGCGTTTTTTAGAAATTGATTATAGTTGAAAATAGTAGTAGATATAGGTCGCTTATAGGTATACACGGATCTATCCTAGTCCGGGGGGGGCCACATAACTAAAAGGTAGGTAACAAAACGAATTGAGACTTACCGAGCGCCTTCTAGGGAGCGAATGGAGCCTAAAAGAAATCAAACACGAACGAACAAGCGGGTAAAACAAAAAATAGCCGCGGTTCACAACCGTCCTCGGCGGGCAAAGAACGACAGAATGAGGGCATGCCGCGTGCTGACCGCCGGCTGACATGTTATAACCAGGATCTAGCATAGTGAATAGGCGGATGAAGCCGCATGCCGCGTGCTGGACCGCCGCTGACATGTCATAACCAGGATCCAACAGGGTGAGGAGGGCACACAACTTTGCCGGCTTACAATCGCAACAAAAGTAATTATTCGTCTTTTTCTTTGCGACTTTTTCTTCTTTAGGGTCCTATGTTGTTCTGTAGGAGCCCGTCGGTAAGTCTCAAGTGAATCTGTTACATATAATACTTTTTATTTATGTGCCCCCCCCGGACTAGGATAGATCCGGTATACACTACTCTGAAAGGAATAAATTCTTTTGTGGAGGTACTTCTGATTATTTCTTTAACTTTGCTGCTGTTGAATATTTTATTAAAGTTAATACGGTCAAAAATATCACCTTTATATTCCATGTCTACATAATTGAATAATTTTTCTACTTGTTTGATGTTATTGTTTGTATTGTATTTTATTTGTGTCAGCAAGCACAGAACAATAAGCTTAGTTTTTTGATTGCCAAGGAAGTCTTTACTTAAACTGAGATTAACAAGTGTATCCAAATTTTGTTTATTTAGCATCTTGATTTTGTTATAAACTTCAAAGACTTTAATGTTTTCTTCGTTACTGAGATATTGTATAAATTGGTTTGTATTATAACAATTTTTGTTTTTACTTCTTCTTTTATTTCCTCTATTTGTTCTTTGTTTCACAATCTGAAGTGAGTAAAATGGATGATTTGTTTTATAATCAAGTGGATTAATTATAGAAGATATATTTCCATAGCCTTTTATGTGTCATTAAGACCAAATGGATAAGCACTATTTAGAAGTTTAATCCAAAATAATTCTTTGTTAAATAAATTGTTTTTGTCTATGTTTTCTTCTAAGGCGTCTAAAACTGTAAACTTTGGAACTGACCCACATTGATGAAAATGTTCATAGAGTGGAGTGTATTTCTTTTTGTTATTAGTGTAATAAATGTGCTCTCTGATTCTTTCTTTTAATGATCTAGTAGTTATTCCGACATATTGAAGCTTACAAGAGTCGCAGTTAATACAGTAAACTACAGATTTAGTTTTACAATTACTATCTTCCTTTTTATAGGTATTTATATAAACTTTAGTAACATAAGAAATAATGTGGTTTTCAAAATTGATTTGTTTACAGTACCTACAGTCAGAACTGCAAATTGACCCTTTACTGGAGTTTCCAAAATTTTTAATGGAATATTGATTGCTCCCATTTTTATATTTTATAAATTTGGTTAGGGTGTTATAGTTAGCTATGTTATAGTTAAATTCATTTGCAGACCTAGTATCAAAGTACCTGGGAGGTCCAGCCCAAGTACAGTGAGCAGTTTCCCATAATGGGTTTTAGGGGGCTGCCCTACGGGGTTGTCGAACCCGTTTTGTACCATATGGGTACGGTTAGTACTGGAGGCGCCAAAATAAACTGCTCACGACTATTTTGACTTTTATAAATCCCATCAGTACTAACCCCTATTTTTAGTAAGAGGGTAGGTCCTCTTTTTTGTAGTTAATGAGTTGAAAGCGGGATGTCAAGGTTCCCTTTAAAAACAATAACAAAAACGTAAATAACAACAACAAAAATAAACGGGGGAGGGGGATACTGTATTGTAATTAGATATGGAGCAAATCAGTAACCATATATAAGGTTTTATGTGTTAGACTATAAGTTATTAGGTACATGATATTAGTGTTTAGAGTTTTTGTTGATAAAATACAGGATTGGATTAGTGCTTTGAACATTTTTGCCTTTATTTAATAAAAATACAGAACTAGAAAGAGCAGAAAGGTATAATGTATGCTTAGTCAATAAACAAATTATCGGTTAGCAAATAAGTAATTAGATTAAATTTAAAAGCGCCAACTTGACGCACAGACCACTGGTCCATTAAATCACCACTGGTGACTGAGGCAAATTTCCTCCATAATTTGTGTTAATAAAAGATAAAAGATATTAAGTAAAACCCGAAAATCGGTGCTGAATAATATGTGTCCTCGGGTTACCCTCGAAGGTACACACTTATTCAGTACATTCAAATACATTTTAATAATTTGAAGAACCAAGATAATAACTTTTATGGTTCGTTTCGCCACCTTCCTTCAGACGAACCTTGTAAATTATAACACCTCCACGGTGGCTCATCAGTGAAGAAAGAGGTGTTATAATTTATTTTAATATTTATTTATTTATTATCTCGAGAAATCTGTAACGCCATCAACCATATGATGTGACACAAAATGTTCGTAGGCCGGCCTGTCACTAGGGCCTGTCGCCTGCATTCGAATGTCCGTTTTTGGCTCGTTCCTCCACGCAAAAGCAAGCAGTTTCCAGTGGCACCACGTGGAGGAACGGACATCGCCACCGAAGAGTGACGATGCCATTTCTTTTCTGCGTATGCTCCGCAGACAGGCTGTTCCGAGCAAACCAAGGACGAGTTCTGGTCCCTGCTTGATGAGAAGACAGCGGAAGTACCGTCACAAGATATGGTTGTTGTGGCAGGCGACCTTAATGGTCACGTAGGAGCAACGAAAGACGGCTACAACTGTCATGGTGGTTTTGGATATGGGTCGCGCAACGCCGATGGTGAGCGTATACTTGAGTATGCAGACTCACATGACCTCACCATCGTGAACACCAAATTTCGAAAGCGTGACTCCCACCGCATCTCGTTTTATAGCGGGAATGCTAAAACGCAGATTGACTATGTCCTTGTTAGGCGTCGCGACCAAGTCCTTGTCACAGACGCGAAGACCGTGCCGTATGAGACGGTTGCCACGCAACACCGTCCACTGATCTGCCCGCTAAAGATCACACCTTCGAGGTGTAAACATGTAGAGCGATGTGGGTCGGCTAGAATCAAATGGTGGCGACTGAAAGAGAAGGAAGCGGCAGTTATTTCTCGCATTCGGTTGCCGACAGTGACAACTGTCGACGAAACCTGGAAGGATGCTACCGATGCGATAACTCGGGCTGCGCGCCTCGAACTCGGCACAACGAAGCCTGGACGACGCTGGGTCGACAAGCAGGCATGGCTGTGGACTGATGATGTCAGCGAGAAAGTCCGAGAAAAGAAACGGCTCTATCACTGTTTATCGGTGATAAAACAGTCCATAATTGGCGGAACTATTGAGAAGCAAAGAAAGCGGCAAAGAAGGCAGTGGCCGCTGCTAAAGCCGCATACTACGCTGATGTCAGCAAAAAATTGGAAACGCGCGATGGTGAGCGTTATATTTACCGAATCGCCAAAGCTCGCTGTCGCCAAGCAGAAGACATTGAGAAGTTCTTTGGCATTAACGACGAGAGCGGTCATCTTCTGATGGATCGTAAGAGGGCTGTGAAGCGATGGCACGACCACTTCGAGGAACTCTCGAATGTAGAATTTGAACATCCTGCTGTTCCTTTTGCATCACCTGTATACGGTCCCGTTCAGAAGATCACAGTGAGCGAAACTGAAGCAGCCCTGAGGAAGATGAAGTCAGGCAAAGCCACTGGTCCCGATGACCTGCCAGCTGACCTGTGGAAGTCGAAGGGCTGGTGCCCTGCTGACTGGCTGACTGCGTTTTTCAATCAGGTTGTTGCTGAGAAGAAAGTGCCTGAGGGTTGGCAGCAAAGCACGACCATCCCGATTTGGAAGAAGAAGGGCAGTCCTGCAGACTGCGCCAGTTACCGTCCAATTCGTCTTCTTTCGCACACCATGAAACCATGATTTGAGCGAATTGTCGACGGACGTATCCGGGATGTCGTACAGCTTTCCACGAATCAGTGTGGTTTCGTATCTGGCTGTGGCACCGTTGATGCGATTCACGCCGTTCGTATTCTGCTAGAGAAGCACCGCGAGAAACAGAAACCGGTGCATTTTGCCTTCCTGGACTTGGAGAAGGCCTTCGACCGCGTTCCGCGAGATGTTATATGGTACGCGTTGCGACAACATGGTATCCCTGAAGAGCTTATTGAATGGGTGAGCATTCTATACTCTTGCCCAAGGAGTCGAGTGCGAGCGCCAGCGGGCACCTCGACGGAGTTTCCCATCTCTGTAGGGGTGCATCAGGGATCTGCGCTATCCCCACTGCTTTTCGTGGTCGTGATGGATGCAATCTCACGAGATCTCCAAATGGCGGCACTTTGGATGCTGCTGTATGCTGACGACGTCATGCTTGCATGTGAAGACAAAACCGAACTCGAGCGACAGGCACAGGCGTGGTGCGATCGTTTGGCATTGTTCGGTCTCAAGCTAAACGTCAAAAAGACGGAATACATGACGACGGATGTGAATGAGCACGGATCTATTAAGATCAATGGTACTGAGCTCTCACGAGTTACATCTTTCAAGTATCTCGGATCAACAGTTACGCCCGATGGCAGTCTAAAGTTGGAGGTGAACGCACGTGTGAGTGCAGCCTGGTCCAAATGGCGCTCGCTGACTGGGGTGCTTTGCGACAGGACAATACCTTAGCACCTCAAATCGAAGGTTTATAGAACAATAGTCCGCCCAGTAGCGACGTACGGTGCTGAGTGCTGGCCCGTGACGAAGGAAGTTGAAAGCCGCCTCAGTGTAATGGAGACGAAGATGCTACGGTGGACGGCTGGAGTTACGCGTTTGGACCGCGTTCGTAACGACACCATACGACAGAGGTTCGGTGTCGCCCCGATAGCCGAGAAGCTGCGCGAAGCTCGTCTTCGATGGTACGGCCACGTCCTTCGCGCTAAGGACGACACCGTGTGTAAGATTGGCCTGAATCTTGTGGTCCCTGGAAAGCGGCCCAGAAGACGCCCGAAGCAACGTTGGCTAGATACGTTGCGCTTGGACTTAGAGATGGCTGGTGTGCACCCTGATCAAGCATTTGATCGGGAGAATTGGCGTCACCACACCAGAAGAGCGGACCCCGCCACCAAGCGGGACAGACGCTAATGAAAATGATGATGATTTATTTATTGTTAATATAATAATTTTGCATTTTTATTTTTTAATTTTTTATATTTTTAACTATTTATTTATTTATTTATTCTATTTTTTTGACAGCATTATTTTTTAAATTTTTTAAATTTCAAAGTTTATGGAGACGGCTTCGATTTCACGAGCTACTTTTCCATTTGACAGAGGCTATGCTGATTCCGTGTATGCCAGTCTTTCTCCGCGGCTAGCCGCGGGCGGTCTGCGCTGCGCCCACGTGGCAATTCTCAAAGACGACGATGCCACGGTCAGTCGACATTGACGAAGGCCGTTGGCTGGTCGGAGGTCGGACGTACAAGTTACCGTTGATGGTCCGTTGCAAACGCTAGATTTGAAGCATTTCAGAGTATTTTTCGGGTGTCGGCTCTTCTTGCTCTGCCAAGCCGCGTGCAGTCGCGTTGTGTCGACGTGGCAATTTTCGATATCCACTGACACCACGGTTAGTCGATATGGAGGAGGATAGTTGATCGGTCGGTGGCGGATCGCGGCTCCTCCACCGCCGCTACGGGAGAACCCTGGGAGACGTTCCCGCACGAGCAGCTTGGATGCGCCACAACATGGAATCCCTTCCCTAGCCTGGTTGTGCGCTCGAAGAGCGCAGAACCCAGCTGCGGACTCCCCTGAGCGACAAAAACAGTTTCCACACGAGCAGCTTTGGTGGCCTACACCCTGGAGTTCCTTCCCTAGCCTGGTTCTGCGCTCGAAGAGCGGCTCAGGCAAGCGAGCACTAGGACCTGAACGGGCTCCTCCACCGCCGCTACAGGAGAACCCTGGGAGACGTTCTCGCAGGAGCAGCTTAGATGCGCCACAACATGGAATCCCTTCCCTAGACTGATTGAGCGCTCGAAGAGCGCAGAACCCAGCCGCGGACTCCCCTGAGCGACAAAAACAGTTTCCACACGAGCAGCTTTGGTGCCCTGTGCGTAAGACCAATCGATTTTTTTGCATCATCGGAACTCTGACACGACATCTTGTCACACGTCCCACACGGCCGAAAGGGTGTGACAAGATCGTTGATGTGTTAATGTTCAGGAAAGTAGCTTTCCAAATTTTTGTTATTAGGGCGCGTGTAGCGCAATCGGAGGGGTGCTTTTGCATGCATGTCCTGTACCAGGTTCCTGGTTCGGATTTCCGCCATACCAACCAGGCCCTCCACCCCTCGGTGAGTTTTTGGTCGATGAATTGGTACCAAAGTTGTCTGCGAAAGATAAAGTGCTGAGTTTTTCATCGTGACCACCACAGGTGATCTACTGCATGGTCATTCACGCATTCAAATCGTGTCCCCAGGACATACCGAAGAAGTAGAATGCGTGGCGCATCCAAAAGGGATTGAGTGGCGGCCTTCTTGATCCATTCACTAGCATTTTTCTCAAATCATTTAAAATACGTTCACCTACTGAAAACATTCCCTCCTTTTCGACTAGCTTAGGTGGCGAGCAAAGTATTCTGGGATAAGCAGCGCCAAATGAGGATAAGCATATTTTACGAGGAGGTGGGACCACTAACTTTGTGGATTTGTTGACGTGCTTGGCGGCTTAACGAATATCCTTTTCTAGCTCTGGTTGCATTATTTCCAAAAATTCAAATGTACCATAGAAGACATGAGAATAGCATAAAAACATTAAAATGTCCTTGCTGATTTCAGTATTTTTTCAGGAATAGTCCTAATTGGAAGGATGAGGCCTGCAGTATTAGTGAAGACTGAAGGGAAAGTGATAAGCTTACTGAGAAAAAAGTCCGTTAAAAATTCCGTTAAATTTCTAAAAATTTCCGTTAAGTCGTTAAGCCGGATTTTAACGGAAAATGCCGTTAATTCGTTAAATTCGTTAAATCGTTAACCGTTAAATGTGCACCCCTGTCACCGACGTCGTTCATCACGTGCTTGGTACAGAGAGGTGTCACCAATGTCGCGAAAGGCATTTCCAGATTCAGAAGAGGTGTCACCGATGTCGCGCCAGGGGTTCCGGATTCACACGACGTGTTACCAGTGAAGGTGGGACCACTAATGGGGACATTTTAAGAGTGGGGTCCAATAGGGACCGGTAAAGGGTTGGCCAATAAAGGAGGGACCAGTGAAAGTGGGGCCAGCAATGGGGGGCGGTGAGGGAGGGGTCCTGTGAAGGGGGGACCAGTGAAGGAGGGAGGGGTCCAGTGAAGGGGGGAACGGTAGATGGTTGACCAGTGAAGAGGGGACCAGGTGAAGGGGGGACCGGTAAGGAAGGAACCAGTAATGGGGAAGTGAAGGGGGACCAGGTGAAGGGGGAGAGGGGTCCAGTGAAGGGGGACCGGAAAAAAATTGATGAATAAAAGGGGGACCAGTGAGGGTGGGACCAGCAATGGGGATCGGTGAAGGATAGGGGAACCAGCGAAGAGTGAAGAGGGGACCAGTAAAGGGAGGTCCAGTGAAGGTGGGGCAGCAGTGGGGAGTGGCGAAGGAGGGGGGACCAGTGAAGGGTGAACCGGAAAAGGGCAGACATAAGAGGGGAACCAGTGAAGAGGGACCAGTGAGGGTGGGACCAGCAATGGGATCGGTGAAGAATAGGGGGACCATTGAAGAGTGAAGAGGGGACCAGTAAAGGGAGGTCCAGTGAAGGTGGGAGCAGTAGTGGGGAGCGGCGAAGGGGGGGGGGGACCAGTGAAGGGTGAACCGGAAAAGGACAGACATGAGGGGAACCAGTGAAGAGGGACCAGTGAGGGTGGGACCAGCAATGGGGATCGGTGAAGGATAGGGGGACCAGTGAAGAGTGAAGAGGGGACCAGTAAAGGGGACTAGTGGAGGGATCAGTGAAAGGGACCAATAAGGGGACCAGTATTTTCTCTGTGTCGTCCAATGTGACGTCAGAAAACGTGCTACAGACGTCGTGCCACGTGTGTCGTGGTGCAAAAGACGTGTCGAAGACGTCGTGACATATGCGTCCGGACTCAGCAAATGTGTTACAGACGTTATCCAATGTGTATTCGGGTCCAGAACATTTGCCACAGATAAAACTTTGCACAGCATCCGTGAGATTTTCAGATGGCTTTTTAAAGGCTTCGGGTAACAACGAGTGTGTGCGTACTTGATTCTCACTTCCGTTTTCTGCCGGCACATGGGTAAGGGGTATTGGTGGAGTGGATAGCGGGAATGAGTGAAGGGATCGGAGTAATGTGACGTGAATAATTGTTATTCCCGTCGGACTGTGAACTGCATCGTTCTACCAATGCCAATTGATTGCATTTGTGTTTCCGCAGAATAAGCACTTCGGAGTAAGGCTCCGTATGTGTTCCTCGCCATGTACGCCACGAGTACTTCAGACAGTGAATCGCGGAGGTGCGATAGAGGGTGGGTAGGCCCCAAAGGTCCTACCGTATCCCGCTATATATTCTATATAGCAATATCGGGTTTTTACTCTAATGAATGGGGAAAGACCTACAGAGGACGAGAAGACGGTCGGTGTATTCCATTCTCCATTCCTTTGGCGGCCAGTAGGCCGCTGAACGTCTGGTGCTAGATATAATGCAGCACATATTAGGCAATAATGCTGGAAGTGATGCAAGCGTGAAGCTTGGGGCATTCACTTCAGAGGTTGCTTTTAGATGTTTGACTCTCTTCAAACTCTTACAAGGGAGGTCAATGAACATCCCGTGGCAATTTTGAAAGTGACCTATTGAGGGTTGTAGGGGATTGTATGAGAAGCACCGCAGTGGTTTCCAAATTTCCTGCGGACACCTGGTAGGTCAAAAATTGCAAAAAAAACCCGCGTCACTTCAGTGCGGGCCGATAAAGCAAAACTGAAACTGCCATGTCGTGGTTAGAATCTAACCTGCAAAAGGTTTGGGGCTGCAGCAGTAGCGTAATTACAGCGATTTCACAAATTGCTTGTTAGCGGTACAGTGAGCGAAGTGTAACGTTGAGGTGCGTCGCTCACCACCAACGGCGCAGCGACCGCTTGCCCGAGTGGCTATGGGGGCGGGGTTGCGGGAACAGTGTCGGGGGTTCGGATCCGAAGGTGCTGCTCCTGCATTGATGGTCTTGCTCCATCCATTTTTGTTGATATAAAGTGTATCTTGACCACGGTAGTGTACCATACTGACATTATAACTTTATTTTAACCTGGATGATACAATATAAACACAAAAATAAACACCCAAAGCAACAGCATTCATAGTACATAATTCGATTGGCCATTGAGGAGTAGTAGGCGACTTTTCTTTGCAAAATACATAACTTCAGAACTCCAAAGATGGAGGGAAAATTACTATTTTATTTTTATTTATTATTTTTATTATTTATTATTTATATTTTTATTTTAATTAACTATCTAACTATATTTATGATTGATTTTTTCGACCCCTCTTCGACCTCTGGAGAGTATAACAGTACCAATCCGTTTCTTCATCCTCAACCAACCATATTGCAAGTGATCTCACGGCCGTCACATACAGCATCCTCCTTACTGTTACAAGAAGGCGTAATACCACCCACATCATCGTCATCGTCCGGCTACCAGGCTACATCCTGCGCTTCGTTCAGGTCAAGGTAACATCGCGAACGAGAGAACAGGCCACTTTTCTTCGCAGTTCCTCGGTAGCATTCAAGGGTCTGTCCCAACTACAAAATAGATAAAATTTATTATCTTGACCGTATTCGTTAGGCAATGGCGAAAAGAGATTGAAAAAATGGATAAAAAAAGATTTATCTTTATTTTTCACTTATTTATTTATTATTTTATTTAATATGTATCAATTACGTATCATTAATTTTTTTATTTACATTTTCAATTAAATAATTGATGCATATATTCATATTTGATCGATTGTTGCGATCGTCCTTCGACAGACTATACCACACCCCCCCCCCTGACTTAATATCAGTTGTTTAATAAAATGTGTTTTCCGTGCCGAGTTGGTTGTCTTGCTAACTGCCTTCCTCCCGACTACTCTGCCCCTATTCGTAGGGAGACCGCCATAGCAGATGCGTTTCCGGGCATACTTCAAAATGCTATGTATGGCGTGATGTTGATTGTGCTGATTAGGATGAAACACTCCGGGTAGTTGTTCTTGTTTGATGTTTATTGCATCGACGTCCTCTAGTTCGTGATGTTAGCTTGACTTGAACGAAGCGCAGATATAGACTGGTCGTCGGACGATGACGATGATGTGAGTGATATTACGTCTCCTTGTAACAGTGAGGAGGACGATGTATGTGACGGCAGTAAGATCACTGGCAATATGGTTGGTTGAGCATGAAGAAGACAGATTGGTACTGTTATACTTTCTCTCTAGAGGTCGAAGAGGGGTCGAAAAAAATCAATCATAAATATAGTTAATTAATTAATTAAAATAAAAATAAAAATAATAAAAATAATAAATAAAAATAAAATAATAATTTTTCCTCGATCTCTGGAGTTCTGAAGTTATGTATTTTGCAAAGGAAAGTCGCCTACTACTCCTCAATGGCCAATCGAATTATGTACTATGAATGCTGTTGCTTTGGGTGTTTATTTTTGTGTTTATGTCGTGTAATCCAGGTTAAAATAAGGTTATAATGTCAGCATGGTACACTACCGTAGTCAAGATACGCTTTATATCGACAAAATGGATGGAGCAAGACCATCAATGCAGGAACAGCATCTCCGGATCCGAACTCCCGATACTTTTCCCTCAAGCCCGCCCCTCCCCCCCCCCCCCCATAGCCACTCGGCTATCCGGACGCTGCACCGTTGGTGGTGAGCAACGCAGCTCAACGTTCCACTTCGGTCATTGTACCGCTAACAAGCAAATTGTGAAATCGCTGTAATTACGCTATTGTTCCAGTCCCAAATCTTTTGCAGGATACATTCTAACCACGACATGGCAGTTCCAGGCGTCAGTATTGCTTTATCGGTCCGCACTGAAGTGAAACGGTTTTTTGCAGTTTTTGACCTACACAGGTGTCCGCAGGAAACTTAAAAACCACTGAAAACTCATACAATCCCCTACAACCCTCAATAGGTCACTTTTAAAATTGCCACGGGACGTTCATTGACTTCCCTTGTTAGTGTTCTTGATTTTCTTTACTAACCTAGCTATGAGCCAAGCTGTACTTAATGCAGCTATGATGGCCAAATAACTAAAGATGGTTGGTATGGCTCCAACTGGCCAACAGTGTGGGTTTCCCAGCAAGGCTTCTGACAGGGTCTAAAGTTCAGCGAGAAATAAACGCGATCAATCTAGACTCGAAAGCAAGAGCCGCCTTTTTTATCCCTCCTCCTCCCTTGGTCCTCTCCGAGGCTGCCCGGTCGAATGGAACCAGAGCCACTACAAATTACCTAGCAAAATGCTTTTGATAGGAATTTTTTTATGATCACAAAATTTTGCACGTTCACAGATTTTTGCTTCCTCTTGGATCGAACTATTGGATGCTGAATGAATGCGAAATGTACTGTCTCGATCTGTAGGAGAAGAAGTAATTGAGTGCATTTATGCTAATAGGCAAGGCTTGACACCGTCCGTCAATGCATAACTCGAATATCCACTTACAAGTGCTACGACACGCCTAACGGCGTGTCTCGCACTTGCACGCTTCGCGAGGTTATAGGTTTGCGCTTTTTTCTCAGAAAATACTCTCATACAGAAAGTACGTGTGATGTTTCAAAACAATTTTGTTAACAGAACAACAAAAAGACAACACTTACTGCAACGTTGAACACAACGTTTGGTTCCGACTTGAGTCCTGGTGTTAACCAAATCTTCAGATGGGACTTCTGTCGAACTCGCGAGCACGCCACGTACAGTTGACCAAGAGAAAATACTGGACTGGGGAGATATACTCAGAGGCGTACCTGTCGCGGGTAAACTTTGCCGTTCAACATGGGATAATTATGAGTTCTGCATGCGGACGGTCGTCGTACGACGGCGATGTGACCTCTGCTTCCTTTTTTTCGATCTTCTGACTCCAGACGGATGTGGTGCGACGAAGGAAACCCGTCTTCTGGATTCAGGCACTCAGAAACGTGCACAGACGCTCTTGTGTCAAGCAGGAGGAGGATGCGCTTCCTCTGATGCAGCAGCATCTCATGCTCAATTCTGAATGCGATCCTTCGTCGTAAGACGACGGTGTCTCCGTTTTTGACTGCAGAAGGTTGTGGTGCGACGAAGGGAACCGTCTTCTGGATTCAGGCAGTCAGAAACGCGCACGGACGCCGTTGTGTCAAGCAGGAGGAGGATGCGCTTCCTCTGATGCAACAATGTCCCATGTTGAACGGCAAACGTTGCCTGCGCCAGGTACGCAGATGCGTACCTGGCGCGGGTGAACTTTTCCGCGCAACATGGGATAATTATGAGTTCTGCACGCGGACGGTCGTCGTACGACGGCGATGTGACCTCTGCTTCCTTTATTTTCGATCTTCTGACTCCAGACGGTTGTGGTGCGACGAAGGGAACCCGTCTTCTGGATTCAGACACTCAGAAACGCGCACAGACGCTGTTGTGTCAAGCAGGAGGAGGGTGCACTTCCTTTGCTGCTACAGCATCTCATGCTCAGTTCTGAATGCGATCCCTCTTCGTAGGACGACGGTGTCTCCTCTTTTGACTCCAGAAGGTTGTGGTGCGGGGAAGGGAATCTGCCTTCTGGATCCAGGCACTCAGAAACGCGCACAGACGCCGTTCTGTCAAGCAGAAGGAGGATGCGCTTCCTCTGATGCAGCAGCATCTCATGCTCAATTCTGAATGCGATCCTTCGTCGTAAGACGACGGTGTCTCCTCTTTTGACTCCAGAAGGTTGTGGTGCGGCGAAGGGAATCTGCCTTCTGGATCCAGGCACTCAGAAACGCGCACGGACGCCGTTGTGTCAAGCAGGAGGAGGATGCGCTTCCTCTGATGCAACAATGTCCCATGTTGAACGGCAAACGTTGCCCGCGCGAGGTACGCGAAGGCGTCGCTAGGGGTTCCATGAGATTGCGCGTTGTTCTGTGGGGCGTACCTCAGCCAGGTTTCCAACCAGAGTGAGGTACGCCTCATCATTAACAGGGCAGAGCTAACTCAATTATATAGTGGTAGATTGGTGGAATGCTGACTATACCTTTATTACATGACATGACCGGGAAGCTGTGGTTTGCAACTGTTGATGAAGCCAGTATGGACAATGTAGTGAGAATTAGCAAAGGTGACCTCATTATTGATGGACGAGGATGGAATATGTTGGTTTCCATATTTTTTTGAAAAACTCATAGGCTTTTGTTTTTGCGCATCGCTGAAGACTTTGCCGTCTTCCAATCACCGCTACCATAGAAGGTTCCGATGTGCGGGTTCGGGTGTTTCGCCATCGTTCGATTCAATGTTGCTACGAATTTCTAGCGGCTATATCTTGTTAAGAGGCCGATGAATGGTCTTGTGGTTTGGCATTAGCACCTTTGCTGACCTTATGAGTCGGCGGAACGAATGATATCGACTATCTTACCATAGGGCCAATTTCCTCGCGGGATTGCCTCTTGTACAATAATGACAATCTCACCCACTTTGGAACACGTTCTATTCAAGTGCCCTGGCTGTTTGAGGATTATTCTTTGAGTTTCTCTCAAAGAAGTTAAATACAGAGTGCTCCAGTTTTCCCAGAACTTATTGGCGATGTTCTCAGAATATCGTAAAGCTTCTGTTGCTTGCTTTTGTGGGTGTATGAAATCGGGATCGTACGATGGATCCTCCAAGTCAATAGAGTCACCAGATTCTGGTAGAGAGAAGATTTCTTAGATTTCCCTGAAAAACATCTATAGGACGTAGTGGTATGATGCTTAGATCATCAGAGCTAGGTTTAGTAAGCGGTCTCGTATCCAGAACGGCCTCAATCCTCGTAGTAGGCCTATGTTGTACTTCGGCGACGCGTCGCCGACGTCGCCGGTAGCTCCGCAGGGGTGTTATACTTCCGTCGCCGACGTCGCCATAGGCCTATGTTATATTTCGGCGACGCTATGCTGGCGACGTCGCCGAGAGCTCCGCAGGTGGTGTTATGCTTCCGCCGGCGGCGACGCTGGTCGCCACAGACGCGTCGTCGACATCGGTGACGTAGCCACAGACGGGTCGCCGTCGGGCCGTCGTTGACCTCATCCAAGAGTGGCAGAAAAAGCGCTCCGGGGAGTATTTTGTTTGTGGGTGGGTTCTCCGTTCCCGGCACTGTCGTCATCCTCGGCGGACCTCGAATTACGAAATCGGAAGTGCAAAAACGCCCGTCTTGCAGAGAGCAATTGTGAAATTTTTACTCTTTACTTACTTCTGCTTGCTTAACTGTGCTTCTTTTCATTCAACTCGTCTTCCATCAGTCATATTTTAAAAGCGTATGTACAGTTGCGATCCCATGTTTGTCATCAATTACTCTTCTCTTCTATATAGGGTGTCTCGAAAAACTGCATACACTGTTTGAAAGGAGATAACTTTGCTCACATAAAGGTACTAAGGAGATTAAGATCTCATATAAAAGCTTAAAAAATAGAAGTTTTTTGACATATGAGCGGTCTGGTTTGCGCCATGCACTCGTCTGAATTCTTACATTTTTAACTCGAATGATTGGTTTTCGTCTGAATACTTGTTATAATCTCTTTACAAAGTGACCGTATCGATTGATTTCTGCTTCGTTTAGTGTTTAAAAGTTAAGAAGACACTACAGCTTGCGAAAAATGCAGGGTATCCTTTAAAAAATGTAGGAACTATTTCAAAGGTTCTAACATTGCTGCTAGTGAAGCCTTTGAAGACGTTTGAAACTCATATGAAAGGACAGGATAACGAGATTTATCTAGCTTGTATATAACCCAGATTGCGCCATGCCCTCGTCTAGAGCATTACATTTCAGACTTGATTGATTGTACAAGAACTGAGTGCTTACTATCTTGATGCTACTTGGCCACATTGACCTATGATGACCTCAAGACCTTCTTGAAAACCTGCTTAAGATCACACTTATCCATCCTTCTAAAAGCCAAATTTGGTTAGTAAGAGAAAATTCGGCAGATTAACAATGTCTGAGCACACTGCCGTTCATACAGAACAAAAATCATCATCAAGTTTTGAAACATATTAAGAAAAGCACGAAATGTATGCAAATTCGAAGCAGATGTGATCACCTAGCGTTTCTATTGGCAGACTGATTGCCAAATGATGACATTGAAAACGCGCTCCGATGCAAAAAATGCGCTCCGATGCTCTGCTGTCAACGTCGCCGACGCCGCTACAGAAGTGGCGACGTCGGCGACGTCGGTGACGGGCCGTCGGTGATGCGTCGCAGCGTCGGCGACGCTTCGCCGAAGTATAACTTATGCCATAGAAGCGTCGCGTCGTTGCGTCGCGTCGTCGGCGACGTCATCCAAGGGTGACAGAAAATGTGCTCCGATGGAGTATTTTGATTGTGGGTTTGTTCTTTGTTCCCGGCACTGCTATCATCCCTCCGCCGGACCTCGAATTACGAAATCTAGCAGTACAAAAACATCCGTCTTGCGGACACCAATAGTGCCATTTTTACTCTCAACGTTTTTTATGGTTGGCTTCACAATCACTGCCTAATGCTGCACGAAAATCCGCTCAGCTTGCTGGAACACTGAGTGTTTAAGGAGGGAGTGGGAGCCTAATCCTTAGGTTCCCGTCGTTTGTCACCTTTCACCGCCTTTTGTCGTTCTCACCCGTTTTATTCGCGTTTTCTAGATATTTTCGTTCTCTTGCACAGCAAGTACACAAAATAAAATTGTGAAGAAAACTGAAAACGTGAAGAGAACGGTGAAGAATTGCGAAAAATTGATACGGAGCAGCCAAAATGTGAAAGACAAAATACGAAAACAGAAAAACACGAAACGACGGGAAAAGCTTGAGTACGTTAAGAAAGAAACTAGTCACCCTCCAATAAAAATACGAACAATTGGCAAAAACGAAGAAAGATGAGAACGGCATCAATTGCCTCTTGCCACTTATTCAAATAAGTAGTGTTTCTTCGCTTTCTGAAATGATGCTGCAAACCTCTATGAAGAGCTTTTTCGAAATACAATTCACATTAATAAAGAGTCAAATTTTCCTGTGAATTTCGAAAATTCCGCGTAAATTCAATTTCAATGCGATTTAACGAAAAAAACCCTTGCTAAACCCCAATAAAGAAATTTAACGAAAATGCTGGTAAACAATGCACCTGTAGATAGGTTTTCCACAAGTTCCAATTGGAGTGCTCCTGTGGTGAGGCATGTAGAAAGACAGACATACATCTTTTCCTGTGACTAGGACAGAAATGGTCCCATGAAGTCACACCGACATTTTCGAATGGTTTTGATGACACAACTAGATCAGATGGCAGAGAAGGCATATTTGGAGCACCTAATGGTAGCCCTTGATATCTCTTGCAAGTGGAACAGTGCTTTAGTACTTTACTAATCACATTGACAGCTCGAGGAATCCAGAATCTTTACCTTAAAATGGCTAACATATGGTCCTTTCTACAATGAACATTATTTGTGTGCACTTTTAGAAGTATGATAAGGACTAGGTCCGATGTTTGTGGTACAAATATGGGTGATTTCGCATCAAATGGAATGACTGCGTTCTGCAAACGTGAGTCATAGCGAAGGATTCTATTCTGGTCGGAGATGACCTTTTTATTATGGAATTGTTTCTGGAGGTTTTAACGCTTACACCGATCTGTTCCTGTAGTATGAGAACATTTTCGGCAACCTCAATGTTTCGTGATGTAATTGTCACAGAAGAGTCAAACATTGCTATCGTTGTGACTCAAGAATTGTAGCTCGGTTTCTGTTACTCTAGAAACCCATTTGTTTAGTAATTTTCCTAGAGTTGAAACTACTCGTAGAGCCTTGTTAAGATTAGAGAACCGAGTTAAATCTATTAGCGTTTTATTGCTAACGGATTCGATACTTGCCATCGCTATGCTCGTGAGCGATAATATGTCAGCTGGCTCGGTTTTTTTCGTAATTTTAATACAGTCTATTTCGGTTAGTGGTCATATGGCGGGAGTGCCTTCCAGCCACTTGGGTCCATTGACCAAATCGCTGCTTGATATCTCTTTAGTATGTAGACCTCTAATTACAGCATCTGCCAGGTTATAGGTTGTGATGACATGAAGGAAGCTAACCTCTATGCTGTTTGATTCAAGGCTGCGCCTTATTTTCAATATTCTTTCGCGTTGGTTGGCGACGAACACTGCCACCTTCTTGCTGCTTTTTATCCAACAGAGGTCAATTTCGTTGTCGGATACAATCGATACCTTGGTTACTGCTTTATAGTTGCACTTATGGCCTTACACAGCCGTGCAGCCATCAGAATTCCTATCAGTTCTAATCGTGCAATTGTTTGACGGCACTTTTTAGGTGTTAGCTTGGTTTTTCCGCTAATTAGAGGTGAAGCCTTTTTTGATGATTGACACTGAAAGTAGGCACAGGTGGATATGGCCATATTGCTAGCATCGGCAAAAACCCATAGGCTAGTGTTCGCAGGTCGCTGTAATACATATGTGACGCGGTATCGATATGAAGGCATTATCGACTTCTTTGCATAAGCGATTTCATTTATTGTTTTAGAGCACATCTGAGTATTTTCGGGAACATATCCGCTATTTTCTTGTCTCGGAGGGTTTCGCTTTTGAAAAATTGGAGCTCTTTGAATATTTCACACTGGTCTTTGGTTCGAATTCCAATTCGGCTGAGTATTCCTAGGATTTGTGTTCCTTTCAATACATAAGCTGGCGTGATTCTTCTGACCACATTGCGTACAATCAGGCATTTTGGCAATCAAAGCTGGAGTGATTGTGTAAGCAACACTTCCAACATCTTCTCCCGTCTTTGGAATTTTGCGGCGCCTCGCTTGATCGGTAACTGCTCTACTTGTCATCGAGCCGTGATTGCCCTTCTGGCAAAATAGACATTGCTGGTAGCCAGACTGTCGTTTCGGAGCTTATCTCATGTAGGGTCGGACGGACTGCTCTGTTTATGACCAAGTCTGTCCTCCACGTATGCTTTCGCGGCAATCTCTTTCTTTAGATGACCTATGAGGTCACTAATTGCTTGGCTATCCTGCGACTGATTCGATAGCAATACTGGTTTCACACCACATTGGATCGCTAGTTTTCCGTACATCGTAGCCTGCCGAAACCAGGTCTGTAAGAAGATCGCCGCTCTCATCATTGATGCCAAAAAACTTTTCAATATCCTCGGTTTGGCGATGGCGGCTCTTATAAAGTCGGTACAAATACCGCTCACCATCGCGCGATTCGAGCTTCTCGTTTACATCTCCATAATGAATGGCTTTTGCAACAGCCACGGCCTTCTTTGGAGCTTTCCTCGCTTCTTGGTACTTCCGCCAGTTATCGGCTGTCTTGTCCCTGAGAAACACGTGATAGAGCGACTTCTTCTCTCGAACTTTTGCTTTCACGTCGTTTGTCCACAGCCTTTTCGACCTTGCGTCGTCCAGGCACAGTGATGCCGAGCTCCAACCTTGCAGCTTCACGTAGCCTTCTTCTAAGTTTCGTCGACAGCTATGACTGTTGGTAACCGCACGCGAGAAGTCACAGCTGCTTCCTTCTCTCTCATTCGCCACCACTTGATTCTCGGTGCACCGCATCACTCGACCTGCTTCTGCCTTCGAGGGGCGATCTTTAGGGTGCAGATCAGTGGTCGGTGCTGTGGGGCGACCGTCTCATACGGCACGACCTTCGCATCTGTGACAAGACTTCGGTCGCGATCCTTCACAAGGACGAAATCTATCTGAGACGTGGAGCTCCCACTTTAGTATGAGATGAGGTGGGAGTCGCGTTTACGAAATACGCTGTTCACTATGGTGAGGTTATGCGATTCTGCATATTCAAGGATACGCTCACCATCGGCGTTACCCGATCCGTAGCCGAATCCACCATGGCAGCTGTACCCGTCTTTCGTCGTGCCGACGTGCAAGGTCACCAGCGACTATGATGACATCTTTCGACGGCACCTCTGCTGTCTTGTCATCAAGCAGGCTCCAAAACTCATACTTGGCTTGATCGAGCAGCCAGTCTGCGGAGCATACGCAGAGAAGAAGTGATAGAGTCGCTCCTTCGACAACGATCTTCATCAATCGATCGTCAAAGCGTTAGACGCTTACAATCGAGTCACGAAGTCGTTCAGAGAGATGACTCCAACTCCACTGGTGGTCCTGGGACTTCCACATAGAACGGCCTTGAAGCCTCGTCCTATGTCCCTTCACTTGCGGCAGAACCACCTCGTCTCCTGCACCGCACAGAAATTAACTCTTCTACGCTCCATTGCTTCAACCAACTCGCACGAGCGGCCCGTCAACGTTCCCAAATTCAGCGTTGCTACGCGGGTCCTGCTTACGTTACGAGACTTTCAGACTAGCTCAGTTTCCCCCCGATGCCGTCCTCGTATCAGGGACCCTCGCATACTTCTCACACTCGGCGGGCTCTGCGAGTGCGTGTCGGCTCCCGCGGCGCCGTAGCGCTATCTCGATACTCGTGTAACGTCATCAAACATGTGATGTGACATGGGTATTCGTGGGCCGGCCTGTGACAAGGGCCTGTCGCCTGCATTCGAGTGTCCGTGCTTAGCTTAGCTGGCAAAGCGAGCAGTTTCCAGTGGCACCACGTGGAGGAACGTACATCGCCACCAAGTTCTAACTTGGTTAAGAGCTTTAAATGCAGACCTTGTCGAAAGCTTTGGAAAGATCAATGTATATATAGCATCAACCAGTCTTCCACTGTTGATAGCTTGGCTAAAGTCATAAAGGGTGTCTGCTAGATTTGTTGATGTAGAAACGCCTAGTAAAAAGCCATGCTGTTCCTGTGGAATTTTTTGAAATTTTCTGAGCCAAGAAAGGAGTGCCCACATATTATCTTTTCCATAACTTTAACGGGAGTCGGGGTGAGGCTAATTGGGCGAAAATCCTGAACAAAATGGGTGCCAGACACTTTGGGAACTGCCATCACAATAGCTTCTTTCCATAGCTGAGAAACCTCTCCTAGCATTAGAGAAATGTTGAATAAATACGCAAGAAGCTTGGACAGTGAACTATAGCATTTTTTCTAAACTATCTGAGGAACACCATCATTCGGCTTGGAGGTAGATGGTTTTAGTCGCTTAAGTATGGTAGAAATCTCATCTGGATGGAAGTAAATGTCACCGATTCTCTGCTTGATGGGACGCACCGTTCACCTCAACATCTGTGTTTACGTCTTCTCGAGAATACACGCTAGCGAAGTACTCAGCAAAAGCAGGCGCTTTTTTTATCAGTAAAAACTTTTTCACCGTTAACATTAATAAGTGTCGGAATAAAAGCCTTAGGTTTAATGTTCCTACGAAGGTATTGAAACAGCCGCTTATGAGAACGGAGGCGACGCTCGTAGTTGTCTATGAATTTCTTAATGTGATAGTCGAGATTCCTGCATACATTTTTATAAGCTACATTATGTAAAGGTTCGGATAGCTCTTGGAAAAGGCGCTGCTTTTGTTTAAAAAGGTTAAGAACATGCGGCAGATATTTAGGGAACCGAGTTCGTGCTTTCCTGAAAGGAACGAATACTGAAAAAGCACCATAAAGGGCTTTGCAAAACCTTTCATAAACATTATCTATGAATAATTGTTGAATAGTATTAACCAGTTTATGTTAGACAAGTAAATATTCAATGCCGGATAGTTGACGTTTAAAAAATCCGGTACTGGAGGTGCTTCTACATCAACAAAGCTGATGGGTAAATCAAAGGATACCATACTGTGATCAGATGTCGCCAGTGGCGGAAGGACATTTAAATTATAACTAGTCAGAGACGAGCTGAAAACTAGATCGAGGATGGCTCCTTTATGCGTGGGCTGATTAACATACTGTCTAAAGCCTGCTTCCTGGAAAAATTGTAAGTAAGCGGATCTGATAGCGTTATCCCCTCGGTGATTGGTCCAATCGATCTGTAGGTTAAAGTGTCCCAGCAGGATGGTACTAGTATGGGTAGGCAAAAGTTTTTGAAGAGTCTCAATCAAAGTGTCATCCTCGCTTCTAGTTGAGCCAGGCGGTCTGTATAAAATTATAAGTCTGGTGTATGATGCTTCACTAGGGGAGATGATCAAGGCACAACACATCCGTCTTCCTAGGAGCTTCGAAAGCAGGCGGAACAATGCTTAGGTTTCCCTTTACCACGCAACAAACTCTCCCTCCGCGACGGGTCTCACGATCACAACGATAAATAATGTATGGTAATCCACCCACAAGTTCGGAGTCGAGAATATTCTCAGACAGCCAAGTTTCTGTGACAAACAGAATATCAGGCTTAGTATTTGCAAGCAGTGCATGGAAATGTTCGATTTTAGTGAGTAAGCTGCGGGCGTTCAGTAGGTAGCATCTTAAGTGATTACCGTGCAGGCCCAAATGTTTCCTGATTTCCTAGGAAGGTCGAATGCGCGCTTGAGTTCCCCGCGATACACGACCCACTCCCTGTCCGCCTTGCCCTTGTTGAGCTTTCGCGCCCGCTGCCTTAATTCGTAGTCATGTTCTCTTTCCTCAGCTGTCATACTTCGTCATATGAACAGCTGAGGAAATCCACAACTTCGAAGAAGCCGGGCATTTGCAAGAGCGCGGCGCCAATGGGAGGTGGAAGGCAGCGCCACCTTGACTAAGCGTGGCCGTTTAGGGTAATGCCTTCCCATACTGAAGACTTTCAATGGACGTTGTCGGCAAAGCCGACCCTTTTTAACCCCTTCATTTCGCCCCCTTTGAGCCCTTCGCGTGATCAAGGGCTTGACCTATCGGCAATCGGTCGGGGGAGCGGGCCGGCATCGACGGCAGAGCCGTTTCTCGAGGCGCTCGTGGTCAACTAACGTGACCCATCGACAATCGTTCAGGTCGATGCCGTCGTGGCGGGAAACGAGTGTCGATGGAAGGCAGCGCGAGGCAGCGGACTGCCGTCGTCGGCCGCTGGTCGGCCTTTTCCTTTTTCTCTTCTTGTCACTCTTCGGTTGGGGCCTCTGGGGTCTTCTCTGGTCCTGTGACTGAGCTGGGGAGCGCTAGGACGCTGGGAGGCGACCGAGACAGGGAGCGCGGTTGAGGCTCAATTTGAGAGTTGGAAGGAAGCAAGTCTAAAGGGTAAACGAGCACTTAGGGGAGCAAGGGTCTGGTGTAGACAAGGTGTGATGATTCATGATCGTCTTTTGCTGTCCTGGGAACGGTCCACGTTCGAAGCCGGGAGGCCACAGTTCGTAATCATAATCATCCTTAGTGTATTAATCGTGTCTCTTACTGTTGTGTTAATTGCGTTATTGTTATGTTGTATTCTATTCATAATAAAGGTTTAATTACCCAAGTTTGAGGCTTCGTCTCGGCGGTTGTGGCCGTTCTATTCTTAACTATTATATATGGTGGGATTCTCTACCGTGTGGCGTCACATATTGTGATAGTGCGAGCAGTTTATTCTTCTAGTGCTAGTCACCGTCGGGCCGAAATTGGAGTGATGGCACAGCCGTCTTGTTGTGAATTTGTTGGTGAAGCCGTCTTCTTGCGAATTTGTCGGCAAAGCCGTATTCTTGTGAAGCGTTCGCCTGCCCTTTTTTAATTCTTGGAACTACAAGCCTCTGGCGGGCGGGAGTGTCGGCAAAGCCGACCCTTTTTAACCCCTTCACTTCGCCCCTTTTGAGCCCTTCGCGTGATCAGGGGCTTGACCTATCAGCAATCGGTCGGGGGAGCGCGCCGGCATCGACGGCAGAGCCGTTTCTCGAGGCGCTCGTGCTCAACTAACGCTACTCATCGACAATCGTTCAGGTCGATGCCGTCGTGGCGGGAAGCGAGTGTCGATGGAAGGCAGCGCGAGGCAGCGGACTGCCGTCGTCGGCCGCTGGTCGGCCTTTTCCTTTTTCTCTTCTTGTCATTCTTCGGTTGGGGCCTCTGGGGTCTTCTCTGGTCCTGTGACTGAGCTGGGGAGCGCTAGGAGCTGGGAGGCGACCGAGACAGGGAGCGCGGTTGAGGCTCAAGTTGAGAGTTGGAAGGAAGCAAGTCTAAAGGGTAAACGAGCACTTAGGGGAGCAAGGGTCTGGTGTAGACAAGGTGTGATGATTCATGATCGTCTTTTGCTGTCCTGGGAACGGTTCACGTTGGAAGCCGGGAGGCCACAGTTCGTAATCATAATCATCCTTAGGGTATTAATCGTGTATCTTACTGTTGTGTTAATTGCGTTATTGTTATGTTGTATTCTATTCATAATAAAGGTTTAATTACCCAAGTTTGAGGTTTCGTCTCGACGGTTGTGGCCGTTCTATTCCTAATTCTATACCGCGTGGCGTCACATATTGTGATTGTGCGAGCAGTTCATTCTTCTAGTGCAAGTCACCGTCGGGTCGAAAGACGGCATTCGACGTTGAACACGTCCAGGACCCGGGAGGCATCGCATTCGAGCGCATTTTGCCCCTCGGAGGGAAGCATGTCCGGCGCAGGCTCTTCCAGTCCACAGATAACTATGCTTCTTCCACGCTTGTCACTCTCTATAGCTTCAGAGAGGTCCTTCGGTATTCTCTGAGCTGCTGCTCTTAAGACACGTTCAATGGCTGGGTGGGTCCTTGTTCATTTCCATGGCCTTGCGCAGCAATTCGGCGGCAGACATCCTGCAAATTCATCGCCCTCTTCTCGCCTAAGCTGTCGTCCTTCTGATGTCTTGCTTGCTTCACTCTCCTGCGGTTGCATTGAACTCCTCGTCACTCTTCTGACATTCGTTGGCTGGATTTTTGAGCCATTTTTGACTTTTGATCTACCTGGATTTATTGATAGGAACTGGCAGCAATGAAAGGAAAGCAGAAGGTGGAATTACTAAAAGAATCGAATGAAAATAAGTAGAGCAATCAGTTAAACAATAGTGAGCCTAGAAATAGCAATTGAGTTAATGAGAAGGAAAATGTTAATGTGTACAGGGAAATAGAATAGAGGCAAACCAATGGAGGCAACCCTCCAGTTGACTTGGAAACAGGGATACAATAACGCGAGATCATAATCAATATGGGAATCCAGAATACCGTAGCACCATCACATAGGGTAGGCCTCGTCATGTTTTTGAAGCGGCAACAGTTTCCCTTTCTCTAGGTCATGGGCCTCATTAGGCAGGTATCACTCAGTTCCTGAGTAGAACGAAGACAGCATTCTCGTGATCAAGAAAGCTAGAAAGCTGACAGAGAAGATAATGCGTGAGCGCAGCGGTAGTCCTCCCACGCTAATTGCCTCCACGAGGCATCCAAGACACCTCGATTAGGGTCTGTTCACACTTCGCAACAAGAGTGACTCGTCGCCCATAAAGGAATTCCATTACATTGCGCCATGGCACTACACGGCCTGTCGTAAAATTGGGCGTGTAGTGCAATGCAATTGCGTCGTCTTTTTCCCCTCACGCCTCACCCTCACGAGTTGGTTAGGAAATGAGCCTAGATGAATGGGAACGAAGTTGCACACATAACTTGTGTCCAGAATTGAACTTCCTTAAAGGGCTTTGGTTTCGAATTGAGCCTAGTGGGTGGAAACGGAGCTTCACACATCATTTGTCTCCAGAATTCGTCTTCCTAGGTGGGTTATATTTGGCACTGAAAATAGATGAATCGAAGCGAAGCATCACACATCACCTGTCTCCATAATTCGGCTAGGGAAGCGGCACTAGGGTGTGTGCCATCTAAGCTGCTCGTGTGGAAACTGCTTCCGCCGCTCAGGGGGAGTCCGCGACTGGGTTCTGCGCTCTTTGAGCGGCTAGGTAAGGGACTCCTGGGTGTGTGCCATCCATGCTGCTCGTGTGGAAACTGCTTTCGTCGCTCAAGGGGAGCCCGCCTCTTGGTTCTGGGCTCTTCGAGCGGCGAAGCGCTTACGGCAAAATGCGCAAGAAAATGCCTCAAATTTGCTCACACGCCAAGGCTCCTCAAATCACAAGTACCCAGTTGAAATGCAAGTGAAGCACCACGCACGAGAACCGAATCCTTCGCAGAAGTGACGCCACATCACTGCACCACGACGCGCTTGCCGGCGGTGCCATCGCGGGCGCACAAGACGTCGATCGAGCGTAGCAATGAGAACGGCGACGCGCGATCTCTAAGCTAGGAGGGCGCAGACAGCGAACTGCACCAGCCACACGCAAATTTACGACAGGCCATGTAATGCAATGGAGCAATGTAATGAAATTCCCATGCAAAACATGCATATCGATTAGAACCGTGCGCGCGCCGCCGAAAAGTGCACATACTCCAGCGCCGGCGCTGTCGCTCTTGTCGCTCCAGACGCTGCTGTCGCCTGTCCATACTTCCGCGCCTGCGCACGCCGCCCGCGCTGCGCTCTCGTCGCCCGTGCAAAACATGCAAATCGATCGCGCGCCGCCGAAAAGTGTTCATGCTCGGGCGCCGGCGCTGTCGCTCCAGGTGCTCTTGTCGCTCTAGCCCTCCGGTCGCTGCTGTCGCCTGTTCATACTTTCGCGCGCTGCGCTCTCGTCGCTCTTGTCGCTGCTGTCGCGAAGTATGAACAGGCCATTAGTCGCAGGCCTATTTTTTCATTCCAACACCACTGAACCTTTTCCCTAAGAGATTCCTCATTTCAAGAGATTTCAAGAAGTGACACCGCAGCTTAGCTTGCCATCAACAATGGTTTCATAACATAGCAACCGCAACAACAGTCCTCAAAAAGTTAGCTATTGAGAGCAACAAAAAAGAACAACAGCTCACGCAATGATAACATAGTAGTAGACGCCCCAGTATAAGGCCTCTGTTATACTCCCGCGGGAGCATCCGCGGGACGTCCGCGGACCAATGGTGCACGGCGGGGGCGGGCGTGGCGAGGCGCTGCGATTGGCCAGGTGAGGGATCTCGGCGCGATTCCCGTCCTTCCGCGTATGCTTCCGCGGGAGTATAACAGGGGCCTAAAAGTGTATGGAGGAGAAACAGTGTGACAACGAAATCAAACACATAAGTAAGCTGGTCATCATCGCTTTCTTTCGTATGTCCATTTCCACAATCCTGCACTATCGGCTTTGCCCGGTTTCACCATAATCGGTTGTAGCTCTGATCCCTGGGACTGAGCCAAATCCTGTAAGACAAATATAATAAACATGAACTCCTACTCGTCTTGGTTGCTTGAATCCTCTCAGACAGACAGTGTGAAAGAGCGTGGCACTATCTTTGAAGTCTTTGAAAAGGCCGTAATTCCCAGGGACTGATTGTATCTGTTGTTGTTGCTCACCAATCTCGATGCCTCACTCCTCAATTTCCTTTACTACTTTTCCTCCACATGCTGCCTGTCTAAAGTCATGTGACATCACGACATGATCCGGATAAGTGGTCCACACTGTTCGTCATTTTTGTGGAAGTAGCCACAGCGCTGTCTGGAGGCAGCCGCATTTATTGACCAGTCGCGCCAAGATGAAGACCGCCCTGTATTTCGGCGCAGCTAGTCCATGTAGGCTTAGGTGTTTACCAGTCAAGCAATACAAATCTCCTAAAACTCCATCCTAATCTGTACCTGTGCATTTTGACCGTACCTGTGAGCAGTAGCGCATTGAATGGATGTAGGGCGAAATAATTACGGCTCTGTCATAGTTTCCTCCAAGCGTGGGCATGCTACAGGAAGAATACTATAGGACTATGAAACCACTGGCGATAAAGGAAGATCGGTTAACAACTTTGTGACGGGTAATCGATTATGAATTTTGATTCTTTCCCCGAAGAACAACACGCGTATCGGAACCTGGAACGTTGTGTACGTTAAACCAAACTGGGAGACTTGCCACCCTTCTCCAGAAATTGGACAACTATAGGCCGTGTCGCTCACTGGTTTCCGTCCGACAACGCAGGTTTACTGAGGACCATCTCGACTTCTAACTCGTGCCTTTCGTCTAAAGAACAATATCGTTTTTCTATCACTTGTCAGACGTCAGCGCCAATCCGTCTACTTAGCTGATTCGAGCGACGTCCAGCCTATAGTTATTCAGTTCCTGGAGAAGTGGGGCAAGTCTCCAAGTTTGGTTTAACGGAAAGAATCAATTTCATAATCGGTTCCCCGTCACAAAGTTGGTAACCGATCTTCTCCTATCACCAGTAGTTTCAGAGTCTGTCCTTTCTGTAGCTTGCCCGCTTGGAACCAGATGTGGCAGAGCCGTCATTATTTCGCCCTCCATCCATTCAATGCGCCACTACTCCCAGGGGAGATCAAAATGCACAGGTACAGATAGGATGAAGTTTCAGAACTGTATTGATTGACTGGTAAACAATGCTTTGAACAGGGCTTCACCTCCGAAAAACCGGGGCACTTCACACTACTTCACAACCAAAATACATGTTGCGCTGTCATCATCCGTGTCGAATACGGTCAGCTGATACATAAAGTACCTTAGCTGTGAACAGCCTCTCTTATACGGTGTCATCAAAGCACCATCCACCAGTGCGCCACCTATGTCATGGTTTCCACAGGAAGAACACCTCTCGTTTGGGGCAATTTTGAAAAAAATGAACAAAATCACAGAAAATCGATATCGATGGACGTGGCCGTACCATTCGATGGTCTGAATCTTGAGGTCGCTGGAAAGCGGCCCAGGGGACTAGATACGATGCATTTGGACTTAAAGATGGCTGGTGTGCATCCTGATCAAGCATTTGATCAGGAGAATTGGCGTTACCACACCAGAAGAGCGGACCCGGCCACCAAGCGGGACAGACGCTAATGAAAATGATGATAACAGAAAATCGATAATTTGATCAATATCGACAGATGCGATCGATACTTCAAAAACGAACTTCAGATTCATGTTCAACGACCTTGATTACACCAGGGCTGAAGTTTCGGACCGCTTGAACGACATCCACAGAAAATCCATAATCTGATCAATATCGATTGATGGTGCTTCGAGAACGAACTCCAGATTTTGTTCAGCACACACACTACTCTTTTATAAATAGTAGGATGTTGTTTTAGTTGTGTAGTGCAAGGAACTGCCTCGTGCTCCAGCTGACCGTATTTAACACGGATGAATAATAGCGTTCAACATGTATTTCGGTTGTGAAGCAGAGAACTGCCCTGTTTTCTGGAGATGATTACTTTAACCGATTTGCAGTTTGTAGTAGTGCTACATAGAAATGTGAGGATAACATGCCATAACGCCTTCTAGCTAGCTTATGTACATGAAAAATATGAGTTGTGCGAAAGCACAAAGAAGGCCCAATACCCAGATCAAAGCCACCGACCGCTCACGAGTCCGAGTAGCAACCCATTGGGCCATACGAGTGATGCCCATTTTGCAATGAGAACGCGCATCCCGCAGGCTCTCTTCGGCTAAAAAGCACGTGAATCAGTACGCCGCCAGAGGTTCAACTTTCGTAAGTCGTTCCGCGCTGTGTCGTACTCGGGTTGAAAAACTTGCGTCTTCTTATTCCCGAGAGAGGGCTCTGCCAATAGACAGCGATTGGACGAATATGACATGCCGCTGATATAGCTTCTTGGTCATATAGTCATACGATATAGTCATACGCAGTGCACTGCTCGGCGTGCAGTTGATAGTGAATGCGAGCGGGCCGCCTGTTAAGATGAGTGCACCACAACGGCTTCACCTAGCAATTCATTTTGGATCCTCAAAGAGGAGCTCTGAACATTTGGACACTCGGGGACCATCCTATGACGAATACTGCGTCCTATGTGGGTATATTACGCAACCATCTGAAGGGCTAGTAACGATACCTTCTTCAACTGCAACTTCGCAGCAACGATCTCCAATTCCTTTGCTCTCTGCTGCCGTTTCATTAGCTCAGAATAGCGTGCACGCCTCAAACGGTCAGCCTTCTGAAGTGGAAAAACAATAAAATTTAGACGGAATAAAAACAGGATAGATAATAGAAGATGGGCAGCATACAAGTAAAGTGTTCGTAATACGTGAAAAACTGTTTACACTGCAAAATGTCCGAGAACTTATGTACTTGCCCAGTAGCATAGCCGATCCTTTTTTACAGTCTCTAACGAGAGGGTGAGCGCCTGCTGAAACAGCAGTTGAGCTAGCTTGCAAAAAACGTCTCAAGCGGCTTACGGGAATTTGAGCAGTAACTCGAAGGGAGCTAATCAAGTTTTACTTTTTAGCTTTGTCAAAAAGTACTTCAGAAGTACACTGCAAATTGCAAAGAGATTTCGAGAAAACACTTGAAGGTTACATACCTTTACGACTTCTTTATTGTGAGCACCCACAACGCTCTTCGCGACTAGATCACTCTTCCTTAAGCGGTTATAGCTATGGGCAATCACAACCTCGTCAGTGTCAAAGTATTCCAGAGGATCGAAAACCTTAGCTGCAAAGTGGCAAACGATGGACAAATAATCTCAGTCGACGTGAACCACACTACCCGCACAAACAAGTGATAACTTGAAAGTCATCTGGATACCTTCTTCATCGCTATCGACAAAAATTGTGTGCCTACTTGCTCCAGGGCCACCACAACTTGGATCAGCAAAATGTAATTCGGACTTCAGTTCAGCGATCTTCTGAATTGGCGTTTGAGGACCTCCCTTATCCTTCATGTTTTTAGAATTGTCACGAGAAAGTTGAAAGCCACCTTGTTTTCTGAGTACAGCTTATACTTCACGTACTCTAAATCCTTCACATCGTTCAACTTCTTCTGAATCTCTGAATCTTCGTCCGCTTTCTTTGTCTTCTTCTCAAAATGCCGACCATCAGCCTTAAAAGAAGCAAATGGTAACAGAACATCACATCTTCTCTCGCTGATAAATCAAGAATTCATGAGGAGGTATCAATGATGCGCCGAATTAAGTGATATACTCCTTAAGAAGATTATGTGGGAATGAAGGTTATCACGTCTTATTTCCAATGAGCTACAGAACTTTCCTTTCATTTTGTCTCATCGCATAATCGTGTTGAAACAGGTTTCGTCTAACATCAATGGAAATACCACCAAATCCTAGGTGTACTATGCAGTTGAACAAAAGTGAAACTCCTCCAATGGATCCTCCGTCTCCCAATGATATTCTGTCAAAGAGTGGTGGCTACTCGCGGTGCCGATGTTTTTTTTTTTAAATTTCGGTCCGAGACTTTTAGGTAACCGATACACAAAAGTAATTGTGTTTTTATATCCGACTTGGTTTTGCAGTTGCTATACTCTTCTTTTAGCTTCTCGTATGACTTTTGGAGAAGCTCTCTTCCATTTTGCAGCTGCTTTAGGCCACATTCTAGAAGGGTTATACTCGCTCGGGATTTTTTGCAGTTCTCCTCGTCTGCCGTGGTATAGTCTATGCCGATCGTATATTCTTGGAAGCGCATGACTAAATTTTTTAGAGATGTGGATCTACCCATTATTTCCACTTTTTGGAAATGAAGTGCCATTGTTTATGTTTGGCTATTTCTTTTTCTTTTTTCACTAATTTGTGAAAGATGGTTCCTTCTTAATGGAAACCTTTTTCTAACTAGCAGAAGGCTTGCTCCAAGTACTTTTTACGTACGGGAGACTTTGTTTCTGGCTCGCAGAAGATTTGCTCCAGGTACAGAGTACGGGAGACTTGCCCAGTTAAGGGATTTGCGGTCTTGAATTCGACCGACTTTAAGCTGAGATGCAGCTTTGTCTCTTCTCCAGGGATCAAAGATGTCACTCTTTGACGCGGGAGTAGCTTGGCTTATTAGGCCGATGCACCGAAATGTTATGGGCGCTTGAGACGTGAGGATTGCTTCTTCCCCTTTCACCGTTATGGGTGGTTCAGTGATTGCGGAAATACAATGATAACAGGAGAGTGGATAAATTGGCTTTATTGAGGAACGTCGTTCCTCTAAGCGTACAGGTGAACGTCTGCCAGGGCCAGGCACACCCAGCTTGGGTGCAGCGAGGTCCCGCCGCTTTACTACGTATGAGCATCACCGGAGTCGGTGATACAAGACTTGGAAAGCTTTTAAAGCAGTAACCTGTGCCCGTGAGTTTGAATGACCCTGAGTGCGCACCCCTTGCTAGTTAGGATGATGCTATTCGCTCTAAAAGAGAGTATTAAAGAGATGCTCATACCAAACTGTCAGTTTCTGCATATTCACAATGAAACTGTAATCCCTTTGATAGTAGTGGAATACGCCACACGACGAAAAACAAAACGTTAAAACTCTTCGGTCAAAAAAACACACGAAACATTCCCTTCCAATTCTTAGTACAAATAATAGGAGCACCGACCTTAACCTCACTGTTGATCATGTGATGGTGGTACTCGTCCTCATTCTTGTCCAAGGCATGCTTGCGCAACTTCTTCAGAGTGTCTCTTTTTTCCTAAATATCAACGTTTCATGTTCCACTTAATAAGCAGTCATGACCATTATGGTGACGACTTTTTCTTGCTTTTTTCTCTCCAGAGCTCACTATTCTACCGCATTCCTAGGTCAGACGTGAGCCTACACTAGGAAGTCGAAACATCCTATCCTACCGCTAGCTGTTTTTCGGGAACATCCACGCCTACGAGGCAGTGTTCTCCCCAACCTATATTGTGCCAAAACACATTGATTTTAACCCCACAAGCGGGACAACTGCTCATTTAAATACTGGTACCGCTTGAACACAACGATATAAAGAACTCGATATAACCTCATATTCCCAGATTATCACAGTACCTTGTAGTCCTTGGCTCTAGCCTTGTAGTCTACTTTTTTCTCCAATAAGCCGAGATGAGCTCGCGCGTTTGGCTGAAACACAAATAGTTTCTCGCGAGAAATATTAACGTGCATGCCCGCATCAGAATCTGCAAGGCAATAATTTTTGCCTTCTTACTAGAAACTTGTAGAAAATGTAAAAATACTTGAGATCGCTCCCTATGCGGTCGTTGAGTGGCGAGCTTCTTACTAATGCTAGCAAAAGTGGACATCTAAAACAATGAACGCTTCCTCTTTCAAATTGACCTAATAACAAAATGAAAATGAAAGAGCGAAATACTTTCATGCTGCGAAGACTGAACCTGTCGACAATAAATTGTGAAGCAATATTCGTACAATATTTATAACGCACACAGAGTTAACGATCTTTCTCAACAAAGCTGTAACAGTACTATGTGTTCTTAACACTAACTTAACAATCTTCAACGATATCCACAACACTAACGAATAATGTTACCAAGCATAGGGCTTCTAATAAAACAAACGGAACAGAGTTGCATCCTTTGCACGGTGACTAACATAACAACACACAAGAGCAATGGTATCACCGCGACGACATTAAGAGAAAATATGGCGAAGACACGTATGATGAATGTGAACAGTTATCCTACCGACTCGAGAGGTCGAATTCTGGGCGATGGGATAAGTTGGCCCGACTAGAATTTAGATGCTGGAAGTATACTTTGAAATACTCGTAGGAACCAATCATCACCGCGCAAGCAGGAGCAATCTTTGCCACCCGTGGGACCATGCCTGTAAAAATGTCAGTCGTCGACCGGCAGATAAACCGCGTTTAGCATGTCAAAAGTCCTTATGGATCATAAGAAGCGCCTACCAAACAATGGTCAAGTTAACCTCAAAATTGGTCGCTCCCAACAGGCAGAGTGGAAGCTGACATAAGGTTTCACCAGATATTTGCTAGCGATGAAGGATAGGGTGTTGTGGGTTTTGAGACTGCATAGTTGCCCGAATTGTAGGATAAAAGGATAAAGGATAAAGGACGGCGTTGCTCAATCCCTTCTGGGATGCGCCAGCGCATTCTACTTCTACGGGATGTCGTGGAGGCGACATGAATGCGTATTTGGCCATACAATGACTTGCGGTGGCCAGCCGATGAACAAGTCAGTGCTTTATCCTTCCCAGACAAGTCTGGTACCAATTCACCGACCCCGGAGGGATGGAAGGCTTGGTTGGCCTGGGCGGGAAATCCGAACCAGGAACCTGGTATCGGGTGCACGCGACAGCCGCGCCTCCTCCGACTGCGCTACACTAATTGTAGGAGCAAAACCATAAATAAAACGATTCAGTGTAAAACCCTAAATCTACAGGGTTCCTGAACTCTTAGCTTTATCGTGAGTATGGCATATATCTTCTTATTTTGTTGTTTAAGACGCAGTGGGTAAATTGAATTGAGATTAAAAGATCGATCAAACGGCGCCGGTGGTGTAATGGCTTAGAGCATTCCCGCCCGGTCAGAGGGAGGTGCGGGTTCGAGTCCCGCCTGGCGCTAGAGGTTTTGATCGCAACAAAACATCGTTGTGACAGCTTACAACCTCGATACCAGCCAATTGAGGCTTAAAGAAACTCATTTGAATTGTTTCTATCAAGACCATCAGCTTAACTGGTCCCATGCTGATATCAGCGGCCAGCTCATCCCGGATAAGGGTGGGTGCTGGTCGGTCCCACGAGGCGTGGATGTTGCGTTCGATCAAACGGCGCCGGTGGTGTAATGGCTTAGAGCATTCCCGCCCGGTCAGAGGGAGGTGCGGGTTCGAGTCCCGCCTGGCGCTAGAAGTTTTGATCGCAACAAAACATCGTTGTGACAGCTGAATTGAGATTATCTGCTTATGTTGTTCTTTAATTGATACGTATGACGAGGCTCATTTCATTTTCACATCCGACACTGAAATGCAGCATAGTTCCCTGCATCGCGTAGATTAGAAGCTTCTTATTTATCAAAGAATTAAGTTAAAAATCAACATTAGTCAAAGGAAGCGGCTAACATCATAAGTTGATCGTTGTTCCGCCAATTTTAAAACCGATTTCAAATCAGCAGAAAAGAAAACTACGAGAAATTAGGGCGAACAAAACGAATAGGAATGTGTCGGTATGCCTCCGCAGAGGCACGTAGACGCTGAAAACGAGTAGAGGATGATAACGTATCCATACGTGACGGATCGGAAACCGAGGCACCATGCCAGATGAACGTTTGCCTATCATAGACAATTACTAAACAAGAAGTAGCGCACAGATCTTCTTCTTCTTTAGCGTCTTTCCCGCTTCGTAGCGGTGTCATGACGCCACCTTTTCCGATCCAGCGCTAGATCAGGGTGGACACCAGCAACCTTCAAGTCCATATTTGACGTATCAGACCAGCGCTGCTTCGGACGCCCTCTAGGCCGCTTTCCAACTACCTCGAAGCTTCACGCATCTTGTCCGCTATCGGCGCGACACCAAACTTTTGCTGAATAGCTTCGTTTCGGGTGCGGTCCATGCGCGTGACTCCAGCCGTCCAGCGCTGCATCTTCGTCTCCATGACGCTGAGGCACGCTTCAGCTTCTTTAGTCGCAAGCCAACACTCAGCGCCGTACATTGCTACTGGCAGGACAACTGCTCTGTAGATCAGGTGCTCTGGTATCTTCCTATCGCAGAGCACGCCAGTTAACGAGCGCCACTTGGACCAAGCTGCACTCACGCGTGAATTCACTTCAACCATCAATTTGCCGTCAGACGCTATTGCTGATCCCAGGTGCTTGAAAAGCGAAGTGCGTGGAAGCTCGATGTCGTTAGCCTTGATGGAGATGGACTCGGTAACATCCATCGTTAGGTACGCGGTCTTCTTCACGTTCAATCCGAGTCCAAACCGTTCCAAGCGATCAACCCATTCCCCTTTATCTTCGCTAGCGCATTACGTCATCAGCACAAAGCAACGTCTAAGGGACGGGCTTCTGAAGATCTCGTGTGATGGCATCCATGACGACAACAAAGAGGAGTGGGGAAAGCGCAGAGCCCTGGTGTACCCATCGCGCCCACTCTATGAGCTCTTCAGAAACTCCATGCTGTCGTAGGGTGTACCATATCACTTTAAGCGGTAGGCAGTCAAAGGCCTTCTCTATCGTCAGCGACAACCATGCCCCAGCTCTTCGCCATTGAAGACCTGTCTTGGACGTGCGGTTGAGGAAGACTCCTCCAAAATAAATAGATTACTAATTAAAAGTGTTTTGTTATCTCCGTTACCTAGGGACAATCTACTAACGAGGGAGGTCAGTGAACTCGGTCCTGAGATTCTGAACGGGACCTATATTGTCTTGTAGGGCATCAGACGAGGATCTGTAACTGTGTGGCGCTTGGGAGAGACTAGAAGGCTCTGTTAAGAAAGCGTTCAAAAAATCCATCGGAAGGAAAAGACTCCGTTTCACAAAAATGTGTACAGTACTCCTCGTTAAACACACACAACAACAAAAAAACTGCGGACAAGCTGTCGCGGCACGACACCACAGTCATCACCGCAGTCTTTTGCTCTCTGCGTCCTCCTAGATTAGAGATCGCGTCTGCGCGCCCGCCGACGTCGGATCGATCTCTTGCAGGCTCGCGAAGGACGCCTCGCCGAGCGAGTCGTGGTAGAGTGGGTAAGCGGGTTGCTTCGTGCGAGGACGGTAGGCGGTTCGGTTCTTCTACGTTGTGACATTCTTGCATTTCAGCTCGCTATGTGACATTTGACAGGTTTCGACGTCCTCACGATTTTGAAGCTTTTTTTGCGCATCTTCCAACCGTATACGCCTCGCCGCTTCAAGAGTGCAGAACCCAGCTCCGGACCCCTCCTGGGCGATGAGAGGTTCGCGCGTGTAATGCCTGGAATCAAAGATTTCGTGCTCCATCGCCACGCCCGTGTTCGACCGTTTGAATTTTTTTATTTCGCGCCCGAACAACTCGTCCGCAGATTTTGCTTGTGTGCGTTTAACGGCGAGTTGTGTACAGTTATGGCCTATGTTATACTTCGGCGACGCGGCGCCGACGCTGCGACCCGTCACCGAATCGCCGACGCCGACGTGACCGGTACCGTCGGCGACGTCGACAGATTCTATGACGGCGTCGTTGGCAGAAGAGCATCGGAGCGCAGTGTACTTAATAGAAGACGGGGCAGTGTTTAGCATTTAACGACCTCTGCGGAACTTGTCTTCAACCTCAAAAATTCCGACTTAACTGGTTGTTACGAATGCGACCATGGAACGCATTTCACAGCGTCTGCAAAGCGCAAACATACAGTGGCGTCCAAAAGTTTGTGAACGCTTGCATTTTTCGACATAACTTGCTTCAAAAAGGTCCAAACAGAGTGAAATTTGGATATGTGGTAGCAAATTAGATCGCAATGACGATCCCTTGATCTACGTTCGTTATTATCGATTTTTTGCAAGTGCAAAGTCAGACGTGCGCGCAACGTTCAAAGGTGAGCTGCTAAGCATTGAGCGTAGTTATCAATACATTTTCTTATGAAGCCAATCTAGTTGCGTTTTGATATACTGTGGTCTTTAGCAAACTCCTCGTTATGCCGAGAGGAAGGAATATCCCTGCTGAAGTACGAGAGGCAATTTTTCGACTCGTCCAGAAAAAAGTCTCTTATAGACAGGTAGGGCTGCTTTTCGGATGCGGGATTTCGACAGTTGCTGCCATAGTCAGAAGAATGAAACATTCCGGAACAGCAGAAGATGCTCCGAAGTCAGGCAGACCACGTATTACGACCTCTAGAGATGATTCTGTCATCCAGAGGATGTCGAGGCGTAACCCGTAAAAAAGTCCGTAGCCACTCACCATAGCCTAGATGTGAGCGAGAGCACGGTAAAACGTCGACTGAGATGTGCTGGACTCTATGGACGACGCCCCGTTAAGAAAGCCTTCATCAGCGAGAAGAATAGGAAAGCTAGACTCCAGTTTGCCAAGGAGTATCTGAGCTGGACGATAGACGATTGGAAAAAAGTGCTTTTCAGTGACGAGAGCAAGTTTAACCTATTTGGATCCGATGGACCACACTACGTTAGACGTCCAAAAGGCGCGAGGTACGACAGAATGTATCAACTACCAACTACTAAACATGGCGGAGGAAACGTTATGGTTTGGGGATGCTTCAGTGCACACGGAACAGGCCCTATTCACCACATCCAAGGAGTTATGACTCCAAACGCTACCAGGAGATTTTGAACAATGTTATGCTTCCATTCGCTAAAAATACCTTCCAAACGCCGTGGATTTTCCAACAGGACAACGACTCGAAACATGTTTCGAAGACGGTGAAGGAGTGGTTCAGTGCATATGGAATTCACTTGATGTCATGGCCTTCTCAGACACCGGACCTGAACCCAATCGAACACCTTTGGGAACACCTTGCTAGAAGTTTAGCAGGTCTCACAGCAAGAAACAAGGCCGAAAAGTTTGAACAATTAAGGCAGAAATGGGAAGATATCGGACCCGACGTGATCAACAAGCTTCTAGAGTCCATGCCAAGGAGATGTGAAGCTGTAATTAAAGCAAAAGGTTTTGCAACTCGCTACTAGTACAGCTACATTGTTTCTGTGTACAACTTGCCTGCATTTGGTAATAAAGAATGTTGCCGAAGTGTTGTAACCTATGTGGTAGATTTCACGGTTTTTTCGTTTTTATACTTGAAATATGGAGAGGACTAATATAGAACAGCAGTGATGATGCGATATAAGAATGTTTGTTATTTGTCACAACATATCCAAATTTCACATTTCTAAATCTGATTTGAAGGGAGTTCTGGCGCAAAATGCAAGCGTTAACAAACTTTTGGACGCCACTGTATGTGATGGTCACTGTAATCTGCGACTCCCAACAATTTCCAATTAAATGTGGACCATCAGGTGAAAAGAATACAATAATTTTTCATTTCGACCATCCAATAGTAAATGAACGCTGCCAGACGCATTGTTCACATCAGTGGTCTTCTGAATCAGACTACCGAATACCGATCCACATCATGGTAGACACTTGGTGTCTTTATTTGACACCCTCGCTCCTCCCAAGTCGCGCGGAGGGGAAGAGCCACTCGGTTCTCTCAGGGAGCTGAGTGACACTTTTTAACCCTCGCAGAAAATTTTTCCAACGGGTGCCAAAAATTTTCTGCCATGGCATTTACGCCAGGACAGCGTAAAATTGCGGAGATACCCCGCCATCAGCGGAATAATACATCTCGCGTATGCGTGTAGGGGTAGCTCGCCGCAGGCGCCTGGGGGTAGAGCGGATTTTGTTCCGCCGATTATGTGTACGCCCACGGAGATGGAGTGCGCGAGAGAAACCAAGAAAGACGGCCTGCATATGAGCGCGCTTTTATGACACTCGAGGACTTGCAGACGACTCAATCGGCGATGCGTGACACTTTTCAACCCTCGCAGGAAATTTTTCCAACGGATGCCAAAAATTTGCTGCCACTGCATTTGCGCCACGACAGCGTAAAATTGCGGAGATACCCCGTCATCCGTGGAACAATATATCGCGCGCATGTGTGTAGAGGTAGCTCGCCGCAGGCGCCTGGGGGTACAGCGGACCGTGTACCGCCCGTTATGTGTACGCCCGCGGAGATGGAGTGCGCGAGTGAAACCAAGAAAGACGGCCTACATATGAGCGCGCTTAGTAACTTTCATGGATTCGGAATGACTACTCTAGCGCATATAGGTGGAATCATCTCTTACTTAAGTGGGTCGTCTTATCTTGACCTTTAGCTCACTAACAAGTAGTTAGGCGATAAGGGCCATACTCCACTTAGCCATGTGAGCCCTTCCAACGCCATCGTAAACTCAGTGAGTAAGTTGATTGCAAAATATCCTCAAGGAGCATATTTACAATCAGTCGGAAAATGCAAGGGCAACACGCCCCTAACCGAATTCAACTTCTGTATAAAAGGCGCTCCAGCTCATAATCGTCATCATAATGTCGTCCTCACCTTTCAACGCAGACGCAGCCGATTTGGACAACTGCGATGCCACGACAATTATGGCGCCATTCCCAACACTCGAGGACTTGCAGACCAGGGGTGTGCGTTAAATTTTTTCGGTAAATTTTTAACGACCGCCTTTTAACGAGAAATTTTTGCGTTAAAAACGGTAAATTCGTTAAATAAAATGTCTCTTAGCTGCTTTCAATTTGGCTGCGTTTTAGCATGTAAAAAGCCAGACCTTTTTTTCCTTATTGAATTTGTTTCGACTCCATCTGCATAGTAATTATATAACTATGCCTTCATCTTCGCAGCAAATTACAAAAGTCCATCTATCATCAACAAAATTGCAAAGAGAGAGAAATCATGAAAATTTTGAAACCAAACAGTAACAAGACTTCTAAAATAGGAAATTTCTTACTATGCCTAGTTCCTTTAGCTGGTAGAAAGTCGTCCAGCTTCTGGGAAGATCCAAGGTGCATCGTATCGTAGGTCAACGTTTTTGAGCTTTTCTTTTTCTTCTTGACGAAATTTTTTTTACAAAGCCTGGGCCCACTAAACAGACTTTTACGGCCCAACTGATGAACGCTAGTAAAGTAAGTTCGCATATTAGGCGAAAAAATCCACATACATGAAGGAAATTTCTTGCTAGAGCCGGATCTGCACCCTTAAAGATATAACTCTTTCGTAAACCTTTGAAGGCTGTTATGCGATAAACAGCTTGTAAAGTACCAGTTTTTATACTAATTTACATAGACAGTACTGCGCATAGGTTTTGGTCACTTGCCGAAAAGAACGCTTTTAAGCGGGCGCTACAATCTGTAGAGCGAGCGACGGCTTGTAGAGAGTGAGCGTTTAGGGAGTTTTAACGGAAATGCTTAGCCGTCCTACTCAGGAATTGTTCTAAGGCTCTCCAGCTTGCCTTTGGAGTGCGCCGTGAACAATGCATATAGAATCGAACCTTTCAATCGAGAGGGGGGACAACTTATAGAGTGAGTGTTCGCAGTTTTATCAGAAATACCTAGCCTTACTCGCATAGCTTGTGTTTCGTAGCGTTTTTATCGCATTCTCTATGCTTTTCAACCCCACTTACGAAGCGAATATCACAAAAACTGTAAAAAAACTGAATGGTCGGTAATTATGAACAACTGATATGTAGCAATCAAACGCAAGAAACGGACCATGAAGTCGGAATGCACGGAACGACTGTGGCGAAGAAAAGTGGGGTCGCACGCAAATAATTTGGTTAAGGAACAAAGAAAATGCCAACAAAAGGAAAATGCATCGAAACTAGATAACAATATTGATTATCTACCCTGATTCAAGTACGTAGAAGGTTTCCTTGGTATACTGCGAAAGCTCATCCAAAAAAATCGTTAAAAATGGATTTACATCGAGAGGAAGCAAAATTTTAAAAATGGTCACAAAAAGTCGTTAATGCAATTTAACGGATTTTTTCGTCGTTAAATTTCGTTAAAAAGTTTTAACGAAAAATGCCGGTAAATCCGGTAAATCGGTAAATCGTTAATCGTTAAACGCACACCCCTGTTGCAGACGACTCAATCTGCGATGTAAGCAGACATGCGAGCTGATCAGTCGGTGCTTCGCGCCGAAATAAAGCAGCTCCATGCTGTACTACAGGTGTGTACCACGCCGTGCTCCTCCTGTGAATTTTGCATAGTTGAGGGAAACCGTGATACTCATCTCACGAGGCGGTGCACGCAGTACCCAAATACGGTGGCTCGCACCGCACAGGCATCGCAGATGCCTGCGGTGCCTCAAAGACGAGCACTCGGATGACTGTGGAGTACGGTGCGGAAATTGTGGTCTCCACCACAATTCCTTCCTGTGCTCTAATAGAGGCCACACCAGAACCAGAATCTGGTGAGAAGACCTCGTAATTGAGGTCTTAGTAAGATAGTCAACGTCGCCGTCAACTCCAACACCAGCCGTCCTCAAGCAGGCGACTCCATCGCCCGAAATCACCCAAGCCGCCACTCCAATGCCCGACCTCAACCAAGGCGCCGACTCCAACGCCCGACCTCGCCGCAATCTAATAAGCCTCTTCTCCTCCGTCCATCTCTCTCTCGTACCTCTTCGGTACATTATCCAAGTCCAAAAAAGAGATGTGCACTGGCTTCTGTTTCTCGCGATGCTTCTCTAACAGGAGACGGGCGGCATGAATGGCATCGATGGTGCCACAGCCAGCTACGAAGCGGCTCTGATTGCTGGAAAGCTGGACGATGCCACGAATTCGTCAATGGACAATTCGCTCAAAGATCTTCATGTTGGGCGAAAGCAAGCGAATCGGACGGTAATTGGAGCAGTCTGCAGGACTGCCCTTCTTCTTCCAAATCGGAATCGTCGTACTTTGGCGCCAACACTCAGGCACTTTTTTTCTTCGCCACAACCTGATTAAAGAACTTCGCCAACCACTCAGCCCTGAGGCCCAATCGCTTTGCCTGGCTTTATCTTCTTCAAAGTCGCTTCATTCCCATCCACGGTGATCTTCTGGGCCATGGGTTGGAGCCGTTGAAGGGATGGCTGGATGAAGAAATTCTACTGCAGATTCCCTCAAAGCAATCACGCCATCGCTTCAATGCCTTCTTGCGCTCCATAAGAAGATGACCGTTCTCATCATTGGTGCCGAAAAACTTTTCAATATTCTCAGTCTGCCGATGACGATTCTTAGCAAGTCGGTACAGATACCGCTCACCATCATGTGACTCGAGCTTCTCGTTGACGTCTCCATAATGAGTGGCCTTTGCAACAGCCACGGCCTTCTTTGGAGCTTTCCTCGCTTCTTGGTACTTCCGCCAGTTATCGGCTGTCTTGTCGCTGAGAAACACGTGATAGAGCGACTTCTTCTCTCGAACTTTTGCTTTCACGTCGTCTGTCCACAGCCATGGCTGCTTGTCAACCTGACGTCGTCAGGGATCCGTAATGCCGAGTTCCGACTGTGCAACTTGACGTATCGCGTCGGTTGCTTTCTTCCAGGTTTCATCGACAGCCCCGACTGTCGGTAATCTCACGCGGAAATCACAGCTGCTTCCTTCTCTCTCATTCGCCACCACTTTATTCTCGCTGCACCGCATTGCTCGACCTGCTTCAGCCTCGGAAGGGCGATCTTCAAAGATCAGCGGTCAATGCTGTGGGGCGACCGTCTCATATGGCACGACCTTCGCGTCTGTGACGAGACCTTGGTCACGATCCTTCACAAGGACACAGTCTATTTGAGACTTGGAGCTCCAACTACAGTATGAGATGAGGTGGGAGACGCGTTTTCGGAAGACGGTGTTCACAATGGTGAGGCTATGCGATTCCACATATTCAGGAATAAGCTCACCATAGCCGTTACGAGACCCATATCCGAAACCACTATGACAGCTGTACCCGTCTTTCGTCGCGCCCACGTGCCCATTAAGGTCACCAGCGACTATGTTCACATCTTTCGACGATACATCTGCTGTCTTCTAATCAAGCATGCTCCAAAACTCATCCTTGGCTTGATCGAGCAGCCAGTCTGCGGAGCATAAGCAGAGAAGAAGTGATGGAGTCGTTCCTTACTGGCGACAACGATCTTCATAAATCGATATTTAAACGTTCGACACTTACAATCGAGTCGCAAAATCGTTCGGAGACGTTTATTCCGACACTACTGGCGGTCCTGGGACTTCCACATAGAACGGCCTTAAAGCCTCGTCCTATGTCCCTTGACTTGTAGCAGGACCACCAAGCCTCCTGCACCGCACAGAAATCAACTCTTCTATGCTCCAGTGCTTCCACCTACTCACACGAGCGGCCCGCCAACGTACCCACATTCCGAGCTACACGCGTCTGAAAGGGTATGAGACATGATTAAATACAAATGAAATACTAAAAAGTACTATAGTTCTTATCTTACTACACCAGCAAGTCCCGGCTCAATAACGAAGCTCTCACCAGCAAAAAGTGCACGCATCCCACCACCTTTCTGAATGACCTCTTGTACGGCAACTCGGAGCGGTATACGTCGAACTACACTTCCATCGCCGAGTTTTATCTGTAGATGCGTTTTCACCTGAAAAAGACCGCATTACGACAACAAATTAAGAGAAAATCCGCCGATGAGAAAAACTGAATGTTAAGCGATAATCAGATCGAAACAAACCACATCGAACGGAGTGGTGATTACTGCAGCAAATGATCCAGACAATGCACCACAAGCGAAAGATGTCGCAAAGGTAGGTTCTTGCAAATTTTGCCACACCAGTACTCGCCGTTTGAGACTTTCGTAAACTGCCCAATAAACTGCTAAACACCATTAATTGTGAAACCTGCCTTGTGGCGGACTTAAAACGAACTGTTATCAAGAAGGAGTTACCAACCTGAGAAGGGAATATCGCGAAGCAAAGTGGGCATCCAACCCAAATAAAAACCCGACAGCCCGAACGTGGATACAGTGACACGCAGAGCTCTTCCAATGTCTGGAAAGTGGAGGAAAGGATTGGGCGCGGCGGTGAATCCTTTGAAATTCATCACGTATTCCACTTCTGCGCAGTATTGCGAATCGGCCCTATACAATACGGAAAATAACACACCTTTGTAACTGTGCTGCTCACTTTGCATTTTAGTTCGAATCATTTCCAGTGGACTAACAATAGTTACAGCTATGGTACGCGCCACCGTACCAGCTAACATCGCTGCCGACCAGTCAGGTGGACAAAGTCGTTCTGGTGTTAACGTGCGTCGGCAACACAATCTCAAACATCGAATATATGAACTGATGACCTTCCCTGAGGAAAGAATATCCTAAAATGCACCACACTTTTTCTGAAATCGCGAGATCAGAGTGTCGTAAAGCGAATAGTAGAACACGGTTGCTGGCACTGCCATCACCCTTCAATATAGAGGTCATGTAAAAGTTAACGTGAAAACAGGAGGAAAAGGCCTACAAGGTCGGGGAGAGCCCACTCCATAGAGAACGAACTCCCTCTTGCCGCGTAATCTTCACAAAAGCATCCTAAAGTACGAAGTAATTTTTGGATTAGAAAAGTGATAACCATACAAGTTATAACACCAGGACTCACGAGGGTTCCAGAGAAATTGCCAGGTCGTTGATACCACTCACACGGCTTGTGGTTCTCGCAGGTTGTGCACAGATGTTCCATCAACCCATTATAGTAGTAGAAACACTGACCTTTGGGAAACGGATGATGCTGTTGTTGTAACCGAATCTTGACTACATCCATAGGAGTCACTAAAATGGGAAAGACTTGAGCAACAGGAGACAGAAAGCTGTTGTCTAATGTTTGCGCAAAGCAGTCCAGAAAGATCGACGTGAGAAACAAAGACCGAGGATTGTATCCATCCGTCGTTGCTACTGAAGAATGCATTTTTCTCTAGAAAGACGACCCATTGACCACGGTAATCTTTGGAAAGATATTTGTAGTGTCCAGTATTAGAGGACAGCTTCAGTATGAGGGCATCAAGAGCGACTGCGACTCAAAGGACTCAAAGGAAAAAGATGCTGATCATGAATGAGTCGAAACAAAAAACGAAGCTCGCAATTAATACGAAGTAGGACCATGAAATGAGAGCATTGCATTCAAGAAAATAGTCTCTAAATCTCAATCACGTTGACCAACGTACTCAAAAGCGACGTTACAATAGCACCCGTCGCCGACGAAACAATCTGCTGAGTAACGGACACGGACGAGTTGGGCATCTCACAGCAAGCTTTCTCACTGCCTAAAAGTAATCACTTGCTTCCGAAAGACGGTCAGATTAAACAAAGGCAAACCTGTCGCTTGTGGGAAATCCACTACAGCTTCCGTCCCTAACATGGCCTTTGCTTACTGGAGTTGTAAACATTCTCAAACCAGAGACAAGGAGTGCTAGAACCTACAACCTACCATAGAATCGTCCCGACCTCAACACAATTGTGTTGACCCTTCGAGCGAATCGTTTTTGAGCTGCTACTATCGAAACTTAGCTATTGATAAAAAAGCTTTGCAAAGTGAAACAATATAAACAAGTGACGACACACGCCAAGGAGATCCGCATTACTGAACCGCTCATGCATTTCCAAGAACAACATAGATATTACAAAAATATAGATACGCATGATAAGTTCAACAGTTCCCCATTCTTTCACAACTAAATCTCCCAAAAATATTTATAGTGACACTCAAGCCTAAAAAGGAAGGTAACAATGGTCGCTTAATAACGATTCCACAGGTAACAATAGAAAAAAACAATAAATCCTCACGGAGAAAACTCTTAACTAGAATCACTGCCGGTGTATGGGATGTATTCAACAAACCAGTAGACCATCTGTAATCATAGCCGACAACAACAAACAATCCGAATCCAAACAAACAGGAGAAGGCAGTCAAACATCGAAATCTCTAAAACTGCAAACGAAACAATAGACTTCGATCGGCTGGAATGACTACTGGGCAACGTAGACGATGGTTTCTCCAACATGATGAGTCGAGCCATTACTTTTCACTGCCACGGCACTCTTCTCATGATCAACAACAAAAATATCTTAAACGTAGGTATAATCATAATATAAACAACACTTAGGTAATTATTCAATCCCCAGAAGGGAACGAATCAACTCACCATCGTCCTGAAGCTGTTCGTTAATAGATAACGGACTAGAATTAGCAATCATCTTTCGATCACCTGCATTCGGATCTTGATATCGGAAGAGTGACACAGTAAATCTTGCTGAAACGTACTTCACTGCGTCGATGTGATAATAGAAACGAACACGCTTACAGCTGGCCCGGCGCTTACCTATCACACTCAGACTACAGTAGTTTAAGGATCACTGCAACAATCCAAAATTTGGGTGTAATTACAATTCAGATGACTCACTAGAGTGGCCTCACAAAGAAAAAAGCTGTGCTCTCATAGTCTCTGCATGCGAGGAAGGCTCATTCGCCGCTGTTCACATGTTTCAACCCACTTCCACCAATAGTGTTAGTTTTGACAGACACTCTCGCGAAATGCTCTAAAGCTTTGCAGAGGTTTGAAGAGCATTACATTTTTGCAGCAGAGGTGCCTAATTCGCTCACTTTTGGAGGATAGCTTTCCAAACAAACGATCGGGTCTTCGCCTTGCTTAAAATCTCCAGGGCCATCCACGAATGTTCTTCAGTGATCCTTGGTGCAAGACGACGCTTAGCAGCTCAAGACTGTTATGTATTGGTTCATTGTTCATAGAGCAACTCGAGGTTCTGAATGATTAGCCTAGTGGGATTGTCAGGACAGTTGTAGGTGAGAGCACCTTCTTGAGTTGCCAGTGTGGACACCGTGGAATGGAGTAAATATCTCCTTCTCCATCATACGGCCCACTCAATGGTTTTTCGAATGTTGGTGCAACAGATCCAACACCGTGATCGTCGTCTCATAATGAAAAGTTTTTTGCAGAACTCTGATCCTAGAAGAAGATGTCTGTTTCTAACACAGCCCGGTTCGTGCTCGGAAGTCAACTTATAATCAATACAATCGTTGTGGAACTGGAGAGGAAAAGCGTGCCGTTTTGAGAGCATTAAGCGATGAAGAAGTTGTGATGATGAAGAGCGTCAGACCCTGTGCCCTTCTATTTCACCTCACTGCCCTTGCTGCACTAGTGTACGGCTCAAAAACCTGGGCACACGAAAACAATAAATTTCGGATCAGCACAGCACAACGAGGATTCGAGAGGACGATGCTCGTAGTAGAACGGTTCACGCATGTGGCCGGGCTCAGAAGTCTCGAGATTCACAGACGTTCGAGAATCCGATATGTTACCGTTTATGCTAAGCATAACGAGAGATATGACACTGTTTTTGTCTCCCGAACAACTAAGTGAGCTAGTGTAGTGACTCGAATACAGCAGGCTGGAGAGTTTATTCGGGAGACGAACAGAAGTGACACTATAGCAAATCTCGGGCCTTTTATAGGCGCCGGTCATGGCTCTAGAACATGGGCGGAGTTATTGTGGTCAAATCAATCGTACAATCCATATGCAGATCTCCGATATATCTCACAGTTACAACACCTCCCCCCTAAGATGAATGGTAGAGAGAAAAATTTGATACAAATACAACAATTTGTGAAAACTCAACATTCATCTGAAATTGATAATCACATGTACGATTTGACCAGAGGATTCATCTCTAGGCGTCGTGGTGGGTGTCGTTGACGTTGCGGACGTTGTACTGGTTCGGGTGCACTTGAATCCGATGTTTCGATCGCAGGGGTGGCAGCGTCGATCAAAGTAGTCGTCGGAGTCGTCGTAGCTGTCGGAGAGTCGATCGTTGGTACGACTGAGGGCGATGATCCTGCTTCGTCGCGTTTGTGCAGCTGTGTCGGAAGATCGAACAGGTCTAGAAGTCCTTCGTCAGTAGGGGCTGCACCATGCGGACGCATTTGGTTAGCATGGCGCCGTTGGACTGTTCCATTCACCAGCACGTCGTAAACGGTGCTTCCTGTGCGAGCAAGAACTTTCGCGGAGGTCCATTTGTTGCGTCCTTGTTGAAAGTCTCGAACCCAAATCAACTCGTTCGGCTTAAACTCCTTCGGGCGTGCTCCGTGGTGACGGTTGAACTGTTTCTCCATGGCGCTGTTTCGAGTCCTGGGTTGACATCGTGGAGTGTTGAGGAGCGTAAGCGTTGTACGAATTTGTCTGCCCAGGAAATTTTCGGCTGGTGACTTTCCTTGAGGAGACGAAGGGCACGGTGTGCGACGATGGTAAGTAGGAACTTTTGAAGTGCTTCGGCCGTCGATTCCATGCTTTTGAGCTTCTGTAGTCCTCGTTTGAACGAGTCGACGAACCTTTCAGCTTGACCGTTCGATTGCGGGTGGTAGGGAGGCGAGCGAACGTGAGCGATTCCGTTTTTGATGCAGAAATCGGAAAACTCAGACGAGGTAAACTGAGTCCCGTTGTCGGATACTAGAGTTTCGGGGTTGCCGAACTGCGCGAAGAGTCGACTGAGCTCACGTATCGTAGCTTTGCTTGTAGTCGATGGCATCTCAATAATTTCGGGCCATTTGGAGTAGGAGTCCACAACAACTAGGTACATCTTTCCGTTGATGGGTCCTGCATAGTCGATGTGTATTCGGGACCACGGTTGCTCTTCAGTAGTCCACGAATGGAGTTCTGCCTTTATTGGTGCTTTGGATGCTTCCTGACAATCGCGGCAGTTGCGGACGAAATCTTCAATTTCCTGGGTGAGTTTTGTCCAATAAACATACGATCTGGCCAGCATTTTCATGCGAGTCGCCCCAGGATGGCCATCATGTAGCAGTTGTAGTATGCGACGACGAAGTAGAGGCGGGATTGCAATGCGAGGCCCGACGAAGAGGCAGTCGTGCTGGATTGAGAGCGAGTGGCGTAGTGCAGAGTAGCGAGTGATCTCGGCTGGAGCCTTTCGGGGCCATTTGTCCAGTCGAACATATTCCATTACCTCCCTTGTTGTTGGATCCTTAGCGCTCTCTTCTGCAATGGCTTCCAACGTGATTGGCAGAACATTAGTCACAGCACGACAATATGCTTCGACATCCAGCGCTGCTTGGGCGATAACGACATCTTCAGACGTAGCGGAACTCTCATCCGCGATCAGACGTGAGAGTGCGTCAGCTTGGCCAAATTCTGTTGTTTTCCTGTGTTCGATTTTGAAGTCGTAACCGCGAAGTATGAGTGACCAGCGGAGGAGTCGATTTGCACTGTAGATAGGTATACCATTTTTGTTTCCAAAAATGGTAATAAGCGGTTTATGGTCAGTTAGAAGAGTGAAGCGTCGTCCGAGGAGGTAACGATGGAATTTTCGGACGGCGTAGACGAGCGCGAGCCCTTCTTTCTCGATCTGACCGTACTTTTTCTCGGCATCAGTAAGGCATCTGCTAGCGTGGCAAATTGCCTTTTCAGAACTGTCCGGAAAACGATGTAGTAGCACTGCTCCAATTCCATAGTCGGAGGCGTCGGCCGCAACGATCAGTTCCAACTTTGGATCGTAGTGGGTTAACAACAGTGGAGAAGCCAGAATTTCCTTTGCTTTCAGAAAGGCTGCTTGGCATTCTGCATTCCAGACGAATGGAGCGCTCTTTTTCAGCAAAGCATCCAGAGGAGCTCGAAGCTGTCGCATGTCCTGGATGAATGCTCCGTAGTAGTTGATCATACCGAGAAGTGATCGGAGCTGGGTTATGTCCTTCGGTGCTGGCATTTCAGAGATGGCTCGAATCTTGTCTGGGTCCGGACGTCTTCCTTCTTTGTCGATAATATTGCCGAGATAGCGGATTTCCGGCATGAAGAAATGACATTTGTCGATTCGGACTCGGAAACCGTAGCTGGAGATTCTCTGGAATAGAGCTTCCAAATGGCTGCCGTGTTCCTCTGGCGTACGGCCTGTCACTATGACGTCATCCATGTATGCGGCGACACCAGGGAGTCCAGCGATCATGGAGTCGATGATCTGCTGAAAAATGCCGGGGGCAGATTTTACTCCGAAAGGTAGACGATTGTAGTGAAATAGGCCACGGTGTGTGTTGATCGTGACTAGCTCCTTGGAATTGTCATCCATTTCCACTTGTAGGTAGGCATCAGCGAGATCCACCTGAGAGAAGAACTGCCCTCCATTCAGTTTTGTGAATATCTCCTCAATTGTAGGCAGTGGATAGTGATGTAGAATGAGGGCGTCATTGAGCCCTGTGGAGAAATCAGCACAGATTCTTACTGTGCCATTGCTTTTCTTGACGACGACGATTGGGGCTGCCCAGTTAGAATGCTCGACGGCAACTAGGACGTTTTCACGTACTAGGCGGTCGATTTCGGCATTTACGGCCGGCTGAGAGGCGAACGGCACAGGTCTCTTCTGCTTGTAGACTGGGCGAGCATCAGGCTGAAGAAACAGCTTTGCCTTGGTTTTCGTGCAGCGTCCAAGGCCGGGTGCGAAAACGTCGGCAAATTTGTCTCTCAAATAAGAGACAGTATCATTTCGCATGTGTTCCAGGGCATTAGTCGCCAATCTGCAGTGGTACTGATCCTTCAGCTGGCGATAGTCGGACATCTGGATGCACCATTCGAGTCCCAGAAGGTCGGTAGATTCGGTGAGGTAGCATTTTCCATGTCCAAGAGTGGGTCGTCGATGTCGATCGTAGATAGCGAAGTCAGCTTGGAAACGTCCAAGAATTTCCATTTCTGAACCGTTTGCCGTTTTTACTGGTACGGTGGCACGTTCGACCGCTGGAGATCCGATAGCCTTCCAGGTCCGGCGCGATATCATCGTGATGTCAGCACCAGTGTCGAGCTGTAGGCGTACCGGTCGTCCATTGATGTGCACTTTCAGATACGTACGGGCATCCTGAGTTGTCGTTGAGACATTCTTGCAGCGGAAGTTGCGCCTACTCCGCCTCGATCCTGCCCTGTGCTGAGGAGAGTCTTCCTTTTCGCTGCTGGAGTGCCGGTACGGTTGGCGTTCTCGTGATGAGGAGCGATGTTGGAAATTCGGGTTTCGTGGCTTCCGCGAAGTTTGTCTTTTCTTCTTTGTTGCCTTCGTTTGATATGCGGCGTTGACTTCCTTCTGCTCCATGCGTCGATTGTCCGAACGAAGAGTTACGAATGTTTCGCATTCGTTAATGAAGTCGTCGAGGATTGGGGATGGCTCGTCTTCTTTCATCCGGTTTAGATGGTTCAGCAGACGTAGGCGCATCTCAGAATGCGATGAGTCGGTGAGTCCAGCTATGAATACCAAACACTTCAGCGAGTCACCGTCAACGTCCTTCATCGCTGCATCCTCGAACTTCTTCTTCACCATGTTGCCGAACTCTCGGTAGGGCACGAACGAGCTGGTGAGTGGCGGACATGTCGATTGAAGAAACTCGAATCGTCTGCGGATCAGCGTTCGCTTCGGTCCGAATAGCAGGGTCAGTTTCTGGATCGTAGTCGCGAGGTCGATATCCCGTGGTTTGAGCGGTAAGACGTGCTCGGCGTAGCTTTTGTAGGTCGCATTGTCGAGTTTGTCGATCACCAGGTTTCGTTTCCGCTCCTCGGTTAACGCTGCTCCACGGTCTTCGATGACGGGTCCATATCGTTTGTACCAGGCATCGAATGTGGTGTCATCGTCCTTGTCGTATACAAATGCCGGAAGGTCGCGGACGAGGTCGCCGTACGGGTCGATGGCTGGAACTCCTTGCACAGCATGCGTGGACGTGGGGTCCCTCTGCTCGATCAGCCGTGTGACGAGTTGCTGTAGAAGTTGCAGCTGTTGCGACTGCATGGCCAGAATATCGGCGAGGCCAGCTGGAGTCTCCGGAGTCGATGGGGTGTCCTTGGGCATCGTCCAAATCGATCGCGTCGTAGTCCAGACGAATCCTGATCGCCAGTGTAGTGACTCGAATACAGCAGGCTGGAGAGTTTATTCGGGAGACGAACAGAAGTGACACTATAGCAAATCTCGGGCCTTTTATAGGCGCCGGTCATGGCTCTAGAACATGGGCGGAGTTATTGTGGTCAAATCAATCGTACAATCCATATGCAGATCTCCGATATATCTCACAGTTACAACAGCTAGTCTGAGTCGGGGCAGGGACGAGTACAGAAGTTGCAGGTGTTTTGGGTGCGTTTAAGTAGAAATAATGTCATGCGCTCTTCGAGTATATCGTTTTGTTTGTTGCACTGATGGTGTAAGTGCTACTGATGGAAAAAAAAACTCAAAATCCATTCAGAAATCGCTAGGATGAGTGGTGAAACACGCAGAACGAAACAGGTAGAGCCAGGCTTTTTCATGAATCAACCTAATTTTAATGGGTACTCACATGTGGTCGCCTCACCTTGTACTGGTGAGAAAAAAATAAGTGTAGGTAGGACAACTCACCACCTCCAGGTTTGAAAACTGAAAGCAGTGTACCGTCTAGGTTAAATGAGCTTTGCGCAGAACGTTCGGCACGCTTAAAAATCGCAAGGAAATTATTTAATTTCTCTCTTTCTTCTATTGTGACCACCTGGAAATCATCCTACGTACGGAACGATGATCGCATGTCTGACTCTACTCTGGAGTCAAAGAAACGAGTATGATATGAATGTAGTGAGAACGTAGCATCTACGATGTGTCTCGGGTTGAAGTATAATGCGCTACATATGTCTCGGATTTTCGAAATGCATTATATATATATATATATATATATATATATATATATATATATCGAAGTTTATAATTTTCGAAACAGTTTACGAACACCCTTCTCAGTGAAGAATTTCTGTGATTACTCAATAATTATTTGTAACCTAAACAAAGCCTTAGCACAACGTTTTGTACATGGTCAATCGTCTGAACTACTGACGAAATTGGAAAGAAGATAAATCTAAATTATAGAAGCGTAAAATAAGAAAAATGTCCGGATCAGTAGCACTTACACTTACATAAAAGGAACAAAGAAAGCGATATACTCGATGAGCGCATAACATTATTCCTACTTGAACGCACCCAAAACACCATATTATTGTAATTTTGAATACTCTAGAACATTCTTTTTACTATGAAACTCGTGATTTTATGATTTTTTTCGGATTCTCTCTATAGGACTGTTGTGATAAAAAGTTGTGCGCAGCTACGTTTTCTATTTTCTGACCAATTTGGGCCGCTTTCACAGAGAGCAGAAAAAATTTGCTCAAAATGGCCAGAAATCAGAAAACGCAAGTTACGCACATCCCTGATGCCGAGACAGGACCTTCTGTTGCTATTAAATGCATTTGCCATGCTTATGCATTTCCTTTACAAGAAGGTGTTAGAGCGATGACCTCATTACAAGCCTGAATACGACGTCACACGCGAGCTTAAAGCTTACACCTGAACACTTCGATGAGAAAGTGCACAGTTGGAACCGACCCCTAGGTCACTGTAGTTTTTAAAGTCAAAAATACCCACGCTTTATGGATTTGTTAATCCGGCGAAGCTTTCGAGTCACCACTGCCACCGAGTCACCGTCCACAACTGGAACGTCGACATCGAAAAGCCTATTAGCAACATGCACATTGCGAGCAATTATTGTGACGCTTTCCTGAAGTGCACTAATTTGTCAGTCTCCTCAGCCAGATGACTTGTCAAAGGCCAACCTTAGGTGGCAGAAAATGGATAAGAGGAGCTCCAGGTACTACAGTTTCAGCAATGACTAGCTCCACATCCGGTTCGTCAGTATACTTTATGAAAAATCTATCCAGCTCCAGTGCATTTTCTATGTATTCGCGGTTCTCCAACAATATAGCAGCCTTAAAAAGATCTTCAGAAATCGCTTTTATTGGTCACGCTCAACCGACTACCTGATCAAAAGCACAGGCCGATGCAAGAGCTGCCATGCCCTTCTGCTCGTACTGTTCCTTAATCATCTGCACAAACGGCATAGTTTTCTTGGCGAATTTCTTCAGCAACTGTTCTTTTCCCAAAAGTTGGGCGATAGACTTGTTGTCAGGCAAAACTCCATTGTTATTCTGAAACACACACCAACATCAACACTTAACATTTTAGGATCCTACACATATATATAGAATTGTAATTGAGTACTCGAAACAGTTTACGGGAATGATCATACCTTCGCTTGGTTTTCCAGGAGTTGCAAGACGTATTTCTGCCACGCGGGGAATTCCTTTGCCACGTAAATTACGGCTTCAGAAGGTGGAGCTATGAACGCGTTTTTCTTCTTCGAACTCATTGAGTTCTTCAGCCGCGCACGGAAGTCGGCTATGACATCACGCATAAACACAGCTGCCTAAATCGAAATATCAGCAACATGTCTGGCTGTTGTCCTAAATGACTGAAATTAAAAGGGGTCGTCTAAAACTAAGTATTTTCGTGAAGTGAAGAAATACTAGAACATTTACCTTACAGAGTGTCTCGTCTACATCAGCAGTCTCTGGCCACCTTGAGTTTACGATGAACTCTTTCTGAACAAGACATTAAAAAACAGATCCAAATCGCCCGGACGATGCTACCTAACTGTCTCTCCATTATAAAACACAAGTGCTACGACATGCCTAACGGTATCACTCGCACTTGTCCGCTTCGAAATGATTGCTTGAAGCAGACAAGTGCATGACATACAAGTAATCAGTGAGCGATGTCGACGACCTTATGCTTGGTTTCGTCCTTAACCCTAAAGTAAGGATAAACTACAGAGTAACCTTCTGCCCAAACCGGAAGCACGCTGTATTTAGTCGCATGCCAGAGTTCTAGGCCTGTTTAGAGTTTCTTCAGGCAGATCGTCACCTGCTCTTTAGCTGTGCACTTCTATCTATTGATACAGGACACTGTTGTCGCTTTTCTTCGTCGTTTAGCGCTTCCATGTCCTCCCGTTGTTATGAGTTTGTTCGACTCGAATTATTCCTCTGAAATCTCTGCCAGCAACACTCTCCCTTAAGCAAATTCACCGTTACTACCAAAACAGTCGAAACATCAACACGACCGCTCAAAATTCTTCGGAAGCTTTTCAAAACCTCAGGAGAACTTATCCCTCTGTGTTCTCGACAACGGCGATGCTGACGTGATTGGAAATCTATCAGTATTTTCCGAGTTTGGCTAATGGCTCATCAATTCAGTGACAGCCGCCAGTGATAGACCTCAAGAGCACAACCGGTTGGCACACCGCAGTTTCTATACCAATAGAAACTGCGGTGTGCCAACCGGTTGTGCTTCTGCTTTTCAATACCTAATTGTTAATTTCGGAGAAACTCAGTTATGAAGTGGTAGACAGATACTGGAACTTGCTGGACTACCGTTCAAGTCACCGTATTCGACTAACCTTCCCAAGAATCTGCCAGATCTGCTCTCCAATATGGGGGCATATGGGAGAAAGAATCAAAGCCTGCGTCTCGATGAATCGGAACACTAGAGTCTCATTCATCGCTCCATCTTGTCCTCCGCATATTTCACGGTACATATCTCGTAGAGCCTGAAACAAATTAAGCTGTCCTGCGAGTGAACTGCGACGGCAAAAGTACAACATAAGACAGGCTCACAACATGGTAATGTGTCTAACACACATTTCTGGCGCCAGAATGGTTTCAGATCAGAAGTCAGTTCTTGCTCTACACAGTTATAACAGCAAGTCAGAAGTGATTTCATTAGCTTATCTAAGATTAATGAATTATCTTCTTCCGGAATATGTTTGATGTGTTGTTCTCTTCAATGTATGAAAAAGTTAAAGTCTTACTTGAGGGAAGACCATCTTAACCACCATCCCATTTGCCAACTCCGATCAGAATGTTAAAACAAACGGGAATCAGGAGCTATATCTACGCTATGAGTGACCCAGAAAAAGGTTTATCCATCGTATAACCGTACGGAAGCCATTCACTTAACTCACAGACCACGACGTAACATGCCAACTTTTGGGTATGACTGTTACACATTCAAACTAATGCTTCCGGAACCTCAGTCGCAGTGAACAGCGACCTGATATGATGATTTTCCAGCATTATTAACTACTCCCGCCTCAAGGAAAGTGTTTTCAGATGAAAGGTCCTCTAATCTATAAAAAATAGCACGTATGGCGCACTAGGCTCAGATAGCGCCTGCGCATATTTGATCGCTACATTCTGCCCTGCGAATTACCACACTTATTAGATTGAGGTGCGTTAAAATGTTTCAAGATTTGGTATTAAACACTCCCTTTGTCCAAGGCATTGTGTTAGGAAAGACGCATAATTATTGCGGCTCTTTTTTAAATTAAAAAATCATCCAGCAGTTACAGCAACATTACTTGACAAAAACATGTTTAATGTTTATTCTGGAGGTAGTTACTACCACCTTCAATCACTTCTTCAGATTTGCTTGGTAAACGGTCGACTCCACGAGCAAACACGTAATGATTTTTGGATGCTATTCACACATTCACATCGGTCGTTAAGCGCCCCAAAATCGTTGTAGATTTTGTTCGTTGACATTTCTTCGATGGCGTTTTTCAAAGAGCGACTCATGGTAGTATGCAGACGGTTCTCTTGTCGAGCACGGTGGGAGCGGACCCTATCCATAATTTCCGATAAAATGGACGATACGCTACTCACCGTGTGGACGTGCACTATCATGATTCTGGAAAACGATATGATTCTTTTTGCGCTGTTGTTTCCTCTCAATGCTACGCGAAGGTGATCGAGTTAGGCCACGTAGTCGTCGCTGTTAATGTTGAATTGTCGCTTGCAATTTTTGTCCGGAGCAATAAAGAAAACAATAAACAATTTAAAGAAAAAACAGCATTTCATCCATTGTGTAAACTAAATAAATCCGCATTAACTATGTACCAACCCAATATATACTGATAGTGGTTGCAAACCTGATACTCGAAGAAGCCGTATTTCAAAGCTTCCTTGAACAATGTTGCTTCGTAGCTTTGCGCGGTTATTCGGATGTTCTTGTTCATCTCATTGGCAAACACTCGATCAGCGAAACTGTTGCAGCTGTCCCTCCTCAATCCGTTCTGGTTTCGCAGTTCCACCTAAATGTAAAAGACCTACTGAGTCAGGAAAAAAAAGTAGTGCTCGGTGCAAACCATTTCCTTGACCCAGTCAGTGAGATTGTACAGCCGAAGGATTGCTGCATCGGCCATGTTGAACACGAAGTTCGCGTCCTCCACTGCATCTCCAGCGTCCTGGAAAATGGAAGAATATGTCGATTCTAGTCGCTAGGACACTAACTGGAAGCTTACGAACCGCAAGCGACAGACGCATGCCGTCTGCAGAAAATGTCTCTATTCCCTCGACTAAGGTCATGAAATTCCCAGTGTTCTTCGACATCTTGAATAGCAGTCGATTAAATATGAGCGGACAAAGGCAACAGAGCACCGCGGCATGGTACCTTCTCGTTGTTCAACAGCAGATGTCCATTTGCTCTCATACTCTTCGGCCACATTTCTGGCTGATCTGGCCATATTGCCACATGGTTGTACAACATATATGTGAGATGGTTCTGTACAAGGTCCTTTCCAGAAGCTCGCATATCGACAGGATACCTGCAAAACATTGTAATTGATGCGTAGCGTTCGTATCGGCTGGTCGTGGGTGCCGTGCCCACGCGCCCAGGTGGCTGTACCTGCGGCGTCATCCCCCCGCTCGCTGTCTCCGCACAAGCTGTGACACCCGTCGCGCGCGCAGCGGACAACGACTCGGCGGAGGCCGGGGTCGAGGCCTCAGGACGGCTGCCCGACGGAGCACAGGGTCGACCAGATTTGCTGAAACCGCAGTAAACAAGATGTTGAGAGGGTTTACAAAACCAGTGTAAGAGTCCTGTTGGTGTGAAACAAGCATAGCTCTACATAATAATTTCAAGCTCTATCTAATGAGCTATACCTTAAGCTTATCAGTACTGCCGATGATGCGAGACTCTTCAAATTTGAAACTGAAAAATAATTCTTCGCAAACCTGCCACAAAGCTGTGAAAGGTATATTTCCTGGCTAAAATTTCACACCAAATTCAACTACGTCGTCTAAATACCTTCGAGAAGATCTCATTTTTTGAAGAAAAATTGTGTGTATCACATCGTTGGGGGCATGTCTCCGAGCCAACATTCTACGCAGAGGTCAATCAAGAAGTTGATATCCTACCCTATTATGTATATATTAGGTTGGTGAAAAAGTCTTGCACCAAAAATTTTGAAATTTTTTTTAGGCGCTATGTGACAACGGAGGGGCTAGCAAAATTCAAAAAAATATATATGCCTGGGTAGACATTTATGTAAGCAATACAAAACCATTTACCATTTAACCGGAATGGTCCCCCATGTTGCTTGGGGGGGGGGGGGGTCGTCCGAGTATCTGTTCTGTGCTCTCCTCCGCTGACGCGGACGAGAGCACAGATTTGGGCAAGGGAAGGGACTCCGGGGTATGGCCGAGTTACGCACCCGTGTTTACATTGCCTACACCCCGGAGTCCCTTCCCTTGCCCAAATCTGAATCCCACTCGCTTCCATCCCCCTCGGCACGCCTCCCCTTCCTCCCGAATCCACCCCCCCCCCCCCTCCCCCCTCGCTCCAAATTCCTCGGCACGCCTCCCCCTCCTCCCTCGCTTCAACATCATACACAAGTAAAAAAAACTCTAAACAAAAAAAAAACCATAAAAACACCGCGGCCGTGAACTTCGGCGGGCAAGTTAAAGGGCGTGCTCCTACTATCGGACGTGGGTCCTGCAGCGAAGATGATATTGCACGAGGAGAGAGAACGGAGGCGTGGAGTGCGCGAGACGGCGCGACGAAAAACCATTCCAAGCGGACCACTTCACCGGTCTCCGAGCATCTCGCCCCCCGCGACCGCAGTCTCGGCGCACGAGCCCTGCTTTGTTTCGCGTCTGGTGACTCGCCACACCCCGGAGTCCCTTCCCTAGCCCAATCTGTGCTCTCCGACAGTTTTTTAATATTTGTGTATGATGTGGGAGGGAGGGGGAGGGGGAGGCGCGCCGAGGGGAGTGAGAGCGAGGGTGGTGGATTCGGGAAGAAGAGGAGGCGCGCTGAGGGGGATGAGAGCGAGGGGGATTCAGATTTGGGCAAGGGAAGGGACTCCGGGGTGTGGCCCTGTTACGCACCCGTGTTTAAATTGCCTACACCCCGGAGTCCCTTCCCTTGCCCAAAATTTGGAAGCAAATTAAAAAAGAGGAGTATCTCTCCTCAGGCTTTAAGTTACTCGGGCGACCCCTCCCCCTCCCCTAGCCAACATGGAGTCGACACCATTCCGGTTAAATGGTAAGTGGTTTTGTATTGCTTACATAAATGTCTACCTAGGCATATATATTTTTTTGAATTTCACCAACCCCTCCGTTGTCACATAGCGCCTTTTTTTAAGAATTAACAGGAACTTTCAAGGACTGTTTCGTGCCACGCAGTTGTAGTACAAACATTCTAGAATATTTCGCATGTGTGGCAATTTGCTTCTGAGCGCATATAACTTCTACGATTGCAGTGAAGACTGACTGACCCCGTGACTCGGACAAGGCTTCGCGACTGACTAATACTCAGTTTCTCCTTGTTCGTTTTCTGAGCTCCTTGACGACGGAACCGCAGTAACAGCGGAGATCTACGCTACACAGCTGCAAAAGCTGAGCGAGGCCATGCCGCGGAAACGGCGAGGGCGGAGGAATGTTTACCTTCTTCACGACGATGTTCGCCCCCCCCCCCCTCCCCACGTTGCAAAGTCGTCGCGCCAGAAGTTGCAGGACCTTAGGTGGGAGGTGCTACCCCACCCACCGTATTCGCCAGGTCTTGCGCCATCACTACCACCTCTTTCGAGCTCTCCAGCAACACCTAAGGGATAGTTGCTTCAACGACCGAAACGAACTGGAATCCAAGGTGGTGCACTTCTTCGAGTCACAGCCGACTTCATTCTGGAAGGAAGGAATTCGCGATCTCCCCATCAGATGAGAAAAGGTTGTAGATGTAAATGGTAATTACTTTGCAGTTTGAAGTCGTTCACAAAGAAGCAATAAAATTTTGAAAAAAATACGCTTTGGTGCAAGTCTTTTTCACCAACCTAATACCAGACGTTCAGTGGCCTACCGGCCGCCAAACGTCGGATTATATTAAAACGGTTCGGTTATTGATCGGTGTTGAATCGATAATATAATTCGATATTGACTTCCCTTCTATGAAGCCTACTCAAGGTCGTCATCTCCGCGTGGCTTCCACCAAAATCGGTCAGTCGGGACGGAAATCGGAATACCCGTCCAACAATCAATATTGATCGGTAGAGGTCCTTCGATGCTACCTACTTGTTGAAGCGGGCTACTCCTTCAGGGTTTACACGTGAAGGTAAGTTGACAGATTTTACATGTACGTGCGGGTTCATATGTTCGACACGTTTCACAGGCATACACAAGTTTGCGACACACACACACGCACGGAGAGACGGACTAACGCTTTTATATTAGTAGGGTTGTGTTTTTTAATGTATGTCATTCCAGCGGTCCGAAACTTCAGCCCTGGGAGTAATCGAGGTCGCTGCACACGAATCTGAATTTCGCTTTTGAAGTTTCGATCGCCATAGATCGATATTGATCAAATTACCGATTCTTTGTGGATGTCATTCAAGCGGTCCGAAACTTCAGCCCTGGGGTAATCGAGGTCACTAAACACATATGGTCTTTCATTGCCCTCCCATAAGACCCCAACCCCTGGAGGCAGTGCCTCCAGGAAGTCGAGATTATGTTTATTAATTACTCCCTGCTCGCTGTTACCAAGCCCTGGAGGCAGTGCCTCCAGTGGGTAGGACATGTTTATTGATCAATCCTTGTTTACCGTTAAAAACCTCTGTAAATGGACCATATAGTGAAGTAGCACCAATTCCCCACACCACAGTCAACATAGGGTATCGCTGAATCGCCTATGCAGTTCGACGATATTTTCGTAGCACTTCGTGACAAACTTCTGCTCTTCGAAGAAAAGCCTAGAGCCGGGCTTGACTCTTGTTATGAGCTTAGATATATAGAGAGGGTTATTAGAACGATAGCGAAAGCGATAAATTGTGCAGGCAATTAACTCACATGTCACGCGCCTTTCACGTAGTTGTCAATTTCTAATAATAGTAATAGCAATTTCTAAAAGAGGCACAGCACCGGTTAGTGTGACCAAGTAGTAACAGGATTTGGACAAGCAATGCACAATCAATCAAGTTTGAAATGCAATGTTTCACTCGAGTGAACAGCGCAATCTTGACTATTTGCAGGCCACAGAACTCTCGTTACCCTGTGCTTTCATGTGAGCCTCAAACAGCTTCAAAAGCTTCACTAGCACCAATGGTAGAACCTCTCAAATAGTATATGATGATGATACCGTCAGTGAATTAGCGCGTTGTGAGGTTCCAGGGTTGGGTTTGTTAACCACCTATCGGTTTTCATGTTTCACTACGTTTTCTCATCAGGCTCCTTGCCGTGATTCTAATACTATGGGGGTCTGGAGCACCATCACTTTGAAATGGTTTATTTATTGCCAAATCTTCATGTGCCTCAGGATCACTATCATATTAATGATGCCAGTTCCTGACAGCTTGTTACATGCATCAGGCAAAAGTGCTGTCTCTCATACACATACAACTGGCCTATGGATAGTCATCTTCGTAGGCACTATATAGCACTTATTACGCAGTTGTTTTTCCTTTTTTGAGGTGCATAATGGTACCATAGTATACCATGGGCAAGTTCGTCTGGTTTTCTGTAGTGATCATGTTACTTGTGGGTTGGCTGTCCTACCCTTCTCTGGTTATGTTCTCCTTCATAGATGCGCAGGTTCATAGATGGTGGGCCTTTCCTCAATGTCCTCGATAGCTTTTTTAGCGCTTTCGCTGATTGTAAGTTGAGTTCTGAGTTTTTTCCTATTCGTGTTCTTTCCGGGCAATTTTTTTTCGCGGCCTGTTCTCGATCATTGGTGGCACATCCCTATGGATGTATTAATAATAAATAAATAAATAAATAAATATGATTTTTTAGGATATTCTGAATTTTTCGCGGGCCGTAGTGTGATTTTAATTTTCGCACCTTTAAAGAAGCTCACATCAATGCAAGCTGTCACCTTGTGGAGAGATTATAACAAGTATTCAAGCAAAAACAAACTGTCGAGTATAAAATTCAAGGTTTCCGGCGAGAGTATGGTGGAATCCAAACCGATCATTTGTTAGAAAATGTCTACTACCTTAAGCTTTCATATGAGCCACAAAGTTCTTCAGTACCTTTACTCTGAGCAAAGTTATCATCTTTTAAACAGTGTATACATTTTTTGAGACGCCCTGTATTTGTGAATATAAAATTCGTAATTGAATTCTGCGTAGAATGTTGGCTTTTAGACATGCCCCAACGATGTAATACACACAGTTTTTTTCTTCCAAAAATGAGATCTTCTCGAAGGTATTTAGACGACGTAGTTGAATTTGGTGTGAAATTTTAGCCAGGAAATATACCTTCCACAGCTTCGTGGCAGGTTTGCGAAGAATTATTTTTAAGTTTTAAACTTGAAGAGTATCGCATCAAAGGTAGTACTGATAAGCTTGAGGTAGAGCTCATTAGATCACCTGTATCACCTGTCGTCCCGTTGACCATCGACTTGCTCGAGCGGGCGCCAGCAGCATCTCCATTCGTCCCTGTCGCGTGCCAGAGTGGTCCAATGGATCCTCCTCGCTCGAGGGACACGAAGAGCGTCATATCGGTCGTTCAGGGCTTTCACGAAGAAGTCCGACCAACGCGCTGGTGGGCGTCCTGGTGTTCTTTTGACATCCCGCGGAATCCAATCTGTGACGACTCTCGTCCAGCGGGTGTCTGCGAATCGCATTACGTGGCCGGCCCACCTAATTTTTGACGACTTGGCCCATGCGACAGCGTCTCTGATCTTCGAACGTCGGCGAAGCTCGGAACTCCGGAGGCCTTCTCTCACTTGCGTGAGTCGTGTCACTCCGAGCATCGTCGTCTCGATTCCACGCTGCGCGACGCTGATCGCGTGTTCATCCTGCTTTCGTATAACCCAGGTCTCTGAGGCGTATGTTAGGGCAGGAAGAACAGTGGAGTCGAATAGGTGGGCATGGAGTCGGACGTTCTTCGTTTTCTTCACGACTTCTTCGACGCTCTTGAAAGCTCCCCAAGCTGCTCGTTTCCTCCTGCTCAGCTCTGGTGCTAGGTCGTTGGCCATGTTGACTTCGCGACCCAGATACACATGGCTGGAGCATTCGGAGATGTTCGTTCAGTTGAGCGAGAATGGGGCATCAGAAACCCATCCGTTCTTCATGAACATCGTCTTCGTAAGATTCAGCTGCAGTCCAACGCTTCCACATACACGATCGAAGTCTGCCAGCATTCGTTCCGCTTGACTGATGCTCGGTGTTATGAGCACGATGTCGTCAGCGAAGCGAAGATGGTGCAGTTGCCGGCCGTCCACCTTCACTCCCATGTCTTCCCATTCTAGTTCGCGCATGACGTTTTCGAGGGTGGCGCTGAAGAGCTTCGGGGATATGGTATCCCCTTGTCGAACCCCTCTCTTCGCGTCAATGACGACGTCGTTGTAGAATGGTGAGATCTTGGTCGTGAATCCACTGTACAGCTCTCGAAGGACTCAGATGTATTGAGTAGGAACGCCCTGGGTGAGCAGGGCTTCCATGACCGCTTCAGTCTCGACGGAGTCGAATGCCTTTTTCAGGTCGATGAACGTAAGGCACAGCGGCAGCTTGTACTCTCGCGACACTTCGATGAGCTTCGTAATGGTGTGTATGTGGTCGATCGTGCTGAATCCTCTCCGAAATCCTGCTTGATCGCATGGCTGTCCTTCGTCCAGCGTTCTACTAATCCTATTCAGGATGACTCGAGTGAACAGCTTGTAGACTACGGACAACAGGCAGATCGGGCGATAGTTGCCAACGTCGTGCACGTCTCCCTTCTTGTACAGCAAAACGGTCTTGCTGGTCTTCCACTGAGATGGAACCTTGCATTCGGACAGGTAGCGTGTGAAGAGCCGCGCCAAGGTGTTGATGAGCGCTGGCGGGAGGTTCTTCAGGTGTTCAGCCCTGATCCTGTCAGAACCGGGTGCTGTACGTTTCTTCACCGACGAGATGGCGTGTCGGATTTCGGAAGAGAGAACAGAGGGGACGACGTATCCATGCTGCGGAAGATGGCATGGGGGCAGGTGGACGTGGCTATCGAAGAGATCGGAGTAGAAGTCGTGGATGACTTTCTCCATGGTCCTTCTGGAAGAGGTGATGGTTCCGTCAGGACGTCGGAGAGCGGTCATCTTGGTCTTGAAGTTGGCGAAGTTCCGGCGGGCATTGCGGATGCTCAGCCCTGCCTCTGCTGCTTCAGCCAACACTTCCGCCCTTCTCTCCTTGAGATCTTCATTTATCGCCGCTCTGCATAGCTTTGCAAGCTCGGACGTCAGTTGGTAGTTGCCTGATGCTCGTGCTGCTCCACGCTGGCGTATCAGCCCGAGAGTTTCCGGAGACAGGCGTCTCTTGGTGGTCTTCAAGCTCTCGGCTCCCTTAGCACTATCGTGGAGATGGTGCACGAAGCGACGTCGACGTTGTCCATGACGGCATCTTCCCAAAGGCCGACAAGAGAGGTGTAGAGATCTGGGATTCCTCTTCTTGAACTTCGCGGCCTTCTCTCCTTGACGCGAAAAACGGAACCTCGCGCGAAGGAGGCGGTGGTCCGATCCCGTGTAGAACTTGGGGACAACGGAGACATCGGTCAGGCAATACTTGCGATTGAAGATGATGTGGTCGATCTCGTTGTGGAACTGGCCACCGGGGGATTCCCAGGTCCATCGTAGGGAGGGAGGCTTCTGGAACTGCGAGTTTCCATGGATGGTCTTGGTCGACATGATAAACTCAGACAGCCTTTCACCTTGCTCGTTCCACTCCAAACCGTGGGTTCCGATGTGAAGCTCTTCCGGCGACCTTCGTGGCCCGATCTTGGCGTTGAAGTCGCCGACGATCACCTTGTAGAAAGTGTGATCTTCCTTATAGAACTTCTCCAGCTCCACGCAGAAGGCCTCGACGTCATCGTCGTCGTAGTCGGATGTTGGGGCATACGCGACGAACACAGTCAAGGCTGGCACGGAACTCAGAGCTCATTAGATAGAGCTCGAAATTCTGATGTAGAGCTATGCTTATTTCACACCAACAGGACTCTTACACTAGTTTTGTAAACACTCTGAACATCTTGTTGACTGCAGTCCCAGCAAATCTGGCCGACCTATGTGCTACGTCCGGTCGCCCTCCTGGAGCCGCCAACGACGACCTCCGCCAGGTCGTTGACGCCGCGCGCGCGACGGGTGTCACAGCGTGAGCGGAGACGGCGAGCAGGGGGACGAAGCCGCAGGCATGGCCACCCGCGCGCGGCCGCGGCGCATACAACCAGCCGATACGAACGCCCCCCTCCCCATTGCAATCAAAAACTTAAGAGCAGAACACCAAAGCCTGAATGTCAAGAATGAAGAAACTCCACTAAGTGCTTGGTAAGAGATAAGGTTTTGCGTTTCTAGGCAGCACTTTTACGAGTGTTTTGGCTTTCCGTGTTATTTGCATTCGTAACGTATTTTCCACGAATGCGTTCTGCATCGCATTGAGAAAGCAAAATCAACCAACCAGTACAAAAACTCTTTGCGAAGAGATTTCAGCTTTTCCTCCTCGACAGGCATCGTCTCTGCATTGTATGCACATCCAAGGAAAACGTAATCCCAAACAGGCTCGGTCATTTGATCAGCCCTACAGCAAAACAAAGAATTCGAAATGACTGCAGTAGCAGAAAATCGTACAACAAAATACCTTATTTTTGCCGGACCCACCACACTACCGTCAAGGGCGCCTTGCTGCAGGAGATGCGCTACTGTGTAGTAGGCGTTGTAGATAGTCGAATCAGATAAGGACTCTATTAGATACTGTGGGTCCCAAGGAAGCTTTGTACCTAGAACAGTAAAATCAAATACAAAACACGGTAATTATTCAACAAGAACGTCTCTTCTCAAAAAATAATCACGAGCAGTGGCCATGACAAACTGACCCAGCCCGTAGCTTCTTGAACATGCATGTTCATGCAGCCAGTCAATGGTAGCTTCAAAGTTGCGGCGAACCTAAACAACTGAACTAAATATTATACTCCATATAACGTCAATATGTAAGACTGGTCTGACCTCGTCGCTATAGGTGTTGAGTTGCGCAAGCGCTTTTCTTGTCTCACTCTTCCATTCTGCATCTCCATAATTCAGATACCTAAACTAAGTTTGTATAATTTGCAAACCTACAGCGTGGTTAATGCTCGCTGCGTATTTATCGATGTCGACTTTTAGAAGGTTCATCCAGATTGACTAGCTCAAGATGAGCGACCGATGTCGATACCATAACAATCGCGAGCATTTAAAATATGCTGATGCGAAATCAGGTGCCTCAAGTAAAGTGGATAAGCAGTCACGTGAAGCAACAAGCTTCATGTGGGAAACAGAACTCCACACCACTTGAGAAATGATAGAATCTGCGTAGTAGACAGGAATCTTCTTTTTCTTCTTCTTCAGCGTTTGTCCCGCTTCGTTGTGGGGTTCGCTCTTCTGGTGTCACGACGCCACCTTTCCCGATCCTGCGCTTGATCAGGGTGGACGCCAGTTACTTTCATGTCCGTGTGTAACGTATCGGATCAACGCTGCTTCGGGCGTCCTCTAGGCCGCTTTCCTGACACTTCCAGCTCAAGCTCTATCTTGCGGACGCTGACTTCTTTCCCACGTAAAACGGAGCCGTACCACGTAAAAGAGCTTCGCGCATCTTGTCCGCTATCGGCGCGACACCGAACTTCTGCCAGATAGAATCATTTCGAATGCGGTCCATGCGCGTGACTCCAGCTATCCAGCGCAGCATCTTCGTCTCCACGACGTTGGGCGTTTCAACATCCTTAGTCGCATGCCAACACTTAGAGCCGTACTTCGCTACTGGCCGGACGACTGCTCTGCAGATCTTCGACTCCAAATGCTCTGCTATCATCCTATCGCAGAGCACGCCAGTCAGCGAACGCCACTTGCACCAAGCTGCACTCAAGCATGAGTTCACTTCAACTATCAGACCGCCGCCAGGCGCTATTGCTGATCCCAGGTACTTGAAAAGCGAAGTGCGTGGAAGCTCGATGTCGTTAACTTTGATGGAGCCGGATTCGTTTATGACAGTCGTTAGGTACTCGGCCTTCTTGACGTTCAATTTGAGTCCGAACATCGCCAGGCGGTCGCACCAAGCTTGCACCTGCCGCTCGAGATCATCTTTATCTTCGCAAGCGAGCATCACGTCATCAGCATAGAGCAATGTCCATGGGACAGGCTTCTGAAGATCTCTCGTAATTGCACCCATGACGACAACAAAGAGAAGTGTAGAAAGTGCAGAACCCTGGTGCACCCCAATAGAGATGGGAAACTCCATTGAGGTTCCAGCTGCAGCTTGCACTCTACTCCTTGGGCAAGAGTAGAGCATCCGCACCCACTCTATGAGTTCCTCAGGTACATTGTGTTGTCGCAAGGCGTACCATATAAGCTCACGCGGTACGCCGACGAAGGCCTTCTCCAAGTGGAGAAAGGCGATATGCACAGGCTTCTATGTCTCGCGATGCTTCTCCACCAGAAGGCAGGCGGTGTGTACAACATCAATGGTCCCACAACCAGCTACGAAGCCGCACTGGTTGTCGGAGAGCCTGACGATTTCACGAATTCGTCTATCGAGGATTCGCTCGAAGATCTTCATGCTGTGTGAAAGCAAGCGAATTGGACGGTAACTGGAGCAGTCTGCAGGGCTGCTCTTCTTCTTCCAAATCGAAATTGTCGTGTTGTGCCAACAGTCAGGTACTTTCTTCTCTTTTATTACCTGGTTGAGGAACTCAGCCAACCACTCAGCACAATACCAGAGCTTCGACATCCAAACATCGGCTGCCAGATCATCCGACCCTGTCGCCTTAAGGCCCACACAGAGTTCTGCGGCGTTGCCGCTGCCCTATCTTTAGCCATAGGGCAGGGACGCAGAGCTCACCGCCGGCGGCTCCTTAACCACAGCGCCGAGCGGCGCTGCCGCAGACGTGTGCGGGGCCTTTACCGGGCTCCACCTTCTTTAGAGCCGCTTCTGTTTCTTCCACGGTGATCTTGTGAACGGGACTGTGAACAGAAGCCACAGAAAGGATGGCCGGATGAGGGAATTCCATAGTGGATAGTTCCTCAAAGTAGTCACGTCATCGCTTCAGCGCCTTTTTGCGGTCTGTCAGAAGATGGCCGCCCTCATCATTGATGCCAACAAACTTTTCAATGTCCTCGGTTTGACGATGGCGGGTCTTAGCAAGTCGGTACAAATACCGCTCACCATCGCGCGATTCGAGCTTTCGGTAGACATCACCATAATGAGTGGCTTTCGCAACAGCCACGGCATTCTTTGCAGCCTTCTTCGCCTTCTGATACTCCTGCCAGTTGTCGACTGTTCTTTCGCCGAGAAACACATGAGAAACCGATATCTTCTCTCGAACCTTCGCTTTCACATCGTCCGTCCACAGCCATGTCTGTTTGTCGACTTTGCGTCGTCCAGGCTTCATAGTGCCGAGTTCCAACCTTGCAGCTTGGCGTATCGCGTCGGTTGCTTTCTTCCAGTCGACCGTCGTAACTGTCAGTAACCGTACGCGAGAAATCACAGCTGCTTCCTTCTCTTTCATTCACCACCACTTGATTCTTGCAGCACCGCATCGCTCGACCTGCTTCAGCCTCGGAGGAGTGATCCTAAAGGTGCAGATCAGCGGCCGATGCCGTGGGGCGACGGCACGATCTTCACGTTTATGACAATGCTTCGGTCGCGATTCTTCACAAGGACAAGGTCCATCTGAGACTTGGAGCTCCCACTATAGTATGAGATGACGTGGGAGCTGCGTTTTTTGAAAACGGTGTTCACAGTGGCGAGACTATGCGATTCCACATATTCAAGAATAAACTCACCATCGCCCTTACGAGACCCGTATCCGAAACCACCATGACAGTTGTACCCGTCCTTCGCAGTACCTACGTGCCCATTAAAGTCACCAGCGACTGTGATGACATCTTTCGGCGGTACCTTTGCTTCTCATCAAGCAGACTCCAAAACTCTTCCTTGTCTTCATCAGAGCAGCAGCTCTGCGGAGCATAAGCAGAGAAGTGATATAGTCCTCCTTAGTGGTAACAACGATCTTCATCAATTGATCGCTAGCTAAAGCGCTCGACACTTACAATCAAGTCACGAGATCGTTAGGAGACGATTATTCCGACACCGCTAGTGTCTTGGGACTTCCACAGAGAACGGTCTTGAAGTCACGTCCTATGTCCCTTGACTTGCCGCAGGACCACCTCGTCTCCTGCACCGCACAGAAATCAACTCTTCTTCGCTCCGGTGCTTCAACCAACTCGCACGAGCGGCCCGTCAACGTACCCACATTCAGCGTTGCCACACGGGTCCTGCTCATGTTACAGGACTTTCGGATTAGCTCAGTTACTCCTCGATGTCGTCTTCGTACCGGGAACCCTCGCATACTTTTCACACTCGCTTTGCGTGTGCGCGTCTGCTCCCGCGGACGCCGTAGCACTATATCGAGGAACTTGAACTGTCGTACAGCATGTGATGTGACATGGGTCTTCGTAGACCGGCCTGTCACAAGGACCTGTCGCCTCCATTCGAATATCCGTGATTAGCTAAAGGCCCCCGCAGACTTCTGCGGCGAGCGGCGGGCGGCGGACGGCGAAATCGCTGAGCGGCTTGACTCATCATCAGTGGGAGCGGTGACGGCGAGGTACTGTACTGTTTCTAGTCGGGAGCGACTGGTGCTTAACAATAACGCGCCCCGATGACGATCGCGCGCCCGCATCGACCGTCTCCGCTCTGGATCCCGCCGCGAAAGGGCAGAGCGCAGAGCGCAGACAGACAGACGCTGGAGCGGCGCCGCCGGGTGGAATGATTCAAGTCATTTCCGCCAGCGACGCCGCCGGTGCCGCTGGCTCTGCATCTCTGCCCTATGGTTAAGCATAGGGAGCGGCAATGCCGCAGAAGTCTGCGGGGCCTTTAGCTCGCACAGCGAGCAGTTTGCAGGGCACCATGTGGAGGAACGGATATCGCTATCCGTGTAGTGGACAGAAATGGTGACAGAAATACAAAAAAGTAGAGATGCTGGCCTCACAAGTGTGTCGTCAAGAGATCGGAAATTAGAAATCCAGTAGCACGGTGCCAGCGATGGGAACGGAAAATGCCACCACATGATGTTTTATGAGTTCTTTATAATGTAGTTTTTAGTCCGTATCCGTTAAGGGAAGGATACCTTGTGAGCACTTTGAGATGAGATGTCTATTAGGGAATATGGCTTTGAAAGCTGATTCCAAATATGTGTTCCGCATCTGATAAACGCTTCTTGGAACGGAGTTGTGGACCATTTTCAGTTTGCCTTCTGAGCCCTCTGTCACTGAGTAGTTCAATCACAAGGGGGCGAGCTCAGACGGCTGGAATCAGCGCTGGTTGCCGCGCAGCGCAGTGGATAGACGAGCGGCGTTGCAAGGCGAGTGGTTTGTGGTGGTACCCTGTAAAAAAGAGCCACCACATCAAATCAACTTATGTAAAATGGTAGGCGTGGAAAAGTTTCTGCACCTAAACATGGCCTAGAAAGGCTATTTAAGTAAATGATCGCTAATGTATGGTCCTTAAATTTTCGTTTGATTACGGTTACCGTTGGTGAGCATGGATGAGACCCTTACTCAATTGTAGGTGGTCGGATGGGAATAGGTGCATGACCCTTACCCACTCACAACTACCGTAACCCACCGCAATCAATCGAAAAAGTGAACCTCATATCAATCATCAACGCCTTAAATAACCTCTCTGGGCGAAGTTTGCGCGAAGTCCTTGACCATGACCCCATCACACCCAGGATAAGTGATCAGTGCCCAAAATGGAAACAATAGAAACAGTGAAACATTTTGAAGACGAAATGAACTGAACTGTTGTCCTCATTTGAAGATCAGAACTCCGTTCCACCATCTCTGTTATGCATGACACCCACTGCACTTCAATTGATGTACTCTTGACTCCTCGTGATACTGTAGGCTATATGACTCCCAAAAATTTATCGCGGTCTGGATCCTCGTACTTCCATATGTATTACAACCCTTAGGTCCGACTTTCGAAATGCCAGACGAGGAGCGGTTTTGCCATCCCCTACCTCCTCGCCGTCGCCGAGCGCCAGATCTTGCCTACTCGACTCGCGGAGATAATCTTACAAAAGCCCATCTACAGCCTACCATATAAAACCTTCACTCATACCTGAGAGTGAGCGACTGCCGCTTTCAGCGCGGAAAGTAAAATTGGTTCAACCACTTACAATTAGACAGGATTTTAAATTCAAACGAGTTTCCAAGGAAGACAAAACCGCAAAATTCGCCTTCTCCTTCGACACTTCCACTTCATCGAAGCGAAAAAATTAACGCTGCTATCTAGTGTTTTACTCATCATCTTTCTCCACTGGCAGAGTAGGATTCTCTTTTTCTGAATCCACGCTTGTGCCCCTTTTGTGCAGAATTCAACGCTCCCGTATTGCGCAGCCCGCACGTTTGACGAAAAACTGCAGGCCATATTTTCTCCTGACTCGTTAGTGCGCGTGAGGTATCGCAAGGAGCAGTCTTCCAAAAAGCACGTTAGGCAACTGCTGGGGAGAACGTCATTTGGAGGAGATAAAGGCAATATTGTCCTTATCGACACTGGGATCGAAAAGATTTTTCACCAGAAGGGTTATTTAAAGTAGGAGTTTATGGCACCCACACATATGTACGGGTGGTGTGGTCATGGTTATCGATTTCGCCCAGAGAGGTTCTTCAAGGCGCTGATCATTTATGTGAGGTTCTTTTTAAAATTTCGATTACGATGGGTTGCGGCATGTATGGATGGGGAAGGGCAAATCACCCATGCTCACCAATACCTACAGTAACCCACAGTAAGCAATCAAAAATTTAAAAATATACATTACATATGTGACCTTCGTCGTAAATAATCTTTCTAGGTTATGTTTAAGTCTAGAAACTTTTCCACGTCTGAAGTCGTGAAAGCAAAATAGACCTGTGAATCAGGTTTATTTTCTGGCGACATTTTTCGTTACGCTTTTACATAGCGCTTTACTTGAATGTGGCGGATCTTTTCTAGGAAGTGCAGAAATGAAGCGTGACAGGAGAGCCGAACCACAACCCACTCCGTCTCACTACTCTGCTCCGTTCCCCGAAGCGCTCAGCAGATTTGGAAGACATATTTGGAAGCAGCGTTTGAAATCGCATCCAGCGATATACATCTCACCTTCAAGTGCTATGCTCACTTGGTACCCTTCCCTTGTTAGTCCCGCACCATTTCCCTCGTGCCCCACGTAGGTTTTGTCCGGTGTAGTTCGTTATTTGCTTCTCTTAATAAATTTGCTTACCACTATGTTTTGTTTCGGTGCCAGTCGGGATGTCCCCTACATATTTTTCGTTTACTATGTACCACAACAACAATATACGTTTTCTATGAGTAAGACTGGAGTAAAATGAACAAGAAAAACTAACCACTGGTCACAGAGGGCTACCACACATTCCTCTCCGCTTCGACTGATTACTTTCTTCTCAGGTTCCATATACCTAAAGACGGACAGAAATTTAAAAAGTGCCAATCGTGATTCAGGGAATCATTCATTCATGGAGACATTCATGGAATCTCAAACTCGTCTCATTTGTGCCACCTATGGGTGGTCAATAATCCGTCAGACGACTAGCTAAGCTTATAGTAACTATTGTGCTTTGAAGTGTCGTGGGTTATGTTCTTTCTCCCTTCTTGTTTAATGATTAAGTTTGTTTTCCTAATAAATTTGTCCTGTATTTTACACTGTGCACAGTGACCTTACTCCGTTTCTAATCAGTCCTAGAAAATTGTTCTGCTACTTCTCAGTACACGGTGTACTCCCTCCATTTCATATGGATCGTGGGATCTATATCAAGCCAGCATGGGCCATTGTTCCTTGTTTGTGGCTGACTATTTTTACTGTTTTTGACTTTAATTTCCACAAATTGTTCTAGCAGCCGGCTCCATGAGGCGGCTCGTGTGCCCATGCGCCGGTGTTGCGGTACCCACTGAGCTCACTGACACGGACAGGCAAACTTCGTTGGCAACAACCCCACTTAAATTCTTACTATAATAGATTATAATGTAATTCTGTCTTATTCGTTTTCTTGATCGACATAACTCACTAGTAAACAAGTTAAGTAAGCATTTGTTTTTCTAGGCTACCTGGGAGGATTTCATTTTAGTATCTAACTTGCTCCCCTTACTTTTGGAGCCTGCCATCACTATGTAGGCTCTCGCAACCCAGATGGATGGTTTCTGAGATTCTTTCTTTAATGTCTGTTTCCGCCGCCCTGTGAATAAAGAAAGCCGTTCTCACTGAAACCTTGGCTAGGGGTTGAAAGATCTTTTGGATCTCGCCTCTGAACGAGGGGAGAAAGTCACATAGTGGACCACCCCTCAATTAGTATAAAAATGCGTTTCTTATTGCCAACTCGTTGAACCCAAGGAGTATGGGGTCGTTTCAGTCACAATGGAATACGGCGCATCACGAGTTTGGGGGTCTTCTACGCTCGCGATGCCTCTGCCGGCAAGCGGCTTGGAGCGCAGTGGAGGTGACGTTACTTCATGCGAATAAAGTCGGGGGCTCGATTGTGCTGCGCTGCTGCACTTTTGCATTTCAACTGGTTGAGATTTGGGGGATCTTGACATCTATACCATTTTGAGACGTTTTCTGCGCATTTCCAGCTGCACGCTGTGGTATTCAACATAGTGATATATAAATGTTCAACACCAGTGATACACAAGTACAACGCGCATGGAGCAGTACTGGGCACAATACGGGTAGCGTATAAACAGGAGCTTACAGTTTGTTTCTATACATGGACCAATAAACTCAGGTGAAACCATCTTGCTCGGATTTTCAAAAGATACCAGGATGTGACGTCGGAGGTGGTTAACACTAAAAACGAGGGTGCTGATGGTTGAGATTTGGGGGATCTTGACGTCTATACCATTTTGAGACGTTTTCTGCGCATTTTCCAGCTGTACGAAGTGGTATTCAACATGATGATGTATGAATGTTCTACACCAGTGATACAGAGGTACAAATCGCATGAAGCAGCACTGGTAGCAATACGGGCAGCGTATAAAGGCTACAGGCCCTCACAGTCTATTTCCATACATGGACCGTAGCAGCCGCGCACTTTTAGCGTCGGTGCCGGCCGAGCCAGCGCCGACGCTGGTACCACGATAACATGAAGATTCATTTGCAAAGGTGTTTGATTCGTGGCGGATGGGAAAAGGCTTCTACGAGTAACCAGCGTCTGGTTAGAAGAATTCTAAGTAGTCCCCATCGTCGAAGTATTGGGTTGTTCGATAATTGCCGTCGTTTTTTCTCATAGATGGCGTAAACCGTAAAATTTTTCAAAGCAGCGTTTGCATGGCTTATTTTATTATGTATTAGGTTGTCCCTTAAGTCCCCGCCGTTTTTTTCAACGATTATTGCGGTGTTCGCCGGCGGTCTCTTGCATATAGCTATTCAGCTTTCGAAAGAGAATGATTTGCTCTATCAGAATATGCATTGCATTTCTGTTTTTCATCCTGAATTTAGTCAATTTTTAGGCCGTTAAAGAGAAAAGTGAAAAAGTGGCCATTTGCGCACTTGTTCTCTCCACTTAGGTTTAGAATTTTTTGCGCAGTTTTTCATAGCATTTGGAAGATAATGTTCTGTTCTGCAAGAATCCGTGTTGGTCCTATTTGCTCACTTGTCCTTTATTGATTTTTAGGCCATCAAATTGGGACGTCCGACTTTTCCGTCCGAATTTTTACCGACAGCTCGGTTCTGTGGTTGGACTTTTTTGCTTGGTGTTATATGTCGTTCGAAAGAGGAAGTCTTGTTCAAGAAGAATTTGTGTCGCGTTTATTGGCTCATGCTGATTTCTGTCGAATATCAACCACTAAACAAGGAGGAGTTGTTGGTGAAGATGATTTTTCTCTTTTTGAAGTTTTGTTGATATTCGACAGAAATCAGCATGAGCCAATAAATGCGACACAAATTCTTATAGAGTAAGACATTCTCTTTCGACCGACATATAACACCGAGCAAAAAAAAAAATACTACCACAGAGCAGGAGTTGTCGGTAAAAATAAATCTTCTCCTTCGGACGTCCCAATTTGATGGCTTAAAAATCAATAAAGGACAAGTGAGCAAATAGGACCAACACGTATACTTGTAGTGCAGAACATTCCAAATGCTATAAAAAAAAACTGCGCAAAAAATTCCAAACCTAAGCGGAGAGACCAAGTGCGCAAATGGTCACTTTCCACTTTGCACTCTAACGACCTAAAAATTGACAAAATTCAAGATGAAAAAAGAAATGCAATACATTCTCTAATAGAGCAAATCATTCTCTCTTGAATGCTGTATAGCGCTATGCAAAAACCCGTAATGAATCGTTGAAAAAAAAACGGCGGGGACTTATGGGACAACCTATTACTATTTTAATGATTAGGCTTAAGATTAACTTCTGACAAAAACTGAGCGTCATTAGTAAAAACAAACAGGTAATTAATTAGGTTAAGATTGACAATCGAAGGTAGCATTATTGGCATATTTTATGGTTTTACTTCCGAAAGGGCAAAAATGCGGTGCAAGCTTGGAAGAAATTATGTGAAGTTTATGGTGAGACCGCCTTACTGAACGCCAGTGTCTGCGTTGATTTCCTCGCTTCCAGAAATTCTTCTGGAAATTCTAATTGGAAGATGCAGCACACACTGCTCGTACAATCACTACTGATGACAACAGAATAAAGGCGGTAATTGAAGCTAACCGGCGTTGACAACTCGAGGGATGACAGGAATCTTGACATATTGAACTCAACCGTTAACTTGCACTTGTACAATGTCTTGGTTATGTAAACAACTGGATGTTTCGGTTTTCTTGTGCGTCTACTTTGAGCTGCTTCCAAGAAACCAAACTATTGATTTGAATGTCTACTGTGGTCATCTATCGAAATTCAACGAAGAAATCAAGAAAAAACGCCCTAGATTGGCCAATCGGAAACGCTTGATGTTCATTAATGATAACGCCAAACCCTACACCTTTTGTTAAGCGTTAAAAGTGAACAGGTCTCAATTGGGAACCGATTCACACCCATTCTATAGCCCTGACTTAGCACCATCAGTCTACCATACGTTCCGCTCCCTTAAAAACCGTTGGAACGATAAAACTTTTGATTCCGATCAAGCTGTTAGAAGTGAGTTGCACCAGTTCTTCGCTCCTAAAAAAGGCTTCTTCGAACGTGAAATTTTTCAGATTACCGAAGGATGGCAAAAGATCATCCAACTAACAAGGGAGGTCAATGAACATCCCGTGGCGATTTTAAAGGTGACCTATTGGGGGTTGTAGGGGATTGTATGAGAAGCACCGTAGTGGTTTTCAAATTTCCTGCGGACATCTGGGTAGGTCAAAAATTGCAAAAACTATTTCGCTTCAGTGCGGGCCGATAAAGCAAAACTGACGCCTGGAACTGCCATGTCGTGGTTAGAATCTAACCTGCAAAAGATTTGGGACTGCAGCAGTAGCGTAATTACAGCGATTTCACAAATTGCTTGTTAGCGGTACAGTGACCGAAGTGGAACGTTGAGGTGCGTCGCTCACCACCAACGGTGCAGCGTCTGGATAGCCGAGTGGCTATGGGGGGGGGGGGGAGGGGCGGGCTTGAGGGAAAAGTATCGGGAGTTCGGATCCGGAGATGCTGTTCCTGCATTGATGGTCTTGCTCCATCCATTTTGTCGATATAAAGTGTATCTTGACTACGGTAGTGTACCATGCTGACATTATAACCTTATTTTAACCTGGATTACACGACATAAACACAAAAATAAACACCCAAAGCAACAGCATTCATAGTACATAATTCGATTGGCCATTGAGGAGTAGTAGGCGACTTTTCTTTGCAAAATACATAACTTCAGAACTCCAAAGATGGAGGGAAAATTACTATTTTATTTTTATTTATTATTTTTATTATTTATTATTTTTATTTTTATTTTAATTAATTATCTAACTATATTTATGATTGATTTTTTCGACCCCTCTTCGACCTCTGGAGAGAAAGTGTAACAGTACCAATCCGTTTCTTCATCCTCAACCAACCATATTGCAAGTGATCTCACGGCCGTCACATACAGCATCCTCCTTACTGTTACAAGGAGACGTAATATCACCCACATCATTGTCATCGTCCGGCTCAGGGGTGTGCGTTAAATTTTTTTCGGTAAATTTTTAACGACCGCTTTTTAACGAAAAATTTTCGCGTTAAAAACGGTAAATTCGGTAAATTCGTTAAATAAAATGTCTTTTAGCTGCGTTCAGTTTGGCTGCATTTTAGGATGTAAAAAGCCAGACCTTTTTTCCTTAATGAATTTTTTTCGACTCCATCTGCATGACAATTATATAACTATGCCTTCATCTTCGCAGCAAATAACAAAAGTCCATCTATCATCAACAAAATTGCTAAGAGAGAGAAATCAAGAAAATTTCGAAACCAAACAGTAACAAGACTTCTAAAATAGGAAACCGGTAGAAAGTCGTCCAGCCTCTGGGAAGATCCAAGGTGCATCGTATCGCGGGTCAACGTCTTTGAGCGTTTCTTTTTCTTCTTGACGAATTTTTTTTTTTACAAAACCTGGGCCCACTAAGCAGACTTTTGCGGCCCAGCTGATGAACGCTATGACAGTAAGTTCGCATATTAGCCGAAAAAATCCACACACATGAAGAAAATTTCTTGCTAGAGCCGGATTTGCACCTTTAAAGATATACCTTTTTCGTAAACCTTTGAAAACTCTTATGCGATAGGCAGCTTGTAAAGTACCAGACGTTATACTAACCTACATATACAGTACCGCGCGTAGGCTTTGGTCAATTGCCATTCAAAAAGAACGCTTTTGAGCGGGCGCGACAATCTGTAGAGCGAGCGACAGCTTGTAGAGTGAGAGTTAAGAGAGTTTTAACAGAAATTCTTAGCCGTCCTACTCAGGAATTGTTCTAAGACTGTCCAGCTTGCCTTCGGAGTGCGCCGTGAACAATGCATATAGAATCGAACCTTTCAATCGAGAGGGGAGGGGAACAACTTATAGAGTGAGTGTTTGTAGAGTTTTATCAGAAATACCTAGCCCTACTCGCATAGCTTGTGTTCCTTAGCGTTTTATTACATTCTCCATGCTTTTCAACCCCACTTACAAAGGAAGTATCACAAAAACTGTGAAAAAAACTGAATGGTTGGTAATTATGAACAACTAATATGTAGCAATCAAACGCAAGAAACGGACCAGGGAGTCGGAAAGCACGGAACGACTGTGGCGGAGAAAAGTGGGATCGCACACAAATAAATTGGTTAAAGAGCAAAGAAAATGCCAACAAAAGGAAAATACATCGAAACTCGAGAACAATATTGATTGCCTTCCCTAATTTAAGTAAGTAGAAGGTTTCCTAGGGATACTGCCACAGCTCATACAAAAAATCGTTCAAAATGGATTTACATGGAGAAGAAGCAAAATTTTCAAAATGGTCGCAAAAAGTCGTTAAGGCAATTTAACGGATTTTTTCGTCGTTAAATTTCGTTAAAAAGTTTTAACGAAAAATGCCGGTAAATCCGGTAAATCGGTAAATCGTTAATCGTTAAACGCACACCCCTGGTCCGGCTAACAGGCTACAGCCTGCGCTTCGTTTAAGTTAAGCTAACATCACGAACCAGAGAACAGGCGACTTTTCTTCGCAATTCCTAGGTAGCATTCAAGGGCCTGTCCCAGCTACAAAATAGCTAATATTCTTTATCTTGACCGCCTTCGTTAGGCATTGACAGTGGGCCTGTTAGCACTACTTCATGAATCCAAATGTCGAAGAGAGATTGAAAAAAATTTATAAAAAAGATTTATCTTTATTATTTATTTATTTGTTATTTTATTTATTATGTATTAATTTCGTATCATTGATTTTTATTTTTGTTTATATTTTCAATTAATTAGTTGATGTATATGTTTAAATTTGATCGATTGTTGTGATCGTCCTTCGACAGACTATACCACCCCCCCCCCCCTGACTTAATATCAATTCTATAATACAATGTGTTTTCCGTGCCGAGTTATTGGTTGTCTTTCTAACTACCTTCCTCCTGACTAGTCTGGCCCTGTTCGTAGGGAGACCGCCCTAGCAGATGCCTTTCAGGGCATATTTCAAGATGCTTTGTAAGGGGATATTGATTGCGCTGATGAGAATGAAACACTCCAGGTAGCTTTTTTTGTTTGATGTTTGTTGCATTGACGTTCTCTCGTTCGTGACGTTAGCTTAACTTGAACGAAGCGCAGGATGTAGCCTGGTCGCCGGACGATGACAATGATGTGGGTGATAGATACGTGATACGTCTCCTTGTCACAGTGAGGAGGATGCTGTATGTGACGGCTGTGAGATGTAATGAGCGTAGGCATCTATTCGGAATCAACTCTCGAGTGTCTTCAGCATGTTGTAACAGTGACAGCCGTTGCTTCGTCCCACTGGCTGAAGGATATAAAAGCACCTCTACGAATGCTGCGGGGTTCGTGCTAGTCTGATCGGAGGCCGTGTAGTGTCGGCTCCGGCGCCTCCCCGCCCCTGAGAAGTTCCTTCTCTCCTCCCCCCCCCCCCCCCGCAACCCCGGCCTACATCCGTAGCCCCTAGTTACCGTCCATATGCGCCTTTATTGTTAATAAAATTGTTATGTTACCTGTGTTTTGTTATGTAAGGGCCCAAGAGGCCGTGTGATCTACACGTGAATAAACCTGAGGGGACAGGTTTATTACAGAGATCACTAGCAATATTGTTGGTTGAGGATGAAGAAGACAGATTGGTACTGTTATACTTTCTCTCCAAAGGTCGAAAAAAAATCACATAAATAAAGATAATTAATCAATAAAAATAAAAATATAAGTAATAAATAATAACAATAATAAATAAAAATAAAATAATAATTTTTTCCTCGATCTGTGGAGTTCCGAAGTTACCTATTTTGTAGCCAAAGAAAAGTCACCTTCTCCTCCTCAATGGCCAATCGAATTATGTACTATGCTTTGGGTGTTGATTTTTGTGTTTATATCGCATCATCCAGGTTAAAATAAGGTTATAATGTCAGTATGGTACACTACAGTGGTCAAGATACACTTAACATCGATAAAAACGGGCGGAGCAAGACCAACAATGCAGGGGCAGCACCTCCGGATCCGAACCCGCGACACTTTCTCCGCAAGCTCGCCCCCATAGCCACTCGGCCATCCAGTCACTGGGCCGTTGATGGTGAGCGACGCACCTCAACGTTCCACTTCGATCACTGTAGCGCTAACACGCGAATGGTGAAATCGCTGTAATTGCGCCATTGTTCCAGCCCCAAACCTTTTGCAGGTTACCTTCTGACCACGACATGGCAGTTCCAGACGTCAGTATTGCTTTATCGGCCCGCACTGAAGTGAAATAGTTTTTGCAATTTTTGACCTACCCAGATGTCCGCAGGAAATTTGAAAACCACTACGGTGCTTCTCATACAATCCCCTACAACCCTCAATAGGTAACTTTTAAAATTGTCACGGGACGTTCATTGACCTCCCTTGTAAGTGGTTAGTATATGATATTATTGATTAATGTTTATTGTTAATATAAATAAATCTACTTTGAAATAAAAATTGAAAAAAAAAACGACATTAATCATCGAACGACACTAACTGAGGGCTGAGTCATTTGAACCGAAAATCGTACACTTCTCGAACGTGATAATCCCTGTAAGTGATATTACGACAATGGATGATGCGAAAATAGCGCATACGTTTTGAACAACGACTATACGTAATGCGTAATCCAAGCGAGACTCAAACAGGTTCATTTACCTATTTGTCCTCCCATTTTTTTCTGTGCAGCAGTGCAACGTCAAAAAAATTTCAGCAACAGGAAATGTTGTATAGAGGTTTGCCCTATAGGAGTTCCGCCACGTAAACGAAATCATTCTGTATCATACTCTATAATAACGCGCTAATCGATGAGCCATACCATCGATTGGCGCCGCAGAAAATAGCGGGCGGAAATAGGGGGAAAATGGCGACACGAAAATAGCAGAAAATACCCAGACGTCTTTCACCTGCCTGGAAACTTCAGCCCTGGGATAATCGCGGTCGCTGAACACGAACCTGAAGTTCGTTTTTGAAGTATCGATCGCCATCAGTCGATATTGATCAAATTACGGTGCGGGAAAGTAGCGGAAAATAGCCAGACGTCTTCTACCTGCCTGGAAACTTCAGCCCTGGGGTAAGTTCAGCGGTCGCTGAAGACGAATCTGAGGTTCCCTTTTAAAGTATCGATCGCCATCAATCGATATTGATCAAACTATCGACTTTTGCGTATGCCGTCCATGCGGCACGAAACTTTAGTCCTGGGATAATCGCGGTCGCTGAAGACGAATTTGAAGTTCGTTTTTAAAGTTTCTATCGCCATCAATTGATACTGATTTAATTATGGGACGCGAAAATAGCGGAGAATACCCAGACGTATTTTTTTCTAGGGATTCAGAAGACGTGCCAAATACGTCGTCCGCTAGCGGGGATCATTGAGGGGACCATACCAGTAACGGGAAACCGTTTCACTAAGGGAGGACCAGTAGTGAGGAACCAATAGATCGCTCTATCATACTATTATATACACTGTACCTACTGCGAGCCTTTTGTACTCCTAGGTAATGAGAAAAGCTGTACAAGTAGAGCAGCTAACTTGATGTGATTGCTCTTAGCCTAGTGACACTCAACATCGCGCGAAGGGCGCAAGTCGTGACGGAGCACTTGCATATTCTATAATCACTGTATATAAATATAATAGAACTCAGTTGTAACCCAGTTAAGAACAATTCCACTTGCCATTCACTGAAAACTCGCGCCATACAAGTAGGATGTGCGCACTGGTGCGATTCACTCCAATACTCTTCGCCACTCAATATAAGACTCACTTTTTCGCCAGTCCTTCTTCAATCAGATCTGTTTGTATAAGCTTTTTAGCATCCGCCGTCTTTTGTCCTGCGTATTTTCCAATTCGCATAACCTAGAGAAGCATTATGTAAACTTCTTACAAATAGATATTGCACGTACGTCACACAGAAGAATGATAAAAGTTACGCCATCATAGAAGCCTTTTAGGTAGACTTCCTTCTTAGCCTCCTCGAGCTTATCCTTTTCATTCTGTGACTCAATCTTCATACGACGACATATCTCAACCGCAGCAAGATCACCGAAACCTTCGATTTCTATAATTGGGACCTAAAACATCAACTAGCGAGTGTAATTCGGAACAACTCGCCACACTAATCTTCTTTCTTTCCAAAGAAACCAACCACATTCACTCACAGGTTCAAAAGGTCCGACCATTTCATCGGTGATACCATACTTCTCGCGTAATGGCTTCTTTTTCTTCAAGTCAGAAAGAGCAGCAAAATCGTCGGGAGAATCTGACGGCACGGATGTCACAACGCCAGTACCTGAATAAGCAACAATAGCAATAGTTGTTATCTGCTGCTGTCATAAGAATCAAAGGGTAAAAAGACATGCTTCAGTCACTAGCCAAATGCACTCTCCCTCTAGGGATGATATAGTCCTTCTAGAAATGATCTCAACTCTATTTTCAGGAATAACGGCAGCTACACAGTGACATTCGTTACGACACGCGAAACAAAACACCCGCTCGCAAGTGGTGAACGAGAAAAGCACAGACCTTTATCATCCTTTATTGTTAGCATGGGGAGAGCGTACACCCTAGGATAGGATGCAAGAGGGGCTGATAAAGCGGCGCCAAGAAGTTCACTTCCAAGTACCTTCAAACAGCAAGCACATGATGAATTGCTCCACTGCATTAGTTACCCATCTAAACGGACCTTCTCCAGGCCATCCACGTAGCGCACAACTCCATTTTCTGCAGTAAATCCTTGATAGCTCATGTTTCTTGCAGCTCTGAAACGAGAAATGTTGTATGAATAACCAAAAAGCGGCCTCTTCACCGTTAGAGACATTGGTAATCTGGATTCGAAAGTGGTTGCCTAATTCAATGGTATAATCTCGTCAATTATTACAATTCAGGTGCTTACGCACTTCTTTTTTTTATGGAGAAAAGGCAAACCTGGCAGTGGCAACGAATATGGCATCCTCCTTTTCTCCGGCGTAGAATGCAGAGTATCGAATATCAGGATGCAGGTAACAATTCGTTTGGCCGTACATAGTTTCTGGCCTAAGTGTGGCCGCGACGAAATAGACTGGTAGTGAAATGTTCGCAATCGCGGCTGGTTTAGGATCCAGCACCTAAAGTTCGGGTACTTCACCAAGCAAGCTCCAACGATTATTCAATTCTAACACACATTCCAGTCAAAGAGAAGATAAGTACCTTGAGCAGAATTAAGGTGTACTCCTGAGGACCGACACCTTCGCCACTCGAGCGATCATGATCCATACAGGGCTGCCCATCCTTAGGGGAGTATATAGTGTATCTGGGAATAATGAAGAATGTTGAGAGCAATAACGCTGGTGAGCACAGTAGGGGGTTATCGTGAAATGTATTGTGTTCCTTTTGGTATTGGTAGCACTCGAAAGAAGCTACCTTTTTCCGAAATCGATTTTGTTTGCAGCACGAAGCTTCCCAAACTGCCAGCGAACGAAGGAGTCATAGTAAGGGTTCACATCGGTCGTAATGAAGGAACGTCGCCAGTCCACCTATAGAATCATGACATTGTACAGACTGTTCCAAAAGACTTACTGTAAATGGATAAGGTTTGATCACAGGCGAGCGTCTAGATAGCCCCTGGATCATTTTTTTCCGGAGGCCCAGAAGTAATGGAGAGAAGCAGGCCTCTAAACAGTAAGGTTTGGACAAAAAATTGGTTTCGTTTACGTTCTTAATCATCTCGAATAATCCTTAGCTGCTAACTTGGTTCCCTCTCGTGCAGTAGGCCGTAACGGCAACCACTAGGATGAACGGTTTTACTGTGCAACATTTGAACAAACTTGAAGAGACGTTTCAAACCACATATGACTTCTACTAACTCCTTTTGTAACCCACTGAAAGAAATCACCTTGAGACCCATCCGCTTCAAATCCGAAATGCAGTACGGAGGAAAGTAGTCCAGCCAGTAGTCAGTGGATGCAAATTTTTTGATTTCTTCATCCTCCAAACCCAATGACTGCATGATCTGCCACTGATATTTGGAAGATCCAGCTTTAGCAATGACTTTGCTCTAGAAACACTATTTATTTAGAATCAGTTTTGCAATACTAACCGGAGAAAATTGAAACCGAAGATGGAGGAAAAGTTCAAAACGCTCACTTTTTTCCCTTTGCTCTTGTCCTTAGTAATCTCATCAATCGAGCACACCTCTTGCTCTGGAAATTCATCTGCATCAACGGGAAACCTAAAAACCCTTAGCATGATGTGACTACCGGAAAGCTTTGCAAAGGTTTACCTTGAATACAGGACTTACTGAGGTGGGCAGCCGAAATCTTCCATCTCGCGCTTGAGTTTGTCGGCACATGCCTTTATGGGCATTCCAGTGCAATGAAAGCCGAATGGGAACAAGCATCTTTTTCCAATGAGTCTCTGATACCCCAACGCAAACTAAATTGATTGCAATCGAATATACGCTGCACAGAACTCTAGCAAACATTATCAGCGCGCCGCAAATGCAGCAAATGCTAGTTTTTAACTTAACTATAACACGCTCATGGAAAACGCATAGAGAAAGAGGTAAAGGGTGTCAGTTATTTGGCATAGTCGAGTAATCGAAAGCGTGCGGATACGCGGCCCAAGAAGGGTGATTCATCACTAAAAACATCCATTTCTTCACAGGGTAGGGCATGCTAATTCATAGTGAACAGTGCCCTGTTTCGTGAAATAAGTGGTGCTTCTAGGCTGACCAACAAGCACTCGTTATAAAACAAATACATGCCTCCCTTTTCAGGTGCCAGCTCATGTTTATATTTATTTGTTACGACTATTTAAGACAGTTGTGTAACATCTAGTGGAAGATCACTACCCAGCAACAAATAACACATCAAAACAAGAGGAGCGATAAACATATAAGTAGCACTTCACGAGAGCCTTCTTAGCAACTCGTATGTAAGGTTCACAAATTTTCGGAGGAGGGTGTAAATCACTTTTTAATGCCAGGTATGCAGATCCGCCCATAAAAGTAAAAAAGTGGGCCCTAGATCCTGATTTTGGTTTGGAGTACCAAATTTTATAGTTAGTTCTTCTGGTCCTGAAGGCAACGAGCTTGTAAAATTTCGTCGATCTTATTCGTACCTGCCCAGACGGAATTTTGAACACCCAGCAAACATCTGTAATCAACCAAGAAATTTATTGCGCATTTCCGCTCTAGGAAATCGAGGATGAAATAATTCACTGCATCTTATCACTAGTTTACTGGAAGTTGTTTTGGACGCGTTCAATCTCTTGAATATCCTTCCTCTTATGTGACGAAAACAAGACTGTCCCGCTTTCGACAATTGGCCTAACAAACGACTTACTTATACGCCTGCAGCAAAACTGACTTATTCGTCGTACAAAGTCCTTTAACCTTTTCACGACATTGTCCGACGATGTCGTCGGACACCATCATAAAAATAGTTCATAGACAATTATCAAGCATGTAATAGTACAATATTAATCAATGAGCCCACTAATAACTACGGTCAAGACGGTCCTTGGGAAACTTCATTCGTTACTGTTTTTCATATTTAACAAATAATACAAATAAAATAATTCAAATATTCAGCGCGCGGGAGAAGTGCGCGCTGTCCCAAGCGGCAGTCACCTGAAAACCGCGCGTGTCGTGAAAGCGTTAAACATCTGGTAAGTCCTATTTAGCGCTTTTCTGCAGATTAATCTTAATAATGCTCTAAAAATTCTAGTTTGTTGTTATAATGAAAACCCAGATCAACAACCTTATCTGCCACAGCTATGGGTAGGCCACCTATCTCATAATTGGGAAGGAATTGGATTTTCCAATTCTAATCGGTTTGCTTTTCTCTGCTGCTAAGTATAGTTGCCAAACCGAATTAGACCACTTTTCAAAGAAATCTATAGCTCGTTGTAGACATCGAGGATCATCTTCAACAAATTCACAGTATATTTTTAGATCTACTACGAACTGCTTGCATACCCTCTAGTGCCACATAGTAGGTTTGGAAGGTCAGCAGTATATATAGAGAACAGAATGGGTGATAGAACTCCCCCTGCGGAACTCCGCTAGTTACATTTCTAATGGTAGAAAACGCGTTTTTAACTTTCACAGTAGAACAGTAACAGTAGAGCAAGCTCCTATGGGTTACTTTTCACAAAAAAGCAAGAACACTCTGTTTAGATCTTGGCATCTCTTCAACTATGGGACATATATTTAGTGACATACACATTCACCCACAAGAAGTTTTGTTGATTCTCAACTCCACTACCTCTAAGCCGTACCATGGGATCCCCCAGTAATCAGAAAATGTCACTATTCTCTTTCCAAGCCCCTTGAACATCTATTCAAACTATCCCTACTCTTGAAAGAGATTCCATAGGTGTGGAAGGAAGCCATTGCAAGGGCTAATCCAAAGATCCCCAATACCAATGCTGTAACGAATCTGTAATGCGATGTTTCTATGCCATTGTTCTCTTATTTCGTAACAAGTTGCATAGGTCCTGAAGCGACTCCTTTAGTTGCAAGTAGTTGTGAATCTCGCGCCTTCCCGTACCCCAAAGCCTACAAAAGCGCGTTCTCAGCAGTTGTAGGTTCATTCTGTGCTTGTTCGGACCGCGAGTGGCAGCTCTACGAATAAAGCTCTACGAAGGATGACCCTAGACAACGACTAAGGCCCGAACGGCTGGAAGATAAGGCAGCCGGAACGCGTCCGAAGGATATAGGAGACGCAACATAGGGTCCGAATAGAAGAATCTGCAGTAGAACCGCTTGCAGACAGGATCGACCGGAAGGGCAGATCCTGTCGTTGATAGAGGCAGAGTACGGTCTCCAGGAACGAGAACGGTGCTGCACCTACCTCGTGGAGATCCGGTACCTTTTCGTTCACAACGGAGGCTATCGTTCGATGTTCCTCAGTGCCCACTCTATTCTGTTCTTGCGGAAACGCTCGATTGCGGCAAGAGTGACCTTACAACAGAAGTGTTACGGTGCTGTTTCAGATAAGCCGAGATGGCCTCTGAGAACGTGAATGACCTGGAAATGGAGCGGATGCTGTTGGACGAACCAACGGAATCGGATAGGATGGCGGCGCTGCAGGCGTCAATCGACACATTAGTGGGAGCGGTCCGAGAGATCGTGCAGAAAGGAGCGCTGCAGGTAAGACTTAGCGCAGTTACAATCGCCGACAAACTGTCAATGCTAGAGGATATCCCTAGCAATTTGGTACAACGGCTTGATGGTGACACCACAGCACTGAGTGCTGACCAGCTCTCTAAGGTGATGGAGGCACTTGTGCAGGCAAACTGCAAGGCAGTTCATGAGAGCTGGCTCCACTAGAGTTCGTCTGCACGCAGTTTAGTAAAGCCAAAGATTTGCTGCAAGCAAGGCTCCACGAGGAGTTAATAGAGCAGCTGGAGCAGACGAAATATGATGATAGCTGCATGCGCGAACTGGCACAGGCGCTGGCTGTGGATACCATTGACGTGGCAGGGAGAGTAAAAAGCATAGTTCGGCTGTCTAAGGAAGTGAGTACAAGCAATCCGGCAGGGAAACAAGGACTGTCTCCACTTCAGAGTGCGGCGCAGACGCTGCAAGGCAGTAACAACTGCCAGGTGCAACAGCTAAATGCTGACGACATTGACGACGTTTCTTACCATGCGACCTTCGATCCAGTCGCAGCCGCGCAGGGTGAGTTCCGACTCTCTCAACCTGACCTGCAACTCAATAGAGGATTGTAGCAAGCAAGGAAGAACGAGCAGCGGCCGAAGCGGAGGGTATCGTCCTTGACCGTTCCCGACGACCAGCACGCTTCATGGGGCCAGATTCATCAACGATACCGCTGGTAACATCTTACCGTGAATTCATTATACCGGCCTAGTAGTACGTGATACAGAGAGATACAGAGATACACGAAAATCAACATACCGTTGCGGTAGGCGGTTGATGAAACTGGCTCAAGGTGAGCTTTTGGATGTAAATTCCACAAGCACTCCTGAATGCTCCATTGTAAAATGTTTGCAGCCACGACTGCCCGAGGCCGATACGTTTAGTGACCCAAAAAGGAAGAACTACGGCCAAATCTTAGCAAGGCTCAGGATGAAATACCAAGACTTGGGAATCAGCGATGAAATGCTTGTTCACCTTTTGATCTCTAAGCTAGACGGGTACCCATTAGCCGTCGCGAATGCACTGCCACGATCGGTAAAAGAGGGAGGTTTCGAGCTTATAGCAAGTGCCCTGAAAGCGAAACTCACGGAAAATGACTCGGCTACGCAGGTGAAAGCGTATATGAAACTCAAAACTCTCCGGAAAGTAGGGCATGTCGCCAGCTACTGCGTAGAACTGGAAGAGCTAACCCAGCAAGTGTATCGGGATGCGTCTGAGGAAGTACTTTCGCGTACCCGAGCAGGAGAGTTGATGGCTCAGTTGACGGACTGGACGGAGGAGTATCTTCAACTTGTCACGACAATGGAGGTAGCGTCTAGAGTCCGTCTATGAGATGGTCAAGAGTTTGGCCGCGAGCGAAGTCGAGAGCTTGCGATGGCCTCGAAAAAGAACATGGACTCAGTTAAGGCAGGCCACGTCCAAACGCTGAGAGGACCTCAAGAGATGAAACCTCAACAGGCCACAAAGATGGACACAACAGATAACTCTGGGAGGACCAAACTCCCAAAACGCTTCAACTGCAATGGAAGTGGTCACTTTAGATGAGATTGCAAAAAGGCACGGGTCGTAAAAGGGAGCAGGGAAGAAAAGAAGCCTAATCGGTCTGATGTACCAAGTGTTTAGTGCGGCCCTAAGCAAATGATTGGGTGAAGCGGAATAGGCGTCAGTGCAACAAGGAGATCTAACAGGAGAGGTGCCAGTGAAGAATGTGAAACTGTTGGGGTTGATCAGACGAGCACTGCTGGATACTGGTTCACAGATAAGCATAATTCCTCTCAAAATGTTGCGTGCTGCTCGCAGTGCGGGATTTGATGTTGACTCTGACGTGGAGGAAATTACGCTCGGAAAACCCATGCCTATTTACGACGCGTCAGGAAATAAAATGACGTTCAAAAGCGCAGTGAGGCTTACACTACAAGTTGACGATGGAGCGGAGTGCCGTGTAGCTATATTCGTGAAGGAGGGTTCTCGGCACTAATGCTCTACACATATTGGGTTTTGCCCTAACGTCAGAGCCTAGAAGCCTGCACCTGGTACTCGATCAGATCAGGGGCGATGAAAGGACACCAAGTTGGCGGAAGAGCGACTCCCAGGATGTTATCGAAACAGCTGCATCGAGAAACGCAATAGTGGCCAGAAGAGTGTACATACGCCCTGGTAAGACAAAAACAGTTCCTGTACTGATTAGCAAGGACTGTGAAGGTGTATTGTGGTCAGTACAACGACATCATACCGGACCTGGTATGCGACGATTCTGCAAGAACAACTGTTAACGTACAGGTGACAATTCCTTCGCAGGAGCGAAGCTGTTTCGCGCGGGAGAGAAGGTCGGTTCCTTCGAACCAGCACAAGTTGTCGAACGGGAGCCCGTTAACAGAGGAAGCGTGTTGGAACGTACAGCGTCTGTGCAACACCGAGAGGAGAAGCTGTTGGAGCTATTGAGAAGCAGAAAGAAAACGAAGCTCTCAATGAACACCTGGAGTGCCTATTGAAGCGATATGCAGATGTGTTTGCAGTCAGCGAACAAGAACCAACCCAAACTGCGCTAGTTAAGCATACGATAGAGACGGGCGACGCGAGTCCAATCCGCCAGAAGGCACGCGCGATACCGCTAGCTACACTCCGGCGGATACTGAGCGACTTACAGAGCAGAAAGGTGATTGAATCTAGTAGTTCTAGCTGGCACCACCTATAGTTCTGGTGCAGAAAAAGGATGGAATGCTACTACTGTGCATAGACTAACGGAAGGTAAACTCGGTTACGAAGATCGACAGCCATCCTCTGCCAACGACTGATACGATGCTACAGCGCCTGAGAGGCAAAAAGTGTTTTCAACTTTGGACCTGTTCCTGGACATTGGCAGAATAACCTCTCTCAGGAAAAGTCCGCGTTCACTACCACTGAGGGCCTCTACTAATTTCGCGTGTCGCCTTTCGGATTAGCCTCTTTGCCAGCCGTACTTCAACGCCTGATGCACGTCGTTTTGGGCCCCTTCTCGGAGAAAGATATTCCGCTACCTAGACGACATACAAGTGGCTATGTCGTACGTGGAGCGACACAGAGAGATGATGAAGAAAGCCTTCAATGCACTGCCGGAGGCAGGACAAATTAATCCTAAGAAGGGCATCTTGCTTGAAGACAAAGTAGAATTCCCCGGGCACGTGATCGATTTCCACGGCGTGCATATGGATCCGAACAAAGAGGATGCCATTCTGTAGTATCCCTCAGTCAAAGCGTCGTACTTTCCTCGGGATGTCTTCGTACTATCGCAAGTTTGCCTTGGGATTCGGATTCTCGAAAGTCTCCGGTCCATTGCATGAGATGATTTCGGAGAAAGTGAAGTTTGAATGAACGCCGATGAGAAAGGGTACATTCGAAAGCTTGAAAAATATCGTCCCTGAATGGCCCGTACTGGTACAACCAGATATTGAAGGAGAAAGGAGCGGATAGGAACCGTTCAAAATTCATGCGGACGCCAGCAGTTGTAGCCTAGGCGCAGTAGTAAGTTAGCAAGGAGATGATGGCCTCTTCCACCTAGTATTCTTCACCTCAAAAGGACTGACCAATCGCGAATGGAGATACCATATTACGATCTGGAGGCGCTAGCCGTCGTCTTCGCTCTCCGAAAATTTCATATGTTTGTGTACGGGTTGCCTGTGAGGTTTTTATAGACCATCAATCGTTGACAGCTCTATTCAAAAGAACGAACGTGTCAGGTCGAGAACTTCAATGGGCTTTGGAACTCCAACGGTATGAGTTGAAAGTCACGTTCCTTAAAGGGGCTGCGAACAGGGTAGCGGATGCGCTAATTCGAGGGGCTACACCTGATAACGTCAGCAGCAGAGAGGAATCTCCGCCGAATGAGGCCATAGTAGGAGCAATAGTTCAAGAATAAGAATAGACGGTGGAGTTACGGGAGCATCCGATATACGGAAAGGTCATTAGCAACCTGGAGGAAGGGATGCTGAATGGTGATGTCGCCTTCCAGAAGGTAATTCGCAGATTCAAGGTTGCCGATTTTCTGATGGATGGTGGAACCCTCCTGCTGTTGGAAAACGATAGACATCGAAAGGCTGCACCACCCTCGAGGCGTAGAGCTGTATTTGATGAGGCCCATGCAGGTGTTCTAGCTGGCCACTTCGGGCCAAAGAAGATTGCACGGCAACTAAGAGTTTGTTCTGGGAGACCTTGGACAGAGACGTGCATAAATGGTCGAAAGAGTGTCGGGAGTGTTTGTGTCATAATTCACAACATTCGACGGTGCCAACCCTGAAGCCTATCGTGACGGCGAGGCCCTATGAGGTGGTGGGAATCGATGTATTGGAGCTGGACCATACGTCGGGCGGAAACCGTTACGTTCTCAACGTAATTGATCATTTCTCCAAGTTCGACGGGGCATATGCGATACCCTCAAAAAATGCTGAGACGGTGGCCCGAGTATCCTTCGAAAGATGGGTTTCGGAAGGTTGCCGCCAGCAAAAAACCATCCTTTCGGATGTAGGAGGTGAGTTCGACAACAAGCTGATGGAAGAGTTGAGGGCTATCACGGGAAACGAGCACGTATTCACCAAAGGATACAACCTCGTGAGAACGGTGTTGCCGAGAGATTCAACCGAACTCTTATAAGCATGTTACGCAAGAAAGTTCGGGTCCCAAGTGAGTGAGATAAGATGCTGCCGCACTGTGCATTTGCGTATAACACCACCGTTCACGAGGCCATGGGAGAATCGCCATTCTTCGTTCTCCACGGCATAGACGCTTATGTTCCTTGGGCGTCAGTTCCGGAAGTGGGCGTGAGCGAGTATATAGCAGACATGGAACGCTACGTCCAGGAACTTGCAGTGGGCCGAGGTGGCTCGTAACTATGCACTCAAAATGAACGAGAAAATGCGATAAAGAATGAAAGCTCTGTATGACAAGAGGAACAAGCTGGCCGAAAGCCCTTTGAAACCTGGTGATCGCGTGCATGTGAGGATTTCCAGTGAACGGCAACCGCTTAAATCCAAAAATTATAAACAGTGGGAAGGCCCATACCAGAGTCATCGAAGTGAGTGGGAACAGCACGCTTATCACTCTAGATCACGTCGCCCGCGTAAAAATGATGCACGCCAAAAGCAGGTGCCGTGTAATATAGTCACTGTTTTCAGGATCATGCTGGGAGTCGACGATCCACTCCATCCCCGCTATCGCTGTGATTGCGCTCTGTTCGGCCAAATGGGACACGCGGCACTTCCAAGCATGGCTCACCCGATGGCGAGATCCAAGAAAGTGCAAGATATGTTCGAGCTGGCTAACGTCACGTCGATCTCCGAGCAGGCCTGCTGGGGAGACGAAAGAAAGGAGGAGGAGCTCAGCAAGAAAAACTCTCCGTACATAACAGCGTATGGACTACCTCTTGCCATCGATGCTCACCGCCGACGCTGCCACAGATACGCTACTGCGGTTGAAGAGGCGAAGGGCAAACGATTTGATCACTCCTCAGTCTTCGCGTGGACGGTTCCATACAACTACGGGAACAACCTGACGACCGCGATCGCGCTGTTGCAACATACGCGACTTCCTGGACCGAGATCGACCGCTGAGCCAGAGATATTCATCGCACTGCCGTCGTCTTTCGCGCACGCCAATGCTAAGGTCATTTGCCCGGAAAATGTGACTCTCTACGTATATGCCGACTGCAACACAGTGGCCAAGAAAACGTCAATCGTCATCGTTTGGCCCGAGGAGATGCCGGAAAGTCGTCCAATGAGGCAGGTGCTGATAGGTTTGAAGCGCCACCTTCAGTGCAGTGGAGCCCCCGCATTCTTCCCAAGTCCGCACGAAGACGACAACGCGTGGACCGCGATGGGAAGAGTATGCGCGGAGTATGTGAAGTACGTGACCGGGCAGAAGCACAGATTCGACGCAATCGTCCGAGATCACTATAGTGATGCGTCGGACCATGTAACCTACACACACCCAGCGCTGACGCTCGAAGCGCATCCCCGATATGGGGAAGCACCGTTTATCGGCCGTCAAATTTTGTGGTTCCTCGAGAAGTTGCGCCTTAGCGTCGATGATCTCATCAAAATGAGGGAATTTAGTTTCGCTTCAAGTGAGGAGAGGGAGCGCCGACGTAAGGAGAAGGCGGCTCAAAATAGGAGGCGCAAGCAGGAAAACCTGCCGAACTTCTGGGTAGTCGAGGTCCCAGAACTTGCCGCCATGATCGTCGAATATGGACAGGGAACCGACATTTGAACCGAGTGCAAAGCAGCCACCAGCGGACCCCCGTCGCTACGACCGTGAGACGAGCTACGAGCCGAGCCGTAGTCGCCACCGCGAGGACATGGAGTTGCCACCTGGACTGCCGCCGACGACGAGAAACCGTTCACCGACCGTTGCCATCGTCACTACAAGTCCAGTGGAGGACCGCCAGCCACATCGTCTCGGTAAACCGTGGTTGAAAGACCCTAAAGACTCCCACACACTTATGCGGCAACGCTGCTCGCCGCATAAGTGTGTGGGAGATAGGGCCGCGGCGTTGTCGCAGAAGTGTGTGGGACGTTAAGAGTCGGGACGATACCCCCTCTACGGGGGGCGTCTAACGAATCCATATTGCTATGCTTCTATGCCATTATTCTCTTATTTCGTAACGTGTTGCATAGGTCCCGAAGCTATTCCCTTAGTTGCAAGTCATTATGAATCCCGCGCCTTACCGTACCCCAAAGCCTATAAAAGCGCGTTCTCAGTAGTTGTAGGTTCATTCTGTGCTTGTCCGGACCGCGAGTGGCGGCTCTACGAATAAAGCTCTACGAAGGACGACCCTAGACACCGACCAAGACCCGAACGGCTAGAAGATAAAGGCCTTCGCACACTTTCGCCGACACGCAGCCGCCCTATCTTTAAACATGGGGCAGAGACGCAGAATCGCCTCGCGAGGCAAATCGATATCTATGGCAGTCGTGGTGCCGCGCCGCGTGGCAGCGAAAGTGTGCGAAGGCCTTAAGGCAGCCGGAACGCGTCCGAAGGATACAGGAGACACGACAATACCTTAAACAATTTTCGTCCTATTAGTCTTACCTCTACAGCAGTAAAATTGATGGAACAAAACCTGTCAACGCTGATAGGCGAGATTGCTAGGAAGATATCGTGGATGTTCTACTCGGTCAAAACAGCGCCGGTGGTGTAAGGCGAACATCGCTTCCCGGAAAGCAGAAGATGGGGGTTCGAGTCCCGCCTGGCGCAAGAGTTTTGATCGCAACTAAACATCCTCCTAACAGCTATCTTCTACAACAGCCGCTCTAGGCTTAAGCAAAAATGAAAACATCATTTCTACGAAGGCCTAAGGCCTTCAGGGAACCGGTTCCATGCTGATATCAGCGGCCGGCTCATCCCTATATCACGGGTGAGTGCTGACAGGCGAGATTGCTAGAAAGATATCCTGGATGTTCTGTTCGGTCAAAACAGCGCCGGTGGTGTAAGGCGAACATCGCTGGCCGGGAAGAAGATGCGGGTTCGAGTCCCGCCTGGCGCAAGAGTTTTGACCGCAACTAAACATCCTCCTAACAAGAATAAATTCAATGTTACTCCTCGTTAACAATCTATAATCTAGTTGGCACGCTTTATGATTTCTCTTATGCAATCAATAATGGATGCAATGCAATCAATAAGCTCTATAGAGCCAAACGTTCATGGGCGCGCATTGCAGCTGATTGGATACCTGATAAAAACGAAATAAAGAAGACCAAGAATAAGATGGCAGGACGACATCGCAAAGTACAGAGAGACAAGAGCGAAAGAAGTCATGAGAAACTGGACCGCTCTGATTGAAGAGAATCCAGGTAAGAACGCTGAACTCTTCACAAAAGAAGCACGTAGATACTTGTTTGTGCCGTTGCGATAAAAGAGTTGTAATAAATAAATAAATAAATAAATAAATAAATAAATAAATAAATAAATAAATAATGGAAACTGATTGATGCCATTTACCTTGGTCAAAGCATTTGACGGGTCTGCCATAAAGTTCTGCTATCCAAAATGCAAGTGCTTGGGATTCAAGGTGAGGTGTTGAACTGGCTGAGATCATATTCATTAAATACTGTACTGTAAGGTACTGTAAGGTGGTACACTGTTTCTCCTCGACATACACCTGTAAAAGCGGTGTCCCTCAGGGAGGACTTTTGCCTCCTTCGTTACTTACGATTTACACAATTGATCTTCCCAATTTTTAACAAGTTCCACTGAAATTAGACTACAGCCTCATGCTAAAGATACCAAATTATATGGAGTGTATGATAAACAAACTAGAAACGAGGTACATTTGGCCCTTCAATGATCTCTTGAAAAGATGCATCTTTGGATTTCCCATTCCAGCATTCCTATAAGCACAGAGAAGAGTACTGTTATGCACCTTGGGAGCGACGAGGTGCCCGCCTATACCATTATCACGAGCGGCTTACACATTGTCTCACCAAAAAAAATCTTGGTGTTGTGTTTGACAATAACCTCAAGTTTTCATCCCAAATAGATGGTTTAGTTCAAAAAGCTTACAGCATTCTATTTTTTATTCGTAATATCAAGTACTCTGATGAAGAAATGTTGTTTAGGCTCTATAAGTCCTAGATTCTACCTCATCTTAAACACTGCTCTCCTATTTGGAATCCTTATATGAAGAAAAAGGTTCCTAAAATAGAAAGGGTACAGCGGGTCCTTACACGACTTTTGTGGTGCAGATGTCTCCTCCAATTGGATTAAGTGCTCCCAGCTATACTGAGAGGTTATGAATATTTGAATACATTCCAGGAGAGGCGTATTATTCTCTGACAACATTTTGCTTACGTCTCCGAAAAATTATCGCCAAGTAAGTATTGGCTGCTCCTACAAGCATGCGTAAAGGCCCCCACAGACTTCTGCGGCAACGCCGCTCGCCGCTGTGGTTAAGGATAGGGCAGGGACGCCGTTGGCGGCGAATACTGCATCCCTGTCCTATGATGAAGGATAGGGCAGCGGCAACGCCGCAGAAGTCTGGGGGGGGGGGCTTAAGGCTAGGTTTAACATTCACTATCACCGAATTGGAAGGAGGAAATATTCTTTAATGTTCAATAATCTTTTTAATTGCTGCGCCAGGTGGATAGAGTTGCTTAAAGCGGACGCATTTGATGCCGAAAGTAGCTTTTCATTCAAGAGACAATTGCAAAGGTTTGAGCCTTTTCAGCTGATGGGGAACTGGAAATTACTTGGTCTTACAGTGTCTATGTCAGATAACCCATAAGGCAGTGCTAGCACGATGATGACTACACGATGATGGTGTTGAATGCCACAAAGACAACAGTGCAAAATTTCAGTTCCTACCACGATGTTGCTATGTGAGATTAACATCCATAGGATCTCGATGACTATGCCTGGGGCCGTATGCTCGTCTGCCCCGAGTCTCCCCCGATGGGGGATCGGGGTGTGATAAAATATGCTGATATTGATTGATTTTCCCCCAATGGGGGAGCACGAGCATACGGCCCCTGATGTATACTGAGGATGGTACCGGTTAGATTAGGCGGCACTATTGTACTTTCACAACTCCACGGGTCGAGGAGAGGTCGAAAAAAAAATTTTCGCCCAAACTTTGGCTAGGGGGGTTATTTGGGGTGCTGATCACGAATCTGAGATCCGTTTTCAAAATTACGGCCGATTACGGTAAGTTACGGTAGGTACCGTGACTAAGGCTGTCGAGGTCATAATCACCGATTTCGCCCAAACTTCGGCTAGGGGGGGGGGGGTATTTGGGGTGCTAATCACGAATCTGAGATCCGTTTTTCGTTTTACGCTGGAGTACGGTAGGTTACGGTGGGTACCGGTGAGTAAGGTAATGGTCAGCGATTGCGCCCAAACTCCAGCGTAAAACGAAAAATGGATGTCATATTCGTGATCAGCATCCCAAATAACCCCCATAGGCGAAGTTTGGGCGAAATCGGCGATCATGACCTTGGCAGCCTTAGTCACCCGTACCTACCGTAACCTACCGTACTCCAGCGTAAAACGAAAAACGGATGTCAGATTCGTGATCAGCATCCCAAATAACCCCCATTTGCGAAGTTTGGGCGAAATCGGCGATCATGACCTTGGCAGCCTTAGTCACCCGTACCTACCGTAACCTACCGTAATCGGCTGTAATTTTGAAAACGGATCTCAGATTCGTGATCAGCACCCAAAATAACCCCCCTAGCCGAAGTTTGGGCGAAAAAAAATTTTTCGACCTCTCCTCGACTCGTGGAGTTGTGAAAGTACAATAGTGTCGATTAGGCTATGGTTCTAGATAATGAGATTCCTTTCACCTTGCTTTGCTTTCATGAAACCATACAGTCCTTTAAACACTAGTGCAATGTCAACGTTTGGTTCCTAAATGATGCCACGCTATCGCCTTAATATGGGACGATCTTCTATCACAACGCGTGGCCCTAGACTGGGTTGTTAATGGAGCTAGTTGCTTGGTAAGAGATCTTAGACTTAAACGTTTGCAAAAATGTTTCGAAAAATTTTGCCATTCCACAGGATGTTTTGGTTTTTATGTCATCCAGTTGCGCCTGTAGTAGAAAAATGGATTTCACTGAAGGAAGAATTGCCTCGCCTAAGCACGGATGGCCGTTGGACCTTGACGGTTGGCTGTCGTTTGAATGGGCGCGAAAATTTTGCGCTGGAGCACGGAAACCGATGCTTCTGTCAGTACGATCTAATTCCTCGACGGTTATAGGGTAAACGACGACCATGACTCATGTTTTCGTCTATTCGTCGATCCATCGGGCCCTCCTGACTACGGATATCCCTTTTTTACGCTCCCTACCTCTCTTTCGCCCGTCGTAGAGTCGAGACAGCGCAACACTGGACACTTCAGCACCTCTACGTCACCGGTGCTGGGTCGGTCGACGAATGCGTTTCATTAACACATTTTTTAAAGGAGGAAGGAATCATTTGCAACCATGCTTTATTTCGCAAAGTGCGTATCGAAGGCATGTTCTAGTTCCAGATATAGAGCTGTGGAAGGCGATTTTTGACGAGATAAAACGGCGATGATGTGAATAATCTTGTCCAATAATGGTATTAAGTGAAAATGGACAGCAAACTAATCAAGGGAACTTAAAAGGAGGAATGTCTGTTGGAGAAGCTTGTTTGTCAACAACATCGAGTAAATAGATTTCAACATCTTCCTGATTTGTGTGGGAAATATCGCTTGGAGGCAGTGCATATGATAGCAACAGCAATTGCCTTTAAAAGGCATTCATCGAATGTCAACGTGTACGCGCGATCTCTAAGCTAGGAGGGCGCAGACAGGAAAGATTGCGTGCTCCAGCGCCAACGCGCACTTGACTTCTGCGCCAAGATTACATGAGAACTGGTCCATGACTCATTCCGCCACGCGCGTGCGGCGTGAGTCAGATAGGGAGAGTGAGTCTGCGTCTCGTCTCCCTGCGAGTGCCCCGTCATACGCCGTCTCCTCGACCAGCAGAATCACGTGTATAGAACGTGAACACGGTCGGAACCGTAGGGAGAGTTGGTGGTGTCGCATAGAATCGACAACTTAACAAGTATTGGTTGTGTTACAACTGTTTCATGGATATGCAAAAGGAAAAAGGGAATTGATTTAGCCCGAGGCTTGTGTGCGGTATGCGCTTGGTTTTCCTAACTTTAAGTATGCAGTGACACGCTTATCACGTAAAGTTTATCTTCAACATCACACTGGTAATACCAATAATACCATGAGCAGAAAAATAAAAACAAAACAATTGTTACCAATGTGCTAATCTAGCGGCAAGTACATTGAGGTAGTCCTTGCATTCTCTTGTAGTAGGCGGGCGCCGTACGGTTCTCAGAAATTGGTGGAACCTCCAGAGCTCGGTGAGCACTTCCACTTGTCGTTGTTGCTCATTAGTCCTTATGTGGTGTGGTGCAACTTCACCTTGACGAAGTTTTATGCCTAATCCTAATACTATAAGATGGTGTGCGCTATGATTTAGCAATCAGCTGGACTTGACTGACCTCACACCCGTCTCGTAGGGATGTGGTGAGATAGCAGGGTTGATTCCAAAACGCTGCTTGGATTAGCAATTTCACCCTGCTTGGCCGTTTTGTGGCATGTAACTGCAAGGTCTGAAGTGCCGGTCATACTTCCCTTGCGAGCGCAGTGACACTGTGTTAAAGCTACGCACTAGTTTCCCATTCAATTAATCTCACTGTAGCCTCAACAGAAGTGCAATGGGGCTGTGAAGATCTGCAGCTACATTAGATGTCCTCAATGTTTGTTGCAGGTGTTTATGCTGACTTGATCAATCGGTCCACTACTCATAAGATCTATTATTCGTCGCCCGGGTCTCTCAGCTGTTGTCGCTGTTTGACTGTACTCATTCCGTCTTTGAATCACCTCTACTACTGGTAGTCTCGCACCCAACTTGCACGCACGTGGCCTCAACGGGAGAGTCATAGGCAGTGCGCTCATGAGTGAGAGGCCTGTCGTTAGCCAGAAGTTGAGGTACATGTTGTGTGTGAGAAGCGGCAGACGCTAAAGACACGAGCGGGATTCATGTGAGGCGCGAGAGGGTGCGAGACATGGCTGCAGAAAACCCGCGCGCCGCGTTGGCACTTTGCCCATGGACCAGTTCTCCGGCAACGCTGCGCCAATAGTCGATTCAAATGGCAGCCAACCGTCAAGGTTCAACTTTCACCCTAAGCACGTAAGGCCACAACCTGATGATTAGGTGTTGACTAGCCAAGAATGTTGCTTGAAAATAGTTTGAATATAAAGAACCAAACATACAGCTCGGCTGGTTTCTACAAAATCGCTTCATTCTATCTTTTGTGTGCAATTCTATTCCATTACCTAACTTGCCTACCAACAATATCTAAGCTTTGACACAGAAAATTTTGTAGCAAGAGGTCTAGTGAGACAGGGCATTATAGCAGACTGATGCTGGTTTCTGCTTCAACATCAGTAACACTATCTCTCGTCACTCACATCTTCATGTTTCTCCTTTAGGTGAATAAGCACAACAGCATAAGATATTACGGTCGTCGCTCGTCGCCGTGCACTGCACGGCGACGAGCGACGACCAGCGACGGCCGTAACGTGGGAGTATGTTCCGTTCCCGCCACTCGGAGGTATAAGGCCCTGTTCATACTTCGGACGCCGAGCGACGCGACGGCATGTACAGTAGCCAAATTGATCGATCGCCTCGCGCAATCGATGTGGCCACAATACATGGCGTCGCGGAGGGGCGGTCTTTATGTACGAATGGTCGCCGCGCCCGCGACGACGACTGTCGCGTTCGCGATGAGCTCAGTTGCGGTCGTGGGAGCTGTGCCTCATGACTTGCTACTGACACTAGGTTTGAATTATTGATATCCCTTTCTGCTGTTGCAGGAGCTGCGGGAAAACATGCTCTGGTTTAGAAATTGAGTTGGAGTTATAAAACCAAGCAACGTTCTACTGCTCAATTTTATATGATGCTTCTTCAGGAAAAGCTGAAAATATGACACACTATTGCAGTGAAACTGAGTTTGTATACACTTTCTAACACTTGATGTGCAAGTTTTGATGCAGGTCTAAATACTACTGGAAGCTGAAGTCACCCAATAGCGACGTCTTCTGCCGCGCTCGCGCGCGAGTCGCCGCGTCCGCGGCGACGATTCGTACATAATGTCCCGCAGCCGGCGTCGCGTCGCTCGGAGACGAAGTATAAACGCGCCCCAAAGGCACCCGCACACTTCTGCGGCAGCGCAGCTCGCCGCTATGGTTAAGAATAGGGCAGGGACGCCGCCGGCGGCGAGCTCTGCTTCCCTGCCGTATGGTTACGGATAGGGCAGCGGCAACGCCGCAGAAGTGTGCGGGGGCCTTAACACCCCTTTGCGACGCGTCGCGGTAGCGGCGGCGCGGCAACTGACAACCGTGACACCTACTGCGCCGTCCGCCACTGCAGCGAAGGCACATCATTGACGGCTGCCCCGAGCCCGTCGTCCGAGCGACGCGTGAGTATACCATAGGCCTTAGCGGTGACTACTTACCTATACCTTCTCATTACGCTATAAATTTCACAGTTCCCAAGTGTAAAATGAAGGACTGTACGGGAAAAGGACAAGAAAATTTCCAATGCTTTAGAACGGAGGTGTTCAAAACACGTTTTGGTACTAGTGTACTTCTTGTACCGCACTAATTCTTGTTTGAAATAGGTCTACTAGGGGTAATCTGCTATGGGAAGAGTGAATATCATAGTCGTTTTTTTTTTTGCGGAAAGGCCTTATAAGCCCGCTATGTTAAGTTCGAATCGCCCAAGGCCTTGCGAAATAGCGTGTGCTGGTAAGAGACGCAGTGTGTGCGTCTCCTAGCGATGCACACTATTTCGCTATACTAGTGCCCATGTTTTTAGTATTCCACTGTCCTGCTTTGGAAGCTCTTTTTATTTGCCTCTTGCTTTAGCTATCTTTTTTAGAAAGTTGTTCACTCTTTTTGTTTTCTGCTGTTGGATCTGCTGTTTGTGTCCCATTGGATCTGCTTTTGGACTTAGTGACGATGTGTACAAGGTTATGCCAACCTTGGTGTGGAATAAATAAATAGTAAATAAAGAAATATATAACAATATACAAGAAAAGTAAGCAAGGAGAGATAAGGAAGGTTTCCTACCTCGCACTTCGACACAGTAAATGTGTGGCCGAGATGGAGCCTTCCATTCATGTAAGGATAAGGAAACGTGGTTAGATACTTCGGTGAGTCTCTGGAAGTTCACAATAGACAATAACTAAATACCTGTACATCAAATAGTCAATGTTCAAGTGTAAAGTTAATTATAAAAACCACTTTTCAAGATCTACATAGCCCAGCAGATTTGCTAGCTTTTCCTGCTAAACGCACTGGGAAGGAAATTACACGGAAGGCTGGAGAGATATTAGTTAATTCAATGAAAGGCGATTCGCAGAGCCGACTACCCGTTCAATTAGCGTAAGAAACAACGAGGACAATCCCTCGCTGGAGCTAAAACGTACTCCACAGAATAGAAAGGGGCGCAAGTCTAGAGCGGGATCCATCCTGTATGTCCTCCACACCTGGCAAGTTCAATCTAGTCGAAACAGGCATAGATGACCTTGATCAGCTACAATATAAAACATAAGAAAATGTAAAATTCAAAGAAGTAAAGAAAGGTGTGAAATAATAAAATTTTTAAAATCATAATTAATTAAAAGAATGATATGTCACAAAATATAAACCATAAAAAGGTTCGTTTCGCCACTGCCTTCAGACGAACCTTTGTGTAATGCTCCTCCCGTGGCTCTTCAGTGAAGAAGAGGAGCATATTTAAAGATAGCTTTGAAATCTGTTTGTTTGTCATTGGTTTTTTTAAATTTGTACAAAACACATATGTTCAAGCCTAACGTCTCCATTTTAAACTCTTTCGAACAAATTTCTAGGATTTTATGGAGGGATGTGAGGGTGGACCTCGCTTTTTAGACTTGCACTGCTCCTAATAGAGTAAATAACGACGTCAGTCAATATTAGTTTGGGATGCGCGACGTGCTCTAATTTTACGGAATGTCGTAGGGGTAACCGAGTGATTGTCTGACCTATATAGTAACTTGCGGTAGTTAGCCGATAGACAGGAAAGCGTTTTATTCTTCAGACAGTTCTGTTATCAGATAACCGACCACAGAGAGATGGAACAATTGAGCACTCTCAGCAGGACCCGAGCTAATAACCTCGATTCATGGTGCACACAACAGCAGGCACTGCTGCACTACCACGCGCCCAGATGATCAAGGGATATACCTTCATTTTATGCATTCCCACATGATTATTGCAAACGGCGACATCTTTGCAGTACAGCTGTTTGAGTTTGTTAGAACGCAATTGACAAAAGCTTGCTCGGCAAGCTTCTGGTGCGCACTCGTGACCAAATAGCCAAGGGTAGCGACGAGTTGTCCACGAAGAATTGGACGAGTCTTCCCATAGTACTCCGGCGGTCGTTGCGAGAACACAAGAGCTCTTCTTTATCTCACAAACTCAATCGATGAACGAGCTATCCATAACGATATTGTTCGCGCTGCATTCATATCATGAATGTCGGTTAGAAGAGGTGTGCTTTGAGCGGCAATTCTGTCAACATCAGAGGGAGGAGCGATCACAGCAGCAACTATGGGAAAATCAAAGAGCAAATAGTTGAATAGTTGATGCTGATTGCGTAGGCGTCTTATTAACGCTCCGGCAAATTTAGTTGCGCAAGTGTCTGTTCTCCTTCATCTACTGAACCTCCAGTAACCTACCTTCCCGCATCACCCCTATACAGTGAGAAATGGTTCAGGCTATGGAACGCAGTTAGCACTTCAGACATCAGGTGCTCTGGATAGTGTAAGCAGTTCTTCACCAAAAGTGTGGGCACCCTGATAGTAGAAGAGAGGAGCTAAATTTTCAAATAGAAATCTGTTCGGATTGATGGTCAATACCTCTCGCTGCATTCAGCACCTAATGGATGCCCAGGAAGAGAACGCCTCTAGCCTCTAACAGATAGTGATCTCGCCGAAAGAGAAAATACTCACCATGACACCACCCTTTTGGAACTGATAACATTGTATTGATCCATCCTGACCGCCAAAGTAGGATGCGGTCCAATTTATGCACTGGGATGAAGTAAGCTGTAGATGCTCAAACTAAGTTGCCCTTATAGCGAGTCATTTAAAAGTTGGTACCCTTTACAAGACCCAGGCAAAGAACAGTGGACAGTCAAATTCATAATTTGTTCGATGCAAAGTCACTCAAGTATGGAAAGTGAATGCTGTAAAGCGCTGCAATATACTTATTGCATGCAACTAGGCTTCTCGAAACTCATCTCCTCTGAGGCCAGATTCATCAACGATACCGCCGGTATCATCTCACGGCGGATTCACCATATCGCCTACGTAGTAAGGGATATAGAGAAATACAGAGATAAGGATACGATAACCGATATACGGTTACTGGCCGGTAAGCGGCTGCTGAATCTGGCCCCTGGTTACTGATTACGAGAGAAAATGCCCGAACCGCGCCGCATCTGTTTCGGTGCGAGAAAATGCCCGCAACAACCAAGGGAGAAAATGCCCGCGACTATGGGAGAAAATATCTGCGGCCACTGAACGGTTTTCGATAGGGTACACTACAACAACCACTACATCAAAACACATGGTAATCACGTGGACAGGGATACGGTATTTTTCTCATGCCGTCGAGTAAAGGGCATGAAAAATCGTGGGCGTGGCAGCTGAACTGTGGCACCATCTTTTGGATTCCCTAGCAGACTTGATGGCTTACCGTGATAGAGAAGCCTTGGAGAATATGAGGAAAGATTCTCGTTATAACAGCCATGCTCAACGGTTAAATTAGTGCCAACAGTGCTTTATGTGAAAAGAACACTTGAAAACACAGAAAGGAGCGAGAGAAGCGTTTTCGCCCAGATTTCAATTTCTATCATGTAAAACAGAAAACAAGCACATCAACAGAACCTGGTAACTTAGAATTACTTTTCGAAGAATTGAGCTGCACAACTGTAGGCCAACTCAATTTTTGAGTTTGCTTTTGAGCCACATGAACGCCACATGGAGTGAACAGTAGGGTACATGTACTTCAAAGCCATGGGAAGTAGAAAATGAAAAAATGGCAAAACTTATTCGGGAATTCATTTACAAATTGTTTTTTAGGTTTTCTGAGGTTTTACTGAGTCTTTCTGATGAAGTCTTCATTTTTGATAAATCATTTCCTTCTTTACTAAAACAGGATTGGAACATAGATATTTCAACATTCATTGCTTCTTAAGTGATTTTCATCTGATTGGTATCGTAAATACTTGTTGTGCCCTTTTTATTAAAGTTTTTCTCAGTATAGAATTTCTATTTTGATTTGCTTTGTTGCTGTTTTTCTGATATTTCCATATATTTGAATAAAGGATTTAAATATCTGAATGGTTAGTTGCGACATAGGTTTTACCAAAGACGTTATTAAAATGACCAGAACCTACGGTGTAGCACCTCGCCAAAAATCTTTCAAGGCACCCTCTCGAAATATAGAGTGTTTTTCGAACATGAAATTTTGCGATCAACTTCTTATTAGAGCTTTGGTACCAATGAAACGTTGCGGAAATAGACCATTGTATAATAATAACGATACGTCTGGTTAACGCTCTCCTAATGTACGGTTTTTTCCAACGTTTCAAAGTTTTCTTTGTTTCCTAAGTGGTGTTTACCGCTCAAAGTTGTTTTCTTTATTACGGCGCTTTTGCTATTCACCGCATGACAATGTGCAATAGATTCTTCTCGTCAACCCGGGCATTTTCTCCCCTCGTCGCGGGCATTTTCTCCCCTAGTTGCGGGCATTTTCTCCCATGGTCGTGGGCATTTTCTCCCCTGGTTGCGGGCATTTTCTCCCTATTTCGGGCATTTTCTCCGTAGACCCTGGTTACTACGTGCTCGCATGTGTAATTCAACTGTAGTTTGTGCATAGGATAACATATAACCTTCTCCGTCATCCCTTCCACCAGTTTTCGAGTTCCCTCAGTGTTTTATCCTCCTCTTTGGTTGCCTCATTTATCCTGCTTTCTGGCCAATGTCCGGATAGATTTGAAGAGAGGGTTTGGAAAACACGAAAAGCGCAGAGGGAAAACAATGTTCGGAGGAATGATGACTGTATATTCAACGGCACCGTGTATTGGTTTGAACAGGATGGGCTATGGCGTGGTCCCGCAACGATCGCACGAGTACTGGGGCCGTATGCATACCTCGCCCCGGCGGGGCGGACTTCCCGCGCATTCCCTCCAGCAGAAATTACCCGGCGGGAAAGGGTGCCCCTTCTTGCGATGCACCTCGGGAAATGTACGGTCGGGAAACTTCCTAGCCGTACTGAAAATATTTCGTACACAGGCCCAGAGGAAGCGTTGCAAATCACGGAGAAATTAGCAGCTGTTTTCTACTCCGGGTAAAGGGACGGCCGATGAATGAGGAAAGACGTGGGAGTATATTATCAAGTGGATACTGGATTTGCTATGAATCCTATTAAAACGCTGCTATGTCACATTAAATACACTTGTGTTCTGTTCACCCGTCTATTTATTAATTATTATTAATGGTAATGTCATTTATTAATGTTCTCCTTTGTTTTTACGGGTTTTGGGAAGAATCATCTTGCAATAATTACCAAGTGAGATCCATAGTGGTACTGAATTATACAAGTCATAGCCATGCGTTGTATGGCATAAGACAAAGTTTTGTCTGTTAGTTAGATAAGGGCATATATGAACTAGTTGAATGAGATGGAGCTGGGAGTAAACAAGCATTTGCTATTAGCATTTTTTCTCGGCTCCATTCGACAATTAACGATATGCCGTTTATGCCCTTTTATTTGCTGGCACCAGGTCAGATAAGTCTTTCAAACAATTTGACATGTGTACTAGTTCTCAACATCGATGAAAATAACATCGAGAAGCCGGATACTAGGCGGGCTTGTGCCCGCTGTAGACCGGGAAGGTACGTTAAAACGGATAAGTAAGATCAGATCACCCCGGGTTCCTTTCCTTGCTTATTTCTGTGCTCAGAAACCAAGTTTATTTTAGTGTTCCACGACCATGGTATCATAATGAAGCGGGTACCAGCCCGCTTGGCACCAAAAGCCGTAACTGTATTGGGAGAATCCATATCTCTACGGTAAAAATTCAAGCATAAAACGTCCAAGTAACATTTGTCCTTAAAAGTATTAATTGTTTAACCAAAGGTTTCGGAAAATGTGCATTTTAGTAAATGAAAGCACTAGCATAAAAACAACCTAGCTAAACTTGTTCATCTCCGCATTGAATATACACGTACATACGAGTGTCCAATCAATAGCCTCAGAGGCGTTGCCATGCCCAACAACTAACGAAAACATTTTTTAAAAAATCCCAAAACTTGGACACTGCTTGAAAATTAATTCAGTAAGCGCCTGTTTTACGTAATGAATGACAGAAAGGTCGAACTCCTCGTATGCTAAACATTGCTGCTCAAAAATGACCTCACTAAGCATCAAATAGGCGCAATGTGGCTCGGGGGGGGGGGGGGTCACCGCCCTACTCAGTGTTTGTCCGCCTTAGTAAAGGATACGTGTGTGTGTGAATAGGGGTAGAACACACCAGTGCTGTAAAAAAATTCCGGTTTCAAAAAGCACAAACGGTTGTGTAGGGGGGTGACCCCCCGAGCCACATTGCGCCATCAAATATACCAAAACATCAACGAAGTCGCCCTCTTGCCCCCCCCCCCCCCCCCCCTCTGCTGCTCTTATGTGTAGGCATAGTTCGAAAGCATCGTCTTGACAGCAGCATGTCCGCTCCAATCAGCAAAGTCTCTGCTCCAGTCCGAATTCCCCCTACCTCCGAGTAGAGGGACGCAATTTCCCGCTAGAGCCCCGGAGTACTATATTCCCAACTTGCTGTGCATCGCGGAAGTACGGTATTTCCTCCCCATTTCCCGGCGGGGCGCGTTGGGGCGAGGTATGCATACGGCCCCTGAGGGCAAACCCTCCAATTCTTCGAGGACAACACTTCGCTATTCTTGGCCATTTGGTCGTGAGTCACATGCGTTGAGGCTAATGGTAACTTTATGTTATGCTTGCGGAGGTCTTGAGTGAAGTAATAGGAAAATCAAAAAGATACTTATTCCTTTGTCTGGAAATGCATAAATCCAAACTGATTTAATTTTAGATGAGAAAGGCATACCTGTCATCTGCGTCCTGTTCAAAAACCCGACTTTCTTCCCATAGCTTTTGAATCTCGGCCTCCTTTTGCAAGAGTTCGGCTACCTTCTTTCGTTGTTTCCCAGCAGCTGCCATCCCAATCCTAGAAAACCGCTGCTCCGAGAACACTAGCAAAAACTAGGTAGACAAGCGGGCGTTAAGCGACTTGAAGAAGTGGTTGTCACCATGTTGGACAGCCCTACGCAACGTTTTGAGTGCAACGTAGCCAAAAGGTTTATGTAACCAGAGTCGGACGTTCACTAAACGTCGGAGGTAGAGGGAATCAAATTGCGATTGGAGCGCGCCGTTCTCGGTGGAGCGCGTTACTCCTGCCGAGGATTTTTCGAAGCCTCCATTTTCGCCTCCGATATACTCCGGCGAAACTTTCGCTTTGAAGTTTCTACACATAGAACGGGGGGAGAAGGCTTTATCTCTCGTCGTCGTGCGTATATACGTTCTCGTTATGCATGTTATAAGTTTACATACATCCATGTGGTATGGTAGATACCTACGCGTCGTTTCACGTAAAGGATACAGACATACATGTGAGATTGTCGGATCATACGCGTACTGAGGCGTCACAAGATGATATATTAACTCTGAACGTAACCTCGCTAGGGTCGAATGGATTATACATGCCAGGCATGAGAAGATTAGATGTTCTGAATCTAACAACAACATATACGCCATAGTGTGTCCGTGAGCGTCGGCGGAAAGCTGAGCGTGAGCGTCGGCGGAAAGCTGGAAGGCCGTAGTGTCGGCGACCATGTCAGTCGAGATGCTACCGCCACGGTGGAGAAGTGGAGGTACGAGACGGCCTCCTGAAGATAGAATTAAATTCCCCGAGGGGATGGCCAATGAGATTACGGTCATCCTAGTATGACAATGGGGAATGTTCCGTGGGGCATCTAAATGTCCCGAAGGACTTTCAATGACCGACTATCGTGATTTTCCCACTTGCAATCCCAGTCCTGACTGCGTGGGTAGCTGCCCTAATAACCGGAACAGCAAAATCTCCATTGGCTTGCCTCCGTTGCGTGAACTGAAAATAAAAGACTGTGGCAGCAGATGGCTTTTAATTTTACAGGATCGCTACCATAGTAGGGTCTGGGTAAGGTCTAACTTAATGGCCACGTTAGTACCTACTCCAGCCTGATCGGTCTTGGACTTAGCGATCAGAATCTATCACATGCTCTCTCCTCTATAGGAAAAGTGTAGGAACTGAAGCGCGCAAAGCTCACCAGTCCTTAGCAGCCCCTGGAAAGCGATGAGGGCTATGACGGCTTCGTCCGAGCTTTGGTTGAGCGCCGTCTTAACTACTATGTCTAGTTCGGACTTGGAAGCCTTGGGACGACGCTTGGCAGGTGGCGAAGTCTTAGTGGCCATCCTAACCAGCGCTTTCAGAACGTGGGACGTCTGCATCGTCCGATGGCGGAGTACCGAAGAAATGTGTGAGGGCGCTGATGTGGTATACTAGAGATCTAACCTTGCCTAGATGGATTAGGTGAGCCACAAAACCGTTCCTCAATTTAGGAAGACCTGATATGGGAACACGAAACTTGGAAATAAAATCCAAGAACTGGGTTTTCGCTCTCCGGTAGATGTTGAGCGTTCCTGGCGTTCAGCGAGATCGATACAAGCCTCGATAATGGGGCTACTTGCTGAGGACCCACTGCTGACGCCATGTCCATGTAAGACGGTTGCTGTATGGCGTAGGCCGCGATCACAGCTGTAAATGGATTTTATATGCTTTCAGCATCATTTCCAACTCGAATGGGAGGGCGGGTGGGGTCGCTAGACGAGAAAAAGCCGGAATGGGTTTAGCCGGGGCCCTCCCTCTTTCATCAGCGCTGGCGCTTGCTGACCTCAGCGAGCGCGAGGCGCTGCCTCGTGACTCCGCAGGGGCCGGTACCGTATCGCTGGTACCGGTACCTGCATTCGAGGCCGAATGCATCGACCGCTGTCGATGAGACATGTAGAAATTCAAATCATCATTTTCGCCTCCGATATACTCCGGCGAAACTTTCGCTTTGAAGTTTCTACACATAGAACGGAACCATTAAAGCCCGGAGGGGGCTAGAATGCTATTAGAGCAAAAGCGAAGTCGAAGTTAAGGGTGCAACCACGAAACGTAAAGAAGAGAGCACTTGCTTGCAGCACCGGTGACCCTGCTGGAAGGACAAAGAGGCTTTTGATTTCGGGCATCCAGGAGTCATAAATCCTAAGTAGGGGAAACAGGTTTGATTTCGACATGGGAAACCCTAGGACTCCTTTACCGGGATGGAACTTTGCCCAGCGAAGGGTTTTGGGTACTAAATAGGGAGAAGGAACCAACCAAATGAGTCATTGGTTCCACAGCGCTCCAGTTTCGTGCGCAAATGCGTCCACTGCGTATGCGCCTTTGGTGGCCCATCTAGAAGCGAAAATCGGACATTTGGCTGTACGATTACTTGCGAACATGTCCATTGAACAAGAACCGAGTCTTTGAGTTCAAAGTAAGTCGCGTCTTCCACTGCCCAATCATCTAGATGCACGAACCTGGAGGCTGAATCTGCTTCCGAAATCAAGGATCTTGGGATCCAGATAAGTTCTATCTCGAGCGCCAAGGCTTCGCAAAAGTCCCAGAAGCTTGCCGCTAACTCTTGCACTCTGTTTTACTACTACCCTTTTTAAGTTTTTATACTTACTGCTGCTTGGTTATTGCAATACAGATGCATTCTTCTGAAGAAACGGACTTCGCGAACGCCTTCGTCGCTGAGAAAACAGCATACGGAGAGTCGAAGAGAACTCTAACGTAGATGAAGGGAGAAGTGATGAGAAAGTTTTGGATGAATGATTATGATAAAGTACTGCCCCTAGCGAAATGCGAAGCGTCTGATGACGCGATGAGCGCATTCTCGGAAACTCCATGGGGTGCACGTAGCGAAAATCCTTTAAAAGAATTTTCGAATTCTAGCCACTTTCTTATCTCACTTCTTCCCTGCTTGCTTAAATTCCACCTGAAGGTTGGAGCAGTCTGGACACTGCTTATCAGCTATCTCTCCAATCGTGGCTCTCCACCGCCTCTTCAGATCTAAAGAGGTAACAAGATGCATGAAGGAGATAAAGCCTTGCCATTTGAGTCGTTGTCGCAAAGAGGGGCTGCGGTTCTTTAGTAACCTTAAACCAAACTCTCTAGTTCTGGCTCTTCTTTCACTAGTAAGCTCTAGTGCGAAATTTTTTCAAATCTATCATATGGCCTCGCCATGTTAGCTTCTGGGTAAGGACCCAGCAGCTCTTGCTTTCGGCTATCGAGAAGCCCGCAGAGTCGAGATCTGCACGTATAGTCTTCCCAGACTCTTCGCACCAGTGTGCGGATGCGCTCCAGATTAGGCCATCATCAAGATATATGGCCAAACCAATGCCTTTGGCTCTCCATTTTTTTTTCAGGAGAGGTTTGAAAAGGTTGGTAGGACTAAATGGAGCTAATGACATCCAAAATGGCAAAACGACAAACTTAATAAAACTATTTCTCCAAATGAAATCCAGGAACTTCGAGAAATCCTTATGCGAAATCTTTCAAATCTATCCTATGGCCTCGCCATGTTAGCTTCTGGGTAGGAACCCAGCAGCTCTTGCCTTCGGCTATCGAGCAGCCCACAGAGTCGAGATCTGCACGTATAGTCTTCACCGACTCTTCGCACCGGTGTGCGGATGCGCTCCAGATCAGGCCATCATCAAGATATATGGCCACACAAATGCCGTTGGCTCTCCACCTTTTTTTAAGGATAGGTTTTAAAAGCATGGTAAGAATAAATGGAGCTAATAACATCCCAAAGGGCAAAACGACAAACTTTTAAAAAAACTATTTCTCCATTTGAAATCCAGGAACTTCGAGAAGTCTTTATGCATACTCACATGATGGAAACCTGACTTGAGGTCGAAAGACGCCATGAATCCTCCCCTCGGGAGCAGAGTTGCAATCTTCCTCATATCTTCATATCTAATCCCATCTCTTGGGAAACATCTGTTCAGAACAGAGAGATCTAGTATCAGTCTCAACTTCTCACCTTCCGCGACGGAATATGGGTTGATGTGAATGAGAGAACCCTCTTTGACCTCCTCGACAGCCTTTGAAATCAATAGGCGATCCATTTGTGAATCAATAAATGCAGTATTTATGGAAGCTGAAACCAAATTTTCCTTGCTGAAATTTAGTGAAGGAACTTCCACACAAGACGGGTTGAAGCCGTGCAAAATAACCGATCGGATTAACTCGGAAGGTCCCAATCTAGACCAAAACTCCTGTTTAGTGTGGATGCTATCAACCACGCTGGGAAAGCAACTGAAACGCTTTCGCGATCGCTGCTTTAATACAATAGTCCTCGAGAACTATCGGCAGCAAAGGGCTAATTGAAGCCAGCACATCACTATTAAAACACATACTGCTTCTCGAGACTTGGTCTCTTGAAGACAGACTTACTCACTGTCGAAGTGGGCATCATCGTTGAAAGGAGATAGATCTCTTTGGCGACATGTGCGGCTTGTGCGACAATTGCTGACAATAGGACCAAAGCAGCGGCGGCTTCGGCTTGGACGTTTGCTCTACAGCAGAGCTCGTCGAAGACAGTTTTCACGATAGTAATATCTGACGTGACGATGTCCTGACTGTTAGCAGAGGACATAGCGCGACAACCAGTCGCTAGACGAGAAAAAGCCGGAATGGGTTTAGCCGGGGCCCTCCCTCTTTCATCAGCGCTGGCGCTTGCTGACCTCAGCGAGCGCGAGGCGCTGCCTCGTGACTCCGCAGGGGCCGGTACCGTATCGCTGGTACCGGTACCTGCATTCGAGGCCGAATGCATCGACCGCTGTCGATGAGACATGTAGAAATTCAAATCATCATTTCTGGTGTGCTTGAACTAATCCACATTGTAGTACGATCCTCATAGAGAATGTGCTGGTTCTATCTGTCTTACCTACGAACTGAGTTCAAATTTAGCAGTTAAGTACGCCAACATTAAAACTTCTGCCGAATGTTGTATTTGCCTCAAAGATCACTCTTGTTCTCAGCAACCTTTATAGGATGTTTGTTGAACGTCGGAGGTCAAGGGAAGACTTCTCAAATCAAAACCAACTCTTCCAAATCGAATGACCTTCAGACAGGTTAGGCTACAGATTCGATAAGATGGTTGTAATGGCTCCAGGACGTAACTCCAACGCGACGTCGCACGCTAGCCGTATGTCGCGGCGCTGAAATGCGAGGATTGCTAGGATGCAGGCGTCGATCCGCTCGTTACGATTGCAACGCCGTATCTTCATTGGGACGTGCCATTGGATGGAATTAAAAAATAATACGAGACCGCTGAGATAAATTCTCGGGGATTCTAATAACTTAGAAAAATCAGCGCCATCTTACATCCTAAGTATATTCGTCATCATAGACAAGATATGTAGTACAACTGTACCACTAGTTAACTGCCGCCAGACTTTTACAGAATTTTTGGATGCTTAATTAGAGGTTTTACGATAAAGGTTCAGGAGGGTATGTGTTCTGGCATTCCGCCAGAACTGTCGGCCCCTCTCTTCATCCTAGTCCAGAGGTACTTATCTCTTCTCCATGGGTGCTTATCTGACACTCCATGACGAGAAGTCTGTCATAAATGTTTGTTTGGTGTGACCTCGCCTGATAGAGGCCACGCCTGTGTCTGTAGGATTGGTGGCATACATCAACATATTCTACCACTGACCACTACGGTCCTATAATAAACCTTCTTGTGGAGCCATCATACTCACAGAGGTACGCATAAGGAGCCAGAATACTCCTATTGCACGTCAGAGCGCCACCATACGCTCTTAACCAGGACATTTCTGGTGCATCGGCTAAATCTAGCCAAGAAGTTAGCCTAGTCTAACTTGTTCTTTTCGAAGCAACTAGTTTGCTTCACACCTTGCACTTGTGCGAGAAGAGGTTGGGATTTTTCCATACCTTGGTGCCAATAAGCCCTAAATTCCGTGCCCTGCCCAACAGCAGCTGCGCAAGAGGTTGGCCTAGCCAGTCCTTGGTGCTTCTACAGCCCTAAATTCCGTGCCCTGCCCAACATCAGCTGCGCAAGAGGTTGGCCTAGCCAGTCCTTGGAGCTAATTCAGCCCTAAATATCGTGCCTTGCTCTACCGCAACTGCACAAGAGGTTCGGTTAAGAAAACCTTGGTTCTCTAACAGCCCTAAACAATCCGGTTTTGTTCAAACAAAACAAAATAGCCGAGGAAATGTCGCTCTTCTTCCACAAGAAAGCGATTTTGGCTAGCGCAGAAGCCGTTAAAGGGCTTTTCGATAAGTATAAAGCATATACACAGAAGATCGTATACCCCGATGACGATAAGAAACGTCAAGAAGAATGCACAGCTAATTCAGTGCTTCTTAGCTCATGTCTAACGAGGAAGGTCAAAGAGGTCACCGTGGAGTTTCTCAAAGCGACCTATATAGGGTTGTAGGGCGTTGTCTGGGAAGCACCATAGTGGTTTCCAAATTTCCTGCGGACCTCTGGGTACGTCAAAAATGGCAAAAAACTGTAGCGCTTCAGTGCGGGCCGATAACGCAGAACTGACGCCTGGAATACCCTTGTCGTGCCCACAAATAGTCCTGCAAAAGGTTTGGAGCTTCAATCATTGCTAGAACCAAGGAATTGATTAATTCCTAATTGAAGCGAGACGGCGCATTCACGGGAGACGAGCGCCACTAGGGCGCCAGCGACTGGATGGCCGAGTGGTTAGCGTGGCGGACTTGCTGGAGAGAGATCGAAGGTTCGATTCCGGCGGTGTGTTTTCTGCATTGCTGGGCGCACATCCTGCGCTTTTGCCGCCGTAAGGTGTTTTTCTGTCACGACTAGGTGTCATATTCGATTTCCAACCATGATTTCAACTCACTTCGATCCTTGGAAGGATTCAAGACGTCAAACCAGTGGATTGCTAGCTTCTTACGGGGATGTGGATTGCGCTCCAGAATGGAGACATCGTTCGTAACAACGCGCAGCCTTCGTAACCGAGAGGAAATCGAAGCTGTAGCAGTTGCCTTCGTAAAGTCCGTGAAAAGAGAGATGGAGAGATGTCCTCTTTCCATCTTCTGCAATATCGACCTTGCTATGAGACATGCTATGGTCTAGATAAAACTAGATACATCTACCTAGATCTAGCCTATTTGCAGCTGGCAAAGTATTTTGGAATTCTTTTCAGGACGCTGGCACCTATTGGAATGAAGCAAGTGACTCGTGTTGTGCAATCCCTGTCGTCACTGACCCATTCGTACACTGCTGTTCCAGTGCTATACGCCGACGGCCGACTTGGAGACAAGCTCTTTTTGATTTTGCAGGAGGCTAGTGGATCGTTTCCTCAATGCGGTCACTGGTCGGCATCAAACCTTCTTATAGTGGCAGGAATGAGCCACATCATGACGAAGCAACAAGTCCTGCGTTTCTTTCGAGAATGCGTTGTTGGCTCTTCGGCAGCACCCCTAACCATTGTCCTCCTTGACAGCTGGCATGGGTTCAGGGATCACGAGAACCTCGTTTCCGAGGTGCCTGCTGGAAAAGAGCTTAAGCTGATGACAATACCGCCAGGAGCGACGAGCCTTTACCAGCCTTTCGATGTATACTTCTTCCGGCTTTTCAAACGAATTTCATCCGTCGAATTAATGAACATGTGCTCCACTTCCGTCCGGATTTTAACTGCTTCTCAAGAGACAATACTTTGAAGGTAATCATGAATCGATTCGGACCAGCTCACTTGATGTTTAAATTTTTAAGGCAATTTTCAAAGCACCCGTCCTTGCAGGTGGTCAGTCAGACGTATAGGCAATTCTGCGCTCCGGTATTCCGAAGATGCTTTGCGTACGCGTGGGTGGCAGCTGGATATGTGGACACGCATACGGGGCACCTTTCAACACCCGCGAACTACGCCCTCGATGAAGTGCCTGTCGACACGTCCTGCCAGGAAGCTTCCGGCTACTCTTCCTTGGCATTTATCCGCTGCTGCTGATGTCAGAAGCTGCTTTGCTTCACGTGTTTTATAGAACGTTACCACAACTGTTGAACAGTTCATTGCATATTCATTCGCGTGACTTGTGTTTTGAAGTAACATCGTATCACAGAAGGTTGAGATCAGGGTTGGAAATCGAATATGACATCTAGTCGTGACAGAGAACACTTTACGGTGGCAAAAGCGCAAGATGTGCTCCGGCAACGCAAAAACTACACCGCTGGAATCGAACCCTCGACCTCTCTCCAGCAAGTCCGCCACGCTAACCACTCGGCCATCCAGTCGCTCGTGACCTAGTGGCTCGCGTCTCCTGTGAATGCGCCGCCTCGTTTCAATTAGGAATTAATCAATTCCTAGGTTCTAGCAATGATTGAAGCTCCAAACCTTTTGCAGGACTACTTGTGGGCACGACAAGGGTATTCCAGGCGTCAGTTTTGCGTTATCGGCCCGCACTGAAGCGCTACAGTTTTTTGCCATTTTTGACCTATCCAGAGGTCCGCAGGAAATTTGGAAACCACTATGAAGCTTCCCAGACAACGCCCTACAACCCTATATAGGTCGCTTTGAGAAACTCCACGGTGACCTCTTTGACCTTCCTCGTAAGTCAAGTAAAATTGGCGAGCGAAACTATGCAAAGCAAAATTGACAAAATGGAGGAATTTTATCACTCCACGAAATCAAAATCTGAGCAAAAAGAAATGCTGGCAGACATAGAAGAGTTCGATAAAGAATCTCAATATTCGGAAGTGTTGAAAGAAGCGACATCATTTGCTTGCAACATTGAATCGCGGATAGCATATGCCAAAAGTGAACTGCAGAAGGTACAGCTAAGGCTGAGAATACCAGCATCACATCCAGGTGCATCCCAGCTCAATTATGGAGATTCCAACTTCATCAATGATCAAGGCAGTAGTGCCACACAACTGACAAGGGGCTCACGATCAGTGAGGGTACCATCAGTAAAACTACCGGAGTTTAATGGAAACCCAGAAGAGTTTCCCGAGTACTGGGCGGTATTTGAAACGCTAGTACACGACAATAGTGAGATCTCCACTATTGAAAAAATCGCCCTACTCAAAGAAAGTCTCAAAGGTGCAGCAGAGAAGGTGATTAGAGGTATAAAACCCATACCCGATAATTATCAGTGGATGGTGGATACCGTAACCAAAAGGTTTGGCAACAAACCAACAAATAGATCAACGATAGTGCAGAAACTATTCGATTTGCGACCTGCGTCAAAGCAAGGACATAGTTGTCAAGAATGCTTTGACACAATAAAAACCCTAGTCAACCAAATGGTGTCAGCTGGGTATGACATTCGGGACACATGCGATCCCATGTGGAGTGAAACTATATTACAGAAGTTTCCATACGAAATTGTACGAGACATACTCGTCAAAAATCAAAGCACTGATACCCTCAAAATCGAGGAACTCCTGGATGCGCTAAAAAGAGAAATCTGCGCCAAGACTTATGTGGAACAACGACTAGGTTCCACCTACTCGTACAAAGAGCATGACAACAGGGCTCAGCGCCACAGTCAATCGGTCCTCTGCATATTTTGTGGTAAGACAAACCACAATTCTATGGTGTGCAGAACCATGACCGACCGCCAACAGCGTCGGACAGTCCTGAAGGAAAAAAGGGCTTGCTGGAAATGTTTCCAAACAAATCATTCCAGCAGTCACTGTCAAAAGTCCAACTGCACAACGTGTGGCAGCACACATCATCCCTCAGTGTGCACGGCACAAGACCGGTCCAGGCAGATCCCTGGAATCTTAAACCCACCGCAAACAAATCGGTGGCCGAGAAATGATAACCATAACGATAACATCAATAACAGGGCAGCTCAAAGGCCCCAGATACCAAATAGAGAGCGCACTAGCGCTGGTATCGACTCAGGTCGTAATCATTCGAGCGGAAACCAACCGCTCTATTCCAATCAGAACACTGGAAATGAGGTTACATTTCCTGATCTGTCAAACAGAAGTGAACAGCTAGTTCTCATGACAGCTGAAGGAAACGTGTGGAATAATAAAGACAGCAGTCTTGAAAAAGTACTGTTTTTCTTTGACACTGAGCTCAGAAGACAGTGATACAAGAGTCTCTAGCAGAAAGGCTTGGCCTTCCGAAAACCACTACGGAAACCTGCATTATGTCAGGAATCGGCGGTTATACGGAGAAGTTTGAAAGCCACATAGTATCTCTAAAAGTATGTACCGCTCACGGCAAAGAGATCAACCTGGCTATTCAAACTAAGCCAATCATAACAGGAGGATTTCCTTCGGTTAAGTTAGCAGAAATTGATAAAGAATTTCTACAAAATGAAGGGATCTTCATAGCGAACTCAAAGGTCCGTGGAGAACGCCAACTGCCACATATCCTTGTTGGACTAGACCGCTACTATGACCTAGTAGTTTCGAATACGACCGATACACGAACTCCATCAGGTCTGCATATTGCGAAAACAGTATTCGGTCCAACCATCTATGGTCGCGGTATCATGGACACAACCGATTCCACAGCCATGTCGCATTCAATGACATCTGTATTGGAGATTTCGGATAGTGATAACATCCAAAGAATGTTTGAACTAGAAAGCCTAGGTATCGAACCAATGGAGAATACGAAAGACGATAGCGCTTTCAAGTATTTTGAGGAGTACTCCTCATTGATTACCTTTGCTAATGGGTATATCACGGCGCCATTCCCGCTAAAGGACAGCGTAAGTGACCTGAGCGACAAATACGGGGTCGCAGTCAAAAGGCTTGCCGCGCTGCAGAAACAGCTTCAAGCAAACACTGCACAGCAACAGTGGTACTCTAAGATACTGAGTGATTACGAAAGCCAAGGTGTGATCGGAAGGACATACGACCTTGACACGAACACCGTTGGCAAATACTACATGCCGCATTCAGGCTTTTGGCGAGAAACAAAGAAAACCCCCTCCGGATTGTGTTTGACGCATCGTCAAAAAAGAGAGAAGAGCAGTCTCTTAACGACGTTATTTATAAAGGCGAGTCGTTTGTCAACAAAATCCACGACATATTGATCGCAAGTCGTTTAAGCAAATTTGTGCTGCTGTGCGATATAGAAGCAGCGTTTACACAAAGTCGCATACCTGCTCATCACAAAGATCTGTGTCGATTCCTTTGGGTAAAACAGCCCAGCCTATCTCTTACCCAGGGCAACATAGTGGAATACCGTTTCACTAGACTATCTTTTGGAGTCACAGCTTCGACAAGCATATTGAACATGGCGATCTTTGCGTACTTGCAGTCACAAAAATGCAGCAACAGAGATAGCTTCAAATCTCTACGTTGACAATATTTTGTTAGTTGCAAACACTGTAGAGGAAACTTTGCAGAAGTACGAACTATCCAAAGCATTATTCGCTCGGATAGGAATGAATCTCAGAGAGTACGTTTCGAACTCTGAGCTAGTTAATGCAAGGATCCCCTCTTATGATCGGTTACCTTCTGGGTCGATAACATATCTTGGTGTGGACTATGATACCATAACCGACCGGTTCACTGTGAAGGCAACGTTTCCATTAAAACAAGATCCTACGAAGCGTGATATAGTCAGCCAGCTGAACTCCATTTATGATCCGTTGGGAGTTATCAGCCCGCTTCTCATCCATTTGAAGTCCACAATGAGAGAGACCCTCCCATCTAATCTTGACTGGAACAGCCGAGTTCCTCACGAATTGCGTGATAAATGGAATAGGCAATGCAGTGAAGTCAATAACACTGTATTAAGTGTACCGCGACTGTTATCACCATTCTTGGCGACTAATAACAGCAGAACCGCTCGCCTTTGGGTGTTTGCAGATGCAAGTAAAGTGGCGATATGAGCGTGCGCTTTCATCCAATCACAAGAAGGTGATACCGTGTCACAAATCATGTGCGGGAAGAGTCGACTGACTCCAAAAAAGAACGAGCAAACAATTCCTCGTTTGGAACTTCTTGGTATACTGATAGCAATGAGATTAGCCGTCAGCATTGAGAAGACTGTCAGCACCAAAATAGCTACAGTTAACGTAGTCACAGACAGTGAAGTAGCACTGTGTTGGATAAAGTCCTCACGAAAGCTTCCTGTGTTCGTTGCCAATCAGTGTATGCGAATACGCAAGCTAAAGGGGCAACTTGAGACAAACAACGTGATGGTACAATTTTACCACCTACCCACGGCATACAATCCAGCTGATGCTGGCACAAGAGGATTGTCAAATGAACAAATTCTCGACCACAGCTGGCTCCAAGGCCCACGTTTGTTAGAAGGTGAACTCAAGTCGAAACTTTTGAAACCCATAGACGTAGACGTAGAAGTAAGATCAGCCACACCCCGTGGTTCCTTTCCTTACTTAGTTCTGTGCTTAGAAACCGTATTTATTTTAGTGTTCCACGACCATGGTCTCATAATGGAGCGGGTGCCAGCTCGCTTAGCACCAAAAGCCGTAACTGTACTGGGAGAATCCATATCTCTACGTTAAAAATTCAAGGATAAAACGTCCAAACAACATTTAGCCTTAAAAGTATTAATTATTCAACCAAAGGTTTCGGAAAATGTACATTTCAGTAAATGAAAGCACTAATATAAAAACAACCTAGCTAAACTTTGTTATAACCACATTGAATACACACATACACACGAGTGGTCCAATCATAGCCTCTATAGGCATTTCTTATACCCAACAACCAACGAAAATATTAAAAAAATCCCAACACTTGGACACTGCTTGAAAATTAGCTCCAGTAAGTGCCTGTTTTACTTAATGAATGAAGGGAAGGTCGAACTCCTTATATGCTAAACACTGCTGCTCAAAAATGACCTCACTAAGCATGACATATACCAAAAAATCAACGAAGTCGCCCTCTAGCCCCTCCTCTGCTGCTCTTATGTGGAGGCATAGTTCGAAAGCACGGCAGCATGTCCGCTCCAATCAGCAACATCTCTGTTCCAGTCCGAATTCCCCCTACCTCCGAGTGGCTGTGGGACATTATGTACGAATGGTCGCCGCGGACGCGGCGAACAGCGCGGCGACCATTCGTACATAATGACGTCTCAATTGGGTGACTTCAGCGGCCAATATAACTAGACCTGCATCAAAACTTGCACATCAAGTGTTAGAAAGTGTATACAAAGTCAGTTTCACTGCGATAGTGTGCCATATTTTCAGCTTTTCCTGAAGAAGCACCATATAAAATTGAGCATTAGAACGTTCTTTGGTTTTGTAACTCGAACTCAATTTCTGAACAAGAGCATGTTTTCTCGCAGCTCCTGCAACAACAGAAAGGGATATCAACAACTCAAACCTAGCGTCTGCAGCAGGTCATGATGCACAGCTCACACGACCGCAGCCGAGCTCATCGCGCACGCGGCAACCGCCATCGCGGGCGCGGTGACCAGTCGTACCTAAAGACCGCCCCTCCCTCCGAGTAGGGGGACGCAATTTCCCGCCAGAGCCCCGGAGTACTGTATTCCCAACTTGGTGTGCATCACGGAAGTACGGTATTTCCTCCACATTTCCCTGCTGGGCGCGTCGGGGCGAGGTATGCATACGGCCCCTGAAATGCGGACGTGTGCTCGGTGACGCATGGTTTGTCGCGTAGCTCGAAATTTTGTCAGTGTTGAAGGTTCTCTGTAGTCGTTCAGGTGTAAAGGAATAGCGGAATAGCGTAGTATAAGGTATTAGGTTTCTGTTATCTCGTGTTTGCGCAGCAGCTGCGTAAGTGCAACAACAGCCGCGTCGTACTAGCCACCCACCCGGACCACCAGTGTGGGCGACCGTCAACACAGAGGGATATAAAACCGCCCCTTAGAGATTGCGAGGTCGGTTGGTGTTTGTGTCCCGTCGGACATGTGATTTCTGTTGCCTTTCTCATGGAGCGCGTCTTCTTTGTTTATTACTCCATAAATATTATATTAACCATGTTTTCTGTTATGTATGAAGAGAGGAGAGGGATTAACATGATAGCGGCGTGGCCTCAGGTCCGCTACACTCTATGGTTAAATCCTAGGGCACGCGGATATTACACAGGCCTATGTTGTTCTCTCGAAGACGATCATTCGCATCATCGTGCGACCAGTTAACAGGAAGGAGCACAGATACCTCTGATCTGCAGATTGCACATCCACAGGGCTCACAAGTGACGCTGAATGGCTGCAGTAACCCATAATGCATTCACGGCAGAACACTATCCAAAGTTTGTAAAAACTAGAAACAGGGCCTTTTCGTAGAATATTGGAAAAGTATTAACAGCTTTATGCCGCTCGGCCTCCATTCGTTTGGCTTCATTCATTATCCACTTTGAACACGCTGAAATGAGTTTCGAAATCCCTGTACGCCAGGCCAAGTCGGATGACTTTGAGCGAGCACGGGGTTTCTGTGAAATAGTTCACAGCACAAGCTATAGCGCTGGCTATTAATACAGTGAATAAGATGAGAGCACCGTTACCAGGCCCTTCAGCGAGTGTCCCATTGTCACTAGCAACAGCACGACTTTGTAGAACAATTGTATAACAATCAGTATGTAATCTTTAGCAGATAAACGTATAATTCCCTGCCACGAGGCCAGGAGTGGGATTCAACTACTTTCGGTCTTCTACGCGAAAAACGCTTTCGACAGTCGCCGGCACACACTTTCGCGCTCTAGCGCGCTCAGCAGCAATACGCGACTACCGGGCGCGTATGACGTCACAAGCCGTCCCTGTCGGAAGCAGCCGGACCGCGACAACCGGTCCGATTTCATCACGCCGCGCGCGACAATGAGGGGGCAGCGCGACAGGAGGTACACCCGTTCACTGCTGGGAAGCGTGGCGTCAGGAGGTACACCGCTGTTCTGCGGACCAAAAACTTTGTTTTGCGTGTCAAAGGTTTCATAAGGCAGCCTTAGACTCTCGGTGAAGCCTAGGGGGTTGAGGGTGGGTGAGCAAGGGGGATGAGAGGAAAATCGCATGCTCCCTGGCAGGCGGTGGGTGTACCTCCTGACCGTCCCCGCGACGCCAGAGGGGGTTCGCGCTGCGTTGGAGTGTTATGTCTGCCCCGGTTGTAGTACTTTTTATTCAAGCAAAATTTGGTATAACTTTCTTAGAAATTTTTAAGTTCACCTACCTCGAGGAGTGTGATAGATTCATAAAATTTTTAAGCTAAGCTATAAGCTCGCCCACCCACCTGAGTTAGCCCACCTCCAGCTAAAGGTGACTGGTGGATCATCTCGACCCCCACCGTAAAGGTTAGCGTTGCTGGTTTCTACTACATCGCTTCTTGTCTCCTTGTTTCCTTAGGATTAGTTTCTGTAAGATGAAATGGTGTTTGGGCGAATAGTTTCCAAATGCTACTTCGACTCTTCCAGGCTCTGACGAAGGCGACATCGCCGAAACGTTAGCCAGAATAAAGGTCGGTACCAATCTTGGTCAACAGCTGCAGTCAACTTCATATCATCAGTGCTAACAATGCCAAGATTTATGGAAAGTCGGACGTGGACAGTGCTACGTGGTGTACCAGCTGGCTGTTCCCGGCTTGTGATGGAAGTCTTGTCATTGAGACAGAAGATCGTCTCTACAAGACAGTCCATCTATTTTCTCCGCCGCTGCGAACAACATGGAGTCGTGCCGAAATTCATCCGTCGAAAGCGTCTCCACGAGCTATGCGGACATTCCAAGGATGACAGAAGAACGCACAAGATCGAGATGAAGCTACTCAAGTTGAGTATAAGAAGCAGACGAGATCATCTGTACATGCTTTTATCGAGATGTGTGTATAAGGAAGCGTGCTGTGAAAAGTTCGTGCCCAGTCGTCTTTGGAGGAGAATTGTGGGTGAGTCGAAGAACATCTGTGATTCTATTCGCTCTAAGATCAAAGTAAAATTGCAGGCAAAATTCTTAAGGTTAAAGGAGCAAGAGCGATGTTTTAGACTCCAAGCGTCAACCAGTAGTCACCATACAGTTGAGGAAAACGAGGGTGGAGTGCGTGCGGCACGTGTGACGGTCATCGGCAACGTCAACTTGTCGAGCGGCGCACTCTCCGCGCTGGATTTGGGGCCCAGTTTCGCCCCGACTCAGTGTTTTTCTGCTAGCGCAGCGCGCAAGATCGTAGGCAACCTCCAGTCGTTGCATGATCACCTGCGGCATAGGGCCAGGATCGATGCGCGGGGGATCGGGTCCGGTGTTGCCAGTAGCACGACAATACCGCCTCCTCCCTTCCCAGCGACGTACATTGGGCCACAGGAGGCAAATCCTGTGGTAGATGCAAAATTTCGCATATTTGCGAACTCCCTGCTCACGGTGCTGCGTCGGAGTGCTGAGCAGTCCTGCATCTCCAGGGTTTCTAATCTGACAGGTGTAGAAAGAAGTGGTTTGAGGGAAATAAGGGAACTGGCAAAATCTGGTGCCATAAGAGTCACAGTTAGTGACAAAGGTGGGGAATTTGTGGTGCTCTCTCAAGAGCTGGACAAGGCCATAACGAGGATTCATCCTCAAGATGACGCCGTTTAGGCCCCTTCCTCTCATGAGGAATTTGTCAAGCAGTTCCGCCGCCTAAACAGGAAATGGACAGAGATTGCCAGGTCGGCAAACCTTCCTAGAGGAGTAGTTACACGGCTCAGGTGTGAACTACCTGTGTGTCCAGTGCTATACGTACTTATTAAGACACACAAGCTACCTCCCGGGGGTGCTACCGCTGTCGACCCCTCCCTATTTAAGGTTAGGCCCATTGTAACTAACGTTGCTGGTCCCACAGATCGCATCTCGTGGCTTCTCAATCTTGTCCTGGTACAGCTGTTCAAATTTATTCCCTCACACTTGCCGAACACTGAGGCATTCCTTCAAGTGCTCAACAAACCAGGGTTGAGGATGGGTATGTGATGGAATCGTTTGATGCATCCTCGTTGTACACAAACGTTTCTAAGGAAAGCGCCTTGCAGGCCGTCTTCGAAATCCTCACCGAACACCAGGCCAGTTTGAACTTTTACGGCCTCAGCATTGAGCAGATCATGACATTGCTGAATGAGTGCCTAAGGTGCAACATAGTCAGGTGGTGCGGAGAGTACTACAGTCAGGTGAGAGGACTGGCAATGGGACAACGATTGGCTCCCGTGCTTGCGGTAGCATTCATGTCGAAAGTGGAAGCTTCGCTCATAGACCGCAAACCTATCGTTTACTGTAGGTACATAGACGACTGTTTCGTAGTGTGTCCCACTCAATCTGAGATGGACACCTGTTTCCACCCGCTGAACGAACAGTCGGAGCATATAAAGCTCACTAGAGAAGTACCTACAGAAAACTGGCTTCCATTCTTGAACGTGCAGGTTTGCCTCTCTGGAGGAGTTTTCAGGACGAGGTCGTACCGCAAGCCGAGCAACAAAAATATCCTTGTCCACTTCCGATCCTCTCATCCGACCAGTACGAAGAGAAGAATAGTTCGAAATATGTTTCGAACAGCGGCCTTAGTTTCGTCTGATGCGGAGCAGAAAGCCACGTCAAAGAATCTGGCGAGTGGTATTGCCAGAACAAACGGGTATCCCGCGGAAAGGTTTCAGGGATGGCGGAGACGGCGAGCTGTGGCGGCGGCTCATCGTCAGGACGATGGAAAAACACCCTTCTGCATCCCTTTTTGGACAGACGAAACAAGTGCGGCCGTCCCCACATGCCTACGCAAGGCAGGTCTAGAGGAGCTGGTGAGAGTGATAGAGGTTCCTCCCATCAACCTAAAGGGGCAACTAGTCCGGAATCGGCTGTACGACAGGACATGCACCACGTCATCCTGTGTTATTTGCCCGTTTGGAAGCGAAGGAGACTGCATGACATCGGGGGTGGTGTATCTCATTACCTGCAGTCAATGTGGAGAGGGGTATATAGGGGAGACGGGCAGACCCCTTTGTACAAGGGTAAAGGAGCACTTGGACGGCCTAAAGAAGTCCAATGTGTCGACCCCTTTGGGGGAGCACAGGGTCCGAAGCCATGGTGGCGCAATGGTTGAGGTGGCTGTGACGATCTTGGCGCGCGAGCGCGACATCTCGGCACGCAGAACACTCGAAGCGTTTTGGATTGCTGCCCAAAATCCAAAAATCAACCGCAAGGAGGAGTGCATCGCGGTGACGCAAGAACTGGCGCCCTTCGTCGACCTCTGCGGGTTTGACCTACGTGGTCGTGCTCAAGGGGGTCCCCGGGGCAGGTGGTCCGTAAATATAAGCTCGCCCACCCACCTGAGTTAGCCCACCTCCAGCTAAAGGTGACTGGTGGATCATCTCTACCCCCACCGTAAAGGTTAGCGTTGCTGGTTTCTACTACATCGCTTCTTGTCTCCTTGTTTCCTTAGGAATTAGTTTCTGTAAGATGAAATGGTGTTTGGGCGAATAGTTTCCAAATGTTACTTCGACTCTTCCAGGCTCTGACGAAGGCGACATCGCCGAAACGTTAGCCAGAATAAAGGTCGATACCAATCTTGGTCAACAGCTGCAGTCAACTTCATATCAAAAAATTTTTATTTTTTGAGAAAAAAATAAACGAAAATTATCTTAGTGCACAGCAAAAAAGCAATCATATACAGGGTCAAGCGTGGGGTTTGCGACCGCCCCCTCCGAAGCGGAATTCGTACGAGCCCTCCCCTCTTTCTTCCACTGTTTTGTTTCTTATATTTCTTGATTTCTTCAAGGTTTTATGTGCATTTTAAACCCTTTAATAGGTTCCTATTTTCAGGAGCGGCTTCGACACAATAGAACAATGAAAAGAGGTCACTGAACAATACGTACTTTGATAGCACAATAAAGTTCTTTAAACTTTTGAATACTATTTTTCGACACTTAAAATAAAGATATTCTCGTAGCAGTCTTCCAATCATCACTGTTTAATTTGTACAGGTGTTTTTTTCAGGACATCATGGACACGACACATTTTTCTACCTGAAGGAGCGACGTCTGTATCCAAAATTGTGCTCTGAAATAGTGTTATGTAAAATTTTGAGTTCTGCTTTCTGACGACGAATTAAGCCTAAGCCCTGTGTGTCGCCCAACAAAAAAAGCTTCTCCGCAGCGATGACGGAGCTGGACCATTTCACTGTGACAAATCATGATTTTCTGGATCGAACAAGTTGAATCGACCTTTGGTCGACTTTGCACTAACGTCATCGGAGCATGAAACTGAACGTTCACAAAAAGGTTCATAACTCGGTAAGTTTTCGAATTTTGAAACTTCTTCTAGCTTGTCAAGAAGTAGATAAAACGCCCTCTCTCACCGTGTAAAAATCATTTTCTAAAAAAGGAGTTGTCACGCATGGCTGTTGGTTGAATGTTTGACCGAAAAAAATTGAAGTGGCTTCACAAAAATATTCATAACTCGACAAGTTCACCGAAGTTTCAAAATTTCTCTAGCTTTTCAAAAACTAGAAGAAGAGCCCTTTCTCAATATATAGGAAACAGTTTCCAAAAATTCGGTCTTCATGCGCGGAGGGGGTCTGATTCTACGTCCATTTCGCAAAAATACGTACCGAAAATCGAGCCCTCCGCCCCACGTGAAGACCCTTTCTTGGAAATCGATTGTTACATACTTAGAAAGCATATTTGCTCTAATTTTTGATGGCTGAGCAGGATTTTTGATTTTCGGAAAACAAGCCTAGATAGGATCAATTTTCGGAAGTCGTGAACTGGATCTCGGATCGACCCTTCACCGTCGTCATCGAAGTGATCTCACAAAAATATACATAACTCAGCTAGTTTTTTTTTGAAATTCAAAAATTTCGCTAGCTCGTCAAAAAGTAGATGAAAAGCGCTTCTTTATTCTTACAAAACGGTTTATAAAAAAGGGATCTTCATGCGGGGCGGGGAGGGTTCGATTTGTTGTCGATTTTTGCTGAAAATCGACTAGAAATCCAACCCCCCCCCGGCCTGCATGAATACCCCTTTTTTGGAAAATGATTCTTATATGTTAAGAGAGCAAATTCTCTCTATTTTTCGACGGCTGAGCGGGATTTTTGATTTTCAAAAATTTGGCTGAGTTATGAACATTTTTGTGAAATGATCCCGATGACGATGGTGAAGGATTTCACGATTTCCGAAAGTTGATCATATCTCGGCTAATTTTCCGAAAATCAAAAAGGTACTTGTGAAGCAAAGGGCCCGTGGTGCCGTGGGGTTGCCGGTAAACATGTTAACGCGGCAAGCCCACGGCACCACGGGGCCGGTACTTATGAAGCACCCTTCCTTGGGTGCCGTGGGTTGCCGCGTTGCCGTTGTCGTTGCCGCGTTAACATGTTTCCCGGCAGCCCCACGGCACCACGGGACCTTTGCTTCATAAGTACCATCAAAAATCCCGCTAGGCCATCGGAAAATAGAGCAAATATGATCTCTAACCGTATAAGAACTGATTTCCAAGGAAGGGGTCTTCGTGCGAGGCGGGGGGTTCGTCTTTCGGTACGTATTTTTGCGAAATGGACCCGAAATCGGACACCCCCTGCCGCGCATTAAGACCGAATTTTTGGAAAGCATGGTGAGAAAGCGCTTTTCTTCTAGTTTCTGAAAAGCTAGAGGTATTTTGAAACTTCGAAAAACTTACCGAGTTATGAGCATTTTTGAGTAGTCACTTCAATTGTTTCGCTCAAAAATTGAACCGTCCGCCGCGCATGAAGAACTCTATTTTAAAAAATGGTTTTTAAATGATAGGAAAGCATTTTTCTTCCAGTTTTCGAAAAACTAGAGTAGTTTCCGAAATTCAAAAAAACTTACTGAGTTATGAACCTTTTTGTGAACGTTCAACTTTATTCTCCGACGTCGTTAGTGCAAAGTCGACCGGAGGTCGATTCATCCTGTTCGATCCAGAAAATCATGATTTTTTCACTGTACATTGAACGAGAATTGCAAGTTTTTGTGGAGGAATTTTATTCGTATGGGTGGTCTGCTTCGGCTAAAAAATAATTTTTTTCATGAAAAACGAGAATTTTGCTTACGATCCATCCTAATCATATCGTTATCGCAGTTCCGTCATCGCTGCGGAGAATCTTGTTTTTTTTTGCTGTATCGTGCAGACATCTTGGGTTTATGTAGCTTCATTTTCGTTTTTTATGACGTTTCCTTAGGATGGGAGAACATTATTTCCATAGGGAAGTCCATCGTCTTTCTTTCGTTTTTCCGCTCCACAATCGATTCGATAAACGCTTCAAAAAATTTTATAAAGAAAGCACTTAAGTCGTCGTCAGAAAGTAATACTTAAAATTTTATATAACACAATTTTAGAGCACAATTTCAGATGCAGACGTCGCTCCTTCAGGTAGAAGAATGACCAGAATGTCCATGACGTCCTGAAAAAAAAACTGTATAAATTGAACAGTGATGATTGGAAGAATGCTACCAGAGAATCTTTATTTTGAACTGTCGAAAAATAGCATTCAAAATTTTAAAGAATTTTATTGTGTTTTGAAAACATGTATTGTTCGGGGAACTCGTTTCATTGTTCTCTTCAGTGCCGAAGCCGCACCTGAAAAGAAGAATCTATTAAAGAGTTCAAAATGCACAAGAAACCTTGAAAAAATCAAGAGATACAAGAAATGGAAGAGTGAAAGAGGGAGGGAGGGGGTCGTACGAATTCCGCTTCTTAGGGGGGTCGTAAATTTCCAGCAAAAATCGAACCCCACGCTTGACCCTGCGTCTGAGCTTGCGAAGCTATGCTAAGCGGCGATAAAGAAGGCTCTTAAGGAGAGAAGAGCGGAAGTGTTGACTGAGGCAGGGTTGAGCATCCGCAATGCCCGCCGGAACTTCGCCAATTTCAAGACCAAGATGACCGCTCTCCGACGTCCTGACGGAACCGTCACCTCTTCCAGAAGGACCATGGAGAAAGTCATCCACGACTTCTACTCCGATCTCTTCGATAGCCACGTCCACCTGCCCCCATGCCATCTTCCGCAGCATGGATACGTCGTCCCCTCTGTTCTCTCTTCCGAAATCCGACACGCCATCTCGTCGGTGAGTAATCGTATGACATCCGTTCCTGATAGAATCAGACTTTAACATCTGAACTTCCCTCCAGTGCTCATCAACACCTTGGCGAGGTTCTTCACATGCTATCTGTCGGAGTGCAAGGCTCCATCTCAGTGGAAGGCTAGCAGGACCGCCTTGCTGTAAAGAGGGAGGTGTGCATGACATTAGCAACCATTGCCCGATCTGGCTGCTGTGCGTAGTCTACAAGCTGTCTACTCGGGTGATTCTGGATAGGATTTGAACGCTGGACGAAGGACAGCCATGCGAGCAAGCACGAATTCGGAGAGCATTCAACACGATCGATCAACTCCTGGAAGTATTGCGAGGACACAAGCCATCGCCGTGCCTTACGTTCAACAACCTGAAAAAGGCATTCGACTCCGTCGAAACTGAAACGGTCATCGAAGCTCTGCCCAGAGGACGTCCATACTCACCATTAGTAAGTGCATCAGAGTCCGTCGAGAACTGGGCATAAAGGATTCACAACAAAGATTTCACCATTCTATAACGACGTCATAGTCAAACTGAAGAGAGGCTTCGAATAGTTTTCCGAAATTCAAAAATCTCGCTAGCTTTTCTGAAAGTAGATAAATAGAAAGTAGATAGATATTCTTTATGGTTACAAGAACGCTTTATAAGAAAGGGTCTTCATGCGGGGCGGGGGAGGTTGACTTGTTGTCGATTTTTGCAGAAAATCGACCAGAAATCGAACCCCTCCTGAAGACCCCTTTCTTGGAAATCGATTGTTACGTATTTAGAAAGCACATTTTCCCCATTTTTCGATTGGCCGAGCGGGATTTTTGACTTTTGAATAATTAGCTGAGTTATGAACATTTTTGTGAAATCACTCCGATGACGACGATGAAGGATTCAGTTCACGACTTCCGAAAATTGATCATATCCCGGCTAATTTTCCGAAACTCCAAAATTTTTTTTGGCCGTCAAAAAATAGAGCAAATATGCTTTCTAACCATGTACAATCAATTTCTAAGAAAGGGGTCTTCATGCGGGGCGGGGGTTCGATTTTCGGTACGTATTTTTGCGAAATGGGCCCGAAATCGGAATCGGACACCCCCTACCGCGCATTAAGACCGAATTTTTGGAAACTGGCTCCTATATAGCGAGAAAGGACTCTTCTTCTAGTTTCTGAAAAGCTAGAGAAATTTTGAAACATCGAAAAACTGGTCGAGTTATGAATATTTTTGTGAAGCCATTTCAATTTTTTTCGCACAAAAATCGAAGGCTCCGCCCCGTATGAAGACCTAGCTGTTGAAAACCGATTTTTGTACTGTATGAAAGCGCTCTTCCTCTTGTTTCAAAAGCCATCGCCGCTTTCAAATTTTGAAAATCTTACCGAGTTGTAGTCATTTTTGTGATCGTCGAATTTCGTCGCTCCTATGACGTCGGTGCCATATCGACCAAGGGTCGATCTAATCTATTCGTTTCAGAAAACCATGATTTTCACACTGTGCATTGAACAAAACTTGATTTTTTTGTGGCCAGATTTCAACTGTGTGGGTGATCTTCTCCAGGTAAAAATTAATTAATTTTTCTTGAAAAACGAAAAATTTAAATACGATCCCCCCTAATCATATCGGAGATTGCTGCGAAGAAGCTTAGATTTTACTATATAATACTCATGACTTAAAATTTTATGAGGCACGATTTCACTCTTATGTGTTCTTTCCCTCAGAAGATTGAAAATTCTTCCGCGAGAAGACCATCCTCAGTGGTGATCGATGGTATCGGAGGACGCAACGGCTTCACGTAACCTACCATATTTCGGAGTTTATTCAACGTCTCTGGAAAATTCACAGAGCTTTTAAAACTATAAGAAATGTGAATCCTACGCATTAAAAAGCAGGTTGTAAAAATAGCGGCCTCCATGTAACCAACGGTGTCGAAAATTATCGTCAAATGACACAAATAGGAGTGTCTGTTGAGGATCGTCTCAGAAAAACAGAAGAGAGAAAATTAGCTCCGTGACAAGTCCATCCTCCGGTTGCCATTCCATCATCGCTTCGAAGAGCGCTTCCAAAAATCTTGTAGCAAAAGCACTTAATTTTCCTTAGTACTTGCTGCTCCAAATTTTATAGACTGCAATTTAGGACGTAAATGTCGCTCTTTCAGGCAGAAAACTGTCGCGTCCATGACTGCCTGAAAAAATCTGAAAAATGGAAACTTCTCATTGACTCCAAATCTGGTGCAGAAAATCTTTATTTTCATCAAGTAATACAATCATTATCTGAAACTTTTTTATATTAATTTTTACAACTTCGCGGGACGAAGAAGAGACTCCACGTTTATGGAGACATTCCTGAAAAAATCGTCTTACTAAGAATTAAAAACATCACCTAAAAACCTGAAAAATAAGAGAGAACTCTCTGCGAAGACCGGTAGAGTACGACCCCTCCCCCCTTCGATCCCCGAACCTCAAGCTTGACCCTGATCATATAGCGCATTAAAAGATAAGATCGCGCAATGCTTCGAAAAGCTCGTCACGATTTTTTTATTGATAATGTAAATGCTGCTTACATGAAGCATCTAAATGAGGATGGACGTTTTCTTTACAATTGTTTTTATTGTATCCCATACAAGTGTGAAACTCCATGCAAACAGACATTTTGTTATCAGTCGAATCGCGACATCTTGGACGAAACCATGGCACAGTCTGTTTTTGGCACCAAAAATTGCAACCTTTCTTCTCTTCAAAACAAGCTTTAAACCATTATTTTTCCTCGAAAAATAAAGAATTGATAAAACTTCAAACAATGAGTTCACCTATTGGGTAAATGAAATAAAACCTTAAGGAAAGGTATACTAAAATTTTTCTTGAACAAAAACTAACCTTAACCCCTTTGAAAAGTCCTTAGTTTAATGTAGAAGAAGCTATGTTCAATTTGGAAGAGTTCCCTTCGATTACAGAAGTCTTAGGCAAGCTTAGAAGTGTCCAATTTGATGTGAAAATGTCCAATTCGACGTGAAAATGGTATATATTGTTGTTTTACGTTGTTAACTATGTACACCTGATATGACGAAAGCGTTCAGATAATTACATATATTCGGGTGTGGCGTTGTTACAAGAGTGGGAGAAAATTCCAAACAACGTATCTCTATATGACAATTCCGCGTGCTGAGAATAATGGCTTCCCACATCTCTCTCATGAGATGTCAGGCGTCGTACCATACTTCGCAGATTTGATATTCTCCTTAATATGTTTTACGTCTTCTTCAGCGTATCCATGAGCGGCCCTCACATGCTTATAAAGGTTGACGAGAAGAGCGGACCTTTTAGGCAAATACAACATTAGGCAGTTTCATGCTTGCGTATTTAGATGTAAGATCTAAAATCAGCTTATAAGAAAACAAATATAACCAGCACAATCTCTGAGAACATAGGAATTCCATTACATTGCACCATGGCATTACACGGCCTGTCGTAAATTTGCGTGTGGCCAGAGTTTGCCGTCTGCGCCTTCCTAGCTGAGAGATCACGCGTCGGCGTCCACGTTGCCACGTTCGATCGATGTCTTGTTCGCCCGCGATGGTAGAGCCGGCAAGCGCGTCGTGGTGCAGTGGAAGTAGCGTCGCTTCTGCGAGGAAGGTCGGGGTTCAGTTCTTGTGCGTAGTGGTTCACTTGCATTTCAACTGGGTACTTGTGATTTGAGGAGCCTTGGCGTGTGAGCAGGTTTGAGGCATTCTTTGCGCATTTTTTTCCAGCCGTAAGCGCTTCGCCGCTCGAAGAGCGCAGAAAACAGCCGCGGACTCCCCTTGAGCGACGAAAGCAGTTTCCACACGAGCAGCTTGGAATTATGGAGACAAGTGATGTGTGATGTTTAAATTCGATTCATCTATTTTCTGTTCCAAGCTATAACCCACTTAGGAAGTCGAATTCTGGAGGCAAATGATGTGTGAAGCTCCGTCTCCACTCCCCTAGGCTCAATTCGAAACCAAAACCCTCTTAGAAAGTCGAATTCTGGACACAAGTGATGTGTGCAGCTCCGTTTCCATTCATCTAGGCTCATTTCGTAGCCATTTCGACAAGTGAGTGATGAGGGAAAAAGAGATGACGCAATTGCACTGCACCACACACCCAAATTTACGACAGGCCGTGTAATGCCATGGTGCAATGTAATGGAATTCAGAACATAGTACTACAATGTGGATCAGTTCAAGCATACCGAAATGGAGAAAAGACTCAACGTTTAGAAAAATCCTAGACAGGAGTAACGCGCTCCACCGAGAATGGCGCGCTCCAACCGCAATTTGATTCCCTCTACCTTCGACGTTTAGCAAACGTCGCAGACTCGCTCCATAAGGGTCCTTTATACTTCGACGCCGAGCGACGCGACGCCGCGTATTGTGGCCACATTGGTCGATCAATTTGTCCACAATACATGCCATCGCGTCGCTCGCCGTCAGAAATATAAACGGGGCCTAAGGCGCCTTCTATACTCACGCCGCCGCGCGGCGCGGCGTGGTAGTCCGCATGGCTATCGATCTTTCGCGCCGCCTGGCGGTGCCGCATCGCTTTCATACTTCGCCGCCCTAAAACACCACATTTGACGGAATTTCGTTTCACGGTATTCGGCGAATCGCGCCGCGGGAGGGAAGGGCGCAGCGCGGCGCGATCACCTGCGGCAGACTCGGTGTGGAGGGGGAGATTTCACACAGGGATGGATCATTTTGCTATGACCTTTTTGTTTAGGTTCCCCAATCAACAGAACAGGAAGGCTGTAGCAAAATGGTGGCACTATTGTACTTTCAGGACTCCAGAGGTAGAGAAGAGATCGAAGTTTTCAACCAAACTTCGCACGGGGGGAGGGGTTATTTGGGGTGCAGATCACGAATCTAACATCCATTTTTTGTATCACGCTGAAGTTTGGACAAAATCCGTGACCATGGCCTTAGCGATCCGCACCTACCGTAACCTAGAAAGGGAATGGAGATCTGTAGACATTCACGAAGTTTCACCTACTACGTTAAAGATATGTTCAGTGCACAATGCCACGGGAGTGGCCACATAAGAGAGAATTCTGACTGATTCTCGAAGATGAGTACCTTCCAGCAATTTTACCAGGCTGTCCAATAATTCTTGTCCGAAAATTTCACCATTTTTAATTTTTTTCGACTTTATTGAAAAACAAGTCTAATCAACAATATAATCACCACAGTTATCCACAACAGTGGCCCATCGATTGGGCAGGTCGCCGATGCCCTTCGCCCGGAACTCCGGGGGCTGCGACTCGAAGAAGTCCGCGATGTCGGATTTGAGGTTGTCGTAGTTGGTGAATTTTCTTCCGGCCAAATGGTGCTTCAGCGGGCGGAACAAGTGGTAGTCGGAGGGTGCGAGGTCCGGGGAATACGGCGGATGGGCAACCTTTTCCCAGCCGAGCGTCGCCAACTTCTGCTGGGTCTCCTTTGCCACGTGGGGGCCGCGTTGTCGTGCAGCAGGTGGACCGAGGCCCGTCGGGGACGCTTTTCTCGGATGGCGGCGGCTAGTTTCTCGAGCTGATCGGTGTGGATGTAGGCGGTGACCGTCCTGCCTTGCGGGAGCAGCTCGAAGTACAGCATGCCCTTGGCGTCCCACCAGCAGCAGAGCATGATCTTCAGCGGGTGTCCCTGTCCTCGAGGCTCGTGTCGCCGCTCTAGAACCGATTGAGCCAGCTCCTGACTGTGCGTTGGGACACAGCATCCTCCTTGCACGCTCTGCAGATGTTGGCGACCGCGATGCCCGTGTCGTTGCCCAGCAGCCACTCGTAGTACACGAACGTACGAATTCGACCTTGGTCCATTTTAGCTTGTATTGGTAGCTAGACGCGGCGACTGCGCCTTATATACCCTAGCGTGGAACTCTGGAGAACCTTCTAGAAGGTTTTTACACTTGCCTGATATTATAACACTTCTAAGGAAAATTATAGAATTTTGAAAATTTTCGGACAGGAATTATTGGACAACCTGGTACTTTTGGATCAGCGCATGTTGCAAAATAAAGGATCGGTCAGTACAATTTGCATTGCAGAGGATCTGACTCAATACCACACGTACCAGCTTATACCGTAGGTTTAGCGGACGACTTCGACCGCTATCTTAAGAAAGGTTTCGTCGCTCCCCACAGGAAACCTACCACTAACATAAGCAAGATGGATTCGCTGATTAGTCGGACGAATATTCTCCGTTTTGGTTCTCCAATGACTCATGGATAGCTTCCTTCGTCATCCTTGGCTCAAGAACCGTGATAAGCAGAAGCTCGTGGCCACGCGTTGCTCACGCCTTCTTTCTAACTGCAATCGCGTAGCCGCGGGTCAAATTCGGGGCGCGGCGCGGTCAGTCGCGCCGCGCGCAGGATTGATGCGCTGCTCCGTGGCGGAAGTATAAAAGGCGCCTAAGGCCTGAGTTATACTCCCGCGGGAGCATCCGCGGAAGGGCGGGAATCGCGCCGAGAGCCCTAACCTGGCCAATCGCTGCGCCCCGCCACGCCCGCCGTTTGCGGTCCACTCTTAAGGCCCATGCACACTTCTGCGACACCGCGGCTCGACAAGTGGGGCGACGGCTACCTCCGCGAAATCCGGCGGTCGCGGCGCGGTCGCGTTAGAGCATCGTTATAGGCAACGGGACCGACGTCCCCGTGCATGTGGCGCCGCCAGGAATGATTTGAACCATTCCAGCCAGCGGCACTGAACGCGGCGTCGCCTGCGATAGCCGCCGCGACAGCCGCAAGAGTGTGCATGCCCCCTCCCTGCGGCACGTGTCGCAGTGTCGCGCCGCAGTCGTCGCGGCCCTATGCTTCATCATGGCCACGCCGCGCTGTCGCAGAAGTGTGCATGGACCTTTAGGGGGCGTTCAGAGCATCATCGCCACGCGACGCGACGTAATGGTAATCACACATATCGATCGAGCGACGTCGCATCGCCCCATCGCGAGGTGTTCATAGCTGTTCTGCAGCGAACACCTTACCGGTCGGCGATATCACCATCGTCATGCGATATCTTCATCGCCACGCGATGAAGATATAGTTCCATTTCAAGCATCGATGAACTCATCGCGGGGCGATGCAGTTCGTTCTCTCTTCACCCACAGCTTGCATCAGTATATGCGAGCGTGAAGCAAGTATACAACTTTATAAAGTAAATTTTTAATTTCAGGTATCTGCTGCTGAGATCAAGGGATCACAGAAAACCTCCAGTAACGGTTATTTCTGGTAAGTTTTTTCTATGTTTTCTACTATCTCGGTTCAGAAGTAATCTAATTTGTTCTAAGATTTTTCTCTAGCTTTATGATATACTTTGTAATCAATTGTCTTCTGTACAAGGGGGCTTGTGGGGGAAGCCCCCAACCAGACCTTTGGCAGCCGCTAGGCCGCTGAACGTCTGGTTAAATAGGAGTCACGGGGAAATTTCTGTTTGAAATTGTTTTTTTGTTTTGTTTGAAAATTTCGGAGATTCAAAGCTTTTTTTCATGTTTAGCTGACGTAACGAAGGAGGAAAACCCTGATAGTGCATTCTAGGCCCGAAAAGAAACCGGTACGCATTTATGATTAGATTTTTTAAATATATAGTCATTTATTTGTATATGTTGTACACTTTATAATTGGACTCAAATAGACATTTGTTGAGTTAGTAAGGTGCTCTTTTCATGATAAAATGGCTTTGCTTCGGGCTGATTGCTATCGCTGAAGCCAGAGGATCAATATAAAAACTTCGAAAGCTTTTGACGATTCTCATTGCAGGCATGTCCGAATTGTACACGATGTTGTTTTCGAATGTTCTCCAACGGCAATGCAGACTCTGTAAATACAAAGGGTGAGTGAATTATTCTCATAGTTTTGTATGCAATAATCTGGCTGTTTAAAGGATTATGGCTCCAGGTACCAAAAAAGTAGTGGACGTAAATTATATAAGAGAAGGAACTCAAATTGTAATGAACAATCCCGCGATGAGTTCATCGCTGCTTGCAAATGATCGCGGTTATTCTTCCTTCGCTACGCCGCGAGCGCTCATCGCACGCACGCACCCGCCGCAATATTCTCACGCATCTTTGCGACAGAGCGCGAAATCTTTCCTTCATAGCTGTGCACGCTCAGGGGGAGTGCGCAGCTGGGGTTCTCGCAGCATTCAGGGTGTGTGTCATCCAAACTGCCCCTGTGGGAACTGCTTTTGTCGCTCAGGGAGGGTCCAAGGATGGATTCTGCGCTCTTCGAGCGCAGAATCAGGCTAGGGAAGGGACTCCAGGGTGTGCGCCATCCAAACTACCCATGTGGAAACTGCTTTCGTCGCTCAGGGATAGTCCGCGGATGGATTCTGCGCTCTTCGAGCGCAGAATCAGGCTAGGGAAGGGACTCCAGGGTGTGTGTCATCCAAACTGCCCCTGTGGGAACTGCTTTTGTCGCTCAGGGAGAGTCCGCGTATGGATTCTGCGCTCTTCGAGCGCAGAATCAGGCTAGGGAAGGGACTCCAGGGTGTGCGCCATCCAAACTACCCATGTGGAAACTGCTTTCGTCGCTCAGGGATAGTCCGCGGATGGATTCTGCGCTCTTCGAGCGCAGAATCAGGCTAGGAAAGGGACTCCAAGGTGTGTGCCATCCAAAGTACCCATGTGGAAACTGCTTTCGTCGCTCAGGGATAGTCCGCGGATGGATTCTGCGCTCTTCGAGCGCAGAATCAGGCTAGGGAAGGGACTCCAGGGTGTGCGCCATCCAAACTACCCATGTGGAAACTGCTTTCGTCGCTCAGGGATAGTCCGCGGATGAATTCTGCGCTCTTCGAGCGCAGAATCAGGCTAGGGAAGGGACTCCAGGGTGTGCGCCATCCAAACTACCCATGTGGAAACTGCTTTCGTCGCTCAGGGATAGTCCGCAGATGGATTCTGCGCTCTTCGAGCAGAATCAGGCTAGGGAAGGGACTCCAGGGTGTGCGCCATCCAAACTACCCATGTGGAAACTGCTTTCGTCGCTCAGGGAGAGTCCGCGGATTGATTCTGCGCTCTTCGAGCGCAGAGTCAAGCTAGGAAATGGACTCCAGGGTGTGTGCCATCCAAACTGCCCATGTGGGAACTGCTTTCGTCGCTCAGAGAGAGTTCGCGGATGGATTCTGCGCTCTTCGAGCGCAGAATCAGACTAGGGAAGGAACTCCAGGGTGTGTGCCATCCAAACTACCCATGTTTCCACATTTCCACTGCTTTCGTCGCTCAGGGAGAGTCCACGGAGCAGCGAGCAGCCACCGACCGACCATCGGCCGCATTCCACATCGACTGACCGCGCTGACCTCGTTTTCCACGTTTGTCACGTGTCCGCGACGCGACCGCTCGCGGCGCAGCGAAGGAAGAATAGCCGCCATCCTTGCAAATAGGGCGATATCTTCATCGCGTTTCGATGCTGATAATTGCGTGCGATAAGGTGTTCGCTGCCGAACAGCTATGAACACCTCGCGACGGAGCGACGCGAAGTGTTGATATGATATGGAGTGGATTATGATGAGGTGTTGGAGATTATGTTCAGATGTTAATCGCGTGCCGTTCATAGCGGTGCGATTCCAGGTGAGGGAGCGACGCGATGATCGCGTCGCTCCGGCAGTGGGCTTCGCGTCGCCACGCGAACGCTCTGAATGCCCCCTTAGTATGACTTATGCATGATAAAATGAAGATGATATGGTTTTTCTGAACGTGATGATATTTCGGTGATAAGCTTCACGCTTTTTTGACATTACCGCCGCTTAAAATCAGTTGTTTTTGAGGGAATATAATATTAAAAAAATTTACGGATTTACCGAAATTAGCGGAATTTAGCGGCGAATTTCCGCGTTAAAAATATGCGGTAAAAAATTTACCGGTGGCAAATCAGCACTAAGATCCCAGGACCGAGCATGACGAGCCGCGGGGCGGCGTGTGTGGGCCGTAGTCACACGCCACACACGGTGATTGACGACGCCTTTTGAAAATGTGCCGATATGCATCAGTGTTTTCGCCTTCGATATACTCCGGCGAAACCTTCGCTTTGAAGTTTTTACACATAGAAAGGTGGGGGAGAGGGGGGAGGGGTTTATCTCTCGTCGTCGTGCATATATACGCTAGACGCGCTTTTCGTTATACATGTTGTATGTTTACATACATAAATATTCCATGATTGGTACATACGCTTGCTGAGGCGTCACGGAATGCAATATCAGCTCTAGACGTAATCTCAGCGCTATGGTAGTTGGGGGGGGGGGGCTGCCGCGGCGGGCAGCCGCCGCGAGTAGCTACATACAGCGAATGTGAATGCAGTCTTATCTCCGCTTTTCGATTACAGATCCGTCTTTTACGTGCTTCCGAATTTGGCAAGGGAGGGAACTCCAGGATGTAGGTAATTCTAGAACGGGTGCGCCACTCGAGCCACACCCTGGAGTTCCTTCCCCTGCCTAAATCTGTGTTCTCCTCCGCGTTAGCGGAGGAGAGCACAGACCAGAGCTATAGCATTGTTTGGTTGTTTTCTTTACTATCAGTGTGTTACCGTTTCTTTTTTCGTGTCTGTGACACTTTTTGCAGGGGGACCCCCCCCCCCCCTCAACTACCATAGCGCCGTAATCTCGTTCTAATATATACATGCGAGATGTGAGGGCATAGTGGACATCGTTCCAATCACAAATGCTCAATGCAATGCACAAATGACATCGCACAAATGCTTCTAAAATCGGTCTAGCACATCGATTTCTATGAAGATCCCGTTCTTGTGGTAGAGGCTACCACTCCTTGGAAATTATTGCTCAGTGCTCAGGATTGTTAACGCTTGAAATTTATGAAATCGGCAAATTACTGGTATGCTAATTCGTCAAGAAATAAAAAAACTGCAAAAATTGCACAATTTGAATGCGAGCAGGAGCCCCATTTTCAAGACGGATTCTGTGGACTGATGGAGCAAACTCATGCTGAATGGAGAAGTTAATCGGCATAATTGCAGCTCCTGGGCGACCGAAAACCTTAAAAGAAGCACAGCACAGATTAATTTGGCCAAGTAGTAAGAAGATTGTCACAAGCATTCAGCCCATGCAAAATCAATTGAGTGAAATGCAAGGTTTCAGGCGAGGGCATGGCGCAATCTTGACTATGTTACGTCACAAAAATTTCGTTACCTAATCCTTTCGTATTAGCCTCAAACATCTTCAAAAGCTCTACTAGCAGCAATGTTAGAACCTTTCAAATAGTACCTTTTAGATACGCTGTATTCTTCGCAGGCCATAGTGTGTTTTTAAATTTTAAACCTTAAAAAAACAGTAATCGACCACTTTGTGAAGAAAACTGACGCAAGCACAATCAATCGTGTGTAAAATGCAAAATGACATACCAGCGCATGGCGCATCCCGTACCGCTCATATGTCAGAAACTTTCTACGTTCTTAAGCTTTCGTATGAGTCCTTAACTTTTTTAGTATCTTTACTGTGAGCAAAGCTTTCAGCTTTCAAAGAGTGTGCACATTTTTTGAGACGTCCTGTACATGCACGATGACGAGAGATAACCCCCCCCCCCCCACCCTTCTGTGTGTAAAAACTTCAAAGCGAAGGTTTCGCCGGAGTACATCGAAGGCGAAAACATGCAACATGCACGTCGGCACCTCAGACACTCGCAGCGGTGACGACTGCGGGACGTCGCGGTCACCCTCGGAACAAATCAGTGGTGACTCGGCCGTGCCGCAGTCGTCACCGCGCCGTCCCCCGATGGTGACTAGACGCTCCCCCGTTGGTGACGCGGATCTGCGAGGCGCACGTTTCTCCCTTTGGTTTGGACCAAGAATTCCGTTTAAAAAAGAGAGACAAGAGATCGCGAGCATCGAGGACTACCTTTCAGTGGTTATGTACTTACATTCTATATATCCAGTGCGTTTCACTGGATTAGACTTGCCGTCTCATTTAAGTCGTTGTCTAGCGCGTATGCACTGTAGTGGTTAGAGAACGTTGTGCTTACCCGTTCTAATAGTTCTACGCATTTCTCTAAAATCATTTATCTCATGGAACCATGCACGCATTTCTCTAAAATCATTTATCTCATGGAACCATGCAACAACAACAAATATATGGTATTCAAAATATTGTATATTGTACATTATATGGCATTCCAACTACAACTACAAGACAAATATATGACGACGTGATGGTGTGAACATAAACATGACAATAACAAATCGATAACAAATAAGTACTAAGGCCGAACCAGGTGAAGAAATGAAGTAGGGGCAAAGTGGCTCGGGGGGATGGGGGGGGGGGTCACGACATAGACCCTACATCCACAGCAGTAAGGAAGGGTGACCTTATAAATTTCTTAATGACTTAATGATTAACTGTTGTGTTGATTTTCACACCTTTTATCTGCCCTTCGTTTACATACATATTTGCTATGATGACGCGTAATTGCAAGGTATGAACCCCCCCCCCCCCGCCCCCGATGAGCCACTTAGCGCCAACTTTGAGGTATCGTCGAGGTAGGTTCGCCACCCGAATGTGGAGATCACCGTCCTGTCCCTGAGACGGCATGCTATCGCACTTGCCACACCGAATGTCGCTCCAGGAAATAACACTTTACAACTTGTCAAACACCAACATAGCCAACTGGAGAAGACATAAGTGTGATTTATAAGCTAAGTACATACATTGCTCGCTGTAAACCTTTCAGCAGTTGTTTTCGCCAAACGGAGCGCTCCATTATTAGTTCTTCCAGCGCACTTTCCCTCTCGACATCATTGTTTCCAAGGCTCATATAAAACCTAAATAAGCGTGATTCAGCAGGTCAAACGAGGTCAAACACCAACATAGCCAACTATTACCTCGACTGAGCGCGGTCGAATGTGGCTCCAAATTTGAGTTCATCTCTGCCATATCCGAGCATATCCTCGGCGAAACCTGTAAAGCAATTAGAACTAGTAACCTGTCTTTAGAACGTATAAATCACCCCACTTAGAAGCCAAAACAGTTTAACAGCCGAAAGTGGCAGAAAGAGAAGGAAACAGTACAAATTCCACTTACCGAGCAGTGTTCCTTCCACGGCGTCCGGCAAATTTTTCAACGTGCCATTCCTTCCATTTTTTCCATTTAGTCTCACGGCGTACTCCTTAATTTTTTCCCATGGTTGAGTGATCTGAAAAGGAATTATGTGAGGAAAATGAGGCGTGCTTTGGCAATATATTTATTGGCATACCTGTTTAAGAACATGCCGAAAAAGTGACAAGGATTGCACATATGTGCTTTCCCTTACCCTGGGAGTCCACGAAAGCGCAACAGTTATGAGGTCCACCTGCAGTATTTCATATCAGCTGGTTAAAATTAAAGTACACGAACTCATCTATTCCTCACGTACATTCATAAATGGCAGGTCTGCATCTAAGATCCATTGCTTTGAACAGTTTGCGACCGAAAATGCGGACGTCGACGTTGGCGTCTTAGGTTCCGGAGCACTAGTGGTAAGCCTCTTATCAAAAATAGTTGACTTCGCCATCAAGATGTCCGCCTAAAAAGAATCTCAATACGACGCAGCACCCCATTTCTTTAACCATTGAAACCTAACCATCAATTGTGTAGCTTCTGTATGAAGATCTCTGTATTCCTCGCAACTGGACAGATGTTTGAATCTCACGAAGGTCAACTTCCTGACTTCGGATGCGGCGAATCGGACGAACTCCTGATTGTAGAAGGCGCAGTTCTCGCTGTTTTGATCAAATGTGTCTTTTAACCTACTTCATATGCACCCTCACTGAGTTTCCTCTGTGTCCTCATGGTATGAATAAATTCTCCAGCGAACATCATATCGATAATACCATTTTTGATGCAGTTACGCAAACAGCTTGGACGAGCTGGAGTCTGAGGCAATGGGCGTTCTTCTAGCGTCAAATCACGACGCGCAGTATTCCCTAGAACGAAGATAAATTAGTGGTGTATAAAAACGTGTAATTAACGGGAACATGAAATTCAGGTGTGAAAGTTTTAAGGTATAAAACCACCTGATTGATTGAAACAGGTACCTCCTGTTGGCTGTTCCTCTTGTCCTCTATATTGAAATCGTCTTCCACGATGGCGGGGGAGTTTCTGGAAAGTTCTTTCGACCAAATCTTGTCAACGTGTATACTTGAGCATATGTGAACCATAACTATTCTTACAATTGAGCGAGTGGACGACGCATTATCTGCGGTGTTTCGTAACGCGTGCACGGACTGCTATCATTGAATTCCAGTTTGCGCTTTCTGCAGTACATTTCTGGAATAGTGTGCGATGAGATACTCCCAGATCTACACAGTATTGTGGCTTTCGGGCACATAATGTTTACTTTAACCCAAATCTTTACGGCTCCTCCCGAACAGCAAGAAACGGCTATGATAAGTGTATACGAGAAGACTTTTTCCGTGGCGGCCATGACTGTGCTGTATTATAGAATGAGCAAACGAACACCAAAACGTTCCCTATCTCCATATCCTCTGTGGGTTAACCCTGGAAGAGTGAGAGATCAAGGAGGTGAGATACAACGGTTCTAAATTATCACTCTATCACCGGCAATCATTTATCACCCTATCTATGGAAATAGCTCATTGTAAATCCACCATTCTAGCATTGCTAGAGGAAGAGCAAAAGAGGAAGAGGAGTGAACTTCTGCAAGCGAGAAGACTGCAACCGCAAAGCCGGAAAGCAATAGCTGAAACGCACGAGCTGGGGGTTCTGAGGTCAAAACCGGAGATCCACCGAAAGAAGGTCCTACTCTGCGTTTGGTGGATGCGCAGTGGTCCAGGGCACCGGAAGCTGCTCCATGTAGTCAAACCATCTTCGACGCTCGCTTTGCCAGCAACTCGTCTACTACCAGCAAATACTAGTGAAGAAAGAAGTCGATAAGGCAATGTTTCATCCACCAGAACAACAGCAGACCGCTCACGGCACTTCAGACGCTGGAAAAAAAACCTTGGAATTGAGCTCGACCAAAGTCAATCCAGCACCATATACCCTGGACATTGCGCTGTCTGACTGCCATCTGCTTCGGTCGATGGATCACTTCCTCCATGGTAGGCTTCGCCGAAGTCGATGATGTCACGGCGGTGGTGCACGACTTCTTCAGGTCGAAACCGACCAAATTCTACGGAGATGTAATCCACTCAGTTAATGAAAAGCGGAAGAAACTCAATGAGAATAACGACAATTTCTTCGTTTAAGTCAATCATTTTCTTTTGTGATATAATCTTATTTCTGCTGGAAGGCAAATTCTGTTGCAAAACTTATGACTCACCCTAGTATTTGTTGTTGAAGACCTGTTTATTTTTCTGTTTGTGCTGCTGCTTTGCACTGCCTGAACTTAAACTGTCGACCTCTCTAAGCTTAAACGCGTAAGGTTTTCCTTGATTTTTTCAGTTGGAATAATGGTTTGCAGCTAACTGTATTTGTTAACGAAATTTAACGATTTGATGGAAATTTTAAGAAACTTTTCCGTTAAAGAAATTCGTTATAAAATTAGCGGACAGAATTTTGTGTGCACTTCTGATGTAGAGTATAGATACCACTTCGTGGGCACTAACCTTGCGTGCGAAAGGCAAAAAAGCACATTTCTTATCTGTGCGCCTAAATGTTGAGTTGTTCCATGCAGTTTTTTGTTAACTAAGATTTTCACCACACAGTCAAGTTGGTCTCCAGTTAATGATAAGCTATTACTTAGAAGCCATTCTCATGTCAGTCGGTAGCTCCCCTTTAGGCTTATCATGAGCGGCTATCACTGAATTTATAGAGAACTTCGAGGTATACTGGCATGTTCACAACCAGCGGCGGAATTCATCAACGACTTACGTAACTTTAACGGAGAACTGTAAGCTTATCAAGCGATATGGTGAGCGATAAGCCGCGTTAAAACTCAGATACCGCGGCTTATCGCTGACCATATCGCTTGATAAGCTTACAATTCTCCGTTAAAGTTACGTAAGTCGTTTATGAATCCGGCCCCAAGAGTGTGCGATATTACGATTTACGATTTACGATTTTACAACTTACGGCTATTTTTGCCGAATTTTTTTACGATTTAAGATTTACGATATTTCGGGTCGTAAATCGTAAATTTTCGTAAATGTGATCTTCGATCAACAACCAACTGGGGCCCAAATTTATGTTTACCGGGTTATTAAGATGGGACCACTCCAATGGTTTCACCTTATAGCGCATTGCTACTTCCTTTTAGAGTTGTTTTTGATCTCTACTGTGTTACTCTGAGACACCGTCCTGGGCGCAGGGTTCTCGAACACTACTTATCTCTTCGCTCAACCAAATTTACCATTTCTCTGACATTGTAAGGGATGACGTTTGGAACCGGACAAAACTCAAGAGGAGAAACAAGTGCAATACATCATTAAAAATAATCTCCTCTCTAGGAGACTGGGTTCCTCGGTTTCCGGCCGAGAGCTAGTAAGGCAGATCGCATTCCTACAGTCGAAGGTCGTTCCACTCCAGCCCACAGAAAGACACTGAAGGCAGTTTCTTTAAGAAAGCGGGACGAGAATTCTTTGGCCCACGTCCTATTTGGTAATATCGCCCAGTGAATTTGTTTGTAATAGATTCATTCTAATCCTGCATGAATACAGTACCGGACATGTCTTTTGGTCATTGGCCGAAAAAGCCGCGCCGGCCAACATAGGCCGCTTTGGAACGCTCCAAAGCGGCCTATGTTGGCCGGCGCGGCCTTTTCGGCCAATGACCAAAAGACATGTCCGGTACTGTAGAACTGGCGGAAATCCACTATCGAGTATTATTCGTTATTGGAAGGAGAGTCTAGGAAGTTGCTACATTTATGTGGAAAGCATAAGCCACTGGTGTTTCTATCAGTCTACATTACACTTCATAGGGTGGTGCAAAGTGCGGTCAAAGCGAGAATTTCAAGAAAAGGTCTGACTGGTTCTAGCACTTTTGTTCTCCTTTTTCAGCGGTTTGATTGAGGCGATTGCATTTACCCTGTTTCACTTGCTGCTGCTGTCTCTCGGAGAGCAAACGCTCGTTACAGAACTGGCGAAAAAAAGGAAAGAGAAGAAAAGTAGCCGGAGTGAGTGCAGAGAATCATTAAGTACTAATTCCATATTTTAGTTTTTAGTATTGGAAAAATGCAGGCAAACTTGCATAGAAAACCTGCGCTCTAAGCAGGTTTCGATTACCGCGATGAGGTTGTCGATCGATGGTTCAGAACTGAGAGCACTTTTAAAGTTAAGAAACGTCTTCTTTGCAATCTCTCTACAATTAACAGAGCTCCTGAATTTGAGTATCGCGCTGTGGTTATTGCTCGGTACCTAGTATCTCATTGAACCTTCCTGCAGCTATCTACATATATACCGCCTCCACTTGCTGCGTTTAAAATGGACTCCTGCAAATTCAAACTGAACCAGTTTTAACTCCAACCATGTTCCTCCCATCTCATAACTGAAACAGGATTACTTTCAAACCAAGCTGGACACATTCTAAATAAAAATTGTCTGTCTATGAAGACGCCAAACTGAAGATGCCTCAAGAAAGTTATACGGTAACTCCATGTCCGACGTTCCATGATGCATCGTGTTGAATTGTTGGTTCCTGAAGCTGAGCACCGAGATTGTTACAACACTTCATTCGGCTTACGCTTCGACGGTTTCGCCTTCTTCGGAGCCTTTGTGGTGGAAGCCGAGGAGCCAGTCACCGTCAGATGGAGGTGTACCTTGGTGAATCATGAATTTCAGTTTTCGCCGCATTGTACAGTAGTGAAACGATTTTTTTTCAATTTTTAGTGTTGCCAGCAAATTTTTCGTTTTCGCTTCTGCTAAATTCTAGGCCGAGCGAAAAATTGGTAGTAAATTTGGAATTTAATGGATATTCAAACGATGCAGGTTTTTGTTGGGATATCATGCATGGGCTTAAGTTAAGTTTTCGAATTTATAGTTTTTTCGACTTTCAAGAAACATGAAAAGTTTGATTCGAAAGGTGTCTTACTAGCAAGAAGGCGAGAAAAAGGAAAACACTTTGGTAGGAAAACTGTTCAGAGTGAGCTGAAAACAGCATGATAAATAAACAAGTATTGAATCACATCTGATTAACATTAATGGAAAAAGCCTCATGAAATTTACGAGGAAGGTCAAAGAGGTCACCGTGGAGTTTCTCAAAGCGACCTATATAGGTTTGTAGGGCGTTGTCTGGGAAACACCGTAGTGGTTTCCAAATTTCCTGCGGACCTCTGGGTAGGTCAAAAATTGCAAAAAACTGTACTGCTTCAGTACGGGCCGATAACGCAAAACTGACGCCTGGAATACCCTTGTCGTGCCCACAAATAGTCCTGCGAAAGGTTTGGAGCTTCAATCATTGCTAGAACCTAGGAATTGATTAATTCCTAATTGAAGCAAACCGGCCCATTCACGGGACGCGCGCGCCACTAGGGGTTCAGCGACTGGATCGCCGAGTGGTTAGGGTGGCGGTCTTGCGGCAGAGAGGTCGAGGGTTCGATTCTGGCGGTGTGGTTTCTGCATTGCTGGGCGCACATCTTGCGTTTTTGCCACGTAAAGTGCTTTTCTGCCAGGACTAGGTGTCATATTCGATTTCCAACCCTGATTTCAACCTTCTGTGATACGATTTTAGTTCAAAGCATAAGTCACGCTAATGAATATGCAATAAACTGTTTAACAGTTGTGGTAACGTTCTATAAAACACGCGAAGCAGAGCAGCTTCTGACACCAGCAGCAACGGATAAATGCCAAGGAAGAGCAGCCGGAAGCTTCCTGACAGGACGTGTCGACAGGCACTTCATCGAAAGCGGAGTCCGTCGGTGTTGAGAAGTGCCCCGGATGCGTGTCCACATATCCAGCTGCCACCCACGCGCGCTGCATTTAGGCATACGCTGCTCGCCTACTCAAGCATCTCCATCTTGTTTGGGAAGTTTTCATGATATGTACATATGCGTTGTATGTTACTCATATACCGTATTACTTTTGGAAATGTTTCTTGTCTCGATCTATTGCGAGCATAATCGGCATGCATTGATTTGATCTACCATGAATTTCCCTGCACCGACTTCTGGAATGTATATAAGACCAGTTTGGTGTTGTGCAATCCCTGTGGTCACTGACACATTCGTGCACTGCTGTTCCAGTGCTATACGCCGACGGCCGACGTGGAGACAAGCTCTTTTTGATTTTGCAAGAGGCTAGTGGATCGTCTCCTCAATGCGGTCACTGGTCGGCACCAAACCTTCTTATAGGGGCAGGAACGAGCCACATCATGACGAAGCAACAAGTCCCGTGTTTCTTTCGAGAATGCGTGGTTCGCTCTTCGGCAGCACCCCTAACCATTTGACAGCTGGCATGGGTTCAGGGATCACGAAAACCTCGTTTCCGAGGTGCCTGCTGGAAAAGAGCTTAAGCTGATGACAATACCGCCAGGAGCGATGAGCCTTTGCCAGCCTCTCGATGTATCCTTCTTCCGGCTTTTCAAACGGTTCATCCGGCGAATTCGTGAACATGTGCTCCACTTTCGTCCGGATTTCAACTGCTTCTCAAGAGACAATACTTTGGAGGTAATCACGAATCGCTTCGGACCAGCTCACATGATGTTTCAATTTTTAAGGCAATTTTCAAGGCACCCATCCTTGCAGGTGGTCAGTCACACGTATAGGCAATTCTGCGCTCCGGTATTCCGAAGGTGCTTTGCGTACGCGTGGGTGGCAGCTGGATATGTGGACAAGCATCCGGGGCACTTCTCAACACCGGCGGACTACGCCTTCGATGAAGTGCCTGTCGACACGTCCTGCCAGGAAGCTCCCGGCTGCTCTTCCTTGGCATTTATCCGCTGCTGCTAGTGTCAGAAGCCGCTTTGCTTCGCGTGTTTTATAGAACGTTACCACAACTGTTAAACAGTTTATTGCATATTCATTAGCGTGACTTATGCTTTGAACTAAAATCGTATCACAGAAGGTTGAAATCAGGGTTGGAAATCGAATATGACACCTTGTCGTGGCAGAAAAGCACTTTAAGTGGCAAAAACGCAAGATGTGCACCCAGCAATGCAGAAACCACACCGCCGGAATCGAACCCTTGACCTCTCTCCTGCAAGCCCACCACGCTAACCACTCCGCCATCCAGTCGCTGGGCCCCTAGTGGCGTGCGCCTGCCGTGAATGCGCCGTCTCGCTTCGATTAGAAATTAATCAATTCCTAGGTTCTAACAATGAATGAAGCTTCAAATGTTATGCAGGACTACTTTGTGGGCACGACAAGGGTATTCCAGGCGTCAGTTTTGCGTTATCGGCCCGCACTGAAGTGGTACAGTGTTTTGCCATTTTTGACCTACCCAGAGGTCCGCAGGAAATTTGGAAACCACTGTGGTGCTTCCCAGACAACACCCTACAACCCTATATATGTCGCTTTGAGAAACTCCACGATGACCTCTTTGACCTTCCTCGTTAGTTATTCAGTTAATTTAGTTACTGCACTACACGTCCGGTGACTCTTACAATTTACAGTGTACGATTTACGGGTAAGATCGGGCCGACCGAGCTTTTCATCAGTGTTGGCCAATTGCTATCAGAATTGTCTCGAAAGAATAAGCCACAGATTTCTCAAGGCTTTATCCTTCCTAGACAAGTCTGGTACCATTTTACCGACCACGGAGGGGTGGAAGGCTTGGTTAGTCTGGACCGGAAATCCGAACCAAGAACCTGGTATCGGATGCACTCGAAATCGGCACCTCCTCCAACTGCGCTACGTGCCCAGATGAGTGTAAATTTGAGCAATTGTTTTGAAATATATGATCTACCAGGCCTCTCGGCCGCACCGACGGCTTTTTGGCGGCTTCGCCGTGACAATAATTTCTCATCATCAATTGTAGCTGACACCTTTGTCATGGTTTCTTCAGGTCGAACATCTTAACTATGTCGATTAGGGCAAGTTAGAAAAAAAAAGCGAAAAATGGACGACATCCAGAAAAACGCTTATTTACCCAATATCGATTGAATGCGAACGACAGTTCAAAAACGAACTTCGGATTCGTGTTCAGCGACCTCGATTACCCCCAGGGCTGAAGTTTCGTGCCGCTTGATGTCATCCTCAAAAAATCGATAATATCCATCGATATCGATTGGTCGACTTCAGATTCGTGTTCAACGACGTCGATTACCCCCAGGGCTGAAGTTTCAGACCGCTTGAAGTAAACCCACAAAAATCAATAATATCCATCGATATCGATTGATCCGACTTCAGATTCGTGTTCATCGACCTCGATTACTCCCAGGGCTGAAGTTTCGTGCCGCTTGAACGTCATCCTCAAAAAATCGATAATATCGATTGCCTCCCCTGCTGTGAACGACTCCCGTCGATGATCATCTAAACGCCCAGGCACGGTTGCCGACGTGTTCGGCACGTCTACGGCATCGCCAATCACGGTTGTCGACGTGTTCGGCACGTCTACGGCTCGCCATGCACGGTCGCCGACGCGTTCGGCAGGTCTACGGCATCGCCAGGCACGGTTGCCGAGCGTTCGGCACGTCTACAGCTCGCCATGCACGGTTGCCGACGTGTTCGGCACCTCTACGGCTCGCCATGCTCGGTCGCCGGTGACGGACGGAAACACACACACACACACACACACACACACACACACACACACACACACACACACACACACACACACACACACACACACACACACACACACACACACACACACACACACACACACACACACACACACACACACACACACACACACACACACACACACACACACACACACACACACACACACACACACACACACACACACACACACACACACACACACACACACACACACACACACACACACACACACACACACACACACACACACACACACACACACACACACACACACACACACACACACACACACACACACACACACACACACACACACACACACACACACACACACACACACACACACACACACACACACACACACACACACACACACACACACACACACACACACACACACACACACACACACACACACACACACACACACACACACACACACACACACACACACACACACACACACACACACACACGCTTGCTCCTTTATATATAATAGGATAGGCTGAGAAGTACTTGTTCAGTGAGACATTTTCATCAGCTAGCCCCTCTACATGCGACACTTTGTATTTTCTGCAGATTTTCGATAGGACCCTTGGCTACATGGGGAATGAACCTTCCCAACTAGAATAAATAAAGCAACTAGAAGAGTGCACCAGTCCACAAGCCGAGAATGGGTGTGCAGTCAATCTCATGTCATCTAGCATGTGTTCCACGTGATCACATGATCAAGGAAGGGCAGCCGATCGTTGCACAAGTCCAGTTGTGCCCTACTGCCCGTCGAAGGTGTACTAATGAACTAGACACACTAATGATGACGGGCTGGTAGCTACTGCAGTCCCAGCAGGTCAGCGAGCATAGGTCACCGTCATATTCTAACGTATCGGCGACACGTTGGCCTTGAAACTCCTCTGGTGAGCCGACCAATTAAAACATTTTACATGTAGAGATTTTTTTTATTGAAGATAGGGGTGCAGAGATATCTTTCAAAAAGTTGATCACGATTGTTTGGCGTGACATGAGTGTAAGCTCCCTTGAGTATGCGATTGTCAAGGGTAAATCTGGAGCCTCACTATTAAACTTTCCCGACCCTTAGCCCCTTCGAGAGGTCGAGGTCAAGAAGAGGTAGAAAAAAATTTCATCCAAACTTTGCCTAAGGGGTTATCTGGGGCGCTGATCACGAATATGACATTTATTTTTTGAAATTTTGGTCGACTACGGTAGCTTAGCACGTATGAACATGGTCGCGTAGTGAACTTTGAGGGCCTAGGGTTTAAAGACTGCGAAAATGGAACATATCTTCCTACTTTTTGAAGGGTGGAGAATCTCACAGTGGTATTCGCTTTCGCAGTTCAGACGTACGCATGAGGGACTTCCCTGGTAAGATCAAAAACAGTCCCCTCTTGTTATATGGCATTTGAAGGGGCCGGAGAAAATCCGCGTTATAACGGGAGTCGCTTCCTAATCGTAGCTGAACTTTTCGAGATTCTTTTACGCGTAGATTTAGTTAGAATCGCATACCACGGTAAATATGGCTATAGTAATGAAATATGTGACCATGGGGGGGGGTGTGAATGCAAAGAACATCCTTCGATTATTAATGAGATCCTGTCTTCAGAGACGCTCTCTGCTATATGCACAAGTATAACAGATGTGTGTGATGAATGTACCAGAGGAAAGTTAGAAGTGACAACAAAACTGTATAATCTAAAGTTACAATATCTTTTGCCCCATCAAAACTCCCGCGCCAGGCGGGACATGGACCCGCACCCTCTACTTTTCAGGCAGGACCTTACCCATCACGCTATCATCGCTGTCAAATCGGGATGCATCCGCCATATCCTCGTTGCGGAGGCTTCTCAGCACTCTCCCACGTTATGGGGATGTTGCGTGTGATCAGACACCGCTGTTGCTGTAATCCTACCAGAAAGGCAGAGGATGCAGGTACGAATCCTGCATGGCGTGAGGGTTCTGATCGCAACAAAACATCATGTGACTGCGCGTAGCCTCTATGGCCTTGTTTAGTATGTGCGCGACGCGCGACGCCATGCCACGTGTAGTGGCCGAATTGAACAATCTCGTCGCTCGATTATAGCAGCTCCTGTGGGCCTGAAACAGATGTGTAGGATATTGCTTTGAATAATACACACCTTCTGTCGTTTCCATAGATAAAGGAGGCCCTACAATTTACGTTATCTTCAAGTGACTACCGGGAGTCTTATACTGTTCTCGACATATTGCTGACTATGAACACTTGCGGGCAGCACATGCATGAAAAACGTCTACATGCATCCAATTCATTGTTGCACCGGTGCTGGTCGCCGCTACGAACGAGGCAATAGAAGGGTAGCTCTGATCGCAGACGCTCTCAGCACCTTGCTCCTCTTCGTTTTCTGTGTGGGACCGGATCTAGCCAGGTCGCATTATCACGGGAGTCATTTGAGACGCAGAGTTCCTCCCAAAACCGCACTATAACGGGAGTAGCGTTGTATCCGACGCGTCTTAAGCGGAGTTGATTTGTACTGGCGTAAAGGTAAGCTGGCCAGGGCCAGAGAAGATCTACGTTATAACGAGAGTCGCGTCTTATCCGGAAGCGTTATAATGGGAGGGACTGTATACACTCGCCACGACTAGGCCAGTTCCTAAATTCTTCGGGCGCACATCCGTTTTCTAGAAGCAGAATGAGCTTGATTTGATTATGACTTTGTTCAATACGACTTTCGTGAATATAATAAAGAGTACCACTCGCAGACTACGGTCAAAAAACTTCCACATGTTCATATCCTACGTGCGCATGCATCAGTTCCATGTCAATTCCATTTCTGGCCATTGCATCACATTGTTTCCGCGTACACGGTAGACGACATACGGTCATTAAAGTCTTATTTCTTGAACTTTTATTTATATATGCTTGGCATAATTGGCGGTGGCGATGTCCGTTCCTCCACGTGGTGCCACTGGAAACTGCTTGCTTTTGCGAGCCGAGCCAATCACGGACAATCGAATGCATGCGACAGGCCCTAGTGACAGGCCGGCCTACGAACATCCTGTGTCACATCATATGGTTGGTGACGTTAGGGTCTCTACAGAGTCTCGCGGCAGCACCGTTAGAACTCGTCCAAATCGCTCCCGCCGCAGTGGGACCCGCGCTGCCACTGTGGTGGAGGCCGCGGCGCGGACGAGTTGTCGCGGAGCCGCCGCACGCAAGGGTCCTCGGGGCTGCCGCAGTTCACGGCGGCTCTTACCCGCAGCACCAGGAGCTGCGGGTGAGACCCATCGGAGGGTGTGACCGGATGGGAAGCTTGGAGGGAGGGGGTTTTCTTTTGTTTCCGACCGCTGGAAGCTTGGGTGGAGGGGGTTTTGTTTTGGAAGCTTTGGGGGACGGTGTTATAACAAAAAAGGTTATACACTCTAAACACTCAATAGACAAAAAGGTTATACACTCTTAAAGCAATAGGAAAAACAGTTAAAGCTAAAGGTACTCAACAGAAAGCAGCATAATAACACTAAACTGTCAAACCATCATGATAGTTGCGCAATCCACATTTGGTAGTACAAAATCCTACGACATTTAAGAGTGTATAACCTTTTTCGTTATTATACCTTCCCGGTGATATAACAAACAAGGTTATACACTCTTTAAACAATAAGAAAAATAGTTGAAGCTAAGAGGTACTTAACAGAAAGCACCTAACTGCTGGAGCGGATGCAACACAGACTAGAAGAAGTAACTGAACCTCTCACAAGGAAATAGAAGACCAACTCAAGAATCCCACCACGATTTAGCAGCCGAATCGTTCAGTCTAAAGCATTAAAAAGCACTCCACGGAAGCTCGCTTTTCAGATGAGTCAGAAGAAATTCTTACGAAACGTTCAAACAAGTTGGAAAAAAATCTAATGCCGCCGAAATCCATTCTGTATTTCTTCGTTCCTCCCGGCAAAAGAACGCAGTATTGCGTCGCGGGGCCGCACCACCCGCCGTTGTCATGGCGGGCCCGCGGCACCCGCAAGACTCTGCTGCTGGCCTTACAGAGTTCTCGAGATAGTGCTATGGCGTCCGCGGGAACCGACGCGCACTCGCAAAGCCCGGCGAGTGTGAGAAATATGCGAGAGTTCCTGATGCGAGGACGGCATCGGGGGCAACTGAGCTAGTCCGAAAGTCCCGTAACGTAGGCAAGACCCGCGTAGCAACGTTGAATGTGGGTACGTTGACGGGCCGCTCGTGCGAGTTGGTAGAAGCACTGGGGCGAAGAAAGATAGATTTCTGTGCGGTGCAGGAGACGAGGTGGTCCTGCAGCAAGTCAAAGGTCATAGGACGTGACTTTAAGGCCGTTCTATGTGGAAGTCCCAGGACCACCAGTGGTGTCGGTATGATCGTCTCCGAGCGTTTCCGTGATTGCAAGCGTAGAACGTTTCGATGACCGCTTGATGAAGATTGTTGTCGCCGTAGAAGAGCGACGATGTCATTTCTTTTCCGCGTATGCTCCGCAGACAGGTTGCTCCGAGCAAACCAAGGACGACTTCTAGTCCCTGCTTGATGAGAAGACAGCGGAAGTGCCGTCACAAGACATGATTGTTGTGGAAGGTGACCTTAATGGTGACGTCGGAGCAACGAAAGATGGTTACGGCTGTCATGGTGGTTTTGGCTATGGGTCACGCAACGCCGATGGTGAGCGTATACTTGAGTGTGCAGACTCACATGACCTCACCATCGTGAATACCAAATTTCGAAAGCGTGACTCCCACCTCATCTCGTTTTATAGCGGGAACGCCAAAACGCCGATTGACTATGTCCTTGTTAGGCGTCGTGACCAAGGTCTTGTCACAGACGCGAAGACCGTGCCGTATGAGACGGTTGCCACGCAACACCGTCCACTGATCTGCTCGCTGAAGATCACACCTCCGAGGTGTAAACGTGTTGAGCGATGCGGGACGGCTAGAATCAAATGGTGGCGACTGAAAGAGAAGGAAGCAGCTGTTATTTCTCGCATTCGGTTGCTGACGGTAACAACTGTCGAGGAAACCTGGAAGGATGCTAAGATGCGATAACTCGGGTGCGCGCCTCGAACTCGGCGCAACGAAGCCTGGACGGCTTGGGTCGACAAGCAGGCTTGGCTGCGGACTGACGATGTCAGAGAGAAGGTCAGGGATAAGAAACCGCTATATCACGTATTTATCGGTGATAAAACAGTCGATAATTGGCGGAATTATCAAGAAGCGAAGAAAGCGGCAAAGAAGGCAGTGGCCGCTGCTAAAGCCGCACACAACGCTGATGTGAGTGAAAAACTGGAGACGCGCGATGGCGAGCGTTATCTTTACCGCCTCGCCAAAGCTCGCTGTCGCCAAGCAGAAGACATCGAGAAGTTCTTTGGCATTAACGACGAGAACGGTCATCTTCTGATGGATCGTAAGAGGGCTGTGAAGAGATGGCGCGAATACTTCGAGGGAATCTCGAATGTAGAATTTGAACATCCTGCTGTTCCTTTTGCTTCACCTGTATACGGTCCCGCTCAGAAGATCACAGTGAGCGAAACTGAAGCAGCCCTGAGGAAGATGAAGTCAGGCAAAGCCACTGGTCCCGATGACCTGCCAGCTGACCTGTGGAAGTCGAAGGGCTGGTGCCCTGCTGATTGGCTGACTGAGTTTTTCAATCAGGTTGTTGCTGAGAAGAAAGTGCCTGAGGGTTGGCAGCAAAGCACGACCATTCCGATTTGGAAGAAGAAGGGTAGTCCTGCAGACTGTGCTAGTTACCGTCCAATTCGCCTTCTTTCGTATACCATGAAAACCTTTGAGCGAATTGTCGATGGGCGTATTCGGGATGTCGTTCAGCTTTCCAATAATCAGTGTGGTTTCGTTACCGGCTGTGGGACGGTTGATGCCATACACGCCGTTCGTCTTCTGCTAGAGAAGCACCGCGAGAAACAGAAACCGGTGCATTTTGCCTTCCTGGACTTGGAGAAGGCCTGCGTTCCGCGGGAAGTGATATGGTACGCGTTGCGACGACATGGTATCGTATCCCTGAAGAGCTTATTGAGTGGGTGCGCATCCTCTACTCGTGCCCAATAAGCCGAGTGCGAGCACCAGCGGGCACCTCGATGGAGTTTCCAATCTCTGTCGGAGTGCACCAGGGATCTGCCTCTCCCCACTGCTCTTCGTGATCGTCATGGATGCAATTACACGCGATCTCCAAAGGGCAGTTCCTTGGACGCTGCTGTATGCCGATGATGTCATGCTTGCATGCGAAGACAAAGCAGAGCTCGAGCGACAGGCACAGGCGTGGTGCGATCGCATAGCATTGTTCGGACTCAAGCTAAACCTCAAAAAGGCGGAATACTTGACGACGGATGTGAATGATTATGGATCCATTAAGATCAATGGTACTTAGCTCTCACGAGTTCCATCTTTCAAGTATCTTGGATCAACAGTCACGTCCGATGGCAGTCTAAAGTTGGAGGTGAACGCACATGTGAGTGTAGCCTGGTCCAAATGGCGTTTGTTGACTGGGGTGCTTTGCGACAAGACAATACCTGAGTACCTCAAGTCAAAGGTGTATAGAGCAGTCGTCCGCCCAGTAGCGACGTACGGTGCTGAGTGCTGGTTCGTGACGAAGGAAATTGAAAGCCACCTCAGTGTAATGGAGACGAAAATGCTAAGGTGGACGGCTGGAGTAACGCGACTGGACCGCTTTCTCAATGAAACCATGCGACAAAGGTTCGGTGTCGCCTCGATAGCTGACAAGTTGAACGGTAGTCTACGATGGTATGGTCACGTCCTTCGCGTTAACGACGACACCGTGTGTAAGATTGGCCTGAATCTTGAAGTCCCTGGAAAACGGACCAGAGGACGCCCGAAACAACGTTGGCTAGATACGTTGCATATGGACTTGAAGTTAGCTGGTGCCCATCTCGACCAAGCGCTTGATCGGGAGAAGTGGCGTCATCAGACCAGAAGAGCGGACCCCGCCACCAAGCGGGAGAAACGCTATTGAAAATGATGACGATGATAATTGGGGCGTCTATACACCGAAGCTTATCAGGATCACATATATCGATATCGATATTAGTTCTAAATATTTAATACGTACTTTCCGCTGCTGCTTCACGAGAATCGTGTAATGGTTCGAGCAAATCACGATTAAATGGTACTTCTACGGGACGAAATAGTAACTGTGCGGTTTTTAAATGAGATACTAACAGCTAACTGTGCTCAAGCAATACAATTAGCGAATTGTGTAATTTATGTACACGTATTATAATTGAGGCATCACAAATTTTACATATGAGATACATATAGTACATATGAGATCATGCACCATCAATCACCTCAAATTCCAATACCCTTTTTCACATACAGAACATTCTCCGAAGGTGTCCGAACTACACGAAATATGTGCCCACTCTTTGTCACGGTTCGAACACTTTACCCGTTCTATAATATCTCATCATTGCCGTCGTTCATTGGTGTCCGGTTTCCGCGTATGACACATGTCTGAAGACAGGCGTGCTCCGTAGAAAGACTCCTCTTCGCCTCGACTTCTATTTCTTCATTGACGGCCCTTCGTCTTCGCTCAGTTATCTTCTCACTCAGCGTTGCTCCCTATGCATAAATACGTTAAGGACGAACACCCGGAGTTCACAAGAAATAGGCGGCACCTGTTTGGAAGGTCGTCAGTAGTAGCATAGGCTTAGGATTTGGCCCGACGCCTGAGAGCTGCATTGCGATTCTCCTTGTGATCGTCTGTTTCTGATCTGGTTCTTCAGGTAGTAATGTCGTACTGCTGCACAAATCACTTCAATACCAGCTTGATTCTTCGCTTGAAGTAAGGTGCGCATCGCTTCATCGAGTGGAACGTGGACCTAAGCATCACGTGTTGAGTAGTGTAAACTCCCACTATAGCAGTTGATCCGATTACACCTCCACGTAGCTGGTAGGCGTCCTTCAGTCGATCCTGTTCAAAAATTTCGGGTGGTGGGGCACCATCTGCGGCAGGGACTTAGCGAATAGCATACAGTTTGTGAAAACTAACGAGCAGGGGTCGAGTCATAAATTTTGCAACATTTCTGTTTTTTCAGGTGCACAAAACTAATCTGCGCAAGTATCATATTTGGTTTGAATGCGTATTCCTTTATGAACATATCAAGGTATGAATCCTAGGTTTGCCATGCGTTGTTTAAAGGTTTCGACCTCTAGAACAATGACCAGGGAACGCGAAAAAAATGCGCGATCTCATCTTTGATCGGTTCAGGCCACCAACGACGGCAGCCAAGAACATCGACACGGTAACCGACAAGTCCATTCCTGGTCGTACGACTTGTTGCAGGTGGTATCAGAGGTCCCGTTCCGGCCAGAAGAGCAAGAAAGACAAACTACGCCCGGGCCGGCCAACTACTGTAAGCAAAGAGCTCCTGTGCAGGTCTATCAAATCGAAAATCGGTCCATACCACACGTCAGTTGGCCGCTGAGCTCCACTTGTCCCGGTCGACCGTCGTTCGCCTACTGCAGAAGATGGGAAGGTCGCCAAAATCACCGGCTGCCGAGAGTTGCTGCACCTGTTCAAACGAGGCAGCCTGAATCAAATTCTTACCTGCGATGAAAAGTGGATACTTGACGACGACCGTAAAGCCGGGAACCAGTGGCTGGACGAATGTGGGTGGTGTAGCGCCGAAACCAGAGCTCCATCAAAAGAAGGCCCTGCTGTGCGTTAGGTGGATGTTCAATGGTCCGATGTGGTAGCTACTTCCCGTGGTGAAGCCGTCACCGCTGATCTACTGTAAACAGCTCGATCATGTCCAACAAAATTTAGTAGAGATGGAAGCCTAAACGAAGCGAATATTCTTCCACCAGTCAACGCCCGACCACTTATGGCGTTTCAGACGCTGGAAAAAATCGACGAATTGGGCTGGACGAAAATTAATCAACCACCATACAGTTCGGACATTGTGCCGTCCGACTACCATTTCGGTCGGTGGGTCACTTCCTCAGCGGTGGGGACCTCACCGAAATCGATGAGGTCAACTTTATTTCATTTGTTTGTAATGCTATTTTTCCTGGAAAATAAATTTTGTTGCAAAATTTATGACTCAACCCATAAATCCGTTCCACAGCAAGGAGTGCTGCTTTCCAATTTACTTGCTACATGGCTGCTAACTGTACAAACAAGCATCCTGGCTGCAAAACATCCAGTAAATAGGAAGGTAGAGCGAGTTTCATTCGTACCGAAGGCGACTTTGCCGGAATTTGCAATGGGTATTCCATCTATTTTGCGGGAGGCGTGTTGACTAGGTTTCATCCAGCTTTTTGAGATCATCGAGGTGGTCGATAGGCACTGGTATACGATCCCTGGCAGCAGCCGAGTCGGATACGTACCGGATGAAAGGAACGTTGTCAAACTCGGCAATCACCTGACTGTTTTAGTAAACTGCGCGACAGGAGGGTTGCTTGAGGCTGTTACTGCAACGCCGCTAGTGATTGACTGGAGACCTGTCAAAAACCGCTTACGGCCGGTTTACTCGCCGCGAATGCGGATCCAACTCAGATAAACGCAGGGGAGGATAGCAGTGGGACAGCCGTACAAAAAATTTGAAAAATCGCTAGGCGAGAAGCGACGGTGGAAAGCAGGATCTCAGGGCGATTCCAGTCAATCGATAGTCTTCAGCGGAAGAAGCGAAGCTTTTTTTCTGAGGTCCCGGAAAAAAAGGACCCGGGGGCTCTATCGCAGGAGATCCGCCCCCTGTCCATAGCCGTGACGTCAGAGAGGAGACCCGCAGCATAGGCTGGTCCTAGGACGAAGTCCTGTGTACGGGAGAACAGCGCAGATTCGAATTGGTACGAGCGTTGCGGAGCGCATCGATCGCGCGCGAGCGGTCGGACACGTGATCGCGTGCCGCCGCCGTAGTGTGCGGTGGATTTTCAGTATTTTCGTCTGTTTCTGCGGTTTTGTCGCTCAGTATTGTTTCATCACGAGCCCTGCTTCTTCCCCGACGAGCTCGTATCGGGTTTTGGGCGAAGGTGGAAGATTCTGAAACGTTTGAAGACTTTTTTCGACTGCTTTTTCCTGGATAGCCGATTTTTTTGGATGGAGGGGGAAGTTCGTCCCTGTTTCTGCGGTTTTGTCGCTCAGTATTGTTTCGTCACGAGCCCTGCTTCTTCCCCGACGAGCTCGTATCGGGTTTTGGGCGAAGTTGGAAGAGTGGTTCACAGTGACACCGTGGCTTTCTCAGAAATCGAGTCTCAGAATGGGTTGACGGAAGCAGGAGCACCGTAGAGGATTCAGAAGAAAACGCGGTTGGCGTTGAAGAGCAGGTTGAAGACGACAGCTCGCTATCGGAAGCCACAGAGGGTAATCTCGGGGTGATTGGTGATTGTTGTACTGTTGATGAGGAGGTCGCTGCTTCAGTGACATAAACCGAACCCTCAGAAGGGCCACGGCGAGGAAGTGATGCAGAAGACAGGTTGCTATATATGGCCTGTTTTTCTTTGCATTTCGGTGTGAGCGACCGAATGGCGACCGCCCTCGATGACCTTCTGGAGTGAGCCCGATCATGTGAACCGTCGGTCGGTGGACCTGTTACATAATCGTTACTAGTAAGTTACTAACTCTGAGCTGTGTTAGCTTCTTATCTTTAGTTCAGTCGTGATGTCCACCGATGGCTGTCCGCGAGGTTTGAACCGTACAGTCATAGGAGATTCTTGTTCTGCAATGGATGTGACAGCGCCGTTGATGGTGTTGGGTCCGTCTGCACCAGAGATGGATGTCGCCTTGCCGGGTGAGGAAAACTCTAAGGAAGTACATTTCCTTAACGAACGTGGAAATGTGTTTCATCAGAATCGCCCGAAACGAAGCAAACTTGGAAAGCGAACTTCACTTCACTTCCTAAGTGTGGAGGTGCAGCTAAGAAGCATTTTAAAAAGGACATTCAACTTATTGCTGGATATACACGGAGAAATTCACCAGCAGGCGGTGGGATGCTAATAGATAGAGATACTTCTACATAACCTTCTTCAAGGAATTTATAGTTGCGTGGCCTCTTTCCTCAGCGGCTATCGGATACGTGCGATTTCCCCCTGTATCGAGAAGACATGGAGAGTTTGGACGAGTTCCGCCGAAGAAGACTGAATCTAATTTTAACAATATCTTGTGATGGCGTACGATTCAAGAAGCTGTCCAGGTATGGACTAAGGTGTAAATTCGGATTTATACAGTTGCGTTCAATGGTAATGCTTGCCCTACTACGTAAGGAATTTAGATCGGAAGCGTGGCCCGTTTATCTGAGATTGGAAGGTCTGCGGTTTCAGCAGAAAAACAGATTCGAGAACATTGTTCTAAGCGGGATCATGTTTTCGAGGAAACCTCCAACCGAAGAAATTCTGGGAAGCTTTTCAGCGGGTACGTCAAATTGTAACCGCAATAGCGGTCACAATCCTTAAGGTAGAGATTGGAAAATTAGTTAAGGCTTCACGAGGAGATGAGCGTGCTGGAGGAGCATGGTATGGAGGTCACCGATGAACAAATAAGGCAGTGGCATGTGTTTCCGAAAATTAAGAACGCGGTGATAGATTTCAGCTTGAGTAGAATACATTTCCACCAACATACTCGGCTGTACGATGTGTAATTAGTGAAACCCTAGGGTCTTAAAACCATGTACACATTACCAAGATGGCAGTCCAATTTTGGATGCCGCCTTTGTGTGGCACCAGGTGAACGTGTCGGGAGCACCATGTGTTGGTACGTGGAGAATCCGCAGCGTTCCGATCGTCGATCGAACGAGTCCATCCTGCGAGACGCTTCTTCCAAATCGAACGGTTTAAAAGGTGCGGTGGTTGAATAGGCATCGTGTTGTGGTAAGGTGATAAAACATTTTAAGGAATGACTCGTATGATGTCTCTGCTCACCATGGAGCGGTGCCGACCAGATGCTCTCCACTTGATTGCAGAAGGAATTACATGCGATTTGTTGAAAGGTTTATTTGTTAGTGATTCATTGAGCCTTACCGCCTCTCCCATATTTCCTTTAGAATTGCCATACCTCCTCAGCATCGACTTCCTGCGCTCATACCTAGCCCAGGTTAGGTGGTAATCCCCTCTTCCCCTGCAAAACCGACTCCCCTTTGGTGCCATAAACCTGCTATTAAGGCGTGCTCTCCGTGCGAAGCCGTGAAGCAGTTGCCGTTCGACTGAACGGCGAATCCGGCAAGGGCAACCTATTGAACTTCCCAGAGAACATGACGAGCCTCATCATCGGTTCGTAAACGTCGCTAGAAAATATAGTCATTCTCGACATCTGTGATTTTAATTGTTCCCTTTAGACTTCATGCTTGACGCTTTTGCGTTGGGGGCCCCCGATCCTGAAGCGACCGTAGAAGTGCTGTTGGCTAAACCCACTTGATTAGTAATATTTTCTGATTTCGACCACCGGACTATATTTCAATAAAAATAAAAAATGAACGCGCTCAAGTACTGGAAGCACCTCGGGGAGACCGACGAGCAGCGGGCAGCAGCGCATCAGGAACGAGTGACGGCGAAGGCGCTATGGGCCACAGAGATAAGGAGGGCGCTCCAAAGAGCCCTGTACGTACTAGCATTTTTTGAAAGACATTCTTCGTTTTCATATCTTACTCAGATAAACGCAGGGCAGGATAGCAGTGGGACAGCCGTACAAAAAATTTGAAAAGTCGCTAGGCGAGAAGCGACGGTGGAAAGCAGGATCTCAGGGCGATTCCAGTCAATCGATAGTCTTCAGCGGAAGAAGCGAAGCTTTTTTTTCTGGGGTCCCGGAAAAAAAAGGACCCGGGGGCTCTATCGCAGGAGATCCGCCCCTGTCCATAGCCGTGACGTCAGAGAGGAGACCCGCAGCATAGGCTGGTACTAGGACGAAGTCCTGTGTACGGGAGAACAGCGCAGATTCGAATTGGTGCGAGCGTTGCGGAGCGCATCGATCGCGCGCGAGCAGTTGGACACGTGATCGCGTGCCGCCGCCGTAGTGTGCGGTGGATTTTCAGTATTTTCGTCTGTTTCTGCGGTTTTGTCGCTCAGCATTGTTTCATCACGAGCCCTGCTTCTTCCCCGATGAGCTCGTATCGGGTCTTGGGCGAAGTTGGAAGATTCTGAAACGTTTGAAGAGTTTTTTCGACAGCTTTTTCCTGAAGAGCCGTTTTTTGAAATGATATCGCAACTCTTCCAGCTGCCGGACTTGATGCAAACGTGGACGATCGAAGTGCTGATTTCAGTGCCTCGTGGGTTCAATCTGTGAATCAGTTCAGCAACACGAAAGGTGCTTTTTATATTCAGTATGCTCACTATGCTTATAATTGCCTGTGACTGACTAACGAATTTTCAGAAGATGCGGCTCGAAGAGGGCTTTCTCAAGAAGCTGTCCGGAAATCGGTTTCTGAAGATGCAGTTCGGAAAACATCGCCTCCTCTCGAGCACGACTATTTGTGTGGGTTATTGCTTTCTCAAGTTTCTAAACCTTTAAAGCTTTAAAAAATAAAAAATTAGAATTAAAATTAAAATTAAAATTTAATGAAAATAAAATAAAAATAAAAAATAAAATGTAATAAAATTATATTAAGATAGAATAAAATAAAATAAAAATAAAATAAATAAAAGTAATACAAATAAAACAATGTAAAGTTCAGTTCTGAGTTCCTTCACTTCTGGCGGCCATGTTCCTCGTAGTGACCCCACGCAACCGTCATCCTTGCGTGGCGCAGTCTCGGCTGTGGCTCCATTTCACGGTGAATTCCACCTATATGTTTCCCACATGCACCTTCACAGGAAGAGAAGACGTGTTTGCAGAAGCCGTGTCCGCAATTTTCAAAGGAGATAAACTGTCTTTGTCGGAACTGGGGCAAACTGCCGTCAAGTATGACACGAATCAGGAGTACGAGGTAGTGAAACCGTTCGAAGAAGACTCAATGCGGGGCTTTCACTCCTAGTTCACATTTGAACTTCGATTTCTATAGGAAATCTTGTCGAGAAGCGTTAGGAGGGCCCGCTTGGACATGGACGAAGTCAGGGCACTGGAGCATAGGTCAGCCGCTTTATCGCAGTCGTCTGACCTGATCGTGCGGGAAGTCTCTGCAATCATGCAGAGGCTCGTGGATGGATACGTCGGAACGACGATCGCAGTGCGTTTCGATAGATCCCACTTTGCCCCACTTCCCTCCCCAGTTTCTTCTCAAGCTTCTTTTAGCTTGACGCCTGCCTTGCTTGGTGCCGAGACCTCTAGGAGGACAACGCGAAGAACACTGCCCAGGTCGCTCGCGTGGCCGGCAACATGAACCTTCCAAAGGCGACCAAACTCTCGGCCGGCAACCTCACCAAAACGTGGAAAGTGCTGGAGAGGGGCGTGTTCAAGGTAGATCTTGATAAGTCCAGGTTTAGATTATGCTTCAGTATAGGACACTGCTGTCTCATAACCCTCCTTAGGAAACCGACCTGAACAAGCTGTTGGGGAATTGGTCACCCCACGCGCGGACGCCGAAACAGCAACCATACCTCCTCAGCGTCGACTTCCTGCGCTCATACCTAGCCCAGGTTAGGTGGTAATCCCCTCTTCCCACTGCAAAAACGACTCCCCTTTGGTGCCATAAACCTGCTATTAAGGCGTGCTCTCCCTGCGAAGCCGTGAAGCAGTTTGCCGTTCGACTGAACGGCAAATCCGGCAAGGGCAACTATTGGACTTCCCAGAGAACATGACGAGCCTCATCATCGGTTCGTAAACGTCGCTAGAAAATATAATCATTCTCGACATCTGTGATTTTAATTGTTCCCTTTAGACTTCATGCTTGACGCTTTTGCGTTGGGGGCCCCCTAGCTTGAAGCGACCGTAGAAGTGCTGCTGGCTAAACCCACTTGGTTAGCAATATTCTCTGATTTCGACCACCGGACTATATTTCAATAAAAATAAAAAATGAACGCGCTCAGGTACTGGAAGCACCTCGGGGAAACCGACGAGCAGCGGGCAGCAGCGCATCAGGAACGAGTGACGGCGAAGGCGCTATGGGCCACAGAGATAAGGAGGGCGCTCCAAAGAGCCCTGTACGTACTAGCATTTTTTGAAAGACATTCTTCGTTTTCATATCTTATACTTGCAAACCTAATATTATTTTATTTAGGAATGACGTCCGCTGCTACAGGCCGGACCCAGCGGCCGACATCCTTCTTCCGTCCGCGGTAAGCACCGGCGATTTCTCTGCTCACGCGTCACTTCTCTTGAGCTCTACGTCTTCATAACCTTTCCATTTTTAGAAGCGACGCCGCTCGCCCGACCAGTCTGGATGCATGCGGTGCGCCATCCACTGCCAACCGGCGCCGGAAGCCGACGACTGAAGAGCCACCTCGGATCGGGACGATGGCCATCGGAAACATCTCCACCTCCTCGATCTCTACCTCGTCCCCACTACGGATCGTTACTCGACGCCGATCGAAGGACTACAAGCGGCTTGCTCATTGAACTATATATTTGATTTCACATATCATTATGCTTCTTATGTCATAATAACCTCAATACTAATACCCGTGTCATTACCATGAAATGAAGATGAATAAACAGATCTCTATACACTTGCTGAGCACACATTTATTCATCATAACTAACACATTTGCGACTGCTGGACAACTTACAGCTAAAGATGGTAGGTAAGATTTAGTAATATTAAATAATAATAATAGTAATAGTAAGCGATAAATATAAATAGTAATAAATAATAATAGTAAGGAAATAGTAATGAAAAGGAAGATAATAACGAATAATAGGAATTAATAATGGAAAATAGATATAAAAAAATGATTAATAATAATTAATGATAACAAAATTTTTCATACTATTTTTTATTATGTAGTAAGAAATAGTATGAAAAATTTTGTTATCATTAATTATTATTAATCATTTTTTATATCTATTACCCAGAATTATTTGCCATTATTAATTCCTATTATTCGTTATTATCTTCCTTTTTATTACTATTTCCTTACTATTATTATTTATTACTATTTATATTTATCGCTTACTATTACTATTATAATTATTTAATATTAATATTAATTTTATTATTTATTATTGATTTTTTGGAGCCTCATCCCTCATCTCGTTCTATAGCGGGAACACCAGGACTCAGATAGACTTTGTCCTTGTGAAGGATCGAGACCGAAGTCTTGTCACAGACGCGAAGGTCGTGCCGTATGAGACGGTCGCCCCACAGCATCGACCGCTGATCTGTGCTTTAAAGATCGCCCCTCCGAGGCTGAAGCAGGTCGAGCGATGCGGTGCACCAAGAATCAAGTGGTGGCGAATGAAAGAGAAGGAAGCAGCTGTGATTTCTCGCGTGCGGTTACCGACAGTGACAACTGTCGACGAAACTTGGGAGAAGGCCACCGACGCGATTCGTCACGCTGCACGGTCGGAGCTCGGCATCACGAAGCCTGGACGACGGAAGGTCGACAAGCAGGCCTGGCTGTGGACAGATGACGTGAAAGCCAAAGTTCGAGAGAAGAAGACGCTATATCACGTGTTTCTCGGGGAAAAGACAGCCGATAACTGGCGGAAGTACCAAGAAGCGAAGAAAGCTGCAAAGAAGGCCGTGGCTGTTGCAAAAGCCACTCATTATGGAGATGTCAACGAGAAGCTCGAGTCGCGCGATGGGGAGCGGTATCTGTACCGACTCGCAAAGAATCGCCATCGCCAGACCGAGGACATCGAGAAGTTCTTCGGCATCAATGATGAGAACGGCCGTCTTCTTACGGACCGCAAGAAGGCATTGAAGCGATGGCGCGATTACTTTGAGGAAATCTCTACAGTAGAATTTCCTCATCCAGCCATCCCCTCAACGGCTCCAACCCACGGCCCCGTTCAGAAGATCACCGTGGAGGAGATTGAAGCGGCTTTGAAGAAGATGAGGCCAGGCAAAGCGACTGGGCCCGACGACGTGGCAGCAGAACTGTGGAAGTCGAAGTTTTGGTACCCTGCTGAGTGGTTGGCGAAGTTCTTTAATCAGGTTGTGGCGGAGAAAAAAGTGCCTGAGAGTTGGCGCCAAAGTACGACGATTCCGATTTGGAAGAAGAAGGGCAGTCCTGCAGACTGCTCCAATTACCGTCCGATTCGCTTGCTTTCGCACAGCATGAAGATCTTTGAGCGAGTTGTCGATGGACGAATTCGGGACATCGTCCAGCTTTCCAGCAATCAGTGCGGCTTCGTGGCTGGCTGTGGCACCATTGATGCCATACACGCCGCCCGCCTCCTGATAGAGAAGCATCGCGAGAAACAGAAGGCAGTGCATATCGCCTTCCTCGACTTGGAGAAGGCCTTTGACCGCGTACCGCGTGAAGTGATATGGTACGCCTTGCGACATCATGGAGTTCCCGAAGAGCTCATAGAGTGGGTGCGAATTCTCTACTCTTGTCCAAAGAGTCGAGTGCAAGCTGCAGCTGGAACCTCGATGGAGTTCCCCATCTCTGTCGGGGTACACCAGGGTTCTGCGCTTTCCCCACTCCTCTTTGTTGTCGTCATGGATGCCATCACACGAGATCTTCAGAAGCCCGTCCCTTGGACGTTGCTTTATGCCGATGACGTGATGCTCGCTAGCGAAGATAAAGGTGAACTCGAGCGAGAGGTGCAAGCTTGGTGTGATCGCTTGGAGCGGTTTGGACTCAGACTGAACGTGAAGAAGACCGAGTATTTAACGACGGACGTTACCGAGTCCAGCTCCATCAAGGTTAACGGCATCGAGCTTCCACGCACTGCGGTCTTTAAGTACCTGGGATCAGCAGTCGCGTCTGACGGCAAACTGATGGTCGAAGTGAATTCACGCGTGAGTGCAGCTTGGTCCAAGTGGCGCTCGTTGACTGGGGTGCTCTGCGATAGGAAGATACCGGAGCGCTTTAAGTCAAAGATCTACAGGGCAGTCATCCGGCCAGTAGCGATGTACGGCGCTGAGTGTTGGCCTGCGACTAAGGAAGTTGAAACGCGCCTCAGCGTCATGGAGACGAAGATGCTGCGCTGGACGGCTGGAGTCACGCGCATGGACCGCATTCGAAATGATGCTATTCGGCAGAAGTTCGGTGTCGCGCCGATAGCGGACAAGATGCGCGAAGCTCGCTTACGATGGTACGGCCACGTTCTTCGTGGAAAGGAAGATAGCGTCCGCAAGATAGGCCTTAAGTTCGAGGTGGTAGGAAAGCGGCCTAGAGGGCGCCCGAAGCAGCGCTGGGCTGATACGTTACATACGGACTTGAAAGCGGCTGGCGTCCACCCTGATTTAGCGCTGGATCGGGAAAGGTGGCGTCATGACACCAGAATAGCGGACCCCGCTACGAAGCGGGACAGACGCTGAAGAAGAAGAAGAAGAAGATTGATTTTTTGGAGCGGATGCATTTTGGATCAGGGCGGGTCCGGCCGCTTTTCTATCGATGTCCTGCGCTAGTCCTCAACCTCTACGGGGCGAGTCCCCTATGACGCAGATGAGGACCAGCGCAGCGCTGGTGGCGACTAGCGCAGTGAGTCGCGGGGATGTCCTCGACCCTCCTGCGCTTGTGCTCCCGTGGGGGCGACGCAGTCCGGTGTTCTGGGGCAATTCGAGCTTTTCTACGGCCGTGGTCCCCTCCGATTATCTGAGTTGGGCGTCCCATATGTCCAGACTTTGAGCACGTCCTTGCGCAAGCAATATCCGCTAGCACACTCAAAAGAATTGTGTATGATAAGACACCTTATACAGTCTTGCGAGGATTGTCGATTTTGAGTGTTTGAGCATTTTCTTTACATGGTAACAGGGTTTAAGCTGCGATAATCCTTAAGCTTCAGGGATCGAATCTTACCTATAGTCACCAAAAATCAATAGGTATGATCTTCATTCGAAGTTGAATATTTGAACTCGAACATTCAAAAATCGTATTGTTTGAATGTATTTGAGTTTGAATGTGTACTTAAAAATTACGTTTTTCGAATCGCTTTTTTCGAATATTCGACGTACATTCGAAATGTGTAAACATTCAAAACCATTCGAGTATTAGAAAAAATTTCGAGAGCTATAATGAAAACCCCACCAAGATTGTCCGATCAACTTAATAGTTTTATTTATAAACACATTAGTTCACAAATCATGTGCAAAGAAAATCTTAAATGACTCTAAACACCGGTGAGGTAAGTTGATCACATAAAAATAAAATTGCTATTTTTTTTCGAAGTACTCATACTGAACTATTGAAGAACAACACACATATTGGCGGTCAAATGCTTTCAAACTAGAATTCAGCAAGATACGCTCACGTTGTGAAACAGCTATCACAGCAAAGAATAGTGAGGTCCGGTTGAGGACAAAAATGACAACGTTGAGACGTTTTAAGGCGCACACTCTAGCAACCACACTTTATGGAACTAAGGAAAGAAAGGAATGATATAGAGTCATAAAAGTGAAAGGAGGCAAAATCGATGCATGGGAAGACGTAAGATGCAGATCTCGGAGTATTTCGATTTTTATAATTCTAGGAAGTGGTGGCACCACGTGCTAGTGATCGCAGTCGTCCAATTACCAAGCGATTGGAAGTCGTATCACCAATACGAGAAAGTGCGAGCGTGAGGTTGATGAGTGAGAGATGAATGTCAGCGTGCTCTTATCCACGTCTGCCAATTTGCTCAGGCGTAGTAGGCTCCGTTCTCATCGTCTTCGACAACGAGACCGCCATCCTTGCCCACGTGAAGTCTGTGGGGTCCAAGTCGCCACTGACGCTTCGCACCGATCTGAAAAACTCGAACTAAACGCACAGTCGGGTGTTTGTCATTAGCCGGTAAACTCGTACAGGCCCTAAAACTGAAACTGTGGTTACGGTTGTCACTCTTCGATGAGTTCTACACGATGTTGAAGATGTCACTTCTTCTGGTCTTGCAGAAGGCAATTCTGCCAAGGATCGTTTTAAGCCTTGTAAGACATAGACTTAGAAGATGCACTATTGCTAAGATTGCAAAGGCAGCCTCGTTGAGCGGTGGCAACTAAAAACTCTTGTGCCGTTTTGCAAGATGGGCAACTGCGAATAAGTTTGTAAACAAAATTAGAAAATGTTCACAAAAAGTTGGACTTCTCTCAGAACAAACGGTACATGTCAAAAATCAATCTGAGCGCCTTCCAAGACAAATTAAACCTATTCCGAATTAAACTAGCACTCTTAAGAAGGCGATGAAACACTTTTGGTTTAAAGCATTGCTATCACTTTATTTGAAAATTCACAATGGTGGAGAACGGCGGTAAAGAGGACCTCTAGGGTGGACCAGGAGGACAGGAAGGAAAGGAACAACCTGGAGGAGGGGCCAGGACGGGGAAACCAGCAAGAAGAGACCAGTAGGGGGTCAATAGTATAAACAAAGAAGTGGGCCAGGAGTTGAGACCAGGAAGGTGGGAGACTATAGAGGGGGAGGGAAGGCCAGTAAAGGCGGACCAGCAATTAGATCCAGTAAGAAGAAACGATTAGGGGAGACCTGGCTTCGAAAGACATGCCAACGAAATCTGGAAACGCTAGCTGTTGATCATGAGAACGGTTGCGGAGGAGCGACCTGAGGGACAGAAGTACTGTGCAGCACAAACCACGGACGTTAATGGCCGGTCCGGAGAGAATGTCCGTGATAAAGGTACAGAAGTGGTGAGCGACTTGGTGCCGATAAAGTACACGCCAGGTCCTAGATGTGAGCGAATTTTATGTTTTAGAAAAACTACCTTCCATAGGTCAGTGATGCTGCAAAGTCGCGCGAAGCGTGTATCTGCGAGAGACGCTGTCAGGCGTGTCGGAGCACTTGTCACTGATAAGATCCGTAGGGAAGTGATTAGCCTAAACGTTCATTTCGTGAACGTTTAGGGAACCACGATAGAATCTACACGGATTTGTTGTGGTGAATGATTTAAGCAGAACGAGAATCTTTTGAACGCGTCAAGCGTATGGTTAGATATTCTTCTCTAGTAAAAATCGAATCAAGTCTGGGTAGCAGCATAGTATTCCGCGGTATAATCTACACTCAGCCGTGTGCCAAAAGGTGGTGAACGTTTTTAAAGTGCACGAAGAAGTTAATAATCGAAGAGCTTCCTGTGATGTCCAAGCAGCAGCAAGAAATAAGCAATAAACTGTACCAACAAATAAGCAATGAACTGTTAGTAGCTTGTGATACATATAGTGAAAACATCAGTAGTTCTCCCGCCTTCATTCTTAACAGCCCAGCCCTGAAGCAAATTAGACGTCCCCCAAATCCTAGTTTCTTGTTTGTTCAAATTAACTTCTTCTTCTTCAGCGTCTGTCCCGCCTCGTAGCGGGGTCCGCTATTCTGGTGTCATGACACCACCTTTCCCGATCCAGCGCTAGATCAGGGTGGACACCAGCAACCTTCAAGTCCCTATTTAACGTGTCAGACCAACGCTGCTTCGGACGTCCTCTAGTCGCTTTCCTAACACTTCCAACTCAAGGCCTATCTTGCGAACGCTGTCTTCTTTCCCAAGCAGAACGTGGCCGTACCCTCGTGAGCGAGCTTCGCGCATCTTGTCAGCTATCGGGGCGACACCGAACTTCTGCCGAATGTCATCGCTTCGGGTACGGTCCATGCGCGTGACTCCAACCGTCCAGCGCAGCATCTCCGTCTCCATGACGCTGAGGTGCATTTCAACTTCCTTGGTAGCAGGCCAACATTCAGTGCCATACATTGCTACCGGCCGGACGACTGCTCTGTAGATCTTCGACTTCAGGTGCTCTGGTGTCTTCCTGTCGCAGAGCACGCCAGTCAACGAGCGCCACTTGGACCAAGCTGCACCCACGCGTGCATTCACTTCGACCATCAGATTGCCATCAGATGCTACTGCTGATCCCAGGTACTTAAAAACCGAAGTACGTGGGAGCTCGATGCCGTTAACCTTGATGGAGCTGGACTCGTTCACGTCCGTCGTTAGATACTCGGTCTTTTTAACGTTCATTTTGAGTCCAAATCGCTCCAAACGATCACACCAAGCTTGCACATCTCGCTCGAGTTCACCTCTATCTTCGCTAGCGAGCATTACGTCATCAGCATAAAGCAAAGTCCAGGGGACTGGCTTCTGAAGATCCCGTGTAATGACGTCCATCACGACAACAAAGAGGAGTGGGGAAAGCGCAGAACCCTGGTGTACCCCGATGGGAGATGGGAAATTCCATCGAGGTTCCAGCTGCAGCTTGAACTCGACTCTTTGGACAAGAGTAGAGAATTCGCACCCACTCTATGAGCTCTTCAGGAACTCCATGTTGACGCAGGGCGTACCATATCACTTCACGCGGTACGCGGTCAAAGGCCTTCTCCAAGTCGAGAAAGGCGATATGCACTGGCTTCTGTTTCTCGCGGTGCTTCTCTATCAGGAGGCGGGCGGCGTGTACGGCATCAATGGTGCCACAGCCAGCTACGAAGCCGCACTGATTGCTGGAAAGCTGGACGATGTCCCGAATTCGTCCATCGAAAATTCGCTCCAAGATCTTCATGCTGTGCGAAAGCAAGCGAATTGGACGGTAGTTGGAGCAGTCTGCAGGACTGCCCTTCTTCTTCCAAATCGGAATCGTCGTACTTTGGCGCCAACACTCAGGCACTTTTTTCTTCGCCACAACCTGATTAAAGAACTTCGCCAACCACTCAGCAGGGTGCCAAAACTTTGACTTCCACAGATCAGCTGCCACGTCGTAGGGCCCAGTCGCTTTGCTTGGTCCCATCTTCCTCAGCGCCGCTTCTGTCTCTTCCACGGTGATCTTGTGAACGGGACCGTGAACAGAAGCCACAGAAGGGATGGCCGGGTGAGGAAATTCCATAGTGGAAACTTCCTCAAAGTAATCACTCCATCGCTTCAGCGCCTTTTTGAGGTCTGTAAGAAGATGGCCGCTCTTATCATTGATGCCAAAAGACTTTTCAATATCCTCGGTTTGGCGATGGCGGCTCTTAGAAAGTCGGTACAAATACCGCTCACCATCGCGCGATTCGAGCTTCTCGTTTATATCTCCATAATGAGTGGCTTTTGCAACAGCCACGGCCTTCTTTGGAGCTTTCATCGCTTCTTGGTACTTCCGCCAGTTATCGGCTGTCTTGTCGCTGAGAAACACGTGATAGAGCGACTTCTTCTCTAGAACTTTTGCTTTCACGTCGTCTATCCACAGCCACGATGCTTTTCGACCTTGCGCCGTCCAGGCACCGTGATGCCGAGCTCCAACCTTGCAGCTTCACGTATCGCGTCAGCAGCCTTCTTCTAAGTTTCGTCGACAGCTATGACTGTTAGTAACCGCACGCGAGAAATCACAGCTGCTTCCTTCTCTCTCATTCGCCACCACTTGATTCTCGGTGCACCGCATCACTCGACCTGCTTCTGCCTTGGAGGGGCGATCTTTAGGGTGCAGATTAGCGGTCGATGCTGTGGGGCGACCGTCTCATACGGCACGACCTTCGCATCTGTGACAAGACGAAATCTATCTGAGACTTGGAACTATCACTATAGTATGAGATGAGATGGGAGTCGCGTTTACGAAACACGGTGTTACTATGGTGGGGTTATGCGATTCCGCATATTCGAGGATACGGTCACCATCTGCGTTACACAGTCCGTAACCGGATCCACCATGACAGCTGTACCCGTCTTTCTTCGCGCAGACATGCCCATTAAGGTCAGCAGCGACCACGATGACATCTTTCGGCAGCATCTCTGCTGTCTTTTCATCACGCGGGCTCCAAAACTCATCCTTGGCTTTAGCAGCCAGTCTGCGGAGCATACGCAGAGAAGAAGTGATAGAGTCGCTCCTTAGCGGCGACAACGATCTTCATCAATCGATCGTCAAAGCGCTCGGCGCTTACAATCGATTCACGAAATCGTTCGTAGACGATTATTCCGACACCACTGGTGGTCCTGGGACTTCCACGTAGGACGGCCTTAAAGACTCGTCCTATGTCCCTTGACTTGCGGCAGGACCACCTTGTCTCCTGCACCGCACAGAAATCAACTCTTCTACGCTCCAGTGCTTCAACCAATTCGCACGAGCGGCCCGTCAACGTACCCACATTCAGCGTTGCCACGAGGGTCCTGCTTACGTTACGGGACTTTCGGACTAGCTCAGTTGCCCCCGATGCCGTCCTCGCATCAAGGACCCTCGCATACTTCTCACACTCGCCGGGCTCTGCGAGTGCGCGTCGGCTCCCGCGGACGAAGTAGCACTATCTCGATACTCATGTAACGTCATCAACCATATGATATGACATGGGTCTTCGTAGGCCGGCCTGTCACAAGGGCCCGTCGCTGCATTCGAGTGTCCATGCTTAGCTTAGCTCGTACAGCGAGCAGTTTCCAGTGGCACCACGTGGAGGAACGGACATCGCCACCTGTTTGTTGAAATTAACTAATAGTAACTGGCCAATACATTCACGTTAACCTTTTTGGTTACGGCATCAGCTACTGGATTTGGCATGACTCTGAAGAAGGCAGCCACTGAAGAGATTTCCTATTTGAGAGCAATTGAAACGTAGAGCTTGTAATAGGGTGTTCTTGAACTTTTTGTTTTGATATTTTTGAAATTTTTTATATAATTTGATCAAACTAACCTTACTCACCGAAATATCGCCCATCTTTGTCCATGACTGTCCTGCATCGTTCAGGCAATCGATACCGTGGCGATAGAAATCCGGAGTTTCGATTCGAAAAAGTGACGAAGGCTGGACCTGATCCCTACCACTACGTACACCACACGAGCTGATGCATGCCTTTTCAACTTATCCCGCTCTCGCCGTTTCGATTGGTTGGACTCGCTGATTACAGGAGACGAGAAATGGGTATTGTACGTGTCACGTACAGCAAGGCAAAAGTTTCAGCAGAGGAGAAGCCGCCAGCAGTTCTAAAGGTGATCTGCACCCATGGAAGGAGATGCTGAGTTTTTCTGGGGCGTTCGTGGTGTTGTGTACTGGGATCTTCTCCTTTCTGGTGCCACCATTAATAGTCAGGTGTAGTGCAACCAACTGTACATGAACTCAGCCTTCAAATCAAACGCCACAAATTAAACGCCTACAACTCGACAAGGTTTATTTTCTCCATGACAATGCAAAACCGCATACCTTAAAAATGACCGCCAAAAGCTCCAGCTTTTAAGATGAGAAGTGATTCCCCCCCCCCCCTCACCCACCCTATTCACCAGACCTTGCCCCAACCAACTACCGTTTGTTCCTATTGCTAGCTCACTTTCTGGAAGGAAAACGAAACGATGACCGAAAGGCACTCGAATCCGATCCTCGTCACTTTATCGAATCGAAACTCCCGGATTTCTATCACCACGGCATCCATCCCAGCCTGAATGATGGAGAACAGTCATCGTCAAAGTGGGTGATGTTTCGATGTGCAAGGTTAGTTTAAAAAAAATTTAAAAATTTGAAAATATCAAAAAATCGCAATGACGTATGAATAACCCTAACAAAATGTCAAAATGTCAAACTGCATCATTGATATCCTCTTACAATTTCACGGGATTTCTGCGCCGTAGAATTTCTCAGAAATGCAAGGAAATAATGCGACTTGTGTGCTGATTACGCTTAGGTAGGCCTTTAAGCTCCAAATCCTACAGTTTTTGGTTGGATAAAACTTACGACGACTTTTCAAAGTTGGCGTTCGGATCGGAAATGCGAAAATTGCTAGGTTAGGCCCACTTCATCACCGTAATCCATGCCGTTAACGGTCTCCGGGCATATCGCCCCCGCGACCGCAGTCTCAGCGCACGAGCTCTGTTTTGTTTCGCGTCTGGTGATCGCCACACCCCGGAGTCCCTTCCCTAGCCCAGTCTGAGAGCACAGAAAAGGCCGGACTTTTCCGTCTAGAGTCGTTCGGAACCGCGCTCGCGGGGCTTGTGGCCCCGCAACCGCCGTTGACGGTGCACACGGAGGCATGACCGGCGGATGCACCACCGTCGGGAGAGGTCATCGCCGGCGTCACCGCCTTCCACCTTTTTAGTCAAATTTAGCCACGCCTGGTGCATCGATATAGGAAGCACATTCGAGCGACAAGGATGACACACACGACTCCAGCAGCTCCACTGTTTGCCTCACCATTTGCGTCCTGACTTGTGTTCACAATAAACTTGCTCTCTAAATTGTGTGCCTCGTACCGCAGTATACTTATCTATTAGTCTCCACTTCGAAGAGACACTGGGAATACCAGTAGCTAACTGAGCGTCAAAGGAACATTGAAGAGCCACAAAATTACACATCCGAAACAACGCGTTCGACTTTCTATGCATAAACATTTCCATGCTATGTACGTGTGGTAAATCCTTAAGGAGTGGGATTATGTGCCAACAGAAATACCAATCTCGTTCTAAAGACTTCAAATTTCCTTCTTTCGCGGGTTTACGGTGCTTGGTCCTACGAGCTCAAAGCAGTCGCTAGATGAGTGGCACGGCTCAGAGCGGAACTGTTCCTCTACAATACCGCTCGCGCCGCACGGTCAAAAGTGGGCGAAAAAACGCCAACATAGCGTCGCAAAGCGTCGCACGCTCATAACTCCTTCAGTTTTAGGTTTCTTGAATAAAGGTTGGTACCATTCGATTCGCCTCTTCGAGGTCTACACAATCATGTGTAAAACTTTACCGGAACACCGTACTTTCGCCGTGGGTGGTCCAAAATTGGCTGGACGGGCGATTAGAGCAGCTTATTTCCCAGGTTATGCGTGCTTTCGGAGTATCTCAAAGATGGCGTACGTCGCCACTGCTCTGTCATGCCAGAAGTGCCCCGAGAGTGCGCCGTGCACAATGCACACAGAATCTAACCTATCAATCGAGAGGGCGAACGCATGTCCCCTGCGCTTCTATCTTCTCTCACTGGGAACTGCGACGTTTTCAAGACTATTTCGAGCCGTTTGGAGAATGTTATCAGAAATTCCCCGCCACCCCACTCAGGATTAGCTCCAATCTGTCCCAGCGAAACTTTGGTATGCGCCGTGAACAATGCATACAGAATCGAACCTTTCAATCGAGGGGGGGGACGGCTTGTAGACTGATCGTTTGGGCAGTTTTATCAGAAATTTCTTGCCGCCCTACTCAGGATTAGCTCCAATCTGTCCCAGCGAAACTTTGGTGTGCGCCGTGGACAATGCATACAGAATCGTAGGTGGGACATAATTCAACTTTGACATGCAATGGAGAAGGCTCGAACCCGCACTTTCTGATTTCCGGGCAGCGATACTACGCCTTACACCACCAGCGCTGTTATAATAACATCCCCAATATTATTGAGGCATAGCAGCAGTCACCCGTGATATCGGGGTGCTGATATCAACATGGAACCGGAAAAACTTCCTGCAGCAACATATACCCTCTATCTACATCAGCCACTCCCGGCATAAGCGAATGTGTTGAAGCAGTTCAAAAGCTTCTCGAGTGAAAATTGGGTGCAAAGCAGCGAACCTTTTCGAATACTGTGACATCGTCGTATTTCGTGATGCAGAAGAAATTGATGATGCAAAATGATATGAGGAAGAGGATGACAGAGAAGATAGCAGCCACTACCACCGGGCCGAAGTAGTCGAGTACATCGAATTCCTGCTTCGCCATTCCTGTAAAACGTTTCATTGCATTGATAAGAAGGAGTCCTTTAGTGTGACAGGAATGGGAGCGTGGTGGGAACAACAGAGAGCGCTCCATGGAATCTCCGGAGGGGCCAAATGGAAAGGGGGCTTGTGCTCTGCAAATGAAAAAATTCCCGCTAAATTTCAGTCGACTATTTTGGGGCTTTGCAAACTAGAGAGCGAAGCTCTGTCGAACGATTTCTCATAGAAGATAAGCGTTGCGAATCGCAGACGATGGCGGCGAGTTTTAACTTCCGAAGGTTGATTGTCGCTGGAGGTCTTTCGATTCGCTAGAGAAAGGGACGCAGTAAATACGGAATCGTTAGCGCTGTTACTCGTTCGTCTTGAAATCAAGGGCTGCTAATCATGGATTGGGAGACAGGAATAGGGCCCTTCAGCGGAGTCCAATTAAAATATGCAGGTAATTCGGCGCTCGCCGCATGTCGTTTGCATTAAGGCAGCGGTTGCTTATGTAATGTTACACTGTAGGGCGCGAGTATCTGCGATGTCTAATTGTCCGGTGGGTCGACGGGTCGAGATATTGGCTAGACCGCCGAGTTCTCGTGATCCAATGGCTCGCTCCAGGAGTAAGCTCTTGAAACGCGGAGGTTATTAAAATCATCACCAGGTGACACAGCGGGGCTGCTGCAGCCTTGCCGCGGATGTTGAACCCATTGAGAGTAACGTGCGTGTGCCGTCACTGAAACCACGACTCAAAAGAGATTAATGAGGATAGCGAGAGGGAGCGACGGTGCTGAATGGTGTCACTTCACAACGAGAGGCAGTTCTTAGCGGGCTGGTGTCCATAAGTTATCTGGAGCAGCACTACTCCTATGCATTATGTAAGTTAGCTTCTCTCTACGACACGATCCTACATAAAGTGTCCTAACAAATTGGTGGCTCTGTTTGGATAGCAATAAAAATGCTATTCTTCCAGGTACAATGAGGTCTTCTAGAGGGTCATAAAATCCAGAAATGTGAATGTCCCATGAACTTGCCTGGAATACCGCAATGTTTCCACTTGGTTGTGTGCAGAAGTTACTCTACGATATTTAACTACGACTTCACCTCAATGCTTACAAAAATGGTGAGCTTCCATGGACAAGAAACGTTTGGCAATGGACTACTCAAACGCATAATTTCTCTAGCTTATAGCTTTTAATAGGTAAATGCATGTGTTCTCATAATAGGAACATGTTTAATCTTCAACTAGATGTGATACTATTAGGTTGTAACGAATTAAATGGCACTGGCTCGCGCCATTTTTTGGCGCGTCTTTACGCGTTTGATCAAGAACAAACCGTAACATGTGGCATATCATTTAGAAGCGCAAACTTTGCTCTACCGGCGAGTGCCAAATTTTCTATGTAAAAGTGGGAACACTTTAGAGTTTTATTGACTTTTTTGCATATGGACAAAAGAGTAATCAGAGGCATTTACTTGTATGAATTCAAGCTGGGCACTACAGCTAAGGAGGAGGACGAGAAGATCAACGACGCATTCGGTCAAGGATGTTCCACAATTCGGACGGCGTATCGTTGGTATCAGAAGTTCCGGAATGGAGATGAGAGCTTGGAAGAACATGAAGGTCGTGGGAGGCATAGTGATGTTGATGAGGACAAGCTGAGAGATGTGGTAGAGGAGGATCCACACAATGGTACCAGGGAGATAGCGAAGGTTCTTAGCGTCAGTCGCAACACAGCTGCCCGGCATCTGAAGGAAATTGGAAAGACCAAAAAGCTGGAAAGATGGGCGCCTCACGAGCTGTCTGAGGAGCAAAGAAACCGGCGATATGAGATCTCGTCCGCACTGCTTCTACGGAACGAAACGGACCCATTCCTTGATCGCATCGTAACCTGTGACGAGAAATGGATAATGTACGACAACAGGCGACGATCGGCACAGTGGGTGGACAGCGATGAGAGCCCCAAGGTTTTTGCGAAGCCGGAATTGCACCAAAAGAAAGTAATGGTGACAGTATGGTGGTGTTCGCTGGGAATTATTCACCACTGCTTCCTTCCTCCCAGTGAATCCATCACGGCAGAGAAGTAGTCATTGAAATTGAAGAAATGATGAAAAAGTTCAAGGATATCCGGCCGGCCTTGGTAAACCGAAGGCGAGTTCTCCTTCTGCACGACAATGCTCGCCCCCATGTAGCACGAATGACGTTGCAGAAATTAAATGAGCTGGGCATTGAAACTCTACCACATCCTCCGTTTTCTCCCGACCTCTCCCCAACAGAATACCATTTCTTCAAGCATCTTGGCGACTTCTTGGTAGGGAAAATATTCAAATGCCAACAGGATGCCGAAAGTGCCTTCGAAGATTTCGTCAACTCCAGAACTTCTGATTTTTATGCTACTGGGATAAAAAAGCTTGTGTCACGTTGGCAAAGATGTGTAGAATCAGATCAGATGGTTTTTATTTCGATTAATAAACTTGTCTACAAGCCGAGATATTAACTGTTTAAATTTACAGTGGTTCAGTGCCATTTATTTCGTTACAACCTAATAATATGGAAGATATGGCTCCTTTCAACTAGATCGGCTCTCATTGTGGTTTAAACCTGCAAGGCATTCCAAACGACATGCTATCTCACATTCTCATTGAAAACTTACTCCAAGCGCTTGGCCACAAAGTGTCACAGTCGCAGGACAAAGCGTCAATGAATAACAACTGAATGACATTCCCCAATCAGAATACAAGGTGAACCTTAATGTACCGTGAGTGCAGTGAGGGAGTCCTGTGAATAAACGGGATCTCGAGAAATGGGATTGACGTTTGACGCACTGCTATGCGATGAGGCAGGTGGCTGTAGCGTGGATTACGATTAGTTGCAGGAGACGAACAACTTCTGGGGTCGGTCTGCCAACTGAGCTGAAGCTGAACAGTCGAGTCGATCGATCTGGTGCCGGTGACGAAGATGTTTTGCCTCGAGTAGGAATGCGCTGTTGTAGGCGTTAGGTGAAGCCAGTGAAGTCGACAACAGCACAAACACCAGTCGCATTTGGTTCCAGAGATAGTGGGCTACTTCACCCCAAGACAAAGAGTATTCTAAATTTAGACGTGGAACAAAATTGGAAAAGTCGGGGGAGAGGGGAAAGGGAGAGCTCAGTGCTTCAGTTCTTTTAAGGCATGGACTACAACAGAACCACATTATTGGAAGCAAAGTAAGCATAACAAGAGACACTGCAAAGTAGTGCATAGAGCCGTCGGGATTCGGACCGACCAGACAAACCAACTTTTGAAATAATTGAAGAAATACAATGAAATGTGAACAAAATTCATTTCCACAGGTGTGAGCTCCCAGAAAGAAACGTTAGAAGTAACCTGAAGCTCCGACGAACGTACTACCCTTCCTCTTCTATCTTTCGCGAACAGTAAACCGATTAAAAGGTCTGTAAAGAGAATCTCTGCAAGAATTTCGGATTAGTTGAATATTCCTTCGTCTTCGTAGATTTGGTAAGTCGAGTCGTAAGTTCGATTGTATGCATTCATCATTTTTTCAAAGGCATGTAAAGCAAATCAAATCTTAATTTACTCGTTACAGGCCAACCGGAAGGGTTGTGTGCTTTAGATTTTTTGATGGATTTAACAAGCGGTCTTTGGTGTGCAAGTGCCGTCTCGGTGACACAGAATTCTGTTTCAGCAAGTTCAATGAACGTGAGATACATGGCTTATTCCCACAGTACATACATCTCGCACCCACAAAACCGCATTTCGCATGAGGGCAAACGAAAAGACACAAATCTGATGGATTACAGAAGGACGTAAGATCACCTGACAGAGACTGAATTCACCACATCTTCGAGAGCAGATATTTTCAGTTGATGAGAAATCAGTTCATCGTTTATTGCCTGCTCCACTAGAAGTACAGTATAGTATCTTGCAATGAGCACATACGCGTTGGTGTGGTCATCCATCTGAACACATTCCTGCTTGATTTCTTCGTACGTACTTTACTTGATCATCACTTGATATGCATTTAGCGTTGGTTTGCTTCTAATGGTTCTAGGAGATGACATTCTCACGACACTGGATGATGGCGGATGTGGCGAATGGATGCAGCGTTTCGAGCACAGCTTGCTGTTCAAGATAGGAGGGGCAGACATTGTTGCAACGGATCGTCGCGTCTCTGCCGCTTTTAACAGCGTTCGGCGGCAGACTCGGGGTTTTCCTACCTATCCTCTCGCGCGACGGTGGAGCACTGAGCCGTTCCAGGGCTACGTGTTGACCCAGTGTAGGGCCGGAAACAGAGTCTTGCGGCATCGTACCGCGATCTCGTCCATCTCGCTCCTATCGAGGTGGGACCCTCACTGTGGTGGGAGCTGTGCCGCGGTCGAGTCGTCGCGGTGCCGCATGCCGCGACGTGCTGCGAATGCAGCCGTTGTCGGAGGCATTCTGCCGCAGTACCAGACACTCCGCTGAAGGGAGTGGTCCACTTTAAACCGTCCCGGCTGCTGGGTAGGACTGGAAAATTCTGTTCTTTGAAATTTGATGATTTCTTAGGACGCTCTCATTCGTCGCTACCGAAAAAGGACGATGATGGCATTGCACCTTATAAAGCGGTTCCTCTAGAAAGCGCCACAGTATGCAGCACTGCGTACAGTAATCCCATTGCGGTATTTCGTCGGTCAAAAGCAGTCAGGTTAATCGCAGCTTGGCGACATGCCGCAAAACTCTGCTTCCGAGCTAAGAGGCCTACGTTCTGTAGGGAATGGTACGAAAAAAGAGCGTCGCCCTTCGAAATCTGTTTTCCGTCCTGCTATGATCTTATTTCCGCGATTATTTATCCTTCGAATGGATAATGCTGTTGCCCAGGTTCAAGAGCGTACCTCTGGTTCTCTTATTGTGCCATCTACCTCTGTGGGCGTAGTGAACTGCACAGGTAAGACACCAAAACCCCCACTGAAGCACCAGTGATAGGTGAAGAAATTGACCACGCGCTGCAGTAGCCAGGCGGCCAGCGCTTCTCGAGGAACAAAGCCAAACGATTAACCTCGGTTAAGTCTTGGTTAAGCAGGTCTACTCAATTTCTCTATTGCTGACGGCACTAAAGCGTTAGTGTAAGCGAGGTCTAACTGTGGAAGACGAGTTGATGTATGTGCCATTTGCTCGTGTCGAGAATGGGATCCAGTGGCATGGTGTTGATGGTATCTTCACTAGTGACTTAAGAGCTTCACGTTGTGGCAGACGAAGTTCTTGAATCAACAGAAAAGTATTGCTAAATGTCAAAGGAAGTATTCAACTGTCGTGGAAAAGTTTTTAGAAGATACGCTCTTGAGATAGTGAAGCGGTTGGAGGCGACCTCTGAGGCCTCGTCGAACCCACGGTCGATAAAAGAAACAGGTTGTGCCGATGTGCCGATCGGGAAGCGTCGGTGCGGAATTGCGCCGCGGTATGTGAAAAGGCAAGCTCTAGTCTGGAGGCAACTAGCTATTGGCCAGCAGCGAACAAGTCTTTCAGACCAAAGTGAAAGTTCCTGAAGTTCCTGAAGTCCTCAGTGCCCTAGAGATTAATTCGGCGATTTTTTCCATATTTGAGAGCGTAGGAAGGTAAGATTCTCACAGCAGTGCGGGGACTTGTAAGGACGCTGTTTAGGTTAGTATGCAAACTGTATAGACGGCTTATCCCGAACTTTAAAATGTTGTTTTCGTTTACTATAACTTGTACCATCTATATGCGGTTGTGTCACAGAACGAGGAATGGACAGGGAATGTTGACGCAATCACGTGCAACCCTGGGAGTGTTGAATACCGATGCGCCCTGTACTGCCGACACTACGCCACAGTTCATCAGTGTCGCAATGTTATTTGCCTTGAAGTGTCCTTTGCCGCCCTTTAAACTGAGGCCCACTATGAAAGGAGGTCTCTGCCAGCTCGTAAGCGGCTCCAAACATAGCAGTGCCACATATACCCGCTATATATGATGAACCTAGGACACTCCAGCGTGAATGTGAAGGGGCGATAAGTGTAATCACCTTCGTCCCGCGTCCAATTTCTCTATAAACGGGCATTGACCGGTGACGTCTATGTCGAGATCGCCACTCAGCGGACCGCACAACTAGAACGAGACGCTTCGTTCGCACTCGAAACCGTTCACCGTACAGCGATTGTGTTTGAATGAACGCAAGTATCGTAAGGATTACGCAGTAAAGCGAGATTTGCGGGAAGCCGAGTGCTTTTAGTCGAAAAGATTCCTAGGTGAAAAATGCGATCAAACGAGAACTTCGAGTAGAATGTTGAGGCTTTCAGGCTATCAGAATTCTCTTCGAGTCGAGTCAGTTTTGTCGCCGAATTCAGTTTACTAGGTGTTGCACGTTTCGGTTACTATTAGTGTCGTTTCGGATACTATAAGTGTTTTATCTAAACTGATATTTCCACTTCCATATTACATTCATACAGTACCGCCGCTTCAACCAAATAGCGTTTGCGACGCAAAAACGCGTTTTTTGCGTCGCTTCATGATAACTTTTTTCGAAGCGAAGATTTCCTCATAAAAATTTGCAGCGGCTTTTACAATTATCCATTCTGTCATATGGCATGCGATTGTCACTTTCAATTGCGAACCTGAAATCCAGTATTAAACTTAGGCAGCCGTTTAATTACCTTGACCTGACCCGTTATCGCCGTCGAGTCTCGCTTAATTATGTCCTTGGACAGAAGTAGCTTTTGCCAATTGAATTTTAAAAGCTTCAAGATTAAATTAAAAAAATATTTTACTATGTACACTGGCTTTCCCTCGTTTTGACGACCCGTATTGCACCAAATTTGCATATGAAATATTCACTCCACGATTTCCCCCAGATTGGGTCGGTAGAATCTCCCATTTCGTAGGAGATATTTCCGCAGTGCTGTTGCTACACAAACTCTAGTAATCGCGCGTTTTGTCATCCTTGATGCGCATCTTGCTATTCGACGTATATGGCTTATCATGGCTAAAGAAACCCTATTTGCCACTACCCAAACTTATGAATCTTCGAACTCCACGTGGCAAGGACGCGGGCTAGCAAAATTAGAAGTGACGATCTATGCCACGAGTTCGTGCACCACTTCGAATATGGGGTTAGCGTGTCCAGCACTGGGTGGAGTCTCTCTGCAGTAAGTACTGCGACGCTAGCGGTTCGTGCTTGATAGAATTAACGCGTTAAAAGTGCGACTTTCTCCAAAGACGTGGTGGATATTTTGCATTATTTTTTGCCCAAACTTCGCAAACCGATTTCTTATATACAATAGAGGGTATCTTTGTTGTTTACAAGAAAATCATTTCAACTTGTCTAATAGTGCTGTCTAATGAGCGACTCAGCATCGGAGCCGACGCGGCAGCCAAAGACGCTTACTGTTCTGACCTCGCATCTGCCCTAAGGAGACTTGTCACTTGCCAAACCTATCCCTAGGCGAAGAAGTAGTGGATGCTCTTCCTCCACTGCACAAAACAATCTATTCAGTAGTAACAGTCCTTACGAACTTGGCTAAAATTGCGCCTTTAATAAACCTCTGTTTTCGTACTTGAACTTCATCGCTTTACTCGTCAGTCTGCTCTTTCTGAATTTATTCATTTTTTTACACTTCACCTCAGAAACACCTCCCAACTTATTTACGCGACTACCTGTCTAAACCAGAAATGGGTGAAGCCATTCGAAATCGGTTGGTTTATCGATAACAGTTACCTGTTTTGAAGCGCTGACCATCATCTTCGCGTGTTTCACGCATTGAAAGGTTTCCTCCGAATAATGAATCAATAGTGCCTTTAAAGATAGGATCGGTTCTCCTCCGTGCTCTGTGCGAACAAAATGAACAGAGAGAACATACAGGACACGTCCTTTCATATGTCATAGCATAATATTACTACGGTATTGTATTAGTAATCAGTGTAGTATTAGTAATCAATTTTTTAAATTCTTCGTAGAAAGTGCTGAGAGAAAACTACACACTCCAGCAGGCCAATTTAATATGAATTCTTCTCCAAACTGTGTTGGAGTGATGTTTCCTGCGTTTTCCGAAGACCTTCTCCATTTGTTCTCTTTCATCCAACACCCTTTTGGGCGCTAAGCGGCTCGGACGGGGGGGGGGGTCACCATAAAAGGCAGCCCTGTTCGCCGATCTGTGTTGAGTTGAAAATTTCGAAGTTGAAAATTTTACAAAGTTGAGACAGCTCTGTTGGGTTCCACCCAATGGTGAAGTGAGGTAGGCCATTTCTGATGTAATTTGGCATTCATGTGCGTCCCTACCAAGGCGGATAACTAACCAGTGCAGGATGACACCCGCCGCCTTCCCCCTCCCCTCCCCCCCCCCCCGCTTTGTTCCTTTGCCGGAAATTCGCAACTGCTCATGTTTGGGTTTTCCTTGGAAACAGGCTTCTAGCTCCTGGACTTCATCAAAAAATTTGTAAGCATCTAGAATTTCCGAACTAATTAAAAGCCAGTAATTGCTCAAAATATGAAAGCTATCTGAGAAACGAATGAACTTGAGCAGTCTTGTTCGCCAATTCGATCAGGTGTGATAAAGTTATAGCCGTGTGAAGAGTTTGTTTAAGACAACATAAAAAGAAACACTATAACTTATTAGGTTCTGTACTCGACTTGTTCTGTTTAGTTTTCTAGAGCGCACAAATACGTGCAATGATAAATGATAAATGACGCAAGGTGTCCAAAGAATCCAAAGACATCGGTTCTTATAACACTACAGTACCGCCGCTAAACATTCAACCAAACGACGTTGCGACGCAAAAACGCGTTTTTTGCGTCGCATCATGATAACTTTCTCCAAAGTGAAGCCTTTTTCGCCAAAATTTACAAGGGATAATGCCATCATCCTGCCTACCTCTGGGCATGCGACCGCCATTAGAAACTGGTGGAAGCCTGAAAACCAGTGCCGCAATTAAGGAGGGTCCTAATTACTGTGACCCGACCCAACACCGTCGCCGAGTCTCGCCTAATTATGTCCCCAGGCATAGTTACTGCTGTCCAGTTGAATTTTAAAATTCTTAAACCTGATTAAATTTTATTTTCCTGTCGCTTATGATCTTGCCCTGGCTGCGACGATTCATTTGGTACCAAACACCGCCGGAAGATATGCACTGAGAGTGCTGCTTCAACCGATTTTCGTTTATTTCAACGGAAGAAATCTCAGTCTACAACCCGTACTGTAACTTACTATCCACTCATCTTTAAGGAATGAAAATGACATAGAAATTTAGGTTTTCAGTTGATTTTGGGCATTTGCGTAATGATTGCAGTTTGTCAAAACTGCAAGCGAGTCTTGGTAGAAAGCACTCTCTATCGCCGATTTTAGCTGCGAATATCAATGTACTAAGCGGATGAATTAGTCTAAAAAATATGTTGACTTACCATACACAACGTAGAGACTCCAAGTATCAAATGTCGTGAAGCCAGGTGATCAGATGGCAGGTTTTCAGCTGATTAAAGTGACGACTTCTTTCAGAAGGGCGACTGAGCTTCTAAAGCGTTTCATGTCCAGTCCTCGCAGAAGAGAGATGGAAAGTCCAGTATTGTAGTTATGCAACAATTCGCTAAATATCTTCAATCAGTTCGGACGCCAATATTTGGGCGCACCAGATCCAGCTCTGATGTAGAGACGTCTTCGATAATAATTGCGCTGACCTGACATGCCCTACAGAGACAGTGCACTCGGCTAAATGACCAACGAATCGCTCATTTCTCTTTCTCGCAATTACGGACCGGTTTACTTTAAGCAGCTCACCATTATCGATCCAGGTTGCCAAATCCTGACGAGTTTGTCGGTTTTCCGGATTGCGTAGATCGCATTGATTCCGTAGTTCTTTAAAAATTTCCTCCAATCACCAGGGTTTCCAAAAATATATGTATATATATATTGTTCTATTTTAACGTTGAGTTAGACACTTTTGAAATCAAACCGGACACTTTCTAATCAAAATGGACACTTTCCGAAGCAAATTGGACACTCTTCTAAATGTAAGCTAGAGTAAGAGTTCCTTACTAAGAGTGGTAATGCTAATTAGCTAGAAGCTGACCTGATATACTATTTCT
>OX377203.1:62339190-62574813 GCA_947396885.1 Heligmosomoides polygyrus polygyrus
GTCACTGCCCAGTACTGCAGCGCTGCATCAGCAAACAGCCAAAGGCGAAGAAATATATAAAATAGAAAATAATAATAATATAATATATAATATAACTCAGGGCCGTAGGCTACCATCGGAAACGTACAGAGCGAGTCATCGATTGTTTGCACACATAACTGTCGTAGTATCAATGCGGCCGCTCAGTTATCAGCTTTAATCGAGGAGGCAAAACGAAAGCATATATATGTGTATATATAAATAAATAAATAAATAAATATATATAAAAGCTTGTCCCATACTCCTTGCAGTTTTTTTAAACGATTCACTGCAGATTTCGCCGGCGGCTCTTGCATTTCGAAAAAGAATGATTGCTCTGTCAGAACATGTAATTGCATTTCTTTCTTCATCATGAACTTTTTCAATTTTAGGTCGTGAAGTGAAAGTGAAAAGTGAAAAAGTAGCCATTTGCGCACTTGTTCTCCCCGTTTATGTTTGTAGTTTTTTTGCGCAGTGTTTATAGCACCTGGAAGACAATGTTCCGTACTACAAGAATATGTGTTGGTCCTACTTTCTCACCTGTCCTTTATTGATTTTCAGGCCATCAAATTGGGAATTCCGACTTTTCCGTCCGAATTTTTACCAAAACTTCGGTTCTGTGGTTGGACTTTTTTGCTTGGTGTTATATGTCGTTTGGAGGAGGATGTTTTGCTTAGTAAGAATTTGTGTCGCGTTTATTGGCTCATGCTGATTTCTCTCACCAACTGAAGAAGGAGAAGGAGTTGTTGGTGAAGACGATTTTTCTCTTTTTGGCATTTTGTTGATATTTAATAGAAATCGTCAAACGCGACACAAGTTCTTCTAGAGCAAGACATTTTCTTTCAAATGACATATAACACCAACTCAAAAGTCCAACCACAGAGCAGGAGCTGTCGGCAAAAATAACCATCCTCCTTCGGACGTCCCAATTTGATGACCTAAAAATCAATAAAAGGCAAATGAGCAAATAGCACTAACACATATTCTTGTAGTACAAAACATTTTCTTCCAAATGCTGTAAAAAACTGCTCAAAAATTACAAACCTAAGCGTAGAGAACAAGTGCGCAAATGGCTACTTTTTCACTTTTTCACTTTTCACTTAAACGACCTAAAAATGCCAAAGTTCATAATGAAAAAAGAAATGCAATGCATATTCTGATAGAGCAAATCACTATCTTTCGAAGACTGTGCAGCGCTATGCAAGGGACCGCCGGCGAAATCTGCAGTGAATCGTTGAAAAAAACTGCAAGGATTTATGGGACAACCTAATATATATGTATATACATATATGTATATATGCATATATATAAATAGAAACCCTTGGTCGTATAACGTCCTTCTCAGTTTTAGCGAACCACCACCTAGTAGAGTTATACGCTCACGATAGCTGAGGAGAAATTGACCGTTTCTTGCGAATATCTCTTTTGTGAATCTTTTTTGAACGTCTTCAATATTACTAATGTACTCAACTCGAGAAGGAGACCACAACGGCGTACAATACTCCAGGACTGGCCTTGCATAAGTCAAGAAAAGTTTAAAAAGTGTTTCCTTATTTCGTGTTTTGAAAACCCGCTGGATAAAGTTTGACTTTGCACACGCTAAAGACACAATCTTCTCAATGTACTCCTCGTACGAAAGCCTGTCGTTGTACGTAACACTGAGATCTTGTACTGACTTTTTGATGACTAAACGGTAGTGGCCGAGGTAAAAAGAGCAGTTGCTCGAAATAGTGAAAACAAACAGGAAAACAAAATACGGAAAAGAAGGGAATACTGAAGCATGTCTCGAAATTAATTCTGATATAAATAAACACTGGGCGCGTGTGCCGCGGCCGGAGCAGCCGGCTATTGCGTGCACCTGGTACCAGGTTCTTGGTTTGGATTTCCCGCCTAGGCCAACCAAGCCTTCCATCTATCCGGGGTCGGTGAATTGGTTCCAGACTTGTCTGGGAAGGATGGAGTGCTGACTTGTTCATTGGCTGGCCACCACAAGTCATTTTATGGCCATATACGCATTCAAATCGTTTCCTTGATATACCGTAGAAGTAGAATGCGTGGCGCTATAAATAAACATTGATATTTAACGAAAACAAACAACGCCTCAAAAGTTGCCTTAAAGGTTATTTAGGGAGAAAAATCCTGGCTCATTCGATAGAGATCGAAATTCTAATGCAAGGGATGGTAGTGTTCACATCAGTAGCCTGGCAGCATGCCTCGCAGTTAATTCTAATATAAATAAAAACTAACATTTGATGAAAGTTAAACAGCGTCTGAAAAAACCGTTATAAGGGTTATTGAGGCAAGACTTTTTCCTGGCTCATTCGACAGAGCCTGAAATTCTAATATAGGAGGTGGTAGGGTTCCCTAAATTTTCCCAAGTATCCCTATGTATCCTATATCCCTATATTGAATGTATTCATACCAAATCTGGTCGATATGCGGGCTACTGTGCTCAGCCAGGTCACCATCGCGTCCGCGGCGAGGAGTGTCTGGCTGAGTGCGAAGCGGCGGGTGTCACGGCGCGACGCTCAACGCTAATTGGCTCCGCAAGCACTGTCCCGCATCTTTGCCAGTCCGCTTTCAGGCAGAACGTCACTCACCCCTACGGCCACGACTTTAGCGGGGACGAAGACAGCGTCCATAAGATAGGCCTTCAGTTGGAAGTGTCGGGAAACCGCCGCAGAGGACGCCCAAAGCTGGTCAGATACGTTGGACAAGAACGTAACTGGGATCCACCCTGATTAAGTGCAGAATCGAGGCTTCACGACTGGAATTTTCGTAAACTTTGGGATTTGTTTATGATGATAAGCTCGACTTTTCAAAACATCGAAAACCTATTGGAAATGATTAATGAAACCGTTTCAAATTTTCGAAGGATTGCCAACTAAGAATAAAAGAGTGATGATGATGGCACATAAGATGTATGTCAGGCCAATTCTTGAATTTGGTTTTGCAGTTTTTTCTCTTGGCAAAAAGAAAAATGTTGTGCTGCTCGAAGCGATCCAAAGAAAGTTTACTAGAAGAGCGGTGATTACAGCAGGTGGTTTTTGCGCTCCACAATTCCTCGGGCTAGTATAAGGAATAGCTATTTAGGACTACATACTCTGGAATCACGTCGCAAGCTTCGAGATGTTTGTATCGTCTTCAAATTGCTGAATGGAAGATTTAAGAGTAGTATCTCGAAATCTTTTTCTGTGTTTCCATCTCGTGGTGGACAACTACACTATTCTTTGAGGGGTCAAGGTCTAACCTTCAGGCCTTGTTCTTCGCGTGTAGAGCGCCATCACCCTTATTAAGCTTAAGATCGGAGTAACTGCCTCCTCGCAGTCATTTGTTGTGTTCAGGAGTATGGCAAAACGTATTCTGCTGTTTTAGCTAAGGTGTATCAGAGTTGCATGTTGTATGCTGGCTTCTTTTATAAGTTCTCTTTATATTTGTTCCTATATTCCCCGACGTTTGTCTTATATGCACGTAGAAATAAATAAATAAATATATATAATAAAAAATAATATGATGCTACATGATGTTTTGTTGCGATCAAAACTCTTGCACCAGGCGGGACCCGAACCCACATCTTCTGCATTTCGGGCAGCGATGTTCGCCTTAGGCCCCTGTTATACTCCCGCGGGAGCTTCCGCGGGACGTCCGCGGACGGACGGTGCACCGCGGATGGTCGTCGTCGTCCCGGGGCGGCTAGCGTCGCATCGGAGAGCGTGCAGTGCACCGCGGACGGCTGCCCTCCCGCGGGCGGGAAGTATAACACCCCTCTCGTCGTCTGTCGGCGGCGATCCGCGGACGGCGGGCGTGGCGGGCCGCGACAAGTGGCCCGGCGCCGGGTCCCGACGCGATTTCCGCCCATCCGAGGAAGCTCCCGCGGGAGTATAACAGGGGCCTTAGGTCTGTGTTATACTCCCGCGGGAGCATCCGCGAAACGTCCGCGGACGAAGGGTGCACCGCGATCGGCGGGCGTGGCGGGCGCGGCGATTGGCCAGGTGAGGGATCTCGGCGCGATTCCCGCCCTTCCGCGGATGCTCCCGCGGGAGTATAACTCAGGTCTTACACCACCGCACGTAACAACCGCGATAATCTCGAGGTCCGTCAGGACCCACCCGTGAATCAGCAACAAAACATCCTGCAACAACATATAGCCTCTCTACCAGCTCCAGGCTTAAGCAAATGTGTTAAAAAATAATAAATAAATAAACAGAAGAGCGGAACCCGCTATGATTCGGGAAAAATGCAGAAGAAGAAGAATGCAAATCAATCAACAATGTGATTTTCGTTCTTAGTCACCACGGTGGTCTACCTAATGGCAGGTCAGCGACTATTTTTCAGATCTGTGGAGACTTGGAGTCGGCGATCGCAGGACTTAAGTCTTCAAACTTTGTGAAGCTTTTCTTAGCCTAGAAAGAGTTGAGGAACGGAACAAGGGGTGATATGATAGGGCTGTGACAGTAGAATATGGTGGATGGGGTACGTTCTCCCAGCACAGCTCCTCGACTTTTTGGTGGGTCGCTTTAAGCCCTACGCAAACTTTTGCGGCAATGCGGCAGCCCTATCTTTAAGCATAGGGCAGAGACCAGAATCGCCGCGCGAGACAAAACTACCCAGTCCAGACTGCCGCTGATGTGCCGCCTGCGCAGCAGGCGCGGTGTCGCCAAAGCGGCGGCAGCTGCCGCAAACGAGGCAACGGCAGTAATACATCGAGGCATTATTGCCGCTGCAGCCGCTTTGCTGCCGACAATTTCTGTCTGGGCTCTAGCTGATCTAGAATGGGAACTGATATTGATAATGGTAATGATAATGAAACCGCTTTCGCGATGTATTGGGGGCAATGCTGAATATGAGTGCCGCCTAAGCGGCAGTTTTGCCTCCTGCGAGGTGGTTTTGTTGCATGCTGAGTGCCGCGTTGCCGCAAAAGTGTGCGTAGGGCTTTAGCTACGTGGGGTTGTCATCTCGCTATCATGAGGATGGTGCAGTGAATGTCGTTTCAACCGCATTACCCGAACAGCTTCCACGTGTTTTGGGAGCTGAGTGGCGTAGACGACAACGGTGACCGCTTGACGTTGCGGGAGCGGCTCGAAGAACAGCATTATCTCCTAGTCCCAGAAGCACACAGAAGGACCCCTTTGAGGTGGACGTTGAACATTGTTAGCGTAAGCGGCTCTTTTTCTCGAGGTTGCCAAACGGCACGGTGTGCGTTGGTGGCCCTCATATCATACTAATAAGGAAAGACTGACAGATGGATACGTGGGTGAACCGCATGCTGTTGGTCTATACATGCGGGATCCATCAAGTTAGCACTTTTCAATAGCCAGAGTTTGGAGGCCGCTGACGACTGCCGATTGGGTACATCCGAATCAGGGGTGCACATTTAACGGTTAACGATTTAACGAATTTAACGAATTAACGGCATTTTCCGTTAAAATCCGGCTTAACGACTTAACAAATTTTTAGAAATTTAACGGAATTTTTAACGGACCTTTTTTCAGTAGGTTTATCACTTTCCCCTCTGTCTTCACTAATATTGCGGGCCTCATCCTCCCAATTAGGATATTCATGCAAAACTATTGAAATCAGCAAGAATATTTTAAAGTTTTTTAGCCATTCTCATGCCTTCTATGGCGCATTTGGATTTTTGGAAATAATACAATTGGAACTAGAAATGCTCTTCACCGAGCCACCAAGCACGTCAACAAATCCACAAAGTTAGTGGTCTGACCTCCTCGTAAGATATGCTTATCCTCATTTTGGGTCGTGTCACACACTCCCTCGCGGCCAAAAGGGTGTGACACATGTGTCACACCCTTTCGGCCGCGTGGGACTGTGTGACACGATGTCGTCAGGCTTTAGTTGTATTTTTGTTAGCTCTTTCGGTACTTGGTGGGCTGGTTCCCGCATCGAGATTGTAGACGTTCGTATAACAGTCACACAAAACGGTTTCGTAAAGAACCAGGAAATTTCGGGGTCTGTCTTATCTTACATTCTAAGATGCCTTGTCGATGTGGGCACCAGCCCACTAAGTACCGTTGTGTTGATTGATAATCCCATACCTGGTGTATTCCACACCACGAAGGTAATTTGTTGCCGAAGGTTTGCTTATTTTACTGCCCACACCTTGTTGATAATGAATTGTTTAGGTTACATTGTAGTGTTATACTCCATTCCTTGAACTTTAGTTGTTGATCTGCTGAAGTTGGATGGAACATATGACATTTTCCTTGGTTTTTGAATTGAAATAAAAGTTTGCAGCTAATTGTATTTTTAACAAAATTTAACGATTTACCGGAAATTTAAAGAAAAATTTCCGTTAAAAAATTCGTTAAAATAATTTATCGCACAAAACTTCGTGTGCACCCCTGATCCGAATCTTGCCGAAAGACAGCGGTTGACAGCCTCCGGATCTCCTTGACAGCGTCGAAATCGCCGGAGTCTTCCACTGCTTGGGGGCCCCGACCAAGGTTTGTCCTTGAAGTTGTTTGTTTAGTTTGCGAACCGATCGAGCTAGCGATTGGCGGTGATGATGGTACTGGCGCAATCAACCAATGCGCTGTCGATGTGGCGGACTGCTACCGTCGCTACAGTGCTGCGGCGCCACTCGTAAAAGATGACTGCCTGAGAATGCTCTTGAAAAAAAAAATTGACAAAGAAATTGACATTACACTAAAACCCATGGAAGAGCATGCTCGCTTACAATACCGCTCGCGCCGCACGGTCAAAAGTGGCCGAAAAAAACGCAAAAATAGCGTCGTAAAGCGTCGCATGATCATAACTCCTTCACTTTTAGGTTTTTTGAAAAAGGTTGGCACATTCGATTTGTCTCTTCGAGATCTACACAAACGTGTGTAAAACTTTACCGGAACGCCCATATTTTTGCCGTGGGTGGTCCAAAATTGAATGGACGGGCGGTTAGAGCAGCTTATTTCCCAGGATATGCGTGCTTTCGGAGTATCTCAATCATGGCGTACGTCGCCAGTGCTCTGTCATGCCAGGAATGCCCCGAGAGTGCTCCGTGCACAATGCACACAGAACCTAACCTATCAATCGAGTGGGCGAGCGCATGTCCCCTGCGCTTCTATCTTCTCTCACTGGGAAATGCGAAATCCTCAAGACTCTTTCGAACCGTTTGGAGAAGGTTCTCAGAATTTTTCGGTCACCACACTCAGGATTAGTTCCAGTCTGTCCCAGCGAAACTTTTGTGTGCGCCGTGTGCAATGCGGACAAAGAAGAACCTTTCAATCGAGGGGGGGGGGCAGCTTGTAAACTGAGCGTTTGGAGAGCTTTGTCTGAAATTTGCAGCCGCCCTAGTCAGGAGTTGCTCTAAGGCTGTCCAGTGAGCCTTTGGAGTGCGCCGTGAACCATACAGATTCGCACCTTTCAATCGAGGGGGCGACCGCTCGCAATTTGCACTCACGGGCGTGTTCGGAGCGCAATAGCTCTGTCAAGTCGGAACCTTTCAGGTTGCAGCTAGTAGGTTTTGTAGGCAGTCGAGCGGTCTCTTAGTACGCTAAAGTAGAATGGTTTAGCCTGGGAGTGGGCAATGTTATAGGGGTGCGAAAATGCAGATGAGGCTTGTGTGATGTAAGATCCCAAACTCGCTCGGTCCAGCTGCACCGCGTGTGTTGTGTGAATGCACACAAATACCGCATTTGACGACACCGCCCTAGAAATGCACGGGGGGAGCCCGGTTTTCACACCGGCGAGGTCCACGCCCGCTGAGGCCACGCCTCCGCTCCTTTTGCTCCGCCCATTCAGGACAAGATGGCGGCGCACACTGCCATACATTAATTAGACGTCGCAAAGTGGAACATTTCCTACCTTCCTAGCTCTGCAGCTACTACTACGACTACTATCCTGCTATTATATTACTTCCACTACTAAAGCAACGCCATTGTGAGCGTGTGAATAACGGTAAGTTAGAAACCGCTTTCTGAAAGCAAAGTATTCTTTTTGTGAATTTTTTTGTGATCGCTTTTGCACATCCACTGCATTCGTTTGCTATTTCAATGAGGATTCTGTGCATATTTGACTGCACAGATCCTTTTTGATAAGCAAAACGATGCAGAAGTTTTTGTTTTGTTTTGAGAGATCTACTACATTGGTCCCATTTATTCTAGGTTTATCTTTTAATTGGAACCGTTATATTTATAAGCAACGGTGCCAAGTGCAAACCGAGAGAGGAGATCCATACTGTGTTTCTGCCTAAACGGTAAGCTCTACCCTGAAAGCAGCGAACCAATACCATTCCTCTGCATTTCTAATTTAGTGTAAGCGTACTTAACGTTCTTATTTCACTTTGACTCTTGGTGTTCTGATCATTTGACTGGGTGCCACCCCCTCCACTCCGCTCTAGACTTGCCCACAGTGCCATATGTTGGTTCCTCACTTAGACGTCGGTCCCCTGTATTGGAGTAATTGCTTGCTGGTCCTCTGTGCTCACCAGATGTCATCATGACCTGTGCCGCTCCTCGCACCTTTTACGGTCCCTCGCACCTACATTGGCTGCCCTCAAGAGATGCTTTAGGCGCTCTTGACAGACGTAAGAGCCGCCAAATGCTAGGTACCAAAGTCGTCGAAGAAGCTCACGGTTGGAAGAAGTCCAAATAACTTCTCCAAGTAGAGCACAAATGATCAGGGGTGGAGTGATGTGTGCACAGTTTTGTGTGCTGACTCCTTCGGTATCCTGCGACTCGACCTTTCGTTTTCTTCAAAAGTAAAGGGGTTTTCGAGCAACACGCCTCCCACCTCACAACAAATGGATAAGGATAAAGGATAAAGGACGGCGTTACTCAATCCCTTCTGGGATGCGCCAGCGCATTCTACTTCTACGGGATGTCGTGGAGGCGACATGAATGCGTATTTGGCCATACAATGACTTGCGGTGGCCAGCCGATGAACAAGTCAGCGCTTTATCCTTCCCAGACAAGTCTGGTACCAATTCACCGACCCCGGAGGGATGGAAGGCTTGGTTGGCCTGGGCGGGAAATCCGAACCAGGAACCTGGTATCGGGTGCACGCGACAGTCGCGCCTCCTCCGACTGCGCTACACGCGCCGACCTCACAACAAATAGATAAAAGAATTCGTTTGCCAGGCATTCAACAGCGAAGTAGACTACGGATTGCGTTTGTGAAGCCGCTGTAGGACCTGCGAATTTAAGCGATACCTTAACAGACATTCAAAGAGTGAGCGACTCCCTCTACCAATCCGTGGGCTTGAGATAGTACTGTGGCGGACTAGTTGGTCGATAGCTTGCGACTTGACCTTTTGTTTGCTTCGACAGAAAGAGTCCTTCGGACAACACCTCCCCCCCCCCCGTCAGGACCGCGACAAGGCCTGCGATGAAGTTAAAATATATTATAAATCATTTTCAAAAGTAAATGATTCGGCTGCTTCAAAAACTGTCTTCCGAACAACTCTCTCCTCCCTCCACAAGACGTGACAGGGCCCGTGACAAAGTTAAATGATAATTTTACAGCCATTTTAAACAGTAAACGACTTCTTCTTCCCGTTCAGCGGTCGCCATAGGACACCCTGGCCATATTCTTTTCTTCTTTAGAACTTTTTACTATCATTACATTAAAAACTGGTTTACTATTACAGATTAGTATAACGGAATATAGTAAGGCAAAATTTTTAAAAGCTGCTCTTATGAAGCCTATCCACTCTGTATATGTAGCTATTCATTTTCCAAAGTATCCATTCTCTACATGGCTAGAAGCAGGTTGTGAGAGTCTCTAACCGAACTGCTTAGTCTGCATAAACGTTAAAAAATCAATTGGTATCGGTTGCTCGGTCGATATCGTTTGCTGTCCGACGGCAAAAGCAGTCCTCCCATTCTGTAGTCATCCTCCCTTGCACCCCCCCCCCTTCCGCCTCCAATATCATCTTACCCATGTACCGGCAGAGAAACGCAGGATATTGAAAGAAAATACTGGTCCCTCTAGGCTCCCTTTACTGGTCACCTGGTCCTCCCTTCTTGTTACCCTTTACTTGTCTCCCTTTTATTGGTCCCCGTTCACTGGTCCCCTTAACGGGTATTCCTGCAATGGTCCCCCTCCACTGAACACCCTTTGCTACCTCTCCCCCACCCTCCTTACTGGTCCCCTTACTCTTCTGAATCCCTACGCAAGTTTAACGTCTTCGGCACGTTTCCGGAATCCTGGCGGCGACGTCTGCTGTATGCTGTAACTCGCGTCTAAATTGCCACAGGTAGCAACGAGTTTTCCGGGGAGTGACTGAACGAGTTGTCGCACCGTATGCATGCTGTCGTTGCGGGACCGGCCGCCGGCTGTGACGCGGTCGCAGTTCACAGGAACCTCGTCGAGTTGAGCTGTTCGGTGACTCGATCAACTGTGGGCATGTAAGTAGTAAACATTCCTTTCAGGTACAAAGTAGCGGTAAGATGTAGATAACTGGAGCTTTTAGTAGAAATAGCCACAGAGAGTACTAGAAAATGATCTCTAAAGCTGAAAACCAAGAAAATGCAGATTTCCGCCCTTGACTTCCGCTGTGCTTGCTTCTTCTTATTATGGTTATAAATACTTGCTGGGAGTGATGTGCATATGGTGAAGTGTTCAGTGGTGGTAAATATAATACAATGTCTACACACATTTAAGACCTATCTGTCGATGTAACTCCAAGTGGGCCTATGATTCTTAGGTTCCATCAAGGGAAAGATAGGGGTTTTGAGTACGGATTAAACGCGGGACAAGACTTCTGCTGAAACCGGTCTCCGACGTTCTTAAATAGATCCATATTTTATGTTTCTTTTTTACCTAAAGGTGGGAACGGAAAAGGGCCTTCTTCATCACTAAACGATTAGGATTTTTTAAACTCGATTTTGAAAAGATTTTTTTGTCGTGCTCCTTGAAGCTACAACGTTGCGGGTGATGCCAGCAAAGAAGGAGAGCGTTTGTTCCACTATTATTTGGAGAACTAGGCTATCTAATTTTCAGCTGCTCTTGTAAGTTTCGAACTAAGTTTTGGGGGCAGCATGAGGCAATTGAGATATCTGCTGTAAAAATGGTTCGTTAAAGCGAGTTAGGAAAATCGTTCAACTATCTGTTACAGAACCCGCCTTAAATGGGATTTCCACCATAAATAAAGTAATCCGGACTAGTGTATAGCAGACAGTTCCTCAAAACAACTATAACATATCATGTGCGCCATAGACACTTCTTTAGTTAAAGCGAGAAGAGAAGTTAATGCCCATCTTAACGGTGCAAACACTTGAGGAGTCGAACTTGCGGCCATCCGTGTTTTTAGGGAAATAGAGGTTTTCTATTATTTCCACCTCCATGCTCGTGTTGTAGTTACCCTTCATTCCCAGCATTCATATCCTTTTTAAATACAACTTACGCAGATTCCTGCTGAATACGAAACCCTTAAGAAATGCTCGCATATCAAGCAGTGTCGGCGAAATGAAGGTTGGTAAGTGTTCGACTATCTCTTAGCGGCTGTTCGGAGCAGGATTGTTGATTGTTGGGTCCCGCAACGACCGCCTGCACACGGTGCGATAACTCGTCCAGCCATGCCTCAGAAAACTCGTCGCCACCTGTGGCAATTTAGACGCGAGTCACGTTGTATTACAAATGTTCGCTGTGGTATCTTCGGCGGCACGTTAGGTTAAAGAGGTCGTCATAACACAGCCGCCAGATTGTTTGGGAATTCTTTGGGTGCAATCCCTATCGGGGGGGGGGGGTAGTTCATTTCAATCTTTGAAGTAATGCAACATGCACGGCAAGATATAAATATGCTTACCTTATAGAATGCCGTCCTTTCAATACTAAAAGCTTTCTAATTTGCTTTCCTAATCGAGGGGGGAGAAGAAGTAATGGAAACACAGTAAATTGTACAGAACCATAGAACAACTACTGTACTATAAAACCACAAAAACTCGTTAAACCGATCTTAATACCTTAATCATTTAGTGCATAGCGGTTTGCGATTTCTTTACAAAGCAAATAGAGTTTTGGGTCGCAACCGTGCTGCCGTGCATAATGCCCCCCCCCCCCCCCCTGCACCGTGCATAGTCCCATAATGAAATCTTTTTAATGTTTTAGCATAACGCTCGGACATTTCCCAGGGAGGGGATCAGGTAAGTTAAGGCATTCATATGTTGTATTGCATGTTGTATGTAGGCATATGGATTATGCAGAAGCCATCCGAATTACCCTACAACAGCTGACTGCCTAAATGATAAAAAAGGAGTTGGGTGCGGATTTAGACTGTTGAGAAAGCAGATCATCCTTAATCTTTTGTAAGGAAACGAATAACAAATAACACAGAATCAGGTGATCATGATTTTGCAAAGCATTCCTTTCGGTCAGTCAACCTTACTTCTGCTGTTTACACAGAGAGAAGTTCTCAAAACGGTGCAGCAACGGTTTCCTCGGTAGATGTTAAAAACGTAATTGGAACAGTTTCTTTCCCTTTGCTAGATGATGAGCATTTTTTTCTGGAAAGATACATTAGTTTGTTTCTGGAGAGCTGGTGTAATGTAAATGAGGCGCTTTCGCAATCATTCATAGTTTCAAGAACAAAGAAAATGTGTTTTATTCTTTAGGAATACAATACGAGATGTAACCATACATGTGTGGTGAATACATTGCTTGAACATCTTATCTCGAGCAGGAGGAAGCGAGCGGCTTGGGGAGCTTTCAAGGGCGTCGAAGAAGTCGCGAGGAAAACGAAGAACGTCCGACTCCGTGCCCACCTATTCGAGTCTAGCGTTCTTCCTGTCCTAGCATACGCCTCAGAGACCTGGGCTATACGAAAGCAGGATGAACACGCGATCAGCGTCGCGCAGCGTGTAGTCGAGAGGACGACGGTTGGAGTGACACGACTCACGCAAATGAGGGAAGGCCTCAGGAGTTCGGAGCTTCGCCAACATTAGATCAGAGATCGAGACACTGTCGCGTGGGCCAAGTTGTCGAAAATTAGGTGGATCGGTCACGTAATGCGCTTCGCAGACACCCGCTGGACGAGAACCGTTACCGACTGGGTTTCGCGGGATGTAAAGAGAACACAGGACACTCACCAACGCGTTGGTCGGATTTCTTCGTGAAAGCCGTGACCGACCGATACGATGCTCTTCGTGTCCCTCGAACGAGGAGGATCCCAATGGAGCACTCTGGCACGCGACAGGGATAAATGGAGATGCTGCTGGCGCCCGCTCTTAACTATGGGTGATTGTCGGCGAATTTATAGAAGCCGATCACCCACGTTTATGATGTAAGTTCATGATATGTTTACTGTTGGGCCAGGGTACTGATAGGGATCGTTTGTTGAGTGCCAGGATTAAGAAGAGTGTCATAGATGTCATCCAACGTACGTCGAGATTCAGAAGACGTGTGGCAGACATCGTCAGCGCGATATACTTATCTCGATTCTCGCTGGGTGATTACTTGCCACTAATAGATTCAAATGCATGGCACGAGCGACTCCGTCGTTGCCGTCGCGGACTATGAATAGGTCCAAAATGCCATTGATCGAAGGAAGTGCAACAAAGCAAAGCGAGATGGAAACGTAAAAACGTGGTCACCTAGTTTTTGATCAGTTGCTGCTCATTTCCTCGCCAAGGATTAAGGTCTTTGTTCTTTTTCCTTAGCAGTCCACACTCGCACGGAACTCCTTTCAACGCATATATTCCAACAGGGAAATTTTGAGAAGGGCAGTGTGAACGCATGGGTTCAAGCTCCTATGCGCTATTGTTTTCGCTGAAGTTCAACAACTATGAATTTGTTGTTGTTCAAAAATAACACTGTACAATTTCAACGTGCCGTAACCGTCCTCAGGGACATGAACTTTAAAAAATCAGTAATGTTACAGGCGTCGTTTCACTTGCATCCGGACTCAGAAGACGGGTCACAGGCGTCGAGCCACCTGCGTCGGGATTCAGAAGACGTGTCAGACGTCGCGCTACATGTGTCAAGATACAGAGGACATATTGCAAGCTTCGTGACACCACTTACTGATTTGTTGTGTGTTCTTTTACATCTTTCCTTGTTTAGAAATCGCTCTGGTTTATACAGGTTCATTATATAGGGCGTTCCAAAACAGAGGTTACTGCTTGATAACTTTGCGGCTAGTAAAGATAGTGAGGAAGTTGAAAGCTCATATGAAAGCGCAAGAAAGTAGAAATTTTCTGGCATATGAGCGGTAGGGATTGCGCCACGTACTTTTATGATTATTGCGTTTTACACTCTATTGATTGTGTTTCGCCTGATTTCTTGTCACAGTTTCTCCCTAAAGATGCTGTATCGTTTGATTTGCGCTTCTTTAAATGTTTAAAACTTAAAAGCACACTACAGCTTGCAGCAAAATGCAGGTACTGTATGAAAGTTTCTAGCATTGCTGCTAGTGAATAATAAAAATAGGGAAACGAAATTTTTTGACGTGCAGGTGGTCGAGATTGCGCCATGCACCCGTCTGCAACCTTACATTTCAGGTCCCATTGGATATACATGGGTTGAGTGCTAGATACAGTTTTGCTATTAATTGACACGTTATCCTATGCTTCGCGTCTTTTAACTTTTAAACTTGAGAGTGCAATACAACCTATGGCAAAATACAAGGTATCCTAGAAAGATAAGCGCTATATGAAACGCCATACCATGGCTGCTTGTACAGGTTTTGAATGAGTATTTATTGATGAGGTGCTGTTTTGGTGTGAAAGGCGTTATTTTATTCCTTTTTGTATTAGGTTTAAGAGCGAAACAACGGCTTTACCAGTTTGCCGCAAAATTAAACTATGCATGCGGCTTTTAGCAGTCAATCGATTCTGTGATGTAAGGTTTCAGACGGAAGCATGATCAAATCTTAACCTATTGCACGTCTCAAAATTTTCGTTATCCTTTACTTACCTATAAGTCTCAAACGTCTTCAAGATCTTCATTAGCAGCAATGTTCCTTTCAAGGAGAACCCTTCCTTGGTTACCTTGCATTTGGCTGCAAGCTGTAGCGTGTTTTTAACTTTCGAGCTTTAAGAGGAGTACAAATCAGTCGATAAGGTCACTTTGTTGAGAAATTGTGACAAGCGTGCAAGCGAAACACAATCAATCGAGTGTAAAATGCAGGAATTCAGAGCAGTGCGTGGCGCCATCTACCACTTATTCGTCATAAAATTCTTATTCTCTTCCGCTTTCATACGAGCGTTTAACTTCTTCAGTACCATCACTGGCAGCAAAGTTATCACCTCTCAAACATTGTTTAAATTTTTGGGTACGCCCTGTATTAAGAGCAACGTTATGAGGATCTGGTTTGGTCATTTCCAGACAGTCTGCAGCATTAGGGTTTTAGGGAATTTTATTCGATATTAAAATTCATAGTCAATCCTTTACCATCTAGCCTAGGACTAAGCGACCCTCAACGAAGGCAGTGCCTACGGTGCTCCTTGAAGGGCTATACGACCGTCAATCCTTTACCATCTAGCCTAGTACTAAGCGACCCTCAGCGAAGGCAGTGCCTACGGTGCTCCCTGAAGGGCTGCACGACCAAGTGCGATGTAGGTGTGATGTGTCTAAATAGGTTAGCTGATTGATTGAGGACGAAGATTTATTGGGGATCTTCTATACCAGTGATGGAAAACTTCAACGAAGAAACTAATTACGCTTTAGTTCTCTTCGATGGCTAATATTCTAAAAAGATGGTAAGGTAGAAACGTTGGAAACGAGTTTCTGAAACTATTAATTTTTTCATCTTTTAGTGTCGAAGCTAATTTTCTAGTTTTCTTTCCTTACTCTTGCTGCTATAGGAATATTCTAGTGTGTGGGGATCCAAGGAAGTAGTGTTAAACTTCCGAAACTCAACGCTCCTAAAAGGCTTTTAGTCCAGACGAAATTAATAGTATTCACTAATCATTTAACATGTAAAGAACTGTTGGCGGCCTGAATATAATGTAGACAGAAGCTAGTACCACACTCCCACATATCAGGATCCTACCGTTGCCTCTACTATGTCTGTCCATAACTTCCCATTCAACCACCATGTTCAATGGCAAAACAGATGAGCCGACCTCCACGACAGTTGTTCTTGCGCACACGGACAACTGGTTCTCGATGGGTGGTCGGCGCGCCCCTTGCTCCGCCCCTTCGTGTGGGCGTTGTGAAGAACACCGTTCCGCCGAAATGCACCGGTCTTATTTATAAATATAGCCGGCTGTGCGCGTCATTTATGGTGTGTGAGGTGCCACCGCACACAGCTGCCTCATGACATTGTACTCTACGCCTGTTTTAAGCACTCTGGCGTTCACAAGCGTCGACCGTCGGGGAATCGCAGCTGAAGTCGGACTGTCGCGGTTCGTGGAGCGATTGCTCGATACTTGCGCGGCAATCACCACCGAGACGCGACTCGTACTGCGCCAGTGTGGAGCCTATTGGATCTGACAGAACCAATAAAGCTGCATGGTGACCGTAATAGTCGTATAGAGAGGCAGTAATAGCCAAAATAAGAAGTAGCAGTAATATTTGTGTGCTACTTGACGGTGTTGCGGTGGTATATACTCCGGCAGGGAAGTCCGCAGCATTTCCAGAAGTTCAGCAACCTACGGGCTAAACGAAACCTGCTACTGGGAGCTTTAAATAGGAGTTTCCTATGGTCCCTATTGTAACGCATCTAATATAGAAGACAGTGACACCAATCTACTCGAAAAAATGGTATCACTTGGAGAATCTATCTTTGATTGCGCTTTTCCAAATGTATAAAGTGATGACAGCTCATGTGATAGCTTCTAGCTGTTTACTACACACATCCCAAAGCAGCGACAGGTTTGTTTGCAAAATGTCAATGTATCTTGAGATGATTCAAATCAGTTTCCTTAAACCTCCAGTGGCTGGTATCGAGGTTGTAAGCTATCATAACGATGTTTTGTTGCGATCAAATCTTCTGTTTTGAGATGTCCAAAATGTCTCCAGAAATGCGCTCGATCTTAGCCACGGTCATATGAATGCGATAAAGTCATTTACTCTGCCAAATGTTTCGTTGAAAATGGATATCATTGTTCAGGTATCAATATATATCAAAAGAAGTGGCCACGGTCATTCCACACACCAATTCGAACACTTGTTAAATAATTTGATTCACTACTGTTTTCTTTCCGGTGTTTCATTCTTTAGTTTTCTCCGTTCTTCGTTGCTTTTCTCCTCCACGCCCTGCTTTTTTTTTGCAAAGAATTGCCGAACATCGCTGGTAACCACTACTCGGCAAACAATGTCACTGTTCTCAGCCTGACTGCGGTGTTGCAAAAGTGAAACCGCGTGTGTTTGTGGTGTTTGGGAGGAAGTTTTCACCCTGTCGCAATGAATTGTCGTGGTCAGAGTTTTCGATAAAGAAGATGGCTCCGTGGTTCTGGACCACTGCCGATCATCGACCGGTAATGTCGCTCCGTTGCGGCGACTTTTGTCGCGCTCGCCTCGTCTGCGGCGACGATTCGTACATAATGTCCCGCAGTCCAATACGAGTTGGGACTAATCCTTATAGGCTTGGATATTTTCGATATGGAGACTGCGGTGTTTTGTTTTCCTAGCGGGAGCCCACCACTATACTAGGATTCTGCTGGAATAGAAGGCCCAAGCACGAAAAAAGACAAAAAGCCATAACTCCACACGCCCGCCCCCCCCCCCCGCAGCCCGCCAACTCGTATTGCTCCGAAAACGTATCAAAATAGACCTCTGGAGCGATTATTAGGAGATATCCCCGTCACGCTCAGCTGCGAGTGCTTAAACTGGGCGCGGGGTACGGTATCATGAGGCAGCTGTGTGCGGAGGCGCATCACGCACCCTAAATTACGCGCACAGCCGGCTATATTTATAAATAAGACCAAATGCACCTCAGCGGCCACGGTGGCGGCTCTTCTTCCTCCGGCAAGCCGCGTACGTCACGTCGTGTCGACGTGGCAATTTTCGATATCCACCGACACCAAGGACAGTCGATATGGAGGAGGGTTGTTGATCGGTCGGTGGTGGATCGCGGCTCTTCCACCGCCGCTACAGGAAAACCCTAGGAGACGGGAGTAGTTCTCGCACGAGCAGCTTGAATGCGCCACAACATGGAGTCCCATCCCTAGCCTGACTTCTGCGCTCGAAGAGCGCAGAACCCAGTGGCGGACTCCTCCCGAACGACGAAAGCAGTCTCCACACCGGCAGCGTGGATGGCACCCAACCTGGAGTCCCTTCCCGAGCCTAGTTCTGCGTTCGAAGAGTGCAAAACCCAGTGGCGGACTCCTCCTGAGCGACGAAAGCAGTCTCCACACCGGCAGTGTGGATGGCACCCAACCTGGAGTCCCTTCTCGAACCTAGTTCTGCGCTCGAAGAGCGCAGAACCCAGTGGCGGACTCCTCCTGAGCGAGGAATGCAGTTGGAGGGCGATTTTTGGACGACGCCGTCGAATTCAGTGTGTTGTGTGCATTCACACAACACACGCGGTGCAGCTGGACTGAGCGAGCTTGGGACCGTAGTCTTGTGTGAAGCATTTTTTCCGACTTCCGTGGACCACTGCGAGAAGACGCGGCGAGCTAACGGCCTTGAAATGCGTACGAGAACAGAGAGCCTAAGGTACTTTACTACTGATGACGTGCCCATAGCTCCTTAGCTGCCTAAACTGCCTTAGCCTCAGCTGCCGTTTTAGAGTGGCGAAAGCTAACGGTTAGAGTTTCTTGCGCTCCTACTCGCCCAGATTTGAGTCTTCGACACTCGCAATGGCACCGTTCCGTTCAGCATGAAAAGCGCCAAAACCTATCGAGGTCGACGGAATTTTCAAAAACGGACGTCGTATTCGTAATCAGCGCCCCAAATAACCCCTAGACGATTTTGGACGCAGTTTGCACGAGGAAATTTGGCCAATTTCGAAAATATCGGTTTTCCATCCGCGCAGCTCGGCCTAGCGCGCCCACGTCCTCGATGGGATATTGTCGAAAAATCGATATTTTCCAAAAACGGTCGAAATTGATAGCATTCGATAGAGATGTTTAAGCAGAACAGAAAGGTGTTATTGGGAGTGTCGAAAACCCAAATATGGGCGAGTAGGAGCGCAAGAAACTCTAATCGCTAGCTTTCGCCGCTCGAAAACGGCAGATGGGGCTAAGGCAATTTAGGCAGTTAAGAAGTTTTGATCCCGTCACCGTAAAGTACCTTAAGTGCTCTGTCCGCATACGCATTCTGATGCCGTTAGCTCCTCGCGTCTTTTCGCAGTGGTCCACCGAAATCGGAAAAAAATGCGTCACGCAAGCCTCACCTGCATTTTCGCATCGCTCTAACATTGCCCCCTTCTAAGCTAAGCTATTCTGCTTCAATGCACTAGTAGACCGTTCTGCTGCCTACAAGTTGCAGCCGAAAAGATTCGAACTTGACAGAGCTATTGCGCTCCGAACACGCCCGCGCGTGCAATTTGGGAGCGGTCGCCCCCTCGATTGAAAGGTGCGAATCTGTATGGTTCACGGCGCACTCCAAAGGCTCACTGGACAGCCTTAGAGCAACTCCTGACTAGGGCGGCTACAAATTTCAGACAAAGCTCTCCAAACGCTCAGTTTACAAGCTGCCCCTACCCCTCGATTGAAAGGTTCTTCTTTGTCCGCATTGTACACGGTGCACACCAAAATTTCGCTGGAACAGATTGGAGCTAATCCTAAGTTTAGTGGCTAAAAATTTCTGAGAACCTTCTCCAAACGGTTCGAAATAGTCTTGAGAATTTCGCATTTCCCTGTAAGATAAGGTAGAAGCGCAGGGGACATGCGCTCGCCCACTCGATTGATAAGTTAGGTTCTGTGTGCATTGTGCACGGAGCACTCTCGGGGCATTCCTAGCATGACAGAGCACTGGCGACGTACGCCATGATTGAGATACTCCGAAAGCACGCATATCCTGGGAAATAAGCTGCTCTAACTGCCCGTCCATTCAATTTTGGACCACCCACGGCGAAAATATGGGTGTTCCGGTAAAGTTTTACACACGTTTGTGTAGATCTCGAAGAGACAAATCGAATGTGCCAACCTTTTTCAAAAAACCTAAAAGTGAAGGAGTTATGATCATGCGACGCTTTGCGACGCTATTTTTGCGTTTTTTCGCCCACTTTTGACCGTGCGGCGCGAGCGGTATTGTATATAGAGAAACTTCGATAATGTTCTACGATGACCACATAGATATCAATCGAAGGAAGGAAGTTCCGGACTTCTGAAGAATACCCTATCAGGACTTTTCAATCTACTTACTTAACATTTTCACCACACTAACATTTCCAGATACACATACATGCACACAAACACTTCGCCACCGCAATAGATCTCATATATTTCTCTTGACGGCATCAATTATCCGTTTTTTGTGCAAATTTAATCTACTTGAAAGGTCGCCCGTCGCCTACGGGCCCGTTTCCCCCGAGGATCTCGATTACCTCTAGCGCGCGCCTAAATGGCCACATACGGGCCGCACCACTGCTTCAACACATTGCCGCAACACTATTTTATCCACATGGTCCTGTACATGACTTCAGGCAGAGAATCAGATCACGAGTATCACGGGTACAGACGTGGTGGTGGTAGTCGTTCAATAGCCAGAGCCGGGCGAAGTCGGACGTGACGTCGGTGATGATCTCCCTGTTGTTGTCCCGGCTCGGTCGATGGTCTTATATGGATCGTGGTCCTCGCTCATCTCCCATCATATCGTCGTCCATCTGAAAACAAAAGCCGAGAGCGACGAGGGAAACATTTCTATGTTTCTAGATAAAATACCTAGATAGGCTAGAAAGAATTCTACGCTTTTTCTGAAGTTAATGCTTTACCTTTTCACATCTCCCCTTTTTACCGAAGTCCGACCTCGGACTTAATATTGGGGTTGTGCGCGGAAGAAGTCAACCGGCACGATCAGCTCGTGTGTAGTGCACAAGGACATCACCTTCTCCCATGTCGTCATACTTCGCAGACATCGAGCTAATCCTGTAATGAATAGTCCACGTTCAGGCGTCTGGGGCCTGTGAAGAACGACATTTTGAAGGGGTTCCCGCTGTCGTTCTGGTTGTGCACAATATGACTACCGTGCGCTCTGTCTCTTGTGCGCTGTTTACGGTACCCACAGTAATCCCTGAACCACTCAAGACGCTTTCGCAGAGGAATTTGTATAGGCAGATCACCGAGATATCCTTACTCTCGAAGCCGTTTCGCAAGAGGTGACTGACTAGGATTTGCACTACCTCCGCCTCCTGCTCGTTTTTATTTGAGCGGGTGCTGAAGTAGTAGAAGTGCTGGGGACATCAATGAATGCCACCGGGATTGTTTCATTGGGCATACCTATGCGCTCAAGGACCGCCAATCTGTCCGCAATAGGAGTACCGCACGTTAGCGCATTATCGTAGAATATTTCCGAGTTCAACGACATCATAAGCGCATGCGGGCGATAAACTATTTGGATGGCGCAAGTGGGGATGTTTTTTCTCCGCTTAGCGACATCTAGAGCGGATTGTGAGCACAACCCTACGGCGTTCGGTATCGATTGAATGCCGATGTACGGTGGGAGTTGTTTACTGTCCTCTATGAGAGTGAAGCAGGCTTTATCAAATCTCTGTAAGAGAGTGACCAACACTGCCTCGGGGAGCATAGAAGCCTCGTCCAGTATCACTGTATCCCATGGCTTGTATATGGCCTTGAACAGACCCAATTCGGAGGTCAGGTTCAGTGCGGATGCAACCGTGCACAAGATGATGTTCGGCGCGTATACGCGGAAGAAGATCTCCACAAGCATTTTAAGCCGTTTTGATACCGTTCGCTCGACGTAAAGGAGTTCTTTATGTTCTTTACGTATTAGATTGTTGTCCGTGCCCGAGAAAGCAAACTCTCTTAGGTATTGTCTTGCTACGGCAAATTCTTTAAAAAAGTCGGTCTCTTCTTTGTCTAGCTGGTCTCCATGAGTCTCATGGAGTTTTTCCATGAGATTGGCTAAGTCAAAGCGTGCAAATCTAGACGTGTCTCTAACTACTCTCTCGCTTATGTAGCGCACGGGTCGAACATACAGCCTCCCGGTTTGCGCGATCTTTTCTGCGATGACATCTACGGCACTGTTTTGGATCGAGGCGATGAGGACGTGTCTTCCCTCACCAGTGGCTTCTCGAGCCATGACGGCCGCGCACAAAGTTTTTCCTGCTCCATAGACGCTTTCGACTACCGCGATTGGGAAACGGTGATTAAAGAGGTCATTGCGTTTTCCTGGTCTTGATTTAACGCTATCGTCCCCTTGTCCGTTCTTACCGGTACCCTAGCTGGATGAGTGGGGGGCGTACCAAGAAGTTGGACGTTGGTGGTTAGGAGTGCTTGTGTACTTGCCCATCCCGGAGAGGACGCCGACCAAGATATCGTGATAATTTGGTCCTCTAGTAGAGCCAGAGTGGGATTGGCCCTATCGTCTTCTGGCGCCAGACAGGTTCCGATGGCTAGTCGTTGGTTTGGCGAGTTGAGTGCATGACGTCTCCATCGCAGGGAATCCCACCTTTGCAAAACTGCCGTAACGTCTAGGCAGTTCTCCCTTTGCGAAACCCCGTGGATGGTCCCAGAAAATTCGTCCACATCAAAGAATCCCTGGATGGAGTTACCTACCGCCCAACCGCTTTTGTGCGGCAAGGGAATTCTAAAAGTGACCACGGCAGGGTAAGTGTTGATATCCGCCGTCGTCCATATGACAGACTACACCGCATTATCGGTCTGCTCGGCGGTGAGTGCCATGATGGCTCTACAAGTTGTACTATAGAGATCGTCTAGGAATTTTGCTGCGTTTGATGGCCTGGAAGTCGCGCCTCTTCTCTTGTACCATCTGTGAGAACTCTGAGGGGACTTTCCGTATGTCAAAGGGTACGCGAGGAGCCGGAGGAATGTATATCACTTCGGCCATGTGGGCGCGTAGTTCTTTCCTGGCGTCGATGGAAGCGTGCATGCAGCAGAAGACCATATGGCTGAGTGGGCGGTCTCTAAGTGGAGCGATGATAAAATCATCTACTTTGAGATTTTCGAATTCGGTAGTGTTACGCGCTCGAGACCTGTTAAAGGATACTATTTCCCTTGACCTATTCATGTATGTCTTGACCGTTGTACCCTTCTTACCCTTCGAGACATCAACGATGTAACCTATCTTCTCGTCCGACTTGTGACGGATTAGGGCAAATCGCCAGGCGCGCCATATGGTCGTGCTAGATGGGCTGGGCGGTTCTTTGAGGTCAGCTGGAATGGCCGTATCGGAGGATGCAAACTTCGTTGTGGGTACCAATGAATAGTCCCAAACTAAATCTCCGACCACCACTCGACTAATGTCAAATCCTCTTTTGCCTGTTTTAGCGCAAATCGCGAATTGATCCAAGGAGGTGTTGTATAAATCAATGCGATCCGGAAGACAAAGTTCGATGTGGACCGACTCTAATCTAACGCCTGTCCCAAACAGAGTTTTAATCCTGTAAAGAACTGGGTAGGTTTGGCCATCCTTTACTAATCCGTCTGCTAGAGCGTCGCTATTGGTCGCATCACCCATTTCTGCATCTGGGATTAAAGGAAGATCCTTTTTCTCCTCGCGAAGCTCAAGCATTTCAAGCACGCTGTGTTTCCTGCGGAAGCTCTCGATTGAGAGTGGCTCACTGCATCGAGAATCCTAGGTTTATTACAAGCGGTCGGGTGATTTTGGTCTGGTTTGCTAAATAATCCCTTAAGTAGGCCAGAGTAACCGGCATTACCAATTTCCTCAAAGTCCTGTTCTCGGATGTTGGAGTCGTAGTGTGGTGATACGAGGGGGGCCGGTTTCGGCGCGAGCAAGTACTTCCACGGATGACTATAGAACGAATGTACCGTCCTTTCGCCCGGTGTCTTATAGCGGAGCTTTTGGGACTTCATATAGTTTGCTGCGCTAATAACCCTTGGTTGGTTCTCGGGCTCGGTAGGCGCACTGCTAGACTGCAGAGATTGAGCCTGCACCCGATCGGCAAGCGTATCGGGTTCGAGTTCTTGGCCACTGGTTACTCTCGCTTTTTTGTGGGGGACGGTGGAATCGTACTGTGATTTTTCCCCTACTTTTGTATGGGATGGACTCTCGGATGACGAATCTTCTACGATCAAAAGCAAAGACGAAGCATGGGCGTCAAGTTCTTCCGAAGAAGCAACCTGACTAGAAAGAGAAGAGGATGCATGGATATCAGGTTCCTTAGATGAGGCAACCCGACTGGTATTCCTCCCGGCGACGCTAGCCTTGTCGGCGGTCTCGGCTTCCGGTGTTGGCTGGGTGGATTGCATCGGAACTAAAACAGAGAACCACTTGGGATGAGATTGCTATGTACTTCGGAGAGATCTTAGGGAAGAGGAAAAAGGAAGAAAAAAGGGATACCCGAGCAATTTGAATCAGAAGCGTGAGTTGGAGGTCCCTCTGATGAGGCGACTTCCTGGGATTCCTCTTTGGAAGGGTCTCCTTCTGACGTAGCTGAGGTTGACCGCATTATTGGCGGCCTTCAATCTTAAAGGAAAATAAAAGAAATTCAGGCCTGAGCGTTACACAGACTAGTGCGGGACACGGCGTATACATACCGAAAGTATATAGCCGTAGGCAAGGTATAACGGCAAAGTAAATGGAAAGTAGGCGACGGCTCATGAGGAAATTCTCTGCTCGCAAAATAGCGATACCAGTGTAAAAGTGAGAATTTGCTTGATGACAATTCCTATTTAAGTGATATGTCATGCAATTTAAGAAAAAAATTAAAGGAAGCGAACAAAAGCGGAGACGCGTTAGCGTTAGCACAAGGAGAATCACGGGCCAATCGGAGGTACAGCTGCGGCGGCGGGCGCAGAGCGGACCAATCACGCGGCGGCGAAAATTGTAATCGTAAAATTTATGATTTTCGAGCGTTTCAGCTGAAATCGGCTCTAAAACTTGAAAACTGTGGAGAAAATCGGCATCACCGCCTGGGGCCGGGGCCGGGATTGGGGAGGCCAGTGTTGAAGTTGGAAAGCGGCTGAGGAGTGCTCCTGCGCGGTCGAAGGCTGTACTGGTGTGTAGGAGGTTGGCGAACAGAAGAGGCTGGTGGTTGCGTCGGGGTTGAGTGCGCCGCAACCCCATCGATCGTTCCATTGGTCGACGCATTCTCCTCGCCTGTGTTTACTGATGGAGGCTCCGATTCTTCTTCGGGAATCGACGGAAGCGTAGACGCCGGGCCGGTTGGTTCGAGAAAAGGCTTTATCTGATTGAGATGAACTTTTCTTGGCGGAGAGCGTGGAGAGGTTATGCTCACAATTGTGGCGTTGGGAAATTCGATGTCTACTACCCTAAACTGACCTAGCCAAGGGAAACACAGCTTTCTAGAGAGTCCGACTTTGCTAGAGGAGTTGCGCATTAGAACCCTATCGCCTATTTTAATTGATGATGGTCTAGAATCGCTGTCGTAGCGCTGCTTCATGCTCGCCTTGTAGCGTCGAACTTGTTCGGCCGCATTGTTCCATGCGAGCTGGAGGCCGAACACCAGTTGTGCCTTGTATTCTGAGGCCTCGTCAAAATTAGGGATTTCTATCCGCTCTTTGGGTTGCAATATTTTATCGATAACGAAAGTGGGGTCTCTACCAAACATTAGAAAATAGGGTGTTTTGCCAGTCGCCTCATTTACTGACGTGTTGTAACAGAAGGTTACGCACGGGACGAATAAATCCCAATCTTCTTGCTTGGTATTTATGAATTCTGAAAGCATGTTCTGAAATGTTCTAAAGGTGCGCTCCGTCGCTCCTTTCCCCAATGAGTGGTACGGGGTGGCGAATCTCTGCTGAATATGGAGAAGATTGCAGAATTCCTTATAAAAATTTGAAGTAATGTACGAAGCCTGATCAGAGACTAACTCCGACATGGCTCCGTATTTCGGCACACATTCTACTAGTAATGCGTGAGCTATCGTTATACCTCGCGCATCGGGTAAGGGTACGGAAACTACATACCTCGTGAACCAACAAATGATATTTAAGATATATTTGTTCCTTCTCTCAGTTGTGCGCAGTGGGCCGCACAAATCTAGGCCTACCTTCGCAAAGACGGCCTCGCTGTGTACTGGGACCAAATTTTCGCGGAACGCCGGTCTAGGTTCCCTCCTCATTTGGCAAGTGACACACGTTTTACACCAGCTACTGATATCCGAATGAATGCACGGTCAATAATACTTACGCATTATTTTTGCTAGGGTTTTCTTAAATCCTAAATGACCGCCAGATAATGCGTTGCCGGGGTGTGCGTGAAATATCATAGACTTGAGAGAATCGGGTACTAGTAAAAGATCATGTTTGTTGTGCTGTGGGGATCTTTTGATATACAGGCACCCGTCCTTCTTTACCAGACATTGCTGGCATAACGTGCTAATGTTTCTGTGCCGAACGAGGTTGAGGTGGATCAATTTATTGAGCGGCCTAACCGTTCGACCTTTTCGTCGTCTTCAGAGGCCTAAAAGTGGTTCAAGACTATATTTGTAACTTACCCGACCAAGCGCCTCCTCCTCCCTGTCTTTCAGACATCGTCCTAGGTACAATACGAAAAAATCCCAACGTATAAGAAATAAACTCACCCGCTGATCCACCGTTCACGCGGAGCGACGTCGCTACCGCGGTTGTTAGTTGCCGAATGAGACATACTGTGTCATTCCGATCTGGTTATACTAAGTACACCAGAGTCATTCATAAGGACACGCATGTCACCACCGGTCGTTCTATAGTTCACAATGCGGAATGAATGGCAAGAAGTCACTAGTGACCGAGGGACACTCATTTCGGCTGTTAAGCGTTGGATTTCTTGCGAAAATCCAGAACGCTTCCAACGCTTTTCTAGACGAGATGTCAGTCTCATACGTTAGAATCGTGCACTTCACGTCAAATTCCGCTCCCATATGCTCCTCCACTCTGTGCTTGCCCAGTGGACTAGTCAAACTACCGCGCCTTTTACCTGCCAAGTGCTCTTTCAAGCGAACAGCCAGCACCCTCCCAGTTTCCCCAATGTATATTTGGTTGCATGCCACGCATTCAAGTTGATAGATTACACCAACTTTGGCACAGTCTCCTAACTTATTGTAGGGGCATACAACACAGCTCCCTGATATGTACTCCCTATCGTAGAGCCTATTTCGGACTAGCTGCCGCTTGATGTTGTCATTCGGGATGTTAACAAGAACAACATCGTCTTCTAGCTGAGCCCGAGCTATGCTCCGTAGTATGGCGGAAGTGGCGGTATCAGAAATAAAGGGAAGACAAATGGGTACCCTATCTCGGCGTGGTAGATTAAGCTGCACAGAGCGGAGTCCTCTGCGGTGCTGTGGTACCGCATAGCCATTTTGGAGGGCAATTTTCGAAGCCAACCGTAATGACTCGTGTCGCTCTTCGGGGCCTGTGCACACATTGTGAGCAGTTCTGAACAACTGCGCGCTTAACAGCTCTAGGATGTGCAGAAGCTGCGTGAACCAATATATTCTTAGAGCTTTCTTTACGGTACTACTTCACCTTGACGATTCCGCCAGACACTTTAATTTGCGTGTTCAAGTACGGCAGCCAACCGTTCTTTGGAGTTTCTCTCGTAACCTTAATGTATTGGGATTGATGATTGAGTAAATTGAAACACTCGTCCATTTCGGACTGTGTTGATGTTATGATAAAACAGTCATCAATGTATCTACAATACATCAAGGGAAGACGTGCTAGAACCGGTTGCTCTATTTTGCTCATAAAGTAAACGGCAAGAACCGGAGCAAGTCGTTGGCCCACGGCCAGACCTCTTATTTGTGAAAAGTATCGACCTGACCATTTGAAAATATTGCAACTTCAAGCACTCCTTGATTAGAGTCATGATGCACACCTTACTAAGTCCAAAGCTGTTGATACTATTCTGATGTTGATCAAGCATTTCTGACAACGCTTGAAGAGCATCATCGTTTTGGACGTTTGTGTAGAGCGAGGTCACATCAAAGGACTCGACCACACATTCTTTTTCAAGATGTCTGCTGTGTAGGTAGTCAAGGAATAGCCTGGCATTAGTCAGGTGCGAGGGAACCATAGTCAACAACTGGCTCACGATTCTGTTGAGAAACCAAGATATGCGATCGGTTGGTCCACCCACACAACTTATTATAGGTCTTATTTTGAAAGTGTCCGGCGACATCGACGACATACCTTGTGGGGCAAGTTCATGGGTCTTAAGGAGGCTATAAAAAACTGGACAAGTTGGGTTGTCCAGTCTGAGTCTACTTAGGAGTTTCCTGTCAATCCCTGCTGAGGCACCTAACGTCATCCAAATGTTGAGGCGCCGGCATTGTGAATAAAACTCATTCGCACTGGCGTGTCGGTAAACCGATGAATCCCGCAAATGGAGTTCTGTTATTTCGCGATCCAAAGCTTGCGGCATAACCACGAACTCCCCTCCCTTATCACTCACAGAGATACTGATTGTGCCATTCGATCTCAATTCACGTAATTCCTGGAACCCCCTCCATTGATCGGATGTTAAGTTGTTTCTGCGGTGCTGCTCGTGATTTCTCAAAATAGCCAGCACATCTGATGTCAAAATTCTCTACTTCACATCGACCTCTGGAACGGAAGCGGGCTCCTTATAGAATGTACGCGGAAATGGAATGGATACCGTTGTACTATGATTTGTAGCAGTTTGCGGGTTGCTTTCGCGCCTTCCCTTTATTTGAAGTAGATCCTTAGCCTCTGCAAACCCCTACAACTTTGCGATATGTTATTGCATTGACGCTTCTTGCAGGCGAAAAGGATGGACCAAGACTTGAGACATTCATGGCGTCGTGTGATATGTTAGCGTCTCCGACGATAGTAACTCTCACCATTCGGTTTCCATTCTCACTGTGAGCATCGTCAAATCGGTGGTTCACGGGGGAGTCGTTCTCAATAGCATTGGAATTTCTACACCTGGCACACAAAAGTCTATCGTACTTCGCACAAAGGAATGACTTGGCCCTAGATCGGAAAGAGTCACAAATTAGCCTTGACCCACCCTCAATCCTCCTCCAAGTCGGTTCAGGTACAAAACGTCGGCACGCGCTCTCTTTCGAGTTACACTTCAATAACGACGTATGCAGAACGCGTCTCTTCTCCTTGATCGCAATCTTCAACATCGACTTGTAAACATTCCTTATCATCGGATGATCCTCGGCGAGACCGCATGCTGCTCCTATCTTCCTATTCGTTATGAAATGACTCTGATGTACTTACGAGGAAGGTCAAAGAGGTCACCGTGGAGTTTCTCAAAGCGACCTATATAGGGTTGTAGGGCGTTGTCTGGGAAGCTTCATAGTGGTTTCCAAATTTCCTGCGGACCTCTGGGTAGGTCAGAAATGGAAAAAAAAACTGTAGCGCTTCAGTGCGGGCCGATAACGCAAAACTGACGCCTGGAATACCCTTGTCGTGCCCACAAATAGTCCTGCAAAAGGTTTGGAGCTTCAATCATTGCTAGAACCTAGGAATTGATTAATTCCTAATTGAAACGAGGCGGCGCATTCACGGGAGACGCGAGCCACTAGGTCCCAAGCGACTGGATGGCCGAGTGGTTAGCGTGGCGGACTTGCTGGAGAGAGGTCGAGGGTTCGATTCCAGCGGTGTGGTTTCTGCGTTGCTGGCAGCACATCTTGCGCTTTTGCCACCGTAAAGTCTTTTCTGTCACGACTAGGTGTCATATTCGATTTCCAACCCTGATCTCAACCTTCTGTGATACGATGTTACTTCAAAACACAAGTCACGCGAATGAATATGCAATGAACTGTTTAACAGTTGTGGTAACGTTCTATAAAACACGTGAAGCAAAGCAGCTTCTGACATCAGCAGCAGCGGATAAATGCCAAGGAAGAGCAGCCGGAAGCTTCCTGGCAGGACGTGTCGACAGGCACTTCATCGAAGGCGTAGTTCGCGGGTGTTGAAAAGTGCCCCGTATGCGTGTCCACATATCCAGCTGCCACCCACGCGTACGCAAAGCACCTTCGGAATACCAGAGCGCAGAATTACCTATACGTCCGACTGACCACCTGCAAGGACGGATGCCTTGAAAATTGCCTTAAAAATTTAAACATCAAGTGAGCTGGTCCAAAGCGATTCATGATTAACTTCAAAGTATTGTCTCTTGAGAAGCAGTTAAAATCCGGACGGAAGTGGAGCACATGTTCATTAATTCGACGGATGAAATTCGTTTGAAAAGCCGGAAGAAGTATACATCGAAAGGCTGGTAAAGGCTCGTCGCTCCTGGCGGTATTGTCATCAGCTTAAGCTCTTTTCCAGCAGGCACCTCGGAAACGAGGTTCTCGTGATCCCTGAACCCATGCCAGCTGTCAAGGAGGACAATGGTTAAGGGTGCTGCCGAAGAGCCAACAACGCATTCTCGAAAGAAACGCGGGACTTGTTGCTTCGTCATGATGTGGCTCATTCCTGCCACTATAAGAAGGTTTGGTGCCGACCAGTGACCGCATTGAGGAAACGATCCACTAGCCTCCTTCAAAATCAAAAGGAGCTTGTCTCCAAGTCGGCCGTCGGCGTATAGCACTGGAACAGCAGTGTACGAATAGGTCAGTGACGACAGGGATTGCACAACACGAGTCACTTGTTTCATTCCAATAGGTGCCAGCGTCCTGAAAAGAATTCCAAAATACTTTGCCAGCTGCAAATAGGATCTAGGTAGCTGTATCTAGTTTTATCTAGACCATAGCATGCCTCATAGCAAGGTCGATATTGCAGAAGATGGAAAGAGGACATCTCTCCATCTCTCTTTTCACGGACTTTACGAAGGCAACTGCTACAGCTTCGATTTCCTCTCGGTTACGAAGGCTGCGCGTTGTTGCGAACGATGTCTCCATTCTGGAGCGCAATCCACATCCCCGTAGGAAGCTAGCAATCCACTGGTTTGACGTCTTGAATCCTTCCAAGGATCGAAGTGAGTTGAAATCATGGTTGGAAATCGAATATGACACCTAGTCGTGACAGAAAAAGGCTTTACGGCGGCAAAAGCGGTGCGCCCAGCAATGCAGAAACCACACCGCCGGAATCGAACCTTCGATGTCTCTCCAGCAAGTCCGCCACGCTAACCACTCGGCCATCCAGTCGCTTGGGACGTAGTGGCGCGCGTCTCCCGTGAATGCGCCGCCTCGTTTCAATTAGGAATTAATCAATTCCTAGGTTCTAGCAATGATTGAAGCTCCAAACCTTTTGCAGGACTATTTGTGGGCACGACAAGGGTATTCCAGGCGTCAGCTCTGCGTTATCGGCCCACACTAAAGCGCTACAGTTTTTTGCCATTTTTGACCTACCCAGAGGTCCGCAGGAAATTTGGAAACCACTATGGTGCTTCGCAGACAACGCCCTACAACCCTATATAGGTCGCTTTGAGAAACTCCACGGTGACCTCTTCGACCTTCCTCGTTAGTATAACCAGATCGGAATGAAACAGTATGTCTCATTCGGCAACTAACAACCGCGGTAGCGACGTCGCTCCGCGTGAACGGTGGATCAGCGGGTGAGTTTAGTTCTTATACGTTGGGGTTTTTTCGTATTGTACTTAGGACGATGTCTGAAAGACAGGGAGGAGGAGGCGCTTGGTCGGGTAAGTTACAAATATAAAGTCTTGAACCACTTTTAGGCCTCTGAAGACGACGACAAGGTCGAAACGTTAGGCCGCTCAATAAATTGATCCACCTCAACCTCGTTCGGCACAGAAACATTAGCACGTTATGAATCATGCCGAAGTTTTACGACGAGAGAACACGGAGAATTGCTGGCATAGTTCACCTGCCCTGGTTTTCAAATTCTCCGACGTCCTTTCTGGGAATACTCCTTTGTCGATGAATTCAAAAATCAGCGCGAACAAAGGATCCTTTCTCTGTTCCTCGCTGAAGTCGATGAGATTGTTTTCGCCGCCAAGCACGCTGTTTTGCTGTAAGGGCGACCGTTCTCCTCGGGAACAGTAGAAGCTGAAGGGAAACTTCGCGATATCTTTGAGCTCCTCTGAAGGTGCTGTGGAGTGAGAGTTACCCTCCTGAGCACGCGAGAGAGCATCTGCCACGGAATTTTGCGTTCTACTTACGTGCACAATTTTGATGTTATAGCTCTGCAGCTCTATCATCCACCTTGCCAAATTATCATGGGTTTTACTTTTGCTCATTAGATAGGACAGGGCTTATGGTCGCAATGCAGAATGACTTCGTAGAGGCAGATATAGGGTTTGAATTGCCTTAGCGCGTAAACGATTCCTCCTAGTTCTATCTGAATTGCTGGCCACCTGCGCTCAGATTCGCTGAGTGTTCTACTGCAGTACGCGATTGCGTAGAACTTCTTCGGAGAGGTCTTATCTTCCTGCATCAGTGCACCGGCCTACGCTACGGAGCTAGCGTCGGTGAAAATGTGAAATGGTCTGTCGTAGTCCGGATACCCTAAGATTGGCCTTTTTAACAGCGTGTCCCTCAATTGAGCAAAGGCAGTTTGTTGCTCAGCTCCCCATAAGAACTTCTCATCCTTGCGAGTAAGACGAGTAAGGGGCTCTGCTATAGTCGCGAAATTAGGTATGAATTTTCGGAAGAACCCAACCATCCCAACGAAGCGTTTTACTTCTTTGGCGTTCTTTGGAATGGGAAAATTCTGAACCGCTATAGTGTTTGAATCTCCCGGAAAGTAGTTTTCCTTATTAATCTTGTGACCCAAGAAGGTGATTTCCTTTTTTGCGAAAACACATTTTTTGGGAGATGCTTTTAGATTGAATTCCCGAAAACGCGTTAGGACCTTCCTGATCGAATTGAGTGGTTCTCGAACGGTTTATCGTAGATTAAAATATCATCTTTGTAGACTAGGGCGTTTTGTTCCAATCCTCCCAGTACCTTTGCCATGATGCGAGAAAAATAGCTACTCGCGGATCTCAAGCCGAATGGCAAGTGCGTCATTTGATACACTTTGTCCTCAGTCAAGACGCCACATTTGTAGCTACTTTCCTCGTCGAGGGGTAATTGGAGGTATCCGCTCGCGATATCTAGGGTGGTATAGTAATTGTTCCCACCTATCTTTTCCAGAACGTCGTCTATGCGGGGAGTAGGATACGGACCAGGAGTGGTTTTAAGTCACTTCGCTCAACGGCCGCCGCATGTTGAGGCACACCCTAAGCGAGTTGTCCTTCTTTTGGACCACCACTAGGTTATGAACCCAATTCGTGTTTGACTCCTTTAACACACCGATCTTCAGTAGGGTGCTTATGTGCTTCTGTTGCTCTTCCAGATACCTGGTGGATATTCTATATTGGCGTACCTTAGCTGGCGGGTCCGCCGTTGTATAAATATGGACTTTTCCGGCCGTACAACTTCCTATGTCATATTGATGTCGCGAGAAAACATCAGAGAACTCATTGAGAAGTTCTTGAAGCTTCTTCTTTTGCTCGAAATTTACATCGCTTGCTTCCAAATTAGTAACATAGGAGGGATCGTTTGGCACGCAGTCACTCACGCATGAACATACCCACTGGTCTTCTTCCGTGCGTGTCAGGTCCTGTGACGGCAACGGCTGTTGAGATCTTAGTACCCGCATAGATTATTTTGTTCTCGTTTGTGTGATTACATACTAGCAATGCGGGACTACTAGCTGAGATCAAGGCTGGAGCTACTATGAGATCGTTGTTGAAGATCTTTTCACTTTGGGATATTATTACTAAATCCTTGTGACCATTCATCCCGTCTACTTTACATGGAATGAAAGTACCACTTCGCGTGCAATTGCATCGTCTTGGATGCTCTGACAGGATATTCAGTTACTCCGCTCACTGAGGCCTTTATCTGAGGGACGCCAAATCGCATAGAAATGTTACCAAAGGTTATTATTACTCGTGGGTAGTCGAGAGCCATCCGCGGAAATAATGCAAGGGTGTCGTTGCCTAAGATTACTTCAAATGCGGAATGTGTGCTTGGAACGCGCTGTCCCGTCGTAAAGTGCAGAATAGGCCATATTACCAAATTTTCCAAATCCATTCGCACCTTTTTTGAGCCGACTATTTCAACTTCGGTTCCTGCCATTCCGATTGCGGTCTCGGTGTGCGGCGAATCCAGTTGAAAGATTCCGAGCGCCGGACATAGTTGCTTCCCTGCTAGCGTTATGCTTGATCCGGTGTCCACCAGAGCTGAAACGCTTACTCCGTTGATACGTATTCGAATGTGAACTGTCACGCAGTCTCCTGCAGTAACATTATATACCGTGGGATAACTAATCTCGTAGTTCTCCTGTTTTTCTCCCAATCCTATTGCAGGGGCGTGAAGAGAATGTGTGCTTCTATTAGCCGCGGTTTGTTTAGCTCGCCAATAAGGACCTAAGCTTCTTGATGCTGCTCCGAAAACTCTTGTTGGGATTTGATATCTGATATAGAGTTCGACGAGTGTTAGGAAGGCTTTAATGCTGACGACTACGCAACAAACGGATACCCATGCTTCTCTCAGGAAGTTCCATGAAAACGGCAAAAACTCCTCTAGAGCCGTGGAGGGAATTGATTTCGCATCGCTACTTTCTTCTACATGGTAGTCAAGGGCTGCTTGGTTTCCGTCTATTGCTGCCCAAAGTTCTTCGAATTGCTGACCAGGAATAAACTCACTTATATTTGTAATGACCAAATTATGAAAAACTGTAAGTGCTGGTTTCTCATAACTACCTATCTGTTCAAGCGGGCTTCCTAGTGAGACAATCTTATGAACTTTCATCTTTTCCCATGTGTTTTTGATCGCATCAAACCTATGCACGGTGTTATTGATGGCGAATTCAAATATTGCGCTTGGTTTACACGCTACCTGCACGGCGTTAGTAGTTATAACGAGAGTTACTGGGTCCAGAAAAGCTTTCCAAGTCTTGTTTCCTGGTATATGTACTTCTATCATCGGCTTCGTGTAGCAGGTATCATTGAATGGCTGCAACCGATACATGTTTCGGGACAAAAGCACGCATGAACGTGTCTTTATTACGTCCCCACCAGGGGTGCACATTTAACGGTTAACGATTTAACGAATTTAACGAATTAACGGCATTTTTCGGTAAAATCTGGCTTAACGACTTAACGGAAATTTTTATGAATTTAACGGAATTTTTAACGGACTTTTTTCTCAGTGAGTTTATCACATTTACCCTCAGTATTCTCTAATGTTGCAGGTCTCATTCTCCCCATTAGGACTGCTTCTGGAAAACTACTGAAATCAGCAAGAATATTTGATGCTTTTATCAATTCAATTCGTTTTGAATTTTTAGAAATAATACATTTTGGGAGCACGTGTAGCGCAGTCGGAGGAGGTGCTGGCTGTCGCGTGCACCCTATACCAGGTTGCTGGTCCTTCTTCGGGATTTCCCGCTCAGGCCAACATAGCCTTCGATCCCTCTGGGGTCGGTGAATTGGTACCGAACTTGCTTGGGAAGGACAGAGCGCTGATTTCTTCGTCGGCTGGCCACCGCAAGCCATTGTCTCCAGGGTATCCCGTAGAAGTAGAATGAGCGGCGTATCCCGGAAGGGGTTGAGTATCGCCATCCTTGATCCTTATCCTTTAATGTACTTTGAAGCTAAAAATTTCTTCGAGTCCCCAAGCAGGTCAACGAATTCACAAAGATACTGGTCTAACCTCGTAAGATACGCCTATTCTCACCTGGCGCTGCTCATCTCAAAACTTTTACTTTTACCCACCTGGAGCAGTCGAGACGGAGCGAATGTTTTCGGCCGCTGGACGTATTCGAGGTATTTTAAGCTAATTTACAAAAACGTTAATAACAAAAACTTGGAAAGCTACCTCTCCTGAACGTTAACATGAAGACGGCGTGTCACACCTCTTCTCGGTAGTGTGGGACCGTGTGGCACGATGTCGTATCACTGTCCCGACGTTGCAGAGATATGATTGGTCCCACGCACCAGCCACTCAAAAATTGTGCGTTCGTCAACGTGTTAACATTCCACTGAGGGGGTTTTTAGTGTATTTTTATTAATTCTTTCTGAACATACTTAATGGGCTGGTGCCTGCACGGAGATTGCACATGTTCGTAGAACAGTCTAACGGAAGAACTAGGAAAGGGTGGAACTCCGGGTACCTGCCTGATCGCACATTTCAGGATGCGTTACCGATGATCATCTTGTCTTGAATGGTAACTCCATAGTTGTTCTTATTCTATACCCTGTAGATAATTTGTTGCTTAGGGCTTGTTTATTTCTCTGTGTTTGTTGATGATGATTTGTCTATTTTACATTGCAGTGTTACACTCCATTCCTTGAACATTAGCTGTTGACCTCTTGAAGTTGAAACGTATAAGGGTTTCCTTTTTTTCAGTTGAAATAATGGTTTACAGTCAAATCTATTTTTAACGAAATTTAACGATTTACCGGAAATTTAACGAAAATTTTCCGTTAAAAAATTTCGTTAAGAAAATTTAACGCCCAGAATTTCGTGTGCAGCTCTGGTCCCCACCGAGGAACATAGCGTTTATGTTGGGCCTCGAAAGAATTTTTCGCATAGCCAGTGTTGGTTCTGAGGCTAACGCAGCTATCATAGACCGGCTGATAGAGTTCATAGACTTGCAGAGACTCAATGCTGATTGCCGAAATGAAGAAATTGTCAGAGTTTGCATATTATCTTCTACTGCTAAGAGCTGGGCAGCTAGCTGGTTCGTAGTGGCGAGACCTACTTGGGATAAAGGGGAAAAGGTTTCGAGGCTGCGAGCGCTACGTCTAGGGATGCCGGTGATCTTCACGGCGTAGCCCTGATCGGTACGTATAAGCGAATTTTTACAGTCTACGAACTGTGCCTCTTTTAACGAAAATGAAAGCGCGAACTCCTTTGAATCGCTAAGCCATACCTTGTCGTCCATTGTTCCTTTCATGGTAGCGACGAAAATAAATTGGCATGCCTCTTCTGCCGTCGGTTGCCAGATTACTACGGCGCCTGATTTCATTATACACGATCCATCCTCATATTGGCACCCAGTTAATGGGCCGGCAGGACTATCTACACCTGGTGCTCCGTGATAGGCATAAACGGAAGTTTCAAAGGCCACACAGTTATAGACACTGACCTCACAGTCCGTGCAGCAATGGAAGGGTGCAGTTGGCCAGTCAATTTCCAGTTTATTCGTTGTTTTCATTACAGTACCAACGTGGTCATATCCCCATGCGCGCATCTCCTATGATTGTACATCTGTTTACACTCTTCTGTCGTAACCGTTAGTTCGCTGGTAGTAGAAATTTGATTGCGAGACCCGAAAAGTTGACCGAGTAAGTTACCTTCTGGGATATTATTTTGCAAACAGTCGCAGTGGTCTTGTAGCGCACTGTATTTGGGCGAAAGAGTTACCCGAACAGGATCCGAGACGAAAGAAGGCAGAATTCTCGTGCAGTTCACCTCATGAGGAATTCTCCAGTAGTTACCGGCCGCCGAATTCGAACAGATCATCGCTGGAGGAGCATTGATAGCTAAACATATTCCAAGATTAGCGAGGAGGAACAAACACATAACGGGCCATCTTGGTAGGCTAGTGAAGCGTGCGCCCGTACGTTCGTGGTGGACGTCCGTAGGGTTATCACTTGAGTTGCATGGTTCATGGGTTGCGAACGCGAAGTTCGCCAACTCATTATTTCGTTCAATCAGAGCGGCTATCTGGGCGTCTTTATCCTTTTCCGAAAGAGCCTGCACGGGATTATCTACATAATCCGTCGATGGATTACCCTCAAGGATGTCCACCGCAAAGGTGCGACCTACGCTTCTCCCTTTCCCGCTCCTCGAGGTGACTTCGTTATCGTGGGCTCGGTCGGCACGCCACTGACGCACGTCGTCGCTTCCTCGCTCCAGGTGACCTCTTCGTCCGCCCTCATGCGCGTTTAACGGGCGCTGACTCATGGGGTTCAACCCTTGGAGCGGAATCCAGGACCTGCAGAACGTTTGGATATGTCCTACTTTCCCGCAACGATAGCAAACCACGTTCGAATTAGGAGCCCTTTCGAACACTCTACGGTTAAAGGTCTGATGACGACGACTCGCACAGGCGGGTACCTGTAGTCCAGCTTGCGGAGCTTGCCGAAATTGGCTCCAACGGCTTCGGTGTTCCGTCCTCGAATTGTCGACAACGTTGACCTGGGCTGGTGATTCCACTCCGGCTCGGGATGATCGTCATGTTATTGATCGCCTCTGCCAGAAAAGACTCGTAAGTCATAGCCTTAATTACGGCGTCGTCGTACGACGACGGTCCTGACGCTTTTACATGAAAACGCAAGGTGGGCTTAATTTTGTCCAAAAACTCTTCCAACAGACGTTCCTTCTGTGCGGCCTTGGTTTGTCCTTGCGTGACTTTACGTACTAGTTTCTTCATTCGTTACGCAAAATCACGGACCGTTTCGTTGGCGCCTTGCTTGCAGTCAGACAGCTGTTGCCGAGCCAGATTCCTAAAATGTGGTGCTTCGTAGTGGGTGCGAAGTATGCTGACCACTTTGGTGTAGTCGTTCTTGTCAGCATCAGGCATTTCCTCGACCAGGTCCCTCGCTTCGCCATCTAAGTAGCCCACTAGATTGTTGACCTTAAGCTGTTCAGGCATTGGAGGATTTACCATCCTCACCAAGTCCTCAAACCTTCTTAACCAGGTGCTGAAATCTTGGCCCGTGGAGCAATTAAATATAGTAAGAGGCATGGGTTTGAACTGCCCGAAGGCCAGCTCAAATGCAGGTGCACCACTGGTGCGCCATACTATTCAAAAGAGGCAACGTAGGCAACTCACGACCCTCAGCAAGCAGCGGTAGTCCGGTGGAACTGTCGTTTAGCCGATGCAGAGCGGGATCGAGTTACAGGAGCAATGATTGCGGTTAACTTTCCGCGGCGCCGCGTCGGCTTTTATTGAGCCAGTAGACCTAGTCGCGACATTCCTGCATGCCAGAGTCGGAGCTCTTTCAACAAACAGCTTCACTCTCAGCGCGTCCATCTGGGAACGATCTGATAAGGGCCGTGCTTTCTAAAGCTCGAAGAATTCTTGGGCTTCACACCGCGGAATATCCATCTGCAAGGGATTAGCAGAGAACAACAAGAAAAAAAACTTTGATACATCTTTGTCTGGTCCCCAAAGGGCGGCTAGACGAGTCCCCACTCATGTCCAGGATCCATGTCATCTATATATAAAATCAACTTCATCTCCACTGGGGTACCCCTTAAAACATCTCTTTACGCCTTATCGAACATCTTTTTTCGGACCCACACACCCTGCTAAGATTATGCCCTGTGCGCCGGACCCTTGGCCTTCGGGTCAAGCAGTTGGCCCAAGACAACATATTCGAGCACGATGCCCGGTTGAGGCTCAACACCGGAGGGTGTGCGGTAGGCGAGACTGTTCTGGCCGCGGACGGCCAGAACCACTCGCTGCTACCACTTGAAAGGTCGCCCGTCGCCTACATGCGCCTTTCCCCCGAGGATCTCGATTACCTCTAGCGCGCGCCTAAATGGCCCCATACGGGCCGCACCACTGCTTCAACACATTACCGCAACACTATTTTATCCACATGGTCCTGGTGGTCCTGGACATGACTTCAGGCAGAGAATCAGATCAGGAGTATCACGGGTACAGACATGGTGGTGGTGGTCGTTCAATAGTCAGAGTCGGGCGAAGTCGGACGTGACGTCGGTGATGATCTCCCTGTTGTTGTCCCGGCTCAGTCGATGGTCTTATATGGATCGTGGTCCTCGCTCGTCTCCCATCATATCGTCGTCCATCTGAAAACAAAAGCCGAGAGCGACGAAGGAAAGAATTCTATGTTTCTAGATAAAATACCTAGATAGGCTAGAAAGAATTCTACGCTTTTTCTAAAGTTAATGCTTCACCTTTTCACAATCTGATAGTGTACTTTCTTCTTAGATTTCTTGTATTCGTTACTTTACAGAATCGCAATACGTGGTTCGTTGCAGTGCACCTGCAGATTAAATATTTAATGAGATCCTACTATATATAAAAGAGTAAGCGGTTGTGTCTGTCCTTCCGTCTGTCCGTCCGTCTGTCCATCTGGCCTTTCGTAAACGTCGATTAGTAGCCATCTGGGTTCAGGCGAGGTGTCACCTAGGTCGTGTTGAGATTGGTCAGAAGACGTGTCGCCGATATCACGCAAAGGGCGTCGAGTTCCGAACATGTGTCATCGACGTCGTGAAGGCGAGCGTCCGAGTTTAGAAGAGGTGTCACCGACGTCGTTCAACAGGCGTCTGGGTTCAGAACACATGTCACCAATGCTGCGAAATGCCTGTCCAGATTCAGACGACGTGTCAACGATGTCGCGCAATGCACGGCTTGAGAAGATATGTCACCGACGTCGTTTATCAGGTATCTGGGTTCAGAAGAGGTGTCACCAATGTCGCGAAAGACTTGTCCGGATTCAGACGACGTGTCACTGATGACGCAAAGCACGTTCAGGTTGAGAACCCGTGTCACCGACGTTGTTCAACAGGCTTCCGGATTCATGAGAGGTGTCATCGATGTCGCGCCATGGCTCTGGATTCACACGACGTGTTACCAGTAAAGGTAGGACCAGCAATGGGGACCGGTAAGGGGGAAGGGTCCAGTGAAGGGGGACCGGTGAAGGAGGGGAGGTGTCCAGTGAAGGGGAACCGGTAGAAGGTTGACCAGTGAAGAGGGGATCAGGCAAAGGAGGGACCGGTGAAGGAGGGGGGAATGGATCCAGTTAAGGGAGGACCAGGTGAAGGGGGACCGGTGAGAAAGGGACTAGTAATGGGGACCGGTGAAGGGGGAGGGGCCCAGCGAAGGGGGGACCGGTGAGGAAGGGACCAGTAATGGGGACCGGTGAAGGGGGAGGGGCCCAGCGAAGGGGGGACCGGTAGAAGGTTGACCAGTGAAGGGAGGACCGGTAAGGAAGGTGTGTGGGCTTCCGTTGCCTCTGACACAAAATTATTAAATAATCCGTTTATTCGTAATTGTACAACTAAAGGCGAGCTAGCAGGGTGGAGGAACTCAACAAGACTGAGACCGCGAGGGCGGTCCTTCTAGAATACAAAGGAGACGTCTTGTACTTTCTGTTTTCAAGGAAGGAGACACTGTAGGCGAACTGTGAATGCACTATTTTTTGTCCGTCTGAGGTCTCGCGGGTGAGAACTCATGAAAAAGTAGCGGCAGCTGGTGCTTGCCGCGACTCTCCCGCAAAACTTTTAAAAGTACCTTGTAATAGTGAACAGTGAGTATAGTGGTAAGTATACATGCGAGTAACAAATTGATCAAGATAACATGTGATCAGTGCGTAACTGGATGAGTATGGCGGTAGGTACGAGGAGTAATTACGCGGAATAACATTCACTTCTGTTTGTTTATTTTGTTGCCCTCCGCGGCCGGATGACCCACAAAGACTAGGGCTGCCACGACCGGCTCCACCACCAATTTTGTTAGTGACAGACGTGCTTGCTGCGCAATTAGAAGCGCCTGTGCGAGGATAAAGACACCGACGACAACAGCGTATGTGATGGGGTGATCCTCACCAGCCGTTTAGGGGCTACCTAGTAGATGTGAGTGACTCGTGAGAAGGGCGTGTGCGTGAGGTGTGAATGGTAATTCCGCGTTTACAATGTGCTAAGTGGAGGAGGTGATACGTTGCGAATATTTTGAGGAGCAATTTGAACTTATGTTTGTTTTACGCAATACAGGATGTGACGTATTACAATGAAGTATAGAACGAAATATCAATACCAACTGACAAAAGATGCAAAATACTTGGAGAGACAAACTTGAGTGAAACAAGGGAAGGACAATAGAGTCATGTGGGCAAAAATGATGGTAATGTATTGTAAACTCTGAAACAAAGAACACAATCTTTACTCGGCTCTGTGGCGCTTCTGAGGCTGAATTGGCCTGGTTCTTTCGCTACAGAGGATTGCATGATGATTCCCTCCGCAGACGCGACACTTCTGCTGGCACGTACCATGTGCTGCCGCTAGGCACGAGATGCACTTATTCAGATCTCGTAGGCGCAGCGAGCGAGCGATAGTGTCCGAATAGGCAGTGCAGGTTGATGACCTGTGACCGTCATCACTGTCGCCTTCGCAGAATATGCACGGATGTCGAGGGGTGGTGTAAGTGAGTAAAGTGTCCACTTTGCTGTCGAGTGAGGCTAACTTGTCCTGCAGATCTTTGATGGAGGATTGGATGAGGTTCAGTGTTAGACGAGTGGAAACTTCGAAGGTGTCGGAATGGAGCGCTGACGCAAGACCAGTCGCAGGTGCGTCATCGTGTTTCGGCGCGCCATCAGAAGAGACCAGATGTTTCGGCATGGCAAGGGAGGGGTTCTGTTTAGACTGAATGGAGAACGGTACGAGGGGCGTGGAGTGTTTTCCTTATGTGTTTAGAAGCTTCGGTCGTGCGCAAGAGACGAGGGACCAAAGCGAGGGACCAAGCGTCACTGCCTCAGAGACCGCGTTGTTTGGCAGATGGTGACCAAGGTGCCCCGAATGCATGCGAAAAGCAGCTGTAGGACTACTTCAACAACCGTAACCGCCAATTTTAGCGCTGCAATTATGGCAGCTGGGCCGAATAGGTATATTGCTAGTCCTAACAAGGTAAATGTTGCAAATATTGCTATCGTAGACTTCCAATGTGTAAAGAAAGTAAAGATGAGGGGACGCATATCAGGAATTGATATACTTGCCCACGTGAAGGTTTTTCTGAATTTTGGCTGATTGAGAAGATTTTCTCATCAGGGATGGAGTTGTGGTATAGAAGTGTACCGGCGAGGGTTACTTTTGAGTTCTTTCCTCCACATTGGAGCGAGCATACTTCTTCTACGTGAGCCACGTTGTATTCTAATGTCAAGGATGTTGTTTCATTGCCAGATGAGCACTGTATTAGAAACGATTGTTCTTTGCACTCCAGCACTACTTCTTGTTCTTTGCCGGACACACAATACGCCGTTGCTTTCGCTGCTTCGGAGCAACTGTAGCAACCCGTTACCGCGCTCACGTGTAGGGAACATGGAGTATCTGTCACCAGCTGAGAGAGCTCGATTTGCTTTTTGGTGGAAATGAGATGTGTAACTTCTGCTTCTTCCGTATCCGCTACGATTGTGTTGGATGCTGTCAGATTGAGATGAGGTGTTATGATTGGCAGCTTTTTTGTGGAATTTTTCAGCTCATGAAATGTGTTTTGTGGGCAAACGCATTGCACTGCTTCTACCCCTGTAGTGCATGCGCAGATTAGGTCGTTGTGACACTTCCTAAATTGTTTTGTGGCTGTGTGCTCATCTGGACACTTAACAGGAATGTTGAATAGGTTATCTAACATAATGTGCTCAGTTAACGATTGAGCAAATCGTTGTTCGGGAAGTGGAAGCGAACTCTGTTTTACAGAAATAACCTTCATGTTCCATCCACTGATATTAGTTTGCACATAGGGTTGTAGCTCTGCGGTAGCTTTCCAGGTGCCGTTGAAAGAAGAAACCTCCACGCTTACGTGTGCTCTGAGGTTCCATGAGGAGCACTTAAAAATGTGATACACTTTGTCGTTGCGAGGCATCTGCGCAATACGGTAAAACATGCACGCCGGGAGAGACAATACTGGAAGGCAGCCGCATGCTATTCCACCGCACAGGGAGCTACACATAGTGTAGCCAGGATATCTTCCTGCTTCTGCAAGTTCTGGGATAGTTTCATTATGGCCCACGTTTGCGCACTTATCCCATAGGCAGGAGCCCATAAAATGGCAACGTTTTTCGTAGTACACTTTTGGATACGTATCTCTTGTATAAAATAGGGTTTGTTTGTTGCAGGCCTCCCTTGTTCGCTCAAATCTAATTTTGAGACTACCAATCGTTTTGTTGCGATGCTGGAGGTTGATGCATGCCTCCTTATTGAGTTTGTTGAAGAGGAACTCATGCTCATATTCGAATGTGCAGAAATTTGTATCATTGCAAATGAGCTCCGTGTTCTGTCGCATGTGCGTGTGTTGGCAAGAGCTAACACCTGCTGCAAAGAGCAATACAGTAATGGTGGCAATTGTTACAAATGTGGATGGTTTAAGTGTGAAATGCACCCTTGTAGCGGCGTTATATGTTATTTGCTCTTGGGAAGATCTCTTTTTGATTATTTTCTTTGCCGTAAGAACCATGGATGTTGTGAGCAGCATTACAATTGCTAAGATAACGCCTGCTGTCAGAATTGCTCCGAGTGGTGAGCAGTGTGGATTGCCTAGGAGAGCTAATGTAAAGACGGTTTTATCGTGACAGAATGACTGCCTTTTGCAGATTTCTTTATGAAGGAGAGTTGTATCATTGAAGTGACTGGAGACTGTGACGTTGATGTTCTCGTCATGAACAGATGGTGGAAGTATGAAGAACGACGTTCTATTTCCCGTCATGTTCTGGCATGCATTGTTGAAGCAGAGTGTATAAGACTCTGATACCGGGTTTAGTAAAACGGTTCCTTCTTCACACATTATAGTCTCCGCACGGCCCACGGTGGCCAGGAGAAGGAAGAGCAGCGGATAAAGTAGCGTTTTGGTGAAGATGCTGACGTTACTTGTGGTTGTTCGTTCTTCACGCTGATCTTCATCAGTAGTGTTGTAATACCTGACGTTCTCTTTTGCCTTTCTTGGAAGTGGCACACGACGAGGGGGTTGTGCGGTGGGCTCTACGTCACTGTCTTTCTTATTTTTCTCGTTGCTGACTTTGGATCCGCGAATCTCAAGCGGGATTAGCTTCGATATGGGACGAAGGCAAGTGTTTCCCGATGATGTAAGGATCTTGGCCGTGCGAACTAAACTATAAGATCCTTTTATTAACTCTAATATACGTCCAAGAGGCCAGTTGCTGCGTGGAACAGGTGCATCCTGTTGTACAAGTACAACTTCGCCAACTTCTGGATGCAGGCGTGAGGAGTGTTTCTTCTGACTCGAAACTGTTTTGTGCATATCGCGGAGTTCTGTTAAATATTCGTTTTGCCATTTGGCCCAGAAATGATTTGCCATGTGCTCTGCGAACTGCAGCGCTTCTCTTGCTTGCTTTACCGTTTGGATTGCTGCCTGTTCGTAAGTTGGATCCTTTTGTTCATCTTCATCTCCGCTCTGAGGAAGAGCGAATTTGACGTTACCTTGTAGGAAGTCAACAGGTCGTAAGGGGAGTGTTGTTAGATCGTTTGGATCAACTTTGGTTAATGGCCGTGTGTTGATTACGGCTTCTATACATGTCAGTGTTGTTGCTAGCTTTTGATACGAGAGTTTCTTTCGACCAATGGTCTTGCTAAGGCACCTTTTGACTGTCCCCACAAGTCGTTCCCACACTCCTCTCATCCAGGGAGCTGCTGGAGGATTGAACACCCACTTGATATTGTTAGATGCTGAATAGGACATGACGGAGTTCCCTGATTCTGCATCTTTTCCGAAAAGGCTGTCAATTACCTTTGAACCAAGGACGAAATTCGTTCCACAGTCTGATCGCTTGATTGTGGGTACTCCTCGGCGGCTGATGAATCGGACGAAGCTGTCGAGGAATGCCGATGCTGATAGGCTATCCACAAGTTCAAGGTGAACAGCACGGATAGTCAAGCAGGTGTACAGTGCTATGTAAACCTTGTCGTCGTTCGAAGTTGTGAACGGTCCGATGTAGTCACAACCTACGTGTTGAAATGGCTTACATACCACAATTCGGTCCTTCGGTAGAGGAGCCATTACCGGTTGCGCGAAAGGTAAACCTTGCTCTCGTTTGCACACCGTGCATGTGCTTAAAATTTTTCGAATCTTCGAGGACGGCTTGGGTACCCAGAATCGCATTCTTAGAAGTGACAGGGTGTGTTGTCGTCCACAGTGCATGTTAGTTTCATGTATCTCAGACACTATAAGTCTCAGCAGATCGGATTCTTTTGGAATATACATAGGCTCTTTAGTGTCCCGCGGGAATGCGGCGTTAGTAAGCCGAGATCTTGCTCTGATCAGCTGATTTTCGTCACGGAACAGGCTCTTATCCTTGTATTTCAACTGAAGTGTACAGATATCAACATGGTTTGTCTCCATGCGGATTAGAATGGTTTCGCTGAGTTTGATTTCTTCTGCTGTAATTTCTTCTTCTGTGGAGAATCGTTGCACCGTTAGTGTGCGAACGCCCTTGTCGTTGTGTGTGTTCAGTTTGGATATCCAAGAGGCAAGTATTTTCATAGCACGGGTCAGGGCTCTGAGAGCTTTTGAGTAGTGTCGGAATCGGGAGAGATCTATGAGCTTTCCGGATGTATAAGTCGGTGAATGGTAGGAGGCTGTGCAACTCGCCAGGCGGTTTTCTTCAACGATGTCCTCAATGTCTTCCTCGACAATACCTTTCGGTGTTGATTCTATAGGCCATTCGTGCTCTGGCTTAGCGAACCACTTTGGCCCTGTTAGCCACTGGCTCTCTTCGAACTGCTCTCGAGAGGTAGGTCGTGTTGCAACATCTGCAGGATTATGTTCCGATTCGATGTAATTGAGCTCGACTGTTATTCCAAGATCCTGGATTTGACGAGTGATTTTATGTATACGATCGACTTGATTGGCTACAAAGAGTGGGAGTCTTCGCGACGACTGCGTCCAAGCGAGAGCAATTTTGCTATCGCTTACAATCCGAGTACATTGAACATGTCTTCGGTGCACTCGCAGTATAGAGTTTGCTAAGCGGAGCGAAATCAGTAGTGCCAAGAGCTCTAGACGTGGTATGGACAATTTCCTTCTTAGAGGAGCCAGTCTGGCCTTTGCACACAGGAGACCATTGGTGTTGTGATCAGGACCGTACGTCACGTAACTACAACACGCTATAGCGACCGGACTTGCGTCACCAAAGATCCATAGCGTTGACCTATTATGTAGACGATTTTCAGCAGCAATATTGCGTGGGATTTTTATGGCGGTTCCTCGAATTTCCGCACATATTTCCTTCCATCTGCTGACGTATTCTTTGTCAAGAGGCTTATTCCATGAAAGTTTCTGAGTTACAACTTCTCGCATTAGTAGCTTTGCTTTCAACATAACTGGCAATGATAATCCAAGTGGGTCGTATATTTTGTGAACTTCGCTGACCAGCTCCTGCTTTGTAAGCTTCTGTTTGGGTTCCGGTGATATTTCGAGAAGAAACTCGTCGTTGTCGGTGTTATGCCTGAGTAGCTTCGTGAACCCTGTTTTCCCTCTGATGGGATCTGGAAGGGATGCGTTTATATTCTCAGAGTTAGTGATAAAGTCTCGAAGGTTCATACCTATTGAGCTGAACAAGAGTCTCGATTGTTCTATTTTTTGTAAAGCTTCTTTGTCAGTTTCAGCGGTCATGAAGACATTGTCGACATAGATATTGTCTAATATTTCCTTAGAGAGCTCTGTACCTGTTCTGGTAAGATATGTAGCTAGAGCCATGTTTAGAATGCTTGGTGATGCTTTCGTTCCAAATGGGAGACGCTTGAATCTGTAGTGAATTATATTACCTGGAGATGGTGGCTGGTCTGGATCTTTTAGCCACAAAAACCGGAGAAGATCACGGTGTTCCGGATCTATGCGAATTTGGGTGAATGCTGCCTGTATATCAGCCGTGATGAGTGTTTTACACCAACGGCTGACAAGAAGGATGTCCTGTATTTTGTTAACAAAACTTTCTCCGGTGTGCATGACATCGTTCAAGGAAAGTTTCCCTTTTGCTTTGGAAGAGGCGTCGAAAACTATTCTAAGTGGTGTTGGCTTGTCACTTCTCCAAACACCTGAATGAGGTAAGTAGAATGTGGTCTTTTCCTCACAGTATCGTTCCGCAGGAGGGATTTCTTCTATGATGTCATTGATTCGGTACTCTTCAATTATTTTCGAGTACCATAGTTTTTTGGTCATGGTGGCTTTTGTGAAACTTATGAAGAGCGTTTAAGCGCGAAGCTGCCACATTATAATTGTTTTCTAAGTCCACCACGTTGTCTTTTAACGGAAACGGTGCTGTGATTGCACCTCCTTCAATAGTGATGCGATTCTCAAAACTCTTCATGTAGTCGTAAGCGGTGTCGTTTGTTTTGTACTCATCTGTGGATATGCCCATTCCCTCAAGTTCGTACATATCACGTAGCTCCTGCTTTATGTCAACTGTTTGCGGGCATGCTACTACAGAGAGCTGAGAATGAGGACTGTTTCCTTTCGCTGTGATTGAGCATCCGAACAGTGCTGGGCCGAAAATAGTGTTTTGCGTAAGCAGCCCTGATGGCAGTCTAACGGGAGGGGTGTTCAACATAACTACTTGCTCGTACGATTCAACTCCAATGAGAATGGAGGGTTTAACGAATTCACCGTTTATAAAGGTGTTTGAGAGGAAAATGCTATTGTCTCTCAGGAATTGCACGTCTGAAACGGTTAGCTTGGCTGCTGGGAAGGCATTTGTGAGCACTGGTTTGGTGCTAAGTGTGAGTGAAATGGTATTACCGAAACGTGTTCTAAAAACCGCTGATGTTTGTTGGGTCATATATGTCTCACTGTTACCTCCAATGCCATGCATTACGCATTGATAAGGTTCACCTTGTTGTAGTCCCAGCGCGTTGGCTAGACTGGCTTCAATTAGGTTGCATTGAGCTCCTAAGTCTAGAAAGATCAGCACATTTTCAAAGGAATTTGTGCGATTGTTTCTTATCTGAGCTTCGGCAGTCATAAGAACGAGCTGTTTTTCGGTGATTCTGTCCTCCGTTACATTGGAGAAACTCGCTATCGTGTTTTCCTTATGTTCGTGTGTTGCAGATGGTTGGCTTTTATCCACCACAGTACAGTTGGATTGGCTGCGGCTGGTACTAACTTCAGTAGGCTTGATTTTTGTCTTTTGAGTAGTAGAGAAAAGAAGCTGACTATTTTCTGGTCGATTACCCCTTTCCTGAGGTTTTTGGACGCCCACCTTGGTGCATAGTGTGATGTTATGATCACCTTTGCATTTGGGGCAACTTCTGAGACTGCAGTCACGGCTCCTATGGTCCAGTGCAAAGCATTTCCAACATGCTGGCTGACCCCTCAGTGCGTTTCTGCGATCGATTGCGGTCCGAACTGTACGGCACTCCTTGGTTTGGTGGTTGGATCTGCGGCAAAACAGGCATTGTTCTGCCGCAGACGGTTTCGGGCGTCGTGAAGGGTCGGTATTGTTTGATTCTTTCCCCCTCAGCGATTTGAATCGACGCTCGAATCGCGCTCTGGAAGAAACTTCCTCGCCGAGCTCCTCCAGCAGTACGCCTACGGTCAACTGCGAGCCTTCTTTTTCCCTTTTCATACAGTCCTTTATAATTTCATAAGGAAATTTTGCAAGGATGGTGTCTATCCATAACGGATCGTGCCTCTTCCTTACGTCGTACCCTGTGGCCACCATTTGGAAGACAAGATCATTGACCTTTTCGAGGGTTTCGACACATTTTTCGCCTCCTGTGTTGGCAGCTGGTAGTGCCAGTAGGCGCTGTACGATCTGTGACCTGTTATTTCCTTTGTTTCCATATTTTTTGTGTAGTACATCCACAATCAGACTGTAATTGGAAGCCTTCATTGGGATGCTTCTGATTGCATTTTGTGCCTTTCCTCGTATGGCGTCCTTAAGGTAGAGAATCTTCTCCAATTCTCTTAGTTCCGCGTTTTGATCGACTATGAGGGAATATGCATCCCAGAATTCGTCCCATGAGTCGTTTTCTCCATCAAAATGCGGTAGTTTGATCTGCGGGTACTTGATCTTCAACGCCGGCGATAGGACCATCTGTTCTGGGTCTTGGTCATGCGAATCAAGACCCGAGTGAGCTGTCCTATGTGGCTGCGTCAGCGGTCGGTTACTTTGAAGTAGACCACATGGATCGATTTCCTCATATGCGTCCCCGCTGTCGAGGTCTCCTCTGCTTTCGGGACCGTTTCGACCCAGTGGGGTACGAGTAAATTGCAGAATTTCCCATTGAGTCTGAATTTCTCGAGATCTGGTTTGTAGAGCCATCACTACAGTTTCCGCTTCTTGTTTTAGTGAGCGGAAATTGATTTTCTGTTTGAGTTCCTCTATTTCTGCTAACATTTCCTTTTTCTCTCCTTTTGAGGCCTCTGAATAGGTGCTCATTATGCTCTGGTAGACGTCTTGCATTGACGACAGTTTTCTTTCGACGTTTTCCAGTGCCGTTTGCAATTCACATAGTCTTTCCTGACAGTAGACTTGTATTTTTTGATCCTCTGTGGGTGGTTTATTAGGCTCTGTGGTGGCCTTGTAATATTCAATCACTTCTTTGAGGATAGTTGATTCATCCTCCAGAGATTGGAGGAGAAGGGTAATTTTACTCATTTTGCTGTTCAGCGTTGAGTTTCTTTTTTCTTTAGAAAATCAGCGGTTCTTAGCCTTATGAGGGAGAACAAGCTGATTTGAAGATGCCACGCGGGACTTTATTATTGGTGCCTGGTAAATGGCCGATGCACCAGAAATTTTGTGTGAGCTTCCGTTGCCTCTGACACAAAATTATTAAATAATCCGTTTATTCGTAATTGTACAACTAAAGGCGAGCTAGCAGGGTGGAGGAACTCAACAAGACTGAGACCGCGAGGGCGGTCCTTCTAGAATACAAAGGAGACGTCTTGTACTTTCTGTTTTCAAGGAAGGAGACACTGTAGGCGAACTGTGAATGCACTATTTTTTGTCCGTCTGAGGTCTCGCGGGTGAGAACTCATGAAAAAGTAGCGGCAGCTGGTGCTTGCCGCGACAGAAGGGACCAGTAATGTTGACCGGTGAAAGAGGGGGAGGTGTCCAGTGAAGGGGGACCGGTAGAAGGTTGACCAGTGGAGAGGGGATCAGGCAAAGGAGGGACCGGTGAAGGAGGGGGGAATGGATCCAGTTAAGGGAGGACCAGGTGAAGGGGGACCGGTGAGGAAGGGACTAGTAATGGGGACCGGTGAAGGGGGAGGGGCCCAGCGAAGGGGGGACCGGTAGAAGGTTGACCAATGAAGGGAGGACCGGTAAGGAAGGGACCAGTAATGTTGACCGGTGAAAGAGGGGGAGGTGTCCAGTGAAGGGGGACCAGTAGAAGGTTGACCAGTGAAGAGGGGATCAGGCAAAGGAGGGACCGGTGAAGGAGGGGGAATGGGTCCAGTGAAGGGAGGACCAGGTGAAGGGGGGACCGGTGAGGAAGGGACCAGTAATGGGGACCGGTGAAGGGGGAGGGGCCCAGCGAAGGGGGGACCGGTAGAAGGTTGACCAGTGAAGGGAGGACCGGTAAGGAAGGGACCAGTAATGTTGACCGGTGAAAGAGGGGGAGGTGTCCAGTGAAGGGGGACCGGTAGAAGGTTGACCAGTGAAGAGGGGATCAGGCAAAGGAGGGACCGGTGAAGGAGGGGGAATGGGTCCAGTGAAGGGAGGACCAGGTGAAGGGGGGACCGGTGAGGAAGGGACCAGTAATGGGGACCGGTGAAGGGGGAGGGGCCCAGCGAAGGGGGGACCGGTAGAAGGTTGACCAGTGAAGGGAGGACCGGTAAGGAAGGGACCAGTAATGTTGACCGGTGAAAGAGGGGGAGGTGTCCAGTGAAGGGGGACCGGTAGAAGGTTGACCAGTGAAGAGGGGATCAGGCAAAGGAGGGACCGGTGAAGGAGGGGGGAATGGATCCAGTGAAGGGAGGACCAGGTGAAGGGGGACCGGTGAGGAAGGGACTAGTAATGGGGACCGGTGAAGGGGGAGGGGCCCAGCGAAGGGGGGACCGGTAGAAGGTTGACCAGTGAAGGGAGGACCGGTAAGGAAGGGACCAGTAATGTTGACCGGTGAAAGAGGGGGAGGTGTCCAGTGAAGGGGGACCGGTAGAAGGTTGACCAGTGAAGAGGGGATCAGGCAAAGGAGGGACCGGTGAAGGAGGGGGGAAGGATCCAGAGAAGGGAGGACCAGGTGAAGGGGGACCGGTGAGGAAGGGACTAGTAATGGGGACCGGTGAAGGGGGAGGGGCCCAGCGAAGGGGAGACCGGTAGAAGGTTGGCCAGTGAAGGGAGGACCGGTAAGGAAGGGACCAGTAATGTTGACCGGTGAAAGAGGGGGAGGTGTCCAGTGAAGGGGGACCGGTAGAAGGTTGACCAGTGAAGAGGGGATCAGGCAAAGGAGGGACCGGTGAAGGAGGGGGGAAGGATCCAGAGAAGGGAGGACCAGGTGAAGGGGGACCGGTGAGGAAGGGACTAGTAATGGGGACCGGTGAAGGGGGAGGGGCCCAGCGAAGGGGAGACCGGTAGAAGGTTGGCCAGTGAAGGGAGGACCGGTAAGGAAGGGACCAGTAATGTTGACCGGTGAAAGAGGGGGAGGTGTCCAGTGAAGGGGGACCGGTAGAAGGTTGACCAGTGAAGAGGGGATCAGGCAAAGGAGGGACCGGTGAAGGAGGGGGGAATGGATCCAGTGAAGGGAGGACCAGGTGAAGGGGGACCGGTGAGGAAGGGACTAGTAATGGGGACCGGTGAAGGGGGAGGGGCCCAGCGAAGGGGGGACCGGTAGAAGGTTGACCAGTGAAGGGAGGACCGGTAAGGAAGGGACCAGTAATGTTGACCGGTGAAAGAGGGGGAGGTGTCCAGTGAAGGGGGACCGGTAGAAGGTTGACCAGTGAAGAGGGGATCAGGCAAAGGAGGGACCGGTGAAGGAGGGGGGAATGGATCCAGTGAAGGGAGGACCAGGTGAAGGGGGACCGGTGAGGAAGGGACTAGTAATGGGGACCGGTGAAGGGGGAGGGGCCCAGCGAAGGGGGGACCGGTAGAAGGTTGACCAGTGAAGGGAGGACCGGTAAGGAAGGGACCAATAATGTTGACCGGTGAAAGAGGGGGAGGTGTCCAGTGAAGGGGGACCGGTAGAAAGTTGACCAGTGAAGAGGGGATCAGGCAAAGGAGGGACCGGTGAAGGAGGGAGGAATGGATCCAGTGAAGGGAGGACCAGGTGAAGGGGGACCGGTGAGGAAGGGACTAGTAATGGGGACCGGTGAAGGGGGAGGGGCCCAGCGAAGGGAGGACCGGTAGAAGGTTGACCAGTGAAGGGGGACCGGTGAGGAAGGTACCACTAATGGGGACCGGTGAAGGGGAGGGGTTCAGTGAAGGGAGGATCGATAGAATGTTGACTAGTGAAGAAGGGACCAGGTGAAGGGGGGGGGGGACCGGTGAGGAAAGGACCAGTAATGGGGACCGGTGAAGGGGGAGGGGTCCAGTGAAGGGGACCGGTGAATGGGGGAAGGTGTCCACTAAAGGGGGACCGATATAAGGTTGACCAGTGAAGGGGGACCGGTGAAGGATAGGGGAGCAGTGAAGAGGAACCAGTAAAAGGAGATCCAGTGAAGGTAGGAGCAGTAGTAGGAGCCGATGAAGGGGGGGACAAGTGAACAGTGAAGGATGAACCGGAAAAGGGCTGACAATAAAAGGGAACCAGTGAAGAGGGACCAGCAATGGGGGACCAGTGAGGGTGGGACCGGCGAAGGAGGGGGGGAGGGTCCATTGAAGGTGGAGCTGTAAAGGTTGACCAATAAAGGGGAGAGCAGTAAAGGTGGGACCAGTAATGGGGAGCGGTGAAGGGGGGGGGGGAAGTCCAGTGATTGGGGACCCGTAAATGGGGTACCAGTGAATTACCAGAATTACCAGGTCAGGAGGGGACCAGTAAGGGAGCCAAATTAGTGGAAGACCATTTAAGGGGGTTCAGTGAAGGGTCCAGTAGTAGAACCATTAAAGTGGGCCAGTAAAGGGGACTAGTGGATCAGTGAAAGGGACCAATAAGGGGACCAGTATTTTCTCTCAGTGTCCTCCAACGTAGCGTCAGAAGACGTGCTACAGACGTCGTACCACGTGTGTCGGGCGCAAAAGACGTGACGTAGACGTCGTGACATATGCCTCCGGACTCAGCAAATGTGTCACAGTCGTTATCCAATGCGGATCCGGATCCAGAAGACGTGCACAGATAAGACTTTGCACAGCATCCGTGAGATTTTCAGATGACTTTTTAAAGGCTTCGTGCAACAACGAGTGTACGCGTGCTTGGTTCTCACTTCCGTTTTCTACCCGCACATGGGTAAGGGAATATTGGTGGTGTGGGTGGGGGTGAGGGGGGGGGGGTGTAGGAAGAATGAGTAAAGGAATGGGAATAGTGTTATTCCCGTCGGACTGTGAACTGCATCGAGCGGTCTACCAATACCAATTGATTTGTGTTTCCGCAGAATAAACACTTCGGACGTGCGATAGAGGGTAGTATGGCCCCCTAGGAGCAGTTTTGAAGATTCTGCCCTACCGTATCCGCATACTATACTATTCTATACACTGCGTTCAAAAAAGATAGGTTCACCCTTCATTTTCTTGTTTCTGCACGAAATTCGGTTGCAGTCGATTCCAAAACTGTACCAGTGAATTGAGCATAGCAAAAAACGTAGGAGTAAAAGACTTGAGAGAAATCTGCAATGACTGCAAGAAATAAGAAAGGATTGCGTGAAAGCACTCAATTCGAGATTGTTCAAAAAAGATAGGTTCACAGCCTAAGAAGACACGGCTAGAAAGGCAGGTCAGTTGCAATTACTCTGTTAGTCAATACTCCTCCTAGCAAAGTGTTTACAGTAAAATGGGCTGCGGTTCGGTGCTATCAACTGAAGAACAAGCTTAAATCAAGGCACTCAGTGAAGCAGGACTATGCCACCGCCGAATTTCGACGCAGCTGAAGCGATCGCAGAATGTGATCAGCAAATTGATTACTAGTGATCACTGATTGTTTTATGTCTTTTCAATAAAGCTATTGTTTCGTGGTGAACCTATCTTTTTTGAACAACCTCGAGTTGAAGTTTTCATGCAATCCTTCCTCATTTCCTGCAGTCATTGCAGATTTCGCTCAAGTTTTTTGCTCTTATATTTTTTGCTATGATCAATTCACTGATACAGTTTTGAAATCGACCGCAACCGAATTTCATGCAGAAACAAGAAAATCAAGGGTGAACCTATCTTTTTTGAACGCAGTGTATAGCAAAACCAATTTCTTTACTCTAATGAATAAGAAGAGGCCTAAAGAGGAAAAGAAGGCGGTCGGGGTGTTCTATTTTCGGGGCTTGGGGTGAAGCCCCCAACCAGACGTTTGGCGGCCGTTAGGCCGCTGAACGTCTGGTAGATAAATAAAGGCATTGCGTGTAAAGATGTGTGACGTTACTAGGTAGCGGACGCTCGCCAATTCTCGCTCCGACAATAAAGAGACCGGCTGGTTTTATGATAGACTCTATGTAGTCTTATCCCTTGCACTCTCTCACATATCTTCTGCACATTTTTTGCCTGTACTACTTTTACACTGAGCAGCAGGAGGGTTTCTTTGTTGAGTCATGTAAACGGTACTTCCTAGGGCTTCAGAAGTATTGTCAGCCGTTATGGCTCTGAAGTCCAGAGATCAGATTCCTATTATCAGTGCAACCATCCACCACCTTAAAAGCTATGCATGATATTTCACTGATTGCGAATAACCTACTATTCGCTGTTCGTTTATTAAGTTCATATCTCATTGTATTCCCTGATCGATATATTCAATGTCCTCGAGAGGCAGACTTCATCTTGGAATAAGATGCTGTAGCAAGAAGAATTAATACTGGGATGACGAAGGCGACCAGTACGGCTGCTATCACTGCGAGAATGAAGAATATGAGCCTAGAAATAGAGAATCATGAACAGAGCTGCCCTAGACGTTTTTGTCGAGTATTTCGCATACCAGAAATGGTCTGATTGGCTCTCCTGTTTCTTCTCTTTCTTGTCGTTTTTGTCCTCTTTCTTTGCGTGATCTGCAATGGAGCTATATCTGCTTGTTTGTTTAATAAAAAACTAAACCTGTCACGGATGTGTTGGAAATGCACTTTTCTAAAATTACGACGAAGGTAAACAGATGTGGTATTGAAACACTAAAGGCGCTTTTCATCAATATTACATTGAAGACGCTTTGTTGCCTTGTTTTTCAAGAGCGCAAGTCGATAGCCAACGATTCTGGAAATACGTATTTCTTCACAATTGCTAAACCTGTTACCATTAACTAACAATGGACGGAGAAGAGCCTTCTCATGAAATTCAATCCGCAATTAATTTTATTGAGAAATGGGCTACAACTTGGGAGCTTCCTTTGGCAGCAGAAAAATCGCATTGTCTTGTCATTTAGACAAAACACCAGCACAATTCACCAACCTATAAGCTCAAGGACACAGATTTAAAGCACGTAGAAAACGCCCGTGATTTGGGTTTCCATATATCTAGCGATATAAGCTTCGATTCCCATTATAAGACAATTGTTAAAAAGGCGAATTATCGTATTTACAACTTGTTCAAACAGATCAAAACCAGTGATTCTCTTGCACTTCTTCGTGCATGTAAAACGTATGTTAGGCCTGTTTTAGAGAGCGGTACTTCAGTATTTAATCCATTTAAAAGAAAGACATTGCCCTTCTGGAAAGCGTCCAGAACAACTTCACCCGAAAATTATTTTTAAGATGTTTTGGAACTAACTATGACAACATACCTAGAGGTCCAGACAGGGCGAAACAGCTTAAGATACCCTGCCTCCGCTGTCGAAGGAAGATGGTCGACATGACCATGGTGTTTAAGATTCTTCCAAATAGAATTTCAATAGATCCCACGATAGTTTCTGGTGCACCTCTGACTACGAATAGGAGAGGGAACCTAAGGCTTTACCTTCCTGTTCCAGATTCGCAGACGAGATCAAGCTTCCTCACTTACAGAAATCTTAAGTGCTTGAACTTATTATTAGGTGAGGATGAGAATATCATAAACATGTCTGTGGGTTCGTTCAAGTCCTTAATGGTACGTAAAAAGTTATGTTAAATGTGCTGTGTTTAATTTTGTTTGTTGTAGTTTGTGTGACCTAGTACTTGTTTATCTGTCATTACTTATGTAATGCATGACTATGTTCATGCCTGATAAATAAATAAATAATAATAATAATTCTTGTTGTTGTCAATAATGTGCCAACGAGGTTTTTGAGGTGGATCTTTATTCTGGCCTTACATTTCGACTAATTCGTCGTCGTCAGAGGCCTGAATGTGGTGCAAGGTTCTTATTATGTAATCTATACCACCAAGCGCCTTAGCCGCTCTAGCGGTTTTGACATAAATCTACGACCCGACGTTAGAAGTGTAAGAAGGGAAATAAACTCACACATAGATCCTCCAATCTTTTTGAGAGCAATCATCCTCTGCTAGTAGACCAGTACGAGCGAATGAAACATACCGTACAGTCTACCGTATAGATAAAATTCATAGACGTACACGCCTAATAACTGGTCGTACTACAGTAATAATAATAATAACAAATAATCCCTGAATTTGTTTATGATTTGAAAAACCAGAATAATATGAGTACAAGTGCTCCGCCACGTCTATCGGCGTGCATGGTTTCAGTACCACTAAGCTAAGGACAATCACATCAAGCTAGCTGCTCTACTTGTACAGCTTTTTTCCCTACCTAGGAGTACAAAAGGCTCGCAGTACGTATAGTGTATAGTATGATAGGACGATCTATTGGTTCCTCACTACTGGTCCTCCCCTAGTGAAACGGTCCCCCTTACGGGTACTGGTCCCCTCCAGGATCCACTCTTAGCGGACGAGGTCCACATCTGATTCTCTAGGCACATTGGACGACGTCTTCGGCACGTCTACCTGAATCCGCAAACATGTTGAGCGAAGTCATTGGCACGTCCTTTGAGTCCCAGGCAGGTCATGCGACGTATTCCGCAAGTCTTCTGAATCCTCTGGACGTAGAAGACGTGTGGGTATTCTCTGCTATTTTCATGCCCCGTAATTTGATCAGAATCGATTGGCGGCGATCGATACTTTAAAAACGAACTTCAGATTCGTGTTCAACAACCTCGATCACCCCAGGGCTGAAGTTTCCAGGCAGGTAGAAGAAGTCTGGGTATTTTCCGCTATTTTCGTAACCCGTAATTTGGCCAATATCGATTGCTGGCGATCGATACTTCGAAAACAAACTTAAGATTCGTGTTGAGTGCCCTCAATTACCCCCACGGCTAAAGTTTCAGACCGCCTATACGAATCCCCACAAAAAATCGATAGTTTGATCAATATCGATTGATGGCGATCGATACTTCAAAAACGAATTTCAGATTCGTGTTCAACGACCTCGGTTGCCCCAGGGCCCAAGTTCCCAGCAAGGGAGAAGGCGTCTGGGTATTTTTCGTCCCCCCCCCCCCGATTTTCCCCTTCGAGTTTCCCCCGCTAATTTCTGCGGCGCCACCCATTGATAAGATGACTCATCGCCTAACGCGTTATTACAGAATATATGATACAAGTGCTCCGACACGCCTGTCGGCGTGTCTCGCACTTGCGCACTTCGCGCGACCTTAGAGAATCGCTAAATCACTGAGGTATGAGCAATAGACACGTCTTACGAAACCATGGGTGTTATTTGGTGTTGGCGTATAACCAATAGATACGTCTTGCGAAACCTCGTCATGTGGTTGTCGGCACCCGTCTGACAGTAGGCCGGCGATGACACGGCAAGCTACGTCTTCGACAACTCTTACGAATCCCCGGCACCTTGGACAAAACTTAGGGTGGACTACAAAGTAGGATGCTAAGCATTGAGGTAAATTGAGTGCAAAAAACCTCACCTAAGGGGCAAAATAGTGCAAATGCACTTCATAACAGAGCTGGGAAGGAACACTGAGGTATGTCCAATAGGCAGGTCTTGCGAAACCTCGTCATGTGGTTGTCGGTACTCGTCTGACAGTGTGCCGTCGATGATACGGTAAGCGACGTCTTGTACAACACTTACGAATCCCCAGACACCTTGGACGAAACCTAAGGTGGACTATCTCCTTCTCAGCCCTAGTTTATACTTGCGCGGTCACGCGGCGCGGCACCATGATCGCCCTAGATATCGATTTTTCGCGCCATATGACGCGCCAGAACACCATATGAAACGCAAATCTTTTCTTACGAACGCCGACGCAGGATGGACGAAACATTTTGCGACCTCTTCAGCACGTCTTCGGAATCCCGACGCACATTCCACGATGTTCGGCACAGCTTCTGAATCCCCATAAAGTTTGGACGACGTCATCGCACTGAACCCCATTGCACCTTGGATGATATTATCAATATCGACTGATGACGATCGACACACCCCTTAGGCTGAAGCTTCGGACCGCTTGAGCGACATCCACAAAAAACGATAATTTGATCAATAACGACTGATGGCGATCGATACTTCGAAATCGATCTTCTGATTCGTGTTCAGCGACCTCGATTACCCCCAACGTTGAGGTTTCGGACCGCTTGAACGAAATCCCCAAAAGATCGATATTTTTATCAATATCGACTGATGGCGATCGATACCTCTAAAACGAACTTCAGATTCGTGTTCAGCGACCTCGATTACCCCTAGGGCTGAAGTTTCGAGGCACGTAGAAGACGTCTAGATATCTCCCGTAATTTTCCCCCTATTTTCCACCCGATTTTTCCACCCGATTTTATGACTCGTCGCTTAGAGGATTATTATATAGTATGATTTTTCCCACCTATTTTCCCCCTATTTTCCCCCGATTTTCCCCTCCGATCTTCCCCCGCTAATTACTGGGGCGCCGCCGATCGATAGGATGACTCATCACTTAGCGCGTTATTATAGAGTATGATAGTAGTGGTATGAGGTTATAGTAGAGTATGGTTATGGACGGGTTTCGGAGTTCGACTTAGGTGTGTCGCAAAAGGTTGGAAACAGTTTCAGTGCTCACACATGGTTCTCGGTTGGGAATTTATGTGATTAAATAGTTGAAATCACCTCAGAATACTAGTCTTGCAATCTTAATATGTGTGAATCGAAAAAAATACGAAGCAAAATTATGAAAGGCGAGAAATGTCCTATGAAGGGACTCCATGTTAACAGCACTTACACAATCAATAAAACAAACAAAGCGGTACGAATCATGGGTGCATGGCGCAATTTCAACGCGATCACGTCCCAAAAAACGCCAGTTTCTTGCAATTTAAAATACTCTAGAAACATTATCTTGCCACAAAACTCATGACTCTGTGATACTTTTTGCATCCATTTAATTGGATTTCTACGATATAACTTTGTTCGCATCTCTACTTTCTGTTTTTTTAGCCAATTTTTTGGCCATTTTCCCAGAAAACAGAAAACAGAGAAAGGTTGCCCGAAATGGCCGGAAAATCAGAAAACAGAAAACAGAAATTCCGCCCATCGCTGATCGCAGTAGAGCAACTTGAATGGTGCTTCGATGAATATTTTCATCGAACCCAGGAATTCCATAGAAGCGGCCCGATAAGTTACCTAATAAGTTGCAATATGTTGTAGATAATAATGGTACATGTGCTCGTTAGTTGTTGAATGTATTGAAGGAGAAAAAAATTCGAAAAATTGTAGAAGTGGTGGGATATTTTTTGAACAACATAATAGAATTTACATTTTTCCTTTTTTAAAGAATGAAGGGGAGAGGGGACAGAGGATGCATGAAACAATCTAATTGATCGTATGGAAAGTGGATAGTTGAGTCAACCAGTAGATCCGACTGATGGTCGATAAGAAAGTCTGGCTGGTAAGTCATCCATGAAGGGAGAAAAAGTGGGATCTATTCACGTCTTATTTACTCACATTTGTCTTCAACCGACAGCAGATTACCCGCCTCTTGCCTGCTTCCAAAGGGTTGACTGGGTAGTTTCCCCATCAGTCGCCTTGTTTTTCTCTTCAATTAAGTAAACTATCGAAACGACAGCCGAATAAAGTCTGCATTACAATCCCGGTTTCACAGCTTCATGAAAACCAACATTCTTGTTGACAATACCTCAGGATCCAAGCCAGTGCAATTGGGAACTTTCTTTGATGAATGAAACTGGCTATTAGCTTTCTATCGGCTAGCCACTGCAAGCCACTGCGTTATCCAAGTACACACACAAAGAGTTTTTGACATTCAGAAATGTAGAATGAGAATACCCTACGCATCCCTAAATTTGAATGGACCCCTCCATAATAAAGAAGTTTCACTAGAAACTCACAAATCAGAGTGAATCTCTATTTTTGTAACACCCGCGATAGAAAGTTAATTTAGTAATGTTTAATTACATCAATCAGGCTCTTAATAGGGAAGATAAGTGCCTTGACGTTAAGAACACTCCACCACTATCAGCGGGAATCGAACAAAAATTGCTACTAGAAACAAGTTTCTATAAAACGCCTAAGTACTTGTAGGAGTGTCGCTTTATCCTTTTATATGGGTTGAATCTGTCTCCAATTTGCTCGTATTCATTTTTATACTGTATTTGCTTGATGCTTTACAAGCTTGCCATTAATCGCATTCAGTCAAAACCGAACACTCTGTAGTCGTGGAACCACAAATGATAAGACGCAAAGGTCGGCACTTAGGAATTCTTTTTAAGATGCTCTAGGCGACCTCACATCAGCAATATCATCGAAGCAGGTTTCGTGCGTTCTGGTCTGCACGTGACCTGCACTGACAAGCCGATGAAGATGATGAAATACAGCGCGTATTAGGTCTCATAGATGTATGGTACAGGTTTAGCGATTCTGGAGTGATGGAGTTTAGGCATCCTTCCAACTATTTCACCTCACGTGAGGAAATGTCCCACCTAACGCTTTTAGCTTTGCAGAATTCTATTGTTCCTCGCGATCACTATTACTACTGAATAGGATCTTCTACACAGACCGTCGAACACCACGTCAAGCCTGACTTGCCAGCTGAATTGTTGTTCATCATCCCACCAGTCGCTGGATAATGAACAGCAGAGCGGATTAACCAGAGCCTCCGGAAAGCGGATAACTGATATGAACTGTCAATATCGACAATGTATTGCCATTTATCGGGCAGTTTTTGGATACCGCTTTTGAAGAAATCCTGGAGTTTTGAATAGAAAATCGGTTATCCTTCTTTGTAGTCTTGTTAGGTAAACGGTTGGATAGGGAACCCAACAGATGGTAGTCTGTTGGCGTCAGGTCTGATTAATACGTTGGGCAGCACGTGTCATCTCAAGTTTTGGAGTTTTTTGAATTTCCTTGGCAATGTGTGGATGAATGTTGTTCAGGAGAAGGATAGAGAACGAAACAGATAGGAGAAGGAAGCCTTGCCCTTTTTTCTACGTAGAGTCGAGAGACGAGACCCAGTTGCTTACCTGGGAAGGGTCTCAGGCGTAGGTCTGAACGGAGGAAATGGATAGTACTGCGAGAATCTCCACCCTTCATATAGTAGAAAAACATGCTTCGTTTTTGCTGAGTCCTTGAACCCAAAGAGCTACGGGCCCTTGAATTTGGGGAAGGTGCTAGACCAGATGTTCGACTCCCGTGCTATGCACTATTTTTTTCATAACCACTGCCTCCTTCACCAGTTTGCTTCCTACACATCTCCTACACATTTATTTCACTCTAAATTGTCAAATAAGGGTTTACTATGAGCTGTGGTTCACTCACTTTTCCCAGTCTTTGAATTATACAATGTTTTGTGTTTTTCAGCGAATGTTAAACAGTAACCTCACAACAGGCACGGGACAGCAGGATGACTAGGGCTCTCGAAGGCATAATCACCGATTTTGTCCAGGCTTCTTCTAGGGGGGTTATTTGGGGTGTTGATCATGAATCTGACATTCACTTTTGAAATTTCGGCTGAATACGGTAGGTTACAGCAGGTACGGGTGACTAGGGCGCTCGAGGTCACAGGGTATTGATCACAAATCTGGCCCTTTTTCACAGTATAGAGTGATGTAAATGTGTAGGAGATGTGTAGGAAGCAAATTGGTGAAGGAGGAAGCGGTTATGAAAAAATGCACAACTAGTGCATTGCACGTGAGTCGAACATCTGGTCTAGCATCTCTGAAGAAGCCCGTACCCTGCTGAGCCACCGACTCTCTTGTCGTTGTGCCTTTCGCCGCGCCCCATACAACATGGCGCGCGCACGCATGCACGTGCGCACGTGGCGACGGTGCGCTACTGTACCCTCGCGTTCGAGGGCCCGTAGCTCTTTGGGTTCAAGGACTCAGCAAAAACGAAACATGTTTTCCTACTATATGAAGGGTGGGGATTCTCGCAGTTTCTCGCAGTACTACCATCTCCCCCGTTCAGACCTACGCTTGACGGAAACTATCTCAACGGTAGGTCGAAACGGCCAATGTGTTGTATATGAGCAGAATCGCCTCTCTTTGGGAAACAAGAAAATGTAAATATCTCAACCCCAATACAACTCTGCGCAAAGTTAGGGACGACAGAAATTGGGCCGTTGGAGGCGTTAGCCCTATGCCTGCACGCGGAGGGAGAGCTCAAGTTGGCTGGAAACAGTGATCACGGGGATTACTCCGCCCTTCTACGCACTCTGCCACCATCGCTCGCTCGTCATCGCTGTTGCCAGCCAAGTTGAGCCCGCTCTCCGCCTCCAGGCATAGGACTAACGCAGCCAACGGCCCAACTTCCGTCGTCCCTAACTCTATGCAGAGTTGTATTGGGGTCGAGATATTTGCGTTTTGTTGCTTCCCAGAGAGAGGCGATTCTGCACATATACAACACATGGGCCGTTCTGACCTACCGTTGAGATAGTTTCCTTCCCTGGTTAGTATAGACTTCGGCTGTACAGCAAACTTTGTTGGAAGAACTACTAGGGAAAGACCCCTCTGCAGTTCCACGAAACACTGAGCAATGCCTTTTGAGTATGGAGTTCCGTTCTTAGCGTTGAAGTCCCAAATTGTCCACGTTCGAGCCACTGACGCTCCCGCGTGTGATTTACTAAAGAACGCAGCTTTCGTCGCCAGTAACCCAGTTGTCGAGCCGAGCGAAATTCCGACGGAGAGACAAAAAGCTTATGCGTGCATCTCTTCGCACTCGAAGCAGATGACCGCTCAGATCATGAAGCATCCATGCGTCTTATCTCCATGCTTTTCCAAGGTGATGCAGGCGAGTAGCTATTGTACCACGATGCCACTGGAGTTCCTCTGTCAGCTGACCGAGGTCACGTCGGAGGCTCTCTTCAATCAGCTCAAGAGGGTACTGGTCATTCACTGCAACCGGCTGACCAGTTCTTGTATTGTCGCTCTAGTCAAATTCGCCGATTTGAGCATGCGGAACCAAACTTTTGCCGTGTCGTAGGACACGGCAGAAGACAGTTAAGGGTCCATCGCATCACATATATTTTTTACCGCATCGCTACGTTGCTGTGCTTTCTGGATTCGTAAGGCTGGAGCGGTAGAACTTCCAAGGTGTCAAGTACGAATTTTTCAATCATATTCACAGCAGAATACTAGGAAAACTGAACATATGTAGGCTACTGACCAGCCTTTCTATATGCACATTTTAGACAGAAGGTTCCAAAAGAATTTCCTAAAATTTGGCAGGGTGCAGGACATGCGGAGACAGTACATGCAGTAGTACAGCAGTACTTCGACCCAAATTACAACTGATTTTCAAGAAAGAAAAGCTTGCACTGTGGAAGAAAGATGTTCTCACCAATCTGCGCTTCAGTAGATGTTGAAGAAAGCAGAGCTGTCGAGGTGCCTGAATGAGTTGGATTCTTATCGGTAAGTAGCCAGTGCTATGCTTTCGGAAACTATCGACAGCGGCAAGAAATGAAAAACAAGGTCATGCGTACAATAATTCAGGCTAAGACGCGGAATGCAGTTTTCTTCCCGGAATTTCTTCAATTCCAACCCGATACTTCGACATTCTTCTTTTTCATAATAACGCAGATACATTATTAGTAGGTTGAGCTTTCGGACAAATGAATGATTAACCTGTTACTCTCGATTCCTGGGGCGGAGCGTCAGCCAACACTCGGTATGTGGGCTGACAGCTGATGGTTAAATGAAAGTGGGACTAGCGTGACAGATCAATGGTTTGATTGGCGCTCAATTGTGCTGGTATTCAAAGTGTCTCTTCAAAGAGGAGACTACTCGAGGACAAATTCGCGGTACGAGGCACACAAATTAGCAGATTTATTAAAGCAAAAATGAGCAGCTGAAGAGCTGCGTGAGAGTCTGCACAGATGTCCTGGTCGATCGTATCAGTTCCTAATATGCACAATCCTACCAGTCGTGACTACAATGCCATCGTTCGGGCACCGCACCCTATCCAGAGGATACGGCAAATACGCCGGTGTTATTGGTGGTGCATCGCGGCCCGCACTGGCCGCTCCAATCTTCCTCGGCAGACGCAGCTCTTCCACAGCCGCTAAAGGCTTACACCTGAGCGAAGGGAGAAGTTGGGAGACGAGCAACTTGGATGGACCGCATACCAGAGTCCCGCTCGGAGAGCGCAGAACGTAACTGCGCATTCCTTGAGAGCAGTTTTGTAGCAGCATCTGCAGCTTGAGGGCGCGTGCAGCGCAGTCGGGGGAGGCGCCGGCTGTCGCCTGCACCCGATACCAGGTTCCTGGTTCGGATTTCCCGCCCAGGTCAACCAAGCCTTCCATCCCTCCGGGGTAGGTGAATTGGTACCAGACTTGTCTGGGAAGGATAAAGCACTGACTTGCACATCGGCTGGCCACCGCAAGTCATTGTATGGTCAAATACGCATTCAATACGCCTCCGCGACATCCCGTAGAAGTAGAATGCGTGGCGCACCCCTAAGGGGATTGAATAACGCCGCCCTTTACCCTTTATCCTTATCTGCAGCTTGCTCTGTTCTGTAGCACAGCGGAAATAGGCGCAATACGGGTTGAAGGATGTGAACTTTTTGGAATTTCTCTTGCGTTTTTTCATACCAGAGTTTACTATTCTAGCAGTATCCTAACCTAGGTACGGGCCTCGCTAGGAGAGCAAAATACTCTGTGCTTCCGAAACCTTAATGTAACCTTAATGTTCTCGCAACTATTGGGATTGATGATTAAGTAAATTGAAACACTCGTCCATTTCGGACTGTGTTGATGGTATCCTGCTATATACAAAAGAGTACGCAGTTGTGTCTGTCCTTCCGTCTGCCCGTCCGTCTGTCCGTCTGGCCTTTCGGAAAGTCGAGCATAGCCATCCGGGTTCAGGCGAGGTGTCATCTACGTCGTGTTGAGAAGGGTCAGAAGACGTGTCGCCAATGTCACGTGAAGGGCGTCCGAGTTCCGAACATGTGTCATGGACGTCGTGAAAGCAAGCGTCCGAGTTCAGAAGAGATGTCACCGAAGTTGTTCAACAGGCGCCTGGGTTCAGAAGACATGTCGCGCAAAGGACGTCCAGGTTGAGAAGAGGTGTCACCGATGTCGTGCAAAGGGTGTTCGGATTCAGACGACGTGTCACTGATGTCGCGTAATGGGTGTCCGGGTTAAGAAGACGTATAAATGATGTCACGCGAAGGACGTTCGGCTTGAGAAGACATGCCACCGACGTCCTTCATCACGTGCCTGGGTTGGAAAGAGGTGTCACCAATGTCGCTAAAGGCCTGTCCGGATTCAGTCAAGGTGGGACCAGTAATGGGGGAGCGGTGAAGGATGGCGGTCCAGTAAGGACGGACCGGTAAAACGCGTTCAATAAAGGGGGACCAGCGAAGAGGGGATCACTAAAGCGGGTACCAGTGAAGGTGGGACCAGCAGTGGGGACAGGTGAAGAGGGGGAGGGGGGGGGGGTCGTGTGAAGGGGTGAAGGATAGGGGGACCTGTGAAGAGTGAACTAGTAAATCGAGGTCCAGTGAAGGTGAGAGCAGTAGTAGGGACCGACGAAGAGGGGAGGGGGACCAGTGAAGGGTGAACCGGAAAAGGGTGACAATTAAAGGGGGACCACTGAAGATGGACCAGTGAGGGTGGGACCGGCGAAGGAGGGGGGGGGGGTGGGTCCAGTGAAGGTGGGGATCTATAAAGGGTTCACCTATAAAGGGGGACCAGTGAAGGTGGGACCAGTAATGGGGAACGGTGAAGGATAGGAGGACCAGTGAAGCTGGGAACAGTGGTAGGCACCAACGAAGTAGTAGGCTGGTCCAGTAGTAGAGTCATTAAAGGGAGACCATAATTAATAAATAGAACCAGTATTTCAGGGAATGAATCGCGTACGTGCAATAGAGGGTGAGGCTTCATAGGTGCAGTTTTGAAGAATTTGCCCTACCGTATTCCGCTATGCCATTCTATATAGAATAACCAGTTTTTTCTACTGTAATGAATGAGAGAAGGCCTAAAGAGAACAATAAGAAGTTCGGGGTGTTCTATTCTCCGGGTTTGGGGCGAAGCCCCCAACCCGACGTTAGGGGCCGGTAGGCCGTTGACCGTCTGGTTCCTATATAGTTCATTGTTATTGATCATTATTTTATTAGTAATTTATTAATTGTTCATTCCTGAACATATACTAAAATTGGAACAATGCAGAGAAGATTAGCATGGCCCCTGCGCAAGGATGACACGCAAATTCGTGAAGCGTTCTAAAATTTTTTGGGCGCGTGTAGCGCAGCCGGAGGCGCCTACTGTCACCTGCACCCGATACCAGGTTACTGGTTCGGATTTCACGCCCAGGCCATCCAAGCCTTCCCTGAGGGGTCAGTGAATTGGTACCAGACTTACCTGGGAAGGATGGAGCGCTGACTTGTTCATCGGCTGGTCACCTCAAGTCATTGAATGGCCAAATACGCATTCAAATCGCCTCCACGACATCCCGTAGAAGAAGAATGCGTGGTGCGTACCAAAAGAGAATGAGAAACGCCGTCCTTTATCCTTTATTCTTTTATTAGTTAAGCCACGAATCTCCCTCAATAGAGAGCTTTCGGATACTCTTGTTAAGAGGGATCTCGGGCCGCCTGCCCTCGCAGGGCCATGTGGCATATCCCCGGGTGGTGGATAGGGGAATTAAACGCGAACCAAATGCGACCGTGTACTGCTCCGACGGTGAGATGCAGGGAATGGACTCATTGCTATTGCTGTGTCGGGTCGACGCGTTCCTTGTGATTGGGAGCGGCATGTTCATGCACAGTGTGCGTGTTCGCGTCTGCGCGGATTGTATCTGTATCGACCCGGATAAAAGCTTGCACTCGATAGACTGGGAATAGATGCGAGGCGATTCGAGGCCGCCTTGAAAGTCTCGCCCCGTCCCTTCGGGCGGTCTGGCTCGCTGCCCGGAGTTCTTCGCTCACGACACAGCCTGGCTAGCTACCCGCGTGTACTCCAGTCAAACGCAGCAATACTAAAGGGCCTTGTTTCACTGAACCGAAACGGCCTCCATTTCTGGTGCGATCGGCTGCTAAAATCCTAAGGCCTAACCAGGCTGCGCAAATTTAGAAGGACTAAGATGACGACCCCGACCTGATGATGCAAGCCAGGAGGATCAAGTAGGACGTAATCGGACTGACCGAGACGATAAGGCACCACACCCCACACGCCGCCTACGACTCCGGAGAAGAACTGTTTCTCGGATGATGCGACAGCAGGGGAATAGGCGGCGTTGGTGTCCTCGTCAACTCGCATTTGTCCACGAACATCAACTGGTACGAGACTCTGACAAGCCGAATCAGACGTCTGCGACTGAAGCGATGTGGTTCCGTGCCAGCTTTGACGGTGTTCGTCGCGTATGCCCCAACATCTGACAACGACGACGAAGACGTCGAGGCCTTCTACGTGGAACTGGAGCAGTTCTATAAGGAAGATCACACCTTCTGCAAGGTGATCGTCGGCGACTTCAACGTTAAGATCGGGCCACGAAGGTCGCCGGAAGAACTTCACATCGGAACCCACGGTTTGGAGTGGAACGAGCAAGGTGAAAGGCTGTCTGGGTTTATCATGTCGACCAAGACCATACATGGAAATCACCGTTCCAGAAGCCTCCCGCCCTACGATGGATCTGGGAATTCTCCCTGTAGGCAGTTCCACAACGAGACCGACCACATCATCTTCAACTACAAGTATTGCCTGACCGACGTCTCCGTTGACCTGAAGTTATTCACGGGATCGGACCACCGCCTCCTTCGCGCGAGGTTCCGCTTTTCGTGTAAGGGAGATAAGGCTGCAAGGTTCAAAAAGAGGAGTCCCAGAACGACCATCAACTGGGACCTCCACACATCTCTTCCCGGCCTTTGGGAAGATGCCGTCATGGACAACGTCGATGAGGAATACGAGCCCTGCCATTCCTGCGATAGTTCTAAGGGGGCTGGGAGCTGGAAGGCCGCCAAGAGGCTACTTACTGACGTCCGAGCTTGCAAAGTTATGCAGAGTGGCGACAATGAAAAATCTTAAGGAAAGAAGGGCGGAGGTGTCAGTGTCCGACGGCAGTAATACTTCTCTGACTCCAGTAGACATTCTCCATATCCCTCCCCTCCCACCTTACCCATGTGCTGGCAGAGAAACGGAGTGAGGGACAAGCGTAAGCACGCTCGTTACAAGAAGCCTTTAAAAGGTCATCTGTAAAACTCAAGATATCGTAAACTTGGGTAACCCTCTTCGGAGGTGATAAAACGCCCATGGCTAAGCTCAAAGCAAGACCAACTGGCATACTGCGCCCTGTCGAAGGCATCCCTTGGCTTTGCTTCTCCCTCCCTGTGATGGACACGTGAAATTAACAGTTATATACATATAGTAAGACAGTACAAAAAAGAAAAGCCGCTCGCGAGAATTGGTTTCGCTCTCCCAGCTGGAAGCCATAGGCCGGCAGCAGAGTCTTGCGGGTGCCGTGGACCCGCCATGGCAACGGCGGGTGGTGTGGCGCCGCAAGGGTCACTGTACGCAATGCTGCGCACTTTTATTTATTTATTTATTTATGGAGGCATAGACGAAAGTCTACCGTAAACAGCGTTAAAAACAACAACAAACCATCAGTTACACGGATATATAACATAAATCAAGCAGCGTAACATCAATAGTATCAGTCATCAAGAAAGTCCCGGATTACCCAGCAAACCTTCTACACGCTTGAGCAGACAGCATCGTCAAATCACCATACTTGCCAAGCAACAAGTTGAATTCCTTAAGAATCCTGTAGGTTAGGAAGTCTGACCTGACTCGTGATTTAGCGACAGAGACCCGAAGTTTGAGGTTTCTTCTTACCGATTTCGTCAGCGATCCATCAACGAAATCATCTGGATTGATTGATAGCTGCTTGGCCAGAATTTTGTGCATCATGATAACATCAGCCATTTTTCTTCTTTTGCTTAGAGATGGGAGACCAAAAAGCGCAGAGCGTTGAGAACCATTGGAAATCGAACTGTAATTCGCAGAGAAACATCTCATCATAAGTTTCCTGGTGAAGCTGTTTTGGATGCTTTCCAAGAGATCAATATCCCTCTTCTTAGTGGGGTTGAACACGGTTGTCCCGGTTTCCACGATAGGTCGTACATAGTTTTTAAAGGCCTTTATGTACACCTCTGGAAGCCTGCATTTCAGAACTCTGAAAAGGTTATAAATGCTTTTTTCACCAAGAGTGTTTTTTTTTCTGCAGTGTTTTGAAAAACATAGGTCACTCGTTATAACAAAGCCCAAATGCCAAACTTCGTCAACTTTTTCTAAGGCCTGACCACTAATCCTGTACGTCGGTGAATGAGTATGATTTTTAGACCCAATCACAAAAAGGTGCGTTTTCTCATTTGCGAGAGGTAATTCCCACTTATCTGCCCAGGAGCTCATGAAATGGATCGCCGTCTGAAGGTCCTTTGAATCATCGGTGGTACGGATAGTTTTGTAGATATTTACATCATCAGCGTATATTTTACATTTGGCCCCTAGGCTAGCAATGCTGTTTGGGAGTTCGTACGTGTACAGTAGACATTGGATCCGACACCGATTTTCCGGATAATCGGATGATTCGGATAGGCTACTTTTTCAAACCCCGGATCTTCGGATGATTCAGATGAGGGCAATTTCGAAAACCCCGGATCTTCGGATGATTCAGATGAGGGCAATTTTAGAAACCCCGGATCTTTGGATGATTCAGATAACGCCTTTTTAGTCCGAGCCGGATTTCGGATATCCGATTCGGATACAACCGGATAAGTGATGTAATAGGGGCGCGCAACCCCTTAAAAACGGAACACATCAGTAACTCCGCGTTTATTTCCTTGATCAATTGAAGTCACGAGCGCGCAAAGCAGCTTGGAGCGCCTCACATTGAATTAAGTGTTTATATGCCCTGGTAGCAAGGCACATGAATGCCCAATTACATTATATCTGGCCTAGCTTAGCTCACCAATGGAGTGGAACACACCAGCGCTACGTAAAAGATGTCGTATTTGACTGCCTTACGAGAGGAGTCCTCCGCAGAGCTATTTTGCGCTTCCAGAACAAACAAAAACAGCTTTAAGACCCCAAAGAGCCAATACCAACTCAATTGTGAGTTGGTAATGCACTTGTAATTCGTAAGTCTTTTAAAGGACAATAATGAAGCAATTCCGAAACGCCCCGCATGAAATTTCTCGTGCTCTGAAAAGGGAAGGGTCTGAAGCGTATGCCTGAACGGAGAGAGCGAGTCATCCCACCATATATAGGAATAATCGCCACTCTTCAATTAGTATAAAAATGTGTTTCTTTTTTCGATAAGCCCGAGGAGTAGAGAACCCTTGAAGTTACAGTGGAATCGGTGCTTCACGAGTTCGGGAGTCTTGTACGCTCGCAATGCCGCCGGTGGGAAGCGGCTCGTAGCGCAGTAGATAGCGACGTTGCTCCATGAGAGGGAGGTAGAGGGTTCGACTTTTCTGCGCTGCTGCATCTTTGCATTTTAACTTATTGTTTGATTTGAGCGATTCTGACATCTGCACCATTTTAGATGTTTGCTGTGCAGTGTTTCCAGATGTATGCCGTGAGAGCAACTTGTTTATTACTGGCGGGTTTTTAACCAAAAGGCAATGAGAAAGCTGTTCAACATAATGATAGATAAACGTTTAACATAGGTGATATACAGACACAAAGTGCATGAAAGAGAAGCACTGGTCAAAATACGGATAGCTTATAAAGGCTACAGGCTCCTCACAGTTTGCTTCCATACATAGATCAATGAGATCGGCTCCATAGGCAAAATTTAACTGAAGACGTTTCCTTTCTTCTGAAACAAAAGTTCCAGCCGAAAACGTTATCATATGCCCACTGCTTGTCAGCCTTTCCACGTCTGTCAGTTCATTTTGCGGATCCCAACCTTCTTCTGGTTTTCCCCACTTCCAGCCGTTCGTCTTCGTTAACATCAAGTTGACGTGCTTCGAAGTCCTTGGGTATGCTAGCCATCCGTTCGGTCAGGTTGGTGTTATTCCCATGAAGGCTGCTTATCTAAAGGTGGACCACACTTCAGCGTGAGCAAGTGGACCACTCGAGCATCGGCGACTTTGTTGGTGTTAGGTTTTAGAGAGCCTCCAGCAGACCTCTGATTTCCAGATGACAGGCAAAGATGAGAGAAAGAGTGTATCGATGCCGTTTAGGTCAATTTGCGGGGTCCACAGACTTTCACGTTTTAACCACATGTGACGTCACACCATGGTCTCCTTTGAAAATCCGAGCAGGATAGTTTTACCAAGCAGGATAGACTGAGAGGAGCCTGCAGCATTTATACCCTGCTCATTGTGTCCAGTGCTGCTTTATGCACGTTGCACCTGTGTATCACTGGTGTTGAATATTTGTGCATCATCATGTTGAGTACCAAAGCATGCAGCTGGAAAGTGCGCAGAAAACATCTTAAAATGGTATAGACGTCAGAATCCCTCAAATCTCAACCAATCAATCAAAAAGCAGGAATGCAGCAGCGCATGAGGATCGAACCCCCGACCTTCCTCCCATGAAGCATCGTCACTACCCATTGCGCCCCGAGCTGCTTGCCGGCAGAGGCATCGCGGTCGTACAAGAACCCAAATTCGTGATGCGCCGTTCAATTGTGACTTCAAGAACCCCCACTCCTAAGGTTTAACGACTTGGCAAAAATGAAACAAATTTTATGCTAGTTGAGGGGTGGCGATTATTCCTATTTAATAGGATGACTCCCTCTCCCCGTTCAGATATACGCTATCAGACCCTTCCCATGTGAGAGAATTCCCTCCAAATGATTGCAAATGTGCCCGAAAAAGTCAGGTTATCAATGGCGCAGAGTTTGCCAGCAAGACGCGCTAACCTCCTATTATCCGATTTTTATCCGATTTTATCCGAATCATTGCGTTTTTCAAAACCCCGGATCTTCGGATGATTCAGATGAGGGCAATTTTAAAACCCACGGATCTTCGGATGATTCAGATGAGGACAATTTTAGAAACCCCGGATCTTCGGATGATTCAGATGAGGGCAATTTTCGACCGAGCCGGATTTCGGATAATCCGAAACCGGATAAATCCTGCCGGATATCCGAAAATGCATGATTCGGATCCCATGTCTAGTGTACAGCAGGAATAAGATTTGGGATAATACCCCACCTTGGGGAACACCGCTAAATGTGGAAAAGACCTTGGAGTACTGGCCTTTAATCTTAACCTGGTACGTCCTTCTGCTTAAACATTGCCGAACCCAGCTTACGATCATAGGATGAATTCCTACCGCCTCCATTTTGACAACCAATTTCTCTGCCGGGACTTTGTCAAAAGCTTTTGAGAAGTCAAAATACACTATGTCTGAACGTATTTTGTCTTCCAGCGCTTTTGACCATTCATTTAATGAGGTGAGAACGGCTGTTTCCACAGATCTGCCTTTCAGAAACCCGTACTGACTGTCAGACAGGTCGGTAGTTTCTAGGATCATTTTGTGGAGCCTTTTTTGAAATTGGGGTCACAAACGCGTGCATCCACCTGGCAGGGATTTCTGCTCTTGTGTAGCTCAGATTAAATATGTGTTCTAAAGGATATGCAACGTAATGGATAGCATTTTTAATGAAACATGTCGGGATAAAATCCGGTGATATTAAAGAAGATTTTGGCCATTTAGACAACACTTCAATAATCTCTTCCTTGCGAAATCACAACGTAAAATTCATTCTGGGAAAGCGGGGTAGATCCTCTACGCCACTTACTATAGAACTGTAATCATCAACCTGGTTCTTATTGTAAACATCCTGAAAAACTTGTCCCAATAGGTCAGCTTTTTCTTTTCTTGTGGAAACCAATACACCACATTCATTAAACAGGTTGGGAATGTGATTATCACTCCCAAGCCGAGAGCTTATAAACCTATAAATGGCTGTCTTGTCCTTCGATGGAGTGACCTTTCTGCGGACCAATATTCGTACGAAGACCAGTCCTCGCTTTTACCAGTAGCACCACATGCCTTTTCCCAGTTAAGGAGGCGACGGCAATTCAATCTTATGAGATAGGCTGGGTAACCTTTCTCATATTCCCTGAGTTGACGCATATGAACGTGCAATTCGATTGTGTGGTGTAGAATTGCTAAAAAGGTTTCATAAAGCTGATCTACTGTTGCTCCAAGATTCATTATACCAATCCAATCAATGGAAGCCAGGTAATTTCCTATTTGGTAAAAATCTGCGCTCTTGACGTTTCGGACCCAGGTAACTTCTCTGTCTTCACGCTTTAGGTCTAAATGGAATGTTACTGTAGCATGGTCACTGTTCTCTAAAGGGGATGCACATGTACACTACTGACGAAACCCTTTTTGTTGAATAAAACGAAGTCCAGAACTGAATTTCGTCTGGTAGGAGCTGAAACCAGTTGCTGGATATCATGTGTTTCAAAAACCTGAGAAAATTTCTTAGATACATTGCAGCGATGGTGCGTCATTAAATCATGTATGTTAAAATCCCCTACTAAGACCGTAACCAAATTTGAGACGGAATAGTCACTTATAGCCTTAGATAGCTGATGCGACCCTGATGCACAACAGTCTTGAGCTCTCTACACGCATACGACACGAAATTCAGAAAAATTGTGTTTTATATCGCATACTAGAATCTCATAACAGCTTGGAACTGATTCTTTGAATACCACGTTATACGAGAAAGTCTTCTTCAGCAGGAGTAATATGCCACCACCTTTTTTCAAAAGCCGGTCACATCTTATACCCAAATACCTGTTGCTAGCGAAACCCAAAAGAGGTTTTAGCTCAATTTCGGAGCTAAGTCACGTCTTCGTTTGTACGACCAAGTCGTACTTATGAAGGCATAAATTCATCACGAAGGCATTGGCATTTCTGACTAATGATTTAACATTAGTTACTAGGCCCAAGCAGTTGCTCCGAAGACCGGTCAACAGTTTCCCGTAGGGCTGCTGTTAACCGGTGTCGAAGCAAAACGGCTAGCGGGCGGACTACTGTGAGAGAGCGGGGAGGAGCACGCATCACGAGCTTGAGTTGCTCGCATGGAACTGCCATCGCCCACTTCCCCAGTAGCCTTGCGTTACTCCCTCTTGCGCATTCTCCCCTCCCATGTTAGCGAAGGGCGCAAATAAACGCCCTTGTGTGCGGAAGAGAAGCGCAGGCGTGGAGCACGCCTAACCGCAAGCCGTTGGAACTTGCTGGCGGGAACTACGACTTTGATTAGCCGAGGCTTATTCTGCTCAATCCTTCCCATGCGGTACACGGAAGTAGGAGTACACTCTAAAACGAGGAAATCAAGTAAGCCTACAACATATGCAAAGTCATAGGTTAATCGTTCCGATGATTTAGACGAAGAGGACTCAGGAACGTGGGAAAGAACGATAGACCTATCAATTTCGTAGTCGACCTTCCCAAAGTCAAGGCTAGGTTTTAATTCAGAGGTGCCTACAGCAGAAGTTGGCTTGGAAACCTCAACACTCGCTAACTTCGCCTTCAAAAAAACGTTCTCTTCCTTGAGAAGTTGAACTTCTTCAAGCAGCTCCATGTTCCTCTTAATGACTTTCTGCATCTCCTGCCTTGTCGCCATAAGTAGCTCGACCATTTGTTTGACATAGGCCGGTACCTTGGCCATTAGCGACTGCAATTGGCCGATAGCGTCTGCTGCGGCATCCGTGGGCGATGGCCTGGCTGGTGCTGCAATGGAAGAACCACCAGCCGCGGATCTCATCGATCGATTGCCTTCCTTGCTGTCCATCGCTCCGGTAATCCGTCTCAACTCTCAAGCAAAAACAATACCTTTTGCCGGTTGAAGTACTAAAAAGGTCGCCGCGATTTTTATTTGTTTGATAGTGTTAATGCTACTTACATGAGATATCATATATGTGTAGGTGTGTGAGTTTTTCATTTATGTTTGTCGCATCGCGTACAGGTGTGAAACTCGATGCGAACAGAAATCTTGCTATCAATCGCGACCTTTCGGATTTCGGATTAGATTCGGAAGAATTTGCTTTGATTTCAAATGCCTTGGGCTAGCTTAGAGAAGAACGTAAACACAATACCATAGCTCTTGCATAATTCGAGTAAATTGCAGTAAAACGCGAACTCTCGTCGAGCTGAAAGCGCACTGTTCTCAGAAAAGTGTGCCTTCACTACTTTGTTACTCGCTGTTGTTGAAGAATAGAAAGTGTTGACACTTAGCAATGGTCTTACTTAGATCTAACCAGATTCTCCTGATGTCGCGTCATATCGACGTGGCCATTTTCGATATCCACCGACACCATGGTCAGTCGATATGGAGGAGGGTCGTTGAGCGGTCGGTGGCGGATCGCGACTTTTCCACCGCCGCTACAGGAGAGCACTGGGAGACGGGAGCAGTTCCTGCACGAGCACCTTGGACGCACTACACCTTGGAGTCCCTTCCCTAGCCGAGTTGTGCGCTCGAAGAGCGCACAACCCATCTCCGATGTCCCCCTCAGCGGCGAAAGCATTCTTGGCACGAGCCGCCTGGATGGCCCACACCCCGGAGTCCCTTCCCTAGCCGAGTTCTGCGCTCGAAGAGCGCACAACCCATCTCCGATGTCCCCCTCAGCGACGAAAGAATTTCTGGCACGAGCCGCCTGGATGGCCCACACCCCGGAGTCCCTTCCCTAGCCGAGCTGTGCGCTCGAAGAGCGCACAAACCATCTCCGATGTCCCCCTCAGCAACGAAAACATTCTTGGCACGAGCCGCCTGGATGGCCCACACCCCGGAGTCCCTTCCCTAGCCGAGTTGTGCGCTCGAAGAGCGCACAACTCATCTCCGATGTCCCCCTCAGCGACGAAAGCAGTCTCGGCACGGATTGATGTGCAAGTTTGCGTGGTACTCCAGCAGGAGCTGGCATATTGCCAGCGGAGCAAGTGGTTAGTTCTAATGGCTATCAGCAGGAGCTGGCATATTGCCAGCGGAGCAAGTGGTTAGTTCTAATGGCTATCCTTAGCAATTTTACTCGAATATTTGAGCTTTTAAGCACTTCTTTCATTGACCTGCGTCATAACTGCGAACGAGCTTTCAGTGGCAACTTTCTGCTCATCAATAACGAGTACTTCTTAAAAAAGTTCTCAATACCTCTATAAGTAAAGGATAGAGCCTTGAGCTCATTACTCCACCAACCATTCTATGCGTTGTCGTGGAGGAAGGCGGTCAGCTAATGGGAAGCCAAGTTGTAATCTTTCCAGAAAACTTTGGTGCCAATTTAGTGGCGAAGCAAAGCATGGAGACTTGTTTTGCCTGTGCGAGGCACGTATCAACACCTCGGCTCGGTGTGAACTCGAGTCCCAACGCTTATTCCGACTGCGCTATCACGAGCCCACCGTACGGCTCATGTTAGCACAGTCGGAAGAACTCGGGTTATTTACGTTTAGCGAAGTGGTTAGCAATTTAGAAGCATGAAGAAGCATGAAAACGGGAACCGAAAACTAAAGAAAACCCCTCTCCTCAAGCTTCCAATCGACCACGCCCTCAGCTCCTGGCACTGCGGGTGAGAGCCGCCGTGAACTACGGCAACCCTCGGGTACCTTTGCGAGCGGCGGCTCCACGATAACTCGTCCGCGCCGCGGCTTCCACCACAGTGGCCGCGTGGGTCCCCACTGCGTCGGGAGCGGCATGGACGAGTTCTCAGGGTGCTGCCGCGAGACTCTGGAGGCCTATACGCAGAGTGTCGCATGTGTAGTCTGCCCTCGCGTAGGTCTCATTGTGACGCCATGTGTCCAGAGGTAGTCCCTCCGAGCATTGATCACGTGACAAGGAGCGGATTGTCTAGCGGTGGTCGCGAAACGCTTGCATTACGTCGTCCGGACACGTGAGGAACGACCGCAGCTCATGCGCAAGAGTGTAGATTCCTGCCGACAATCTGGCGTTGTTCGACGATTCGCCTCACGCGATTTTTCGCAAAAAAAGAGGGCGGATCGTTCAGCGATTGTCCCTTCCAGCTCTCAGTGTAGATTATCTACACTGACTAAGACGGCCGTTCCGGTCGCGGGGGCGAGTACCCCTTAACCGTAAAAATCGTCTCGTTGGCAATTTGAAAGAAGCCGACTTTCGCGCAAGAACTGTGACCTATCTCGCATTTGCCTTCAGGCATCTAACCTGTCTCAGAAAATGTTTTGTATACTTCCCATCGTCAATGACAAGTAGTAATACAGTTCAAACGCGTGAAAGCCAGCAAATGCAAGTGTGCAATGACCGATAGCTCCATTGCAGCGGAGGAATAATGGCGATCCTCGCCGGGAGAATAGGGGCTCAAGATTACTGTAGGAGACCCAACCCATGGGGCCCTCTGGGAGCAGTCGTTTCCACTATCCATTTGTTTTATTTCAGGTTCTCTATTTGCTTCAAGCTGACTACCGGTTTTGAATCGGTCTTACCATTAGAATTTTTCTTGAAGTTTGCCCACCTCTAGAATGTTCTCCATTGTGTTGAGATGGCTCTGTCATGGGACTGTAACACCACAAACGTTTCTGTCGCCACCGACAGGAAGTTCATCTGTCTCCTACCCCGCGTTTCTTCGCGTGTTGACGTTCTTGTCTTTCGAATGATATAAGCGACGGGAACGCTGCGTGCTGGGCCATCCTGCTGGCTGAAAGCGCTTTTCTGCCTCTTTAGACAACGGTTTTTACTGAGTATGGTTTCCAACCATGGTCTTCCTCAGAGCTTCATCCCTTCTGCAGCGCTACGTGTTTTGTTGCGACAAGCATGTGGCCGGACGCAGAAACCAAATTCAGGTTACTTGGGCGATCAGTAGGCGGTTTACTAGAGCTTTATCTCTACTGACTACCCATGTATGGGCATAAGGTTAGCGACAGAGACAGTGCGCTGTCTCCCCGCAATGAACTAACCTCGGAGCTCATACCACGGTCTTTCAAACGAAATGTTGCTTTCCTGACTTGCGCCCTTCCTCCCACGCCATGAAAGTTGGGAAACAAAGGATCGTGTACCCCGTAAGGTCATAATATGCCTTATGACAGCAAGGTGTTCCCGAAGAACTTATTGAGTGAGTGCGCATTCTTTACTCTTTTCCTAAGAGTCAAGTGCGCCGGGCACCACGTCGACAGATTTTCCCGTCTCCGTCGGTGTTCACCAAGGTTCCGAACTTTCCCCACCTCTTTTTATTGTCATTTCATCATAATGGACGCCATTTCGCGAAACCTTGAAAAACCTACTCCTTGGACGCTGCTATATGCAGAAGGCGTAATGCTTGTGAGTAAATAGAAGGCCGAACTTGAGCGGCAAGTGCAAGCTTGGTGTTACCGCTTGGCGGCATTCGTGTTTAAGCTAATCGTCAAAAAGCCTGAGTACTTAACGACAGTTGTAATCGAGACTTAGTCCATTAAGATCGATGGCGCTGGCGCTCGTGCGAGCAACACATTTCAAATACCTTGGGTCTGCAACTGCGTCTTATTGTAGTCTGACGTTTAAGGTGAACTCGCGCGTGAGCGCAGCGAGGTCCAAATGGTGTTCAATGACATGCGTCTTGCGAGACAGGAAGATACCAGAGAAAATCGAAAAGCCTTAAATCAAAGATCTACAGAACCTTCGTCCAATCAGTAGCGATATATGGTGCTACGTGCTGGCTTGCAACGAAAGAGAGCCGCCTCAGCATCATGGAGACTGTAAGCAACTCCGAGCGCCGATGTCAAGACGAACGAACGAGTAGGCGGCAGGACAGAGGATTAAGACAAAGCGAGGGCAATGGGCAAGTGCAAAGGACAGACGCACGTAAACATCTCGGATAGCAGCTGTGCTATCGCAATAAAAATACCAGCTATCGCCGCCGGAAGTCACGTTTGCGAAATTCGACCAACTGCGCCGCTACTACGTCGAAAACTCGCCGTGGGGCAATATAACGGCAAGGGATGAGAGAGCTGGATGCACTCTAGATCACCAACAAAACGTACGGCCAGCCACGAGGAAAAAAAGCAGAGTATATAAGCGGCTGGAGCTAAAGAAAGGTGCTCTTTCTCCTCTCGCCAAGCTCCGATCCTCAATTCCCTATCCCCGAACCCGACATCTGCGGGTGGCCTTTGGCCGCGCTCCAGTTTTCCTTGAAATGCCGCTCTTCTTGCTCTCCTTCTTCGACCTTCCTCTTCTTTCTCTCCTTTGAAATCCTTTATTCCCCATTCACATGTCCTCATCCCTAATTTCCTTCCTTCATGCCATGTTTACACTTTGCTCATCACGAACCCATATGATTGTGTCGTAATGCGATAATAAACTCTTAATAGAATGCGAGTCCTCCTCTGGTTCCTATTGGACTTAGGAATGTCGTCTGGTCGCGCCAGATCTTTGGCTCCTTTCGTTGAGTCCGTTTCGTTGTCGGACGTCGTCGTCGATTCTTCGTTAGGGAGCAGTCTCCAGGGCCTAGAGAACGGGAGATGCATCCCCGGTCAGGCCTCCTGGAGCAACATCCTTACAAGACGAAGATGCTGCGCTAGACGGCTGGTGTTGGTGTGGAACATAATATAAATATCTCCGAAATATCTCCCATACGTCAAAGGTTTGGTGCCGCCCCAATTGCCGACAAGCTACGTGAAGCCGTGGTATGGCAATGTTCTCCGTGCGAATGGTGACACCTTTCGGGAGATTGGCCTCAACACAGATGTGCCTAGGAAACGCCTTAAAGGGCGGGCTAGGAAACGCTGGCTTGATAGGTTGCAAATGGACTTAAGTGACTGCTATCCACCCCGATTAAGCATTTGATCGTGCGAGCTAGCGTCACCACATCAGAAGAGCGGACTCCGCCGTCACGTGGGGTAAACGCGTAGAAACTAGATCATTGCAATGCTAATTTAACAGTATGTGATGATTTGATATACATATTCTTTTGAAGGTTGAAGAGTAGTTTCACATTTGCTTCTTCGACGTAAAACACTGCTCACGTCGCGCAGTCAGAAAAAACCGTTCGCAACGGACTAGTCCGCCACAAAGCGTCATATGATCACAACTCCTTCAGTTCTAGGTTCATTGAGAAAAGGATGGAACCATTCGATTCGCCTGTTCAAGATCTGCACAACCATCTACACAGTTTTAACAGAGCGTCGGACTTTCCGCTGTGGGTGGCCCAAAAAAATATCTGAAGTAGGATTCTGTGATTGGAGCAATCTATACACCAGAACATGCAACGGACTAGTCCGCAATGTGGGAAATGCTTTCGGAGTATCTCAAGCATGCTCCACGTTACCAGTGATCTGCCATGCCAGGAATGCTGCAAGAGTCCGTCATGAACAATGCATACAGAAAGCATCTCAATGAGAGAACATCTCAGTCGAGTGGGCGCAAGCATGCCCATTGTGCTTTTATCCTCCCTTACTGGTTAAATTAAAGTACTATAATCCCGGACATGCCACTCCGTCTAACATAAAAAGCGGTGTTTTTTTTTGTGCTGCAAAGCAGAGTTTTTTTTTAGGAACTCCTTTAGAAACCCATATGTTGAGCGTGAAGAGCAGTTTTTTAGCTTTGGTTCAAGATTAGTTCAAGTTAGCTGAAAATAGTGATCATGGGATTACGTCGCCACACTACCCACTGCGCCACCGCCGCTTGCTCGTCGTCGTTCTTTCCAACCAACGCGGCGTTTGAGGCGCTATTGCGCGCCCTCCACGTGCACGCAATAGCGCCGCAAACGGCCCAATTTCTGTCGCCCCTAACTCTTCGCAGAGTTGTATCGAAGTCGAGATCTTTGCAGTTTGCTGTTTCCCAGAGAGAGGCGGTACTGCACATATACAACAATTGAGCCGTTCGGACCTACCGCTGAGACAGTCTTCTGGTGAGACATACTGTGTCATTTCGCACTGATTATACAGACTATACCAGTGCCATTCTTAAGGACACATATGTCACCACCGGTCGTTCTTATAGCTCACAGTGCGAAAAGAATGACAAGAAGTCACTAAACGAGGGAGACTCATTCCAACTACTCATTATTATTATTATTATTATTATTATTATTATTATTATTATTATTATTATTATTATTATTATTATCACTAGTGACTTTCTGCCATTCCTTTCGCATTATCAGCTATAGAACGACCGGTGGTGACATGTGTGTCCTTGAGAATGACACTGGTGTACTCAGTATAACCAATGCGGAATGACACAGTATATCTCAGTCGCTACTCGACTACTGACGACAGCGGTAGCGACGTTGCTCCGCGTCAACGGTGAATCAGTGGGTGAGTTTATTTTTCCTGCATTGGGTTTTTTTTTCGGTTTAGCATTTAGGATGATACCGGAAAGGGGGAGGTAAGTTGCCTGGTACGGTAAGTGACATATCTAAAGTCTTAAGCCATTTTTTAGGCCTCTGAAAACGACGAACAGGTCGAAGCGTTAGGCCGCTCAATAAATTGAACCGCCTTACAGCCTCGTTTGGCATAGAAGTATTGACACACAAAGAACACGCCTTGATTTTACGAAAGGAGAATTTGTAGATTACTTCTATGTCTAGCATTCAATGTGTTTTGCAATTCCACTGACTATGTTGGATTTTGGAGGGCGCGGACATGTTCGAAGTGATTAAATCTGTCGAGTTCTAATCTTTACAGCTGAGGATTGTGAATTTTGTAGGCGTAAAAGGTTTTAGTAGTAGCACCGGTGCAGCTTATGAAAAATAAGAATTATATCCATGCGAAAATGCGGGTAAGGCCTGACTATCGGATTTTTCCCTAATTTAGTCCACCACTGCAGGAATACGCGGTGAGCTAACGGATGTGTCCACAAACAGAAGACTTAAGGTACTTCATGAAGATGTGCTCAAAACTGATCAAGTGCCTACATTGCCTTAGCCCCATCTGCGATTTTAGAGCGGCGGACGGTAGCGGTTAGACTTGAGCTCGATTAATCGAGCCGAATAATTGTTCGAACGATTAAGATTTCGAACAATTAATCGCTCAATTACTCGAAAATCGTAAATCGTTGTTGTTCGAACATTGTTCGAAATCGAATTTCGCGAAAAACCATTATCCAAACATTGTTCGAACTCGACTTTCGCAAAAAACCATTAATCGAACATTGTTCGAAATCGACTTTTGCGGAAAACCATTATTCGGACATTGTTCTAAATCGGCTTTGGCGGAAAACCATTAATCGAGCATTGTTCAAAATCAAACCTAGGAAGACATTGTTCGAACTTTTGTTCGGAATCGAATATCACGAAAGGGCATTGTTCGAACATTGTTTGAAATCGAAGATCGCGAAAGAGCATTGTTCGAATATTGTTCGAAAACGAACAATGTTCGAACGATATCAAGAGTTGGCCGCCTCAGTATGGACCCACCTCCATGGATTCTCAAAAGAGACCAGGATGTGACGTCGAAGGTGGTTAAAATGGGAAACGTGGATACCGCTAATTAACCTAAACGGCATCGATGCCCTCTTTCCCCCATCTTTGCCTGTCACCAGGAAATCACAAGTCTGCTGAAGGCTTTCTAGACCTAACACCAATAATGCCCGCCTATGCTCGAGAGATGATCCACCTGCTCACGTTGAAGTGTGGCCCACCTTTAGACAAGGAACCTTCGAGGAAAGAAATCAAGCTGGCCCAACGGACAGCCAGCATACTAAAGGACTTCGAAGCACAACAACTTGAAGTTGACGAAGACGTTGTGGTTAAAAGTATGTAATAAACAAGTCGCAAGAAAGGTATTCTTTACAGCTGGAAAATGCACAGAAAACAAAATGGTATAGACGTCGGAATTCCTTAAATCTCAACGAGTCAGTTAAAATGCGAAAATGAAGCAGCGTAGAAGAACCAAAGCCCCGACCTTGTCGCATGAAGCAACCCACCTCCAATGCGGTCCGCTTGCAGGCAGAGGCATCGTGGGCGTACAAGACCCCCAAACTCGTGATGCGCCTATCTCATTGTGCCCCCCTACTTCTTGGGTTGAACGAATTGGCAAAAAATAAATACATTTTTATACTAATTGAGGGTGAGGATTCTCTCTATATGACTCGCTCCCCCCGTTCAGAAATACGCTTCAGACCCTTCTCTGGTGAGTGAAAGCTTAGTTATTGGACACCATGGAGCAAATGAGACCTACCAAGAAAAAATCTACAGTGATGTTAAGCTATATAACTACCTGGTCTTGGTCTCATATTCCACACAACGAAATGGATGGCAAAAAGCCACTGGTGATCGAAATGCAGTCGTTTCGGTTGTTCATCGTTGGGTTACGTTCTCGAATCCAAAAAAGCCTTAGAGTCTTTCTGGCTCCAATTTCACTTTCACATACCAACACAGTACACTATACTGAAATTGTCCACCGTGGGCTTCTCTCTTTGTCACCGTGGGCTTCCTCTCTACGTTTACCGAGTGGAGTTAATAAGCTCCGCTTCTGCTTACCAGCCAGATGTTCCCGATGCGAACACTTCATGCCCTCCCTGTTTCACCTATGTATAGTTCGCCACATGTTAAACACTGAAGTTGGTAAACAGCGCTCTTCTGCGCACAGTCTCCACTCCTTCCATACGGACAAATCACGCAGTCTCTCAATGTGCATGAGCGATCGTAAAGCCTATTGCGAACTAGAAGCCGTTTTATTTTGCCTCATGGTATATTATCCAGCACAACTTCATCGTCCAAGTTTGAACGCACTAGGCAGAGGCGTATGGCTGCCGTGATTTCGTCAGAATGAAGGGTAGTTGGAGATATACTTTGTTTTCCTGCGCATTTTCACCATGTCTGTATCCCATCTGGCCACTTCGTTGTCTTGGGCTGCACCCATTAAGACGCGCAATACTGGAGGCCAGCATGCGTGACTCCTCTCGCTCCTCATGTCCCGTGCACACACCTACTGTCGTTCTGTGTATGTTGCGGAGCACAGCATTTTCGACTGCCAGAGGGTGAGCGGATTTTCCGCAGACTATGATGTTCTTGGAGATGCCTTTACGATATCACTTCACATTAAAAACGCCGTTTGATATCTTGAGTGTTCACATAAGGTAGCCATCCTTCACACGGAGTTTCTCAGGTGAACTTTATGTACTGAGATTGTGCATTGAGGATGTTGAACAACTCATCCATTTTGGACTGAGTTGCTCTTATAATACAACAATCATGCATAATGCGAGACTGCGTGGTTTGCCCGTATGGAAGGAGTGGAGAAGGGCGTTGTTTACCAACTTCAGGCGAACATAGGTGAAACAGGGAAAGCAGTAAGTGTTTGCATCAGGAAACATCTAGCTGGTAAGCAGAAGCGGAGCTTACTAACCCCACTCGGTAAACATAGAGAGGAAGCCCACGGTGGAGACGATTTTAGTGTAAAGTGTACTTTGTTGGTATGTGAAAATGAGGTTGGAGCCGGAAAGAGTCTAATGCTTTTTGGATTCGAGAACGTAACCCAAGAATGAACAACGGGAACGAGTGCATTTTGATCACTGATGACTTTTTGCCGTTTTTTCCGTTGTGCGGGATATGGGACCAAGACCATGTACTTCTATAGCTTAACATCACTATAGAATTGTACTTGGTAAGTCTCATTTGCTCTATGGTAGTCCAATAACTGAGCTTTCACTCAGTTCACTCAGTGCTGGTGGAACAACGGTGAGTTCGGCTTGCTTCAGTGGGAGTCACCTTGGCACTCTTTGGAATTCGTTTAAACTAGCTGAGTTGGAAACATAAGTCTTTACCGAGACGAGTGCCTGATCCTAGGTTTCGAGCTTCTTTCAGGCCTTTAAAAACGACGAAATTGACGAAACGTCAGGCCGAAGTAAACGTTCCATCATATCAAACCTGCGTGGCACAGAAGTATTGAAACAATTCGAATATTTGATATTTCTTGAATTTTGAACATTCGCTCGAATTCGAACCTCGAGGGTTTTTAAAAGTCGAATATTCGATCGAATTCGAACATCGAAGGAAGCCATATAGGTAGCAATAGCCAATAGGAAATCGAATAATTATACTCCTTTCGACCGAATAAATTTATTTCAACGTCGAATTACCTTTAAGCATGCAACTTCATCGCGCAACATCTGAGTGACCTAAGTTGCCCCAAGTTTTGGTCAGGGTAACAAGCTGGAATGCTTTGAAAAGTAAAGGAAGCAATCGATTCTGCCTATAAGGTATATTCTTCTACCAGATGTTCAGCGACCTAGCGGCAGCCAAACGTCTGGACAGTACAAAAACTGTTTTTACTATATAGATTAGTGCAATGGGGTATGGTAGGGCAGGATTTTCACTGCGCATATGAAGCCCATCCACCCTCCATCACATGCACACGATTTATTCTCCGAAGCACTCGTTCACTACGTGTCGAGAAACAGATAATAGGAGTCCCAATCCGGTGCTTAATCAGCAAAATCATAATTGAAATCGGTATTGGTCGACACCGCTTACTGTCCGACGTCAACAGTACTCCTTCGAATCCCATGGTCACTCTCTCTACACCTCCCCCCTCTCGAAATACTTCCTTTCCCATGTGCCTGCAAAGAAACGAAGTGAGAGTCAAGCACGCACATGTGAGACTGAGTACCGATTCACGTGTCACTACTGTGCCACGACGTCTATGACACTCCTTCTGCACTCTGATACACGTGCCACTGCTTCAGTAAACCGTCTTCAGAAATCAGACACACACTGAACGATGTTGAGGTAAAATGCTTGTCCCCTCCCCCCTTATTCACGCTCCCCCTCTAATGGTTCCCCTTTGTTGGTCCTCTCCTATTGGTCAACGTCTTCAGCACGTCTTCTGAATCCCTACGCACGTCAGACGACATCTTCAGCACGTCTTTTGAATTCTTACGCAAGTTGGGCGACGTTGGACGACGTCTAGCGCACGTCTTTTGAATCTTGACTCACGACGTCTAGCGAAGGTTTTCTGATGACCTACGCACGTTATACGATGCCTTCAGCACGTCTTTTGAATCCCTACGCAAGTTGGACGACGCCTTCAGCACGTCTTCTGAATCCAGACGCACGCTGGACGACGTCTAGGGCACGCCTCCTGAATTCCTACGCTCTGCACTCGATCCCCATTCATACCCTGACGCTGACTTTGTCTGCAACTTGAATAAACTTGTGGACGATCAGCCGCCGAGGATATAGTTCGCCAGCAATCGCCCATGGTTAAGCTCAAAGAAAGCCCGGCTGGCATACGCCGCGCTGTCGTAGGCATCTTTGGGCTTCAGTCCCTCTCCCCGTAACGGACACGTGACATTAGCCGATTATATACCATTTTCAGTTGAAACTCAACGTTGTCCAAAACGAATTCAACGTTGTCCAAACCAAATTCACGTTGTTCAAAAAAATTCAACGTTTTTCAAAACACATTCAACGCTCTTCTGGAATCTTCCTCCGTATCATATAAACAAACCCCTCCACTCTTTCTTGTCATTGGGCGATATGCCAAGTTTGCAGACAACATGAGCAACGATCAACAAGACCTTCAACAAAGTCAGCGACACGGCCGATGTGGTCGAGTGTCTCGGAATTAGAAGGAGATCTTGGTCAAGCTGGTGTGCGTCGACGGATCACACACGAAGCTGCTCAGATTGCTGGTGTCATAGAAGCTTACTGCTGACTTGCTTCTCATCGAAGAGGTTGTCGAGCGACATCCATTCCTCAAGGATGAAAAAACTCGACGTCTGTATCAGTTTCTACGGTTTTCAACGCTCTAACTAAACTCCATATCACACTTAAAAAAGGTCTTGGCAGATCCATGTCACACTCCAAAACGCCTGAAGGCCTAAAAAAGGACTTATTTTCACTTGCTCAAACTGCTATTTTGAGTAGTTATTGCTGTGTTATTATTTGTATCTGTATTGGTTATTGTATTGTTGTATCACTTGTAGTTTTATCGTTCAATATGCATATTTTGTACTTGCTTCGCATTACTACTGGAATACTGCTTAACTTGCTAGTTGTTTCTAATTTTTCGTTGCATATCCTTTTTTGCAAGCAGAAATTTTTGAAAACAAGTAAACGTTGAAGCGTACAACTTGCAAAGAAGATGTGTAGTTTGATTCGGAAGTCGTTGAATTCGGTTTGGACAACGTTGAATTTCAACTGAAAATGGTATATATGGTAGGATTTCTTGCATTCTTCTATGTTTTATTTTATTTTATTTATTGTATTCTTCATGTATCTTTCTATATATCTTCTAATCTAGCATCCTCTCACATCAGTGGCAAGTGCCGCAGCGAGCGTGCACTTGTCAAAACAGAACTGTTTCGGCCTCATCCACTCTCCCTCAAACGCAAGGAATGACGGAGGGCCTGCCTTTATGTACGATCATTGCGCGCGCGTTCTTCGTCCACCTGAGTAAAGACCCCGCAGACTTCTGCGGCCAGTGGCGGGCGGCGGACGGCGAAATCGATGAGTCACGCCGCTCAACGGCGGCTGCCGGCCGGCCAGCGGCAACGGCGAGGTACTGTAGCCTTTCTAGTCGGGACCCCGCCGCGAAAGGGCAGAGCGCAGACAGACTCTCCCGGCGCCGCTGGAGTGGCGCCACTGTGCTCGCCGCTGGCGGCGAGCTCTGCGTGCCTGCCCTATGAAGAAAGACAGGGCAGCGGCAACGCCGCAGAAGTCTGGGGGGCCTTTTGGATGAATAAAAAAATATTTTTGGATGAAGCTTCTTGAGAAAAAGTTGAGATGGTGATGAACGATTGCAGTGGAAGTGAGTCTGTATACACTCCCTAACACTCCCTGATGAGTAACTTCTGATGCAAGTCTAGATACAATACCGCCCGTGTCGCGCGGTCAAAAAGACGGTTTGCGACGGAAAAATCCGTCGCAAACCGTCGCACGCTCATAACTCCTAAAATTTTGAGTTGTTTCACAAACAGTTGGTACCATTCGATTCGTCTCCTCGAGATCTATAAAACCATGTATAAAGCTTTACCAGACCACCGCGTTTTCGCTGTGGGTGGCCTAAAAGAATAACTGCAGCAGTCTTTTGCGATTGGAGCACCTTATGTTCCAGGACGTGCAGTGTTTTCGGAGTATCTCAAGCATGGCGTGCGTTGTCAGTGCTCTGTCATGCCTGAAATGTTCCGAGAGTGCGCCGTGCACAATGCATATAGTATCGAACCTATCAATCAAATGGGCGGAAGCATGCCCACTGCGTTTCTATCTTCATTTAATGGAAAATGTAAAGCCTTCAAGACTATCTTGCACCGTTTGGAGAATTTTATATGAAGTTTCCGGCCGTCCTACTTAGGGTTTGCTTCAATCTGTCCCGGCGAGTGCGTGTAGAGATGAACCTATCAATCGAGTGGGTTCGACAACTGGTAGAGTGAGCGTTTGGAGAATTCTATCATACATTTCCAGCAGCCCTACTAAGCAATTCCTCTAATGCTGTCCAGCTAGCCTTTAGAGTACGTCAATGCATATAGACTGCACGCGCGGGCGTGTTCGGAGTGCAATAACTCTTTCGAGTTCGAATCGTTTCGAACTCGTGGGTCTTGTAGGCAGTAAAACGCTGTAGTAGCTCACTAAAGTAGAATGGTGCAGCTTGAGAAGAGGCAATGTTACAGGGGTGCGAAAATGCAGGTGAGGCTTGTGTGAGGCATTTTTTTTTCGACCACTGCGGGAAGATCCGACGAGCAAACGGCCTTGAAACGCGCAGACAAACATAGAGCTTAAAGTGCTTCACTATGACGTGCTCAGAACTCCTCAGCTTCCTAAACTGTCTTAGCCTCAGCTGCCAGTTTAAAGCTGCGGAAGATAGCGGTCAGAGTTTCTTACGCTCTTACTCGCCCTGATGTGAGTGTTCGACAGGAACAATGGCACCATTCTGTTCAGCATGAAAAGCGCTATCGAACGGTACCAATTTCGACCGATCCTGGAAACATCGTTTTTTTTGACAGTTTCGCATCGAGGGCGAGGCCGCTCGACGCCGCGGCAGACGGACGATGACGTCATCGAAAACCGACGTTTTCGAAATGGGACACGCTTGGTACCGTTCGATAGAGCTTTTCATGCTGAATTGAAGTATGCTATTTAGAGTAGAGAAAACTGTATTCTGAGAGAGTAAGAGCGAGGAGAACATCGACCGTTGTTGTGCTAAATTGCACGCGCTGGCGTGTTCTGAGCGCAATAACTCTGTCATTTGTGAACCTTTCCGGTTGCAGCTTGTGAGTTTTGTAGGCAGCAAAATGTTCTAGTAGAGTGCTAAAACACAGCGATGTAGCTTGTGATTGTACAAAGTTACAGCAGTGCGAAAATGCAGGTTAGCGTTGTGTGACACGATTTTTTCCAATTTCAGTCGAACCCTGCGGGAAGACGCAGAGAGCTAATAGCCTACAAATGCACAAGCGAGCAGAAGGCTTGAGGTTATTTACGATGGCATGCTCGCAACTCTTTAGCTGATTAAACTGCCTTAGCACCAGCTGCCATTTTAGGGCGGCGGAGTTTTAGTGTTGAAATTTCCTGCGCCATTATTCGCCAAGGTTCGAGTGCTCGACACTCGCAGCTTTACCGTTCTGTTAGACATGGAAAGCGCTATCGAATGGTACCAATTTCGACCGATTTTGGAAATTTTGGAAAAAGATTTTTTGACAATTTCCCATCGAGGACGGGGGCGCTCCAGGCCGAGCACGCACGTACGATGACGTCATCGAAAATCGATATTTTCGAAATTGGCCAAACTTTCTCGTCCAAAATCATCTAGGGGTTATTTGGGGCGCTGATTACGAATCCGACGTCCGTTTTTGAAAACTCATATAATTGGAGGTTCATATAATTGGATAATTGGAGGTGGTCGAGTGAGAATCACCGATTTTGCTCAAACTTCTTATAGGGGCGGGGACTTATTCGGGGTGCCGAACGCGATGCCGAAGTTCATTCGGACGCTTACGGCAGGAGACCTCCCATACCGATAACTGAGGGTGATCGGTGGTTCTGACATGACCACCCTCAAACGAGAAGCAACTTACTGAAATCGGCGGAATTTTCAAAAATGGACGTCGGATTCGTAATCAGCTCCCCAAATAACCGCCTAGATGATTTTGGACTAAGTTTGCACGAGGAAATTTGCCAATTTCGAAAATATCGGTTTTCGATGACGTCATCGTCCGCGCCGGCTTGGCCAGTGGCGCCCACTTCCTCGATGGGAAATTGTCAAAAAATCGATTTCTTTGAAATTGGTCGAGAGTGACACCGTTCGATAGAGCTTTTCGTGATGAAAAAACGGTGTTATTGGTAGTGTCGAAAACCCAAATGTGGGCGAGTAAAAGAGCAGGAAATTTCAATCGCAAAGCCCGCCGCCCAAAAATGGCAGATGGGGCTAAAACAGTTTAGGCAGCTGGGGAGTTGCGAACATATCGTCTTAAAGCACCTTAGGTGTTCTGCTCGCCTACGCTTATTTGCATGCCCTTGGCCCGCCGTGTCTTCGCGCAGTGGTCGACCGAAATCGGAAAAAATTGGGTCGCACAAGCCTCACCTGCATTTTCGGAGCGCTGTAAATTAGTCCATTCATGAGCTACACCGTTCTGCATTAGAACACGTCAAGAACCTTGTACTGCCTACAAAGTCCTCGAGTTGCAGCCGAAACGATTTGATCTTGATAGAGTTATTGAAGCTACGAACTCGCCCGCGCGTGCATTTGCGAGCGGTCGCCCCACTGCATTGATAGGTTCTATTCTATGTGCATTTTTCACAGCGTACCCTACAAAGTTTTGCCGGGATGGAATACAGCAATTCCTGAGTAGGGCGGGCGGAAATCTCTAATCGAATCTAATTTCAAACGGTCCTATCGTATATGCATTTTGCACGGCGCAATTTCTCTTCTCGCTTCTTAAAACCTCTTCATTTGTATAAGCTGCTGTCAACGTGTGCAGTAAAACACCTAAAGAGGGTAAGCGTTGCTGTTTAGCACGACATTTGAACCGCTTCCGCTCACTCGATTGATAGGCTCGATCCTACGTGCATTGTGTACGGCACCCTCCAAAGGCTCGTCGGACCGCCCGGAGCAAATCCTAAGTAGGACGGCCGGAAACTTCATATAAAATTCTCCAAACGGTGCAAGATAGTCTTGAAGGCTTTACAATTTCCATTAAATGAAGATAGAAACGCAGTGGGAATGCTTCCGCCCATTTGTTTGGTAGGTTCGATACTATATGCATTGTGCACGGCGCACTCTTGGAACATTCCAGGCATGACAGAGCACTGACAACGCACGCCATGCTTGAGATACTTCGAGAACACTGCACGTCCTGGAACATAAGGTGCTCCAATCGCATAAGCCTGCTGCAGTTATTCTTTTAGGCCACCCACAGCGAAAACGGGGTGGCCTGGTAAAGCTTTATACATGGTTTTATAGATCTCGAGGAGACGAATCGAATGGTGCCAACTGTTTGTGAAACAACTCAAAATTGTAGGAGTTATGAGCATGCGACGGTTTGCGACGGATTTTTCCGTCGCAAACCGTCCTTTTGACCGCGCGACGCGGGCGGTATTGTAGCAGCCCATCCTGTACCTCCTCCCAGAGATGCTGATCACAAATATTTGGATCTAGTTTGCTAAATGGATCTCGTACGCGAGTTCTGTATGTCCAAAGTCACGCTGCCAACTCCACTGATGCAGTGTGTACCAGGGGTGGGCGGAATTTCTGTTTTCTGTTTTCTGATTTTCTGGCCATTTTGGGCAAATTTTTTCTGTTTTCTGTTTTCTGGGAAAATGGCCAAAAATTGGCCAGAAAACAGAAAATAGAGCTGCGAACAAAATTATATAATAGAAATCCAAAAGGAGAATCCAAAAAGAATCATAGAATCATGAGTTTCATCTCAAAATAATGTTTCTAGTGTATTTTAAATTGCAAACATGTAAGTTTCTAGATCTGCTCGTGTAGAAATTGCGCCATGCACTCAAAACTATGCCGCTTTGTTTGTTTGATTGTGTAAGTGCTGCTGACATGGAGTCCCAAAATAATGTTTCTAGTGTATTTTAAATTGCAAACATGTAAGTTTCTAGATCTGCTCGTGTAGAAATTGCGCCATGCACTCAAAACTATGCCGCTTTGTTTGTTTGATTGTGTAAGTGCTGCTGACATGGAGTCCCAAAATAATGTTTCTAGTGTACTTTAAATTGCAAACATGTAAGTTTCTAGATCTGCTCGTGTAGAAATTGCGCCATGCACTCAAAACTATGCCGCTTTGTTTGTTTGATTGTGTAAGTGCTGCTGACATGGAGTCCCTTCACAGGACATTTCTCCACTTTCATAATTTCGCTTTGTATTCTCTCAAATTTCTGCAGTAGTTTAGACTATCTACGATTACTTAGAACTTTATGCAAAGGCTAGAAAACTAGTGTTCTGAGGGTATTTCATTATAATATATGTTAACTAACCATGTGCCGTAGAGTAATTGTGGGTAGGATTATTCTTCACCTCCGGTTATTGAAAATTGTTGGCTGGTCTTTCCCAATGATCGTAAAGGAGAGCCTTTGACGGAGCTGCTTTTCTAACTCTTGTTTAGCTTTTGGTTGTCAACCATTAGTGAGAGACTGAAACGTTTTAGTTACCTTTGACTTCACTGGTGTAGTGATAGAATAGTGATACATAAAAATTTTAATTCATCACATCTATCATCTATCGTCCCGGTGATCATCATCGAGTTATTCGAACGGGCACCAGCAACGTCTCCATTTGTCCTTGTCGCTTGACAGAGTGCTCCAATGGATCCTTCTCGCCGGACGGACACGAAGAGCGTCATATCGTTTGTTCAGGGCTTCCACGAAGAAGTCCGACCAGCGCGTTGATGGGCATCCTGGTATTCTCTTGACATCTCGCGGAATCCAGTCAGTGACGGCTCTCATCCAGCGGGTGTCTGCGAATCGCATTACGTGACCGGCACACCTAATTTTCGACGACTTAGCCCATGCGACAGCGTCCCTGATCTTCGAACGTCGGCGAAGTCGTGTTACTCCAAGCATCGCGCTCTCCATTCCACGCTGCGCGTCGCTGATCACGTGCTCATCCCGCTTCCGTATAGCGCAGGTCTGAGGAGTATGTTAGGGCAGGAAGAGCAGTGGAATCGAATAGGCTAGCACGTAGTCGGACGTTCTTCGTCTTCTTCATGATTTCACGCTCTTGAAAAGCTCCCCAAAGAGCTCGTTTCCTCATACTCAGCTCCGGTGCTAGGCCGTTGCTCATGTTGACTTCGCGAACCAGATACACGTAGCTGGAGCACTCGGAGATGTTCGTTCCGTTGAGCGAGAATTCGTCCGTTTCTCATGAACGTCGCCTTCGTAAGACTCCGCTGCAGTCCAGAGTTCCCACATACACGATCGAAGTGGGCTAGCGTTCGCTCGGCCAGACCTTCACTCTCATGTCTTCCAATTCTAGTTCGCGCATGGCGTTTTCGAGGGTAGTGCTAAAGAGCTTTGGGGATATGGTATCTCCTTGCTGAACCCATCTCTTCACGTCAATGATGACGACGTTGTGGAGTGGTGAGATCTCGTTAATCCACTTTGACTCTGATGTACTGAGTAGGAACATCCTGAGCGAGCAGAGCTTCGATGACTGCCTTCGTTTCGACGGCGTCGAATCCTTCTTCAGATCGATGAACGTAAGGCACAGCTGCACGATGAGTTTCGTAATGGTGTGTATGTGGTCGATCGTGCTGGATCCTCTCCGAAATCCTGCTTGTTCGCATGGCCGTCCTTCGTTTTCGTCCAGCGTTCTGCTAACCCTATTCAGGAGGACTGGAGTGAACAGCTTGTAGACTACGGGCAGCAGGCAAATCGTACGATAGTTGCCGGTGTCGGGCATGTCTCCCTCCCTAACAAATCGAGATGTAATATGACATGAATGTATGATGAATAATAATATGATGATGAAAAGGGCATATGTTTGATCCTTATTAAATTATGTCTACGTATTTAAAGAAACACTTTCCCCCAAAAGTTTTTGCGCTGACAGCCTCTTCAGTCGCACTCTTGTGTTGTTCTGTGAAATATCAAGCCAGTACCCAAAACATCTTTGGTCCGTGTTTGGCGCTCTATAGGGCCAGTCTCTTACTAGTGGGACCCCTAATCGAGCGAATGTTTTGAGATTACACCTACATTTGGACTGTGAGCCTTAAACCGATATATTTTAATATGAATGCAACAGGAAAAATTCATCATTTATAAGCCATTCCTATAAACGCTTGCAAGTTAAAACACTGGTCTACGACCACATTTCTAGTCGTGCAAAAAGCATTTGCTGCTGGACAAATGGATCTTCGGATTGAATATTTAGGTAGTATGATAATTGCGAAATTTTCTGTTTTCTGTTTTCTGATTTTTCTGTTTTCTGGCGTTTTTGGCTTTTCTGTTTTCTGATTTCTGTTTTCTGACGAAAGCGATTCTCTGTTTTCTGTTTTCTGGGAAAATTTTCAAAATTTCTGCCCATCCCTGGTGTGTACAGTGCTGCGTAGTCAGCGTAGCCGTTAGCACGCTGGCCAGTTGCGGCGGCAGCTCTTTGGTAGTGTTCTCTTGTCACACGAGTGTGGTAATGTGTTCGGCTCCCGGCGATGCTACCTTTTTTGTCTTTTGCGATCTATCATCTGTGAAATCCTTTATCCTCATTTCTAACACATTTCCGAAAAAAGGCAACAAATGTCATTTCCTCAATCGAGCTCTTTGAAAATGGAAAGGTGAGAGTTTTTGATTTCTAGGTTGAGCAATTCAAAACTCACGCTAGATTCACCGCAGTGGTCAACGCCCAATGCACAAAGTCTGGGCGAAATTGGTGCTTCTAACCTCACCACCCTCGGTTACATCTACTTTAACTTGCCATGAGAAGCCGGAATATCAGAAACCGATGTCAGATTCGTGATTGCTATCCCAAATAACACCCGTAGCCGAGGTATGAATAACAATCTTTCGAAATCGGTTGTACACTGCATGCATGAGCCCTTTTGATTTTCGAAGAGTCAAACTGTCTGTTTCAAGACGAAAAGGTGCTGTAGATAATAATTTCTATTCTTTAAATGAGTGGAGTCAAAACGTACTAGGTAAGAATAACTAATTCTGTACCAACCCTCTTCAGCAATGATAGGGAATGCAAAAAAGGCGAAATATGCTGCTCACAAACTGAACATCTGCGCTTCTTTCTACCACTCGTTCAAAAAAGGACGTAATAGCGCCGATATTTTGCTTTCTGTGTAGTCCTCAGCGCCAACGTATTCAATTGGTTTCCACCTTGAATTGCTTCGCACCTCAGTGATCGCCCTCGATTGAGAGTTATGACCGGGTTGACCGGGGTACAAAGCCCGCTCTAGGCTCAGCCTCGAGTGAGGACGGCAAGGTCAGAAGCACCAATTTCACCCAAATGTTGTGGAGGACGGTCAGGAGGTACACCCGCCCCCTGCTGGGGGCGTGCGATCTTCCTCTCATCTCCCTTGCTCACCCACCCCAACACTCTAGGCTTCATCGAGAGTCTAACGGCTGCCATACGAAAGCTTTGACACGCAAAACAAAAGTTTCCGGTCCGAAGAACAGCGGCTGTCCCTCTTGACACCACGCCTCCCAAAAGCGGGCGGGTGTACCTCCTGTCGCGCTGCCAAATGTTGTGCATCGGGATTATTTGGGGGTGGCGATCACGAATTCGACAGCAGTTTTTGACTTGCTCAACCTGCAAATCAAAAATTCTCACCCCTTCACTTTCAAAGAGCTCGATAAACGTAAATGACATTTGTTGCCATGGTTTTATTCAAAAAGGGGTTGGAATTGGGGATCAAGGGTATCACTGTCGATAAATTGCAAAATCCAAAGGCAGCTTATAAACAGCAATGGGACCGACGACCATACTCCTTTGAAGCTGTAACACTACCAATGTACCGCCGCCGCAGCTTTCAATACGGCTAACGACTACGCTGATTAAGGCCCCCACAGAGTTCTGCGGCAACGCCGCTGGCCGCTATGGTTAAGGATAGGGCAGGGACGCCGCCGGCGGCGAGCTCTGCGTCTCTGCTGGTTAAGCATAGGGCCGCGGCGCTGCCGCAGAACTCTGTGGGGGCCTTTACGCAATACTGCTCCCGCGCTGCACCAACGCGCGCGGCACGCAGTCGGCAACGCGTCCTTGGCCAGCCAGAGCTCGATTATGAAATCAGTTTGGCAAATTTGGTCCACACACTTATGATCAGCGTTTCGAGCTATTTCACAAGACATGGGTCTCTGTACGAAGTTCCGTGGAAAACTGAAGGCATTCCCTGATACGTATGAACCACACGTACAACTACACGTTTGAACTCTAACTCAGGCTACCTTCTAGAGCACTAACCCGTCTGCATAATGAACAACTTCCAGCAGGAAAGACGTCAACTTCCTAGAGCAAGAGCGCTTCGAAAACGCTTATGCGAACAATTTTGCCGTTATTTTGCGCAACTTCAAAGGGAGATTGATAGGCTCAATTCCATACATGCATACACAGCGCAATTCAAAGGCTCGCCGGACAGATTGGAGCAAACAATAGGTAGGACGGGTAGAAATTTCTTATAAAATTCTACAAACGCTTTGAAATAGTCTTGAAGGATTTACATTTGCTTGTAAGGGAAGACAGAAGCGCAGTGGACATTTATTTATCTAAATTTATTTCGGGACGCGACGGTGGCGATGTCTGTTCCTCCACGTGGTGCCACTGGAAACTGCTCGCTCTGCGAGCTAAGGTAAGCACGAACACTCTAATGCAGGCGACAGGCCCTTGTGTCAGGCCGGCCTACGAAGACCCATGTCACATCACATGGTTGATGACGTTACATGAGTATAGAGATAGTTCTACGGCCACAGCTGGAGCCGACGCGCACTCGCAGATCCCGGCGAGTGTGAGAAGTATGCGAGGGTCTCTGATGCGAGGACGGCATCGGGGGGGGGGGGGCAACTGAGCTAGTCCGAAAGTCCCGTAACGTAAGCAGGACCCACGTGGCAACGCTGAATGTGGGTACACTGACGGGCCGCTCGTGAGAGTTGGTTGAGGCACTGGAGCATAGAAGAGTTGACCCCTATGCAGCGCAGGAGACGAGGTAGTCCTGCCGCAAGACAAGGGACACTAGGGACACTGGACGTGGCTTCAAGGCCGTTCTGTGTGGAAGTGCCAGGTCCACCAGTGGAGTTGGAGTCATCGTCTCCGAACGATTTCGTGACTCGATTGCAATCGTCGAGCGCTTTGACGATCGATTGATGAAGATCGTTGTCGCCGCTAAGGAGCGACTCTATCACTTCTTCTCTGCGTATGCTCCGCAGACCGGCTGCTCAGAGCAAGCCAAGGATTAGTTTTGGAGCCAGCTTGATGAGAAGATGGTGAGCGCATTCTTAATTGCGCGGAACCGCATAACCTCACCATAGTGAACACCGTATTTCGTAAAGGCGACTCCCACCTCATCTCGTACTATAGTGGGAGCTCCAACTCTCAGACAGATTTCGTCCTTGTGAAGGATCGCGATCGAAGTCTTGTCACAGATGCGAAGGTCGTGCCCTATGATACGGTCGCCCCACAGCACCGAGCGCTGATCTGCACCCTAAAGATCGCCCCTCCAAGCCAGAAGCAGGTCGAGCGATGCGTGCACCGAGAATCAAGTGGTGGCGAATGAGAGAGAAGGAAGCAGCTGTGATTTTTCGCCGCATGCGGTTACGGACAGTCACAACTATCGACGAAATTTAGAAGAAGGCTGCCGACGCGATTTGCCAAGCTGCAAGGTGGAACTCGGCACTACGAAGCCTGCACGATGCAGAGCAAAAGTTCGAGAGAAGAAGTCGCTCTATCACGTGTTTCTCAGCGACAAGACAGCCGATAACCAGCGGAAGTACCAAGAAACGAGGAAAGCTGCAAAGAAGGCCGTGGCTGTTGCAAAATCCACTCATTATAGAAATGTCAACGAGAAGCACGAATCGCGCAATGGTGAGCGGTTTTTGTACCGACTTGCTAGGAGCAGCCATCGCCAAACCGAGGATATTGAAAATTTTCTGGCATCAATGAGAGCGGCCATCTTCTGACAGACCCCAAAAACGCGCTGAAGCGATGGCGTAATTACTTTGAGGAAGTTTCCACCATGGAATTTTCTCACCTGACCATCTCTTCTGTGGCTTCTGTTCACGGTCCCGTTCACAAGATCACCGCGGAGGAGACAGAAGCGGCTCTGAGGATGATGAGGATAGGGAAAGCTACTGGGCCCGACGACGTGGCAGCTGATTTGTGGAAGTCAATGCTGTGGCACCCTGCTGAGTGGTTGGCGAAGTTCTTTAACCATGTTGTGGCGGAGAAGAAGGTGCCTGAGTGTTGGCGCTAAAGCACGACGATTCCGATTTGGAAGAAGAAGAGTCCTGCAGACTGCTCCAATTACCGTCCGATTCGCTTGCTTTCGCACAGCATGAAGATCTTTGAGCGAATTGTCGATGGACGAATTCGTGACATCGTCCAGTTTTCCAGCAATCAGTGCGGCTTCGTGGCTGGCTTGGCACCGTTGATGCCATACATGCCGCCCTCCTCCTGATGGAGAAGCATTGCGAGAAACAGAAGCCAGTGCATATCGCCTTTCTCGACTTGGAGAAGGCCTTCGACCGCGTACCGCGTGAAGTGATATGGTACGCCTTGCGACACCATGGAGTTCCTGAAGAGCTCATAGAGTGGGTGCAAATTCTCTATTCTTGTCGAAAGAGTCGAGTTCAAGCTGCAGCTGGAACCTCGATGGAGTTTCCCATCTCTGCGGGTGTACACCAGGGTTCTGCGCTTTCCCACTGCTCTTTGTTGTCGTGATGGACGGCATTACACGGGATCTTCAGAAGCCAGCCCCCTGGCCTTTGCTTTATGCTGATGACCTAATGCTCGCTAACAAAGATAAAGATGAACTCGAGCGAGAGGCGCAAGCTTGGTGTGATCTCTTGGAGCGGTTTGGACTCAGATTGAACGTGAAGAAGACCGAATATCTAACGACGGACTTTACTGAGCCCAGCTCCATCAAGGTTAATGGCATCGAGCTCCCACGCACTTCGGTTTTTAAGTACCTGGGATCAGCAGTCGCGTCTGACGGCAAACTGATGGTCGAAGTGAATGCACGCGTGGGTACAGCTTAGTCCAAGTGGCGCTCATTGACTGGCCTGCTCTGCGACAAGAAGATACCAGAGCCCTTTAAGTCGAAGATCTACAGATCCGGCCAGTAGCGATGTACGGCGCTGAGTGTTGACCTGCGACTATGGAAGTTGAAACGCGCCTCAGCGTCATGGAGACGAAGATGCTGAGCTGGACGGCCGGAGTCACGCGCATCCGAAACGATGCATTTGGGCAGAAGTTCGGTGTCGCGCCGATAGCCGACAAGATGCGCAAAGCTCGCTTGCGATGATACGACCACGTTCTGCGTGGAAAGGAAGACAACGTCCGCAAGATAGGCCTTAACTTCGAGGTAAATTGAAAGCGGCCTAGAGGGCGTCCGAAGCAGCGCTGGTCCGGTACGTTACATATGAAATTGAAAGTAGTGGTGTCTACCCTGATCTTGCGCTGGATCGGAAAAGGTGGCGTCATGACACCAGAATAGCCGACCCCGCTACGAAGCCGGACAGAAGCTGAAGAAGAAGATTTCGGGACGCGAGCAAGTTCGCGTTTCAAAACAACAGGTGTAAAAACCGGAATACAAACGAACTATGGAAACAAACAAACAAAATAATGAATAAAAATACAAGAAAATATAAAGCAAAAGTGGCAATATAAAACCTAAGTAGTAAAACATAGAAAAACACGTAGTAAAACAAACAAAGGAGCGAAGGTACGCGACCACTTAAAATTAAAATTATATCTTCTTAAGCCTTCGGTCAACATATCTATTAAATACATTACTGGGCATTTCAAGTATCTTGTCTTTAATTTATTTATTTATTTATTTATTTCTCCCTCGATACCCACGGATCTCCCTCGATAGAGAGCCTTTGGGCTCTCTTGTTAAGAGGGATCTCGGGCCGCTTGTCGCAGGGCCACGTGGCGCGTCCCCGGGTGGTGGATAGGGGAATTAAACGCGAAACAAATGCGACCGTGTACTGCCCAGAGACGCAGGTGGGATGCAGGGGATGGACTCCTTGCTCCTGCTGTCGGGTCGACGCGTTCCTTGTGCGTGGGAGCGGCATGTTCGTGCACAGTGTGCGCGGACGTGTCCGTGACTGTGCGGATTGTAACTGTGTCGGCTCGGCCAAAAGCTTGCACTCGGTAGACTGGGAGTACATCGTAATTCGATTTGAGGCCGCCTCAAAAGTCTCGCCCCGTCCCTTCGGGCAGTCTGGCTGGCTGCCCGGAGTTCTTCGCCCGCACGACAGAGCCCGACTAGCTACCCGTGTGTACTCAAGTCAAAAACAGCAGCACTAAAGGGCCTCATTCCCCTGACCCCGAAAGAGCCCCCATTTCTGCAGCGATGGGAAGGACGAGTACGGAGAGGCTGCTAAAATGTCAGGGCCTAACCAGGCTGCGCAAATTGAGAAGGACTAGGATGACGATCTGTACTTACAACGCCCGCACGCTTGCATCGGAAGCATCCGTCGAGGACCTGATGATGCAAGCCAGGAAGATCAAGTACGACGTCATCGGACTGACCGAGATGAGAAGACACCACCCCCTGCACGCCGCCTACGACTCCGGAGAAGAACTGTTCCTCGGAACATGCGACAGCAGAGGAGTAGGCGGCGTTGGTGTCCTCGTCAACACGCACTTGGCCATGAACATCGATTCGTACGAGTCTCTGACAACCCGAATCGGACGTCTGCGACTGAAGCGATGTGGTTCCGTGCCAGCTTTGACTGTATTCGTCGCGTATGCCCCAACATCCGACTACGACGACGAAGAGGTCGAAGCCTTCTACTTGGAGCTGGAGAACTTCTATAAGGAAGATCACACCTTCTACAAGGTGATCGTCGGCGACTTCAACGCCAAAATCGGACCGCGAAGGTCGCCGGAAGAACTTCACATTGGAACCCACGGTTTGGAGTGGAACGAGCAAGGTGAAAGGCTGTCTGAGTTTATCATGTCGACCAAGACCATCCATGGAAACTCGCAGTTCCAGAAGCCTCCCTCCCTACGATGGACCTGGGAATCTCCCGGTGGCCAGTTCCACAACGAGATCGACCACATCATCTTCAACCGCAAATATTACCTGACCGACGTCTCCGTTGTCCCCAAGTTCTACACGGGGTCGGACCACCGCCTCCTTCGCGCAAGGTTCCGCTTTTCGCGTCAAGGAGAGAAGGCCGCGAAGTTCAAGAAGAGGAGTCCCAGAACGACCATCAACTGGGACCTCTACACCTCTCTTGCCGGTCTTTGGGAAGATGCCGTCATGGACAACGTCGACGAGGAATACGACCGCTTCGTGCACCATCTCCACGATAGTGCTAAGGGAGCCGAGAGCTTGAAGACCACCAAGAGACGTCTGTCTCCGGAAACTCTCGAGCTGATACGCCAGCGTGGAGCAGCACGAGCGTCAGGCAACCACCAACTGACGTCCGAGCTTGCGAAGCTATGCAGAGAGGCGATAAAGGAGGATCTTAAGGAGAGAAGGGCGGAAGTGTTGGCTGAAGCTGCAGAGGCTGGGTTGAGCATCCGCAATGCCCGCCGGAACTTCGCCAACTTCAAGACCAAGATGACAGCTCTCCGACGTCCCGACGGAACCGTCACCTCTTCCAGAAGGACCATGGAGAGGGTCATCCACGACTTCTACTCCGATCTCTTCGATAGCCACGTCCACCTGCCCCCATGCCATCTTCCGCAGGATGGATACGTCGTCCCCTCTGTTCCCCCTTCCGAGATCCGACACGCCATCTCGTCGGTGAAGAAACGTACAGCACCCGGTCCCGACAGGATCAGACCCGAACACCTGAAGAACCTCCCGCCTACGCTCATCAACACCCTGGTGCGGCTCTTCACACGTTACCTGTCGGAGTGCAAGGTTCCATCTCAGTGGAAGACCAGCAGAACCGTCTTGCTGTACAAGAAGGGAGACGTGCACGACATTGGCAACTATCGCCCGATCTGCCTGCTGTCCGTAGTCTACAAGCTGTTCACTCGAGTTATCCTGAATAGGATTAGCAGAACGCTGGACGAAGGACAGCCATGCGAGCAAGTAGGATTTCGGAGAGGATTCAGCACGATCGACCACATACACACCATTATGAAGCTCATCGAAGTGTCGCGAGAGTACAAGCTGCCGCTGTGCCTTACGTTCATCGACCTGAAGAAGGCATTCGACTCTGTCGAAACTGAAGCGGTCATCGAAGCCCTGCTCACTCAGGGCGTTCCTACTCAGTACATCAGAGTCCTTCGAGAGCTGTACAGTGGATTCACGACCAAGATCTCACCATTCTACAACGACGTCGTCGTCGACGTGGAGAGGGGTTCGGCAAGGGGATACCATATCCCCGAAGCTCTTCAGCGCCACTCTCGAAAACGTCATGCGCGAACTAGAATGGGAAGACATGGGAGTGAAGGTCGACGGCCGGCAACTACATCATCTTCGCTTCGCTGACGACATCGTGCTCATAACACCGAGCATCAGCCAGGCGGAGCGAATGCTGGCCGACTTCGATCGTGTATGTGGGAACGTTGGACTGCAGCTGAATCTTACGAAGACGATGTTCATGAGGAACGGATGAGTTTCTGATGCCCCATTCTCGCTCAACGGAACGAACATCTCCGAATGCTCCAGCTATGTGTATCTGGGTCGCGAAGTCAACATGGCCAACGACCTAGCACCAGAGCTGAGCAGGAGGAAAAGAGCGGCTTGGGGAGCTTTCAAGAGCGTCGAAGAAGTCGCGAAGAAGACGAAGAACGTCCGACTCCGTGCCCACCTATTCGACTCCACTGTTCTTCCTGCCCTAACATACGCCTCAGAGACCTGGGCTATACGAAAGCATGATGAACACGCGATCAGCGTCGCGCATCGTGGAATCGAGAGCACGATGCTCGGAGTGAAACGACTCACGCAAGTGAGAGAAGGCCTCCGGAGTTCCGAGCTTCGCCGACGCTCGAAGATCAGAGACGCTGTCGCGTGGGCCAAGTTGTCGAAAATTAGGTGGGCCGGCCACGTAATGCGCTTCGCAGACACCCGCTGGACGAGAGCCATCACCGACTGGATTCCGCGGGATCTCAAAAGAACACCAGGACGCCCACCAACGCGTTGGTCGGACTTCTTCGTTAAAGCCCTGAACGACCGATATGACGCTCTTCGTGTCCCTCGAGCGAGGAGGATCCATTGGACCACTCTGGCACGCGACAGGGACGAATGGAGACGCTGCTGACACCCGCTCGAGCAATTCGATGATCAACGGGACGACAGGTGATACAGGTGATTTATTTATTTATTGGCCAACATGAAAAATTAATACAAATGCGAACCACGAAAGAATTTAGGTAGCAATTGGCTCTTTACAGAGAGTAATAGAATAACTAAGGAATAGGAGAGAAACAAAGAGAAAAAAGTCTGGCAGCTGCGAAATTGCATACAGGAGTAAGTCGCGACAGCCTACACGTAGGCTAGAGAGGTGTATTGACAATGATGAGCTGAACATGAGTACGCACATTAGCAGATGCCTCACGATACTACGGCCATAGGGCAGAATACGCTGTTAATTGGGGCGGGCCCTGTATCTCAAAGGCCTCTTTAAACTGGTACGCACCCCGAGGACTGCCCTGGGAGGTCGTGAGCAACTGTCCGCATTCTGCTAGATACCCACAACATTGTCATGGAGAGGAGAAATGTGTGTTTAAATTGTCGCTTTATATTGACACACTCCATGTTGCACACGCAGTGCACGAGACTAAGCAGAAAGAAAACGGAGACGTGACAGAAAATGAGATGAGCCATGAAAAGGAATGAAGCAGAGGTGTTTTGTGATCGCAACGTATTGTCTTCCTTTGGTGAGCAAACGAGGTCTGCGAGGAAAACCATCGACTACGCATCAGGAGGCCACGGCTGGAATCAGAACCTTCCTGATATCTCTAGTATTATTCCTCAACATAACGTGCATGCCAACACAGTCGAATATAGTCATGTGGATCAGTTTCCGTGAACTACTGATCTTTCTAGAACCGTCTGTACATCTATATAAGAAGGCACAGGAAAGGGTTTGCTATGTCTTCGTCATTCGTCTGCTCCACACGCTCTGGATTCGCCCACCAAGGACAATCAATCGGATGGCCAACAACGCACCCGCCGACCGAAGACGACCAGCCAAGAACCGAGGCCAAAGACGGATGTACAACCAGCGGCCGACCAACAAATGGCGAGGACAGGGGGGACAAGATAGGCTATAAACCCTTGCAATAAAGTGTTCGCAGGTTGTTACACCACATGGGGTCCGAACCCTGGTCGTGTGTCTACAGGAAGCGCGCGAAGACGTTGCACTACCACTCACTGCGGCGCGATCCAAGTCGCTGGCGCACAGAAATGGCAGGAGGGGGCTACTTATAATCGCATCTCCCTGCATAATGGGCTGCTAACAATCAGGTTGGCGTCCTGAGTTGTTGAACCAGGCGAGTCTGGAAGGCGTGGGATTTGCGGTGTATGAATAAGTCAGGGCTCAGGCTATTCCACTCCGCTACCCGACGTATAAGAAATGAGCGCTCATAATTGGACGTAATCAAAGGTACAAATAAGCGAAAATTTCTACAGGAGAAGAAATCTGACCTGATCCTAGTTTTTGCAACCGAATCGGCAAGCTTTAATGCTCCAGCCCTAGTTCTACTGGTGGTTGCATCAAAAAAGTCGAAAGAGTTAAGTACAGCTTCCCCTGTAAGATAATTATGCCTCATCATTAAATCATATTTCGTTCTCCTGCTCTTAAGTGTAGGTAAGCCAAGCTGTTTCGCCGTCTCGATGCCGTTAGGAATGAGATAGTAACTGAGGCCAAGGTAACGCATAACTACCTTCCGCCTGAAATTGTTCTGTACACTTTCGAGCAGGTTAATATCTTTCTGCTTGCATGAGTTGAAAACAGTAGTTCCATTTTCCATTATGGGACGGACGTAGGTTTTATAAGCTTTTAGAAGGACTTTGACATTTTTAGTTTTGAGAATTGTGAAGAGATTGTAGATACGGCGGGTTGCTTTACTAACTTCTGATAATAGAAATTAAAATCCAGTTTTTGGTTAATAAGGTATAACAAGCCTCGCACTTCAACCACTTTTCTTAGAAGATTTCCGCCAGCATAGTATACTGCATCGGAGGTATCATTTCCAATCGCCAGGACATGAGTTTTTTCAGTGCAGAATGGTAGGTCCCATTGCTTGGACCAGTTGTGGATAGAATCTATCGCAACTTGCAGGTTAACTCTATCAGCTGAAGATGGTCTTATATGCATATCTTTACAAATGCTCCGACTCAATGGCCTTATATATCTTTACAAGTGCTCCGACACTTGCGTGCTTTGCGCAACTTTGCAGCATCCCTGACCTATGGAAAGTTGTTTTTGTAAAACATAAAATTCGCTGGCATCTAGGACCTGGTGCGTACTTTATTGCATCAAACCCTTCACCACTTCGTCACCTTCATCATAGATATTCTCTTCGGACCGGACATTAACTTCATTGGTTTGTGCTGCACAGTACTTCTGTTCTTCAGGTGGCTCCTCCGCAACCATTTTCATGCTCAACAGCTAGCGTTTCCAATATCGTTGACATGTCTTTTAAAGCCAAGTTACCCCTCACTCGTTTCTTCTTACTGGATCTATTTGCCGGTCCGTCTTTACTGGTCTTCCCTTCCTCTCTTTAGTCCCCCAAGTTCCTGATCCCAACTCCTGGCCCATTTCTTTGTTTCCACTACTGACCCCTTCTGGTATCTTCTTGCTGGTTTCCCCATCTTTGCTTCTCCTCCAGGTTGTTCCTTTCCTTCCTGGTCGCTCTCCTGGTCCACCCTAGAGGTCCCCCTTACCGCCCTTCTCCACCACCCCTTAGTGGTCCTCCTGCTCACGGCAGACGTCGGTGACACGTATTCAGAATCAGGATGCTTGCTGCGCGACGTAGAGGCCCGTTTTCTGGATCAAGAAGCTCAGAAGCGCGCGCAGTCGCCGCTGTGTCGAGCATGAAGAAGCTATGCATATGGCAGATTCCTTGTGCTCCGTATGAATTCCTTTAGGACTCCATTCTTATTGGTTCCCCGTCCTGGTCCCGACTCCAGGTCCCTTCTTCCAGGTAGATTCCTCCTCCTCGGGATCCTCCATACTACTCTACCTCAATTAAGTAGCCCTCCCACGCTTACGACATGATGACGGGGCGAGCGAACGCTCATAGCGCGACATCGGTGTCACAATGTTCTAGATCAGGTCCCCCTTACTGCTAATGGATCCCCTTGCTGACCCTCCTTACTGCCCCCCCCCCTTATTGGCAACTCTTCATTGGTCCCTCCTTAATGCCCAAACCCTTCTTGGTGCCATCTCCTGGCCTGCTTCATTGTTCCTACTATCGACTCCCCATTCTGATCCCTCCTCCAGGTCGCTCCCTCCTGGTCGCTGTCGGTTCTTCATCCTCGAACTCCCCCTTCTATTCTTAGTCCCCTTTAGTTGTCATCTCTTGCTAATGGCACGAAATCTGCTTCTGGATCTGGACGCTCGGAAACGCGCGTAGGTGCTGTTGTGTTAAACAGTAAAGGGCTGCGCTTTCCTGCAGCAGAAACATCACACGTTCAATAACAAATTTTGCCCGCGCTGTAGATGATGAGACGTATCTCACGTATCTCACTCAGGTTATATCACTCGACCGCCCAGCTGATTATGATGCGGTGTATCTCACATAGGTTAGATCACTCGACCGCCCCCGCTGTGGATGATGCGGCGTATGTCATTTAGGTTAGATCACTCGACCGCCCCGCTATGGATGATGCGGCGTATCTCACTTAGGTTAGATCACTCGACCGCCCCGCTGTGGATGATGCGGCGTATGTCACTTAGGTTAGATCGTTCGAACGTCGTCGACCGCTAACTCAATTAGATACTGCTAGATAGATAGATATCATCGGCAAACATGGTGCAAGTAACACCAAAGGAGGAGACAATATTTGGGATTTCATAACTGTAGATTAAGAACAATAGAGGTGACAGGACCCCTCCTTGTGTTACGCCATTGTAAATTTCATAAACTGGAGAAAAGCTGTCGCCTACACGGACTTAGTAAGTTCGTCCAGCAATGAATTCTTTTATCCACGATACCAACTTTCGATGTACTCTTATCGACAACAATTTACTTTTCAACTACGCTGGAGAAACTTTGTCAAAAGCTTTAGAGAAATCAAAGTAGACGACATTAACATCTTTCCTCAAATTTCTGGCAGCTGTCCAATCAATTAGAGAAGTAAGTAACGCTGTTTTGACAGATCTACTCTTCGAAAAACCAAATTGACTATTTAAAATTACGCAGTTCTCCTCGAGATATTTCAAGATATGGCGTTTGATAATTTTTTCGAACGTTCTAGCGAATATAGAGGTTACACTAATTGGTAGATAGTTTTTAGGATCATTCAAAGGAGGTTTTTGCTTTCGCTTTTCAAAATATGAAATTCTAAGGGAGTTACTGAACACTGCTCTTAATGGCTCAAACCGCGCCGCTCTTGTTTATTAGACGGAGTGGCATGTCCGGTATTGTAGTTCAGTTTAACCATTATGAGAAGATAAAGGCACACTGGGCATGCCGGCGTCCACTCGATTGAGAGGTTCGATCTGTATGCATTGTTCATGACGCACTCTAGCAGCATTCCTTGCATGGCAGAGCACTGGCAACGTGCGCCATGCTTGAGATACTCCGAAAGCGTGCGAGTTCTGGGGTATAAGCTGCTCCACAGAATCCTGCTTCAGATATTTTTGGGCCACCCACGGCGGAAGTCGGCGTTCTGGTAAAGCAGTATAGATGGTTGTGTAGATTTCAAAGAGGCGAATCGAATGGTTCCAACCTTTTCTCAAGAACCTAGAACTGGAGGAGTTATGATCATACGACGGTTTGCGGCGGACTGGTCCGTTGCGAACCGTTTTTTCTGAATGCGCGACGTAAGCAGTATTGTAGATACAGTGAAATACCGCACTTACTGGAATCGAGTCCTAAAGTACTTGTTTGTGAAGACTCTGCACTGCCTGAAAACACAAGAAAAACTCACACCAATCTCGATCAGGCATCGACAGTATTTTCATTTTCTTCTCGTTCTCCTCGTTATATACGTAGAGTTTCAGTTACAGTTGTTCATTTTCATGTGTTATAGCGGATCTTCTAACGCCCGCGCGACCCCCCTCCCCACCCATCACTTAGACTCGTTAGTGGGACCACAAGCGACGTCAAAGACTTTAGAGACTAGCTATGTACGAAATTTGTAGGTAAAGAAGAGCTATTATCGCGAATTGTAAATAAATAAATACGTAAATAATTTCCGTTATTTATCTATTTGTATATTTATTCAATACGCAATATACGGCATACATCAGAAAAAACACCTTGTCTGTCAAAAAAAGCAAACAAAAAACACCTCATTTTAAGGTGACATTCTACAGTGTTAACCTACTGTATTAAAGTCAAAAAACTCCCGAGGAGTTCCTTCTCCTAACGGGCGAAGAAACTCTGTGTGGGTCTCCGGCCAGGGTCAAGATTGAGACTCAAGAATCGAAGTGGGTGGTACTGCGACCTCGGGTACTTATGAAGCAAAGGTCCCGTGGTGCCGTGGGGCTGCCGGGAAACATGTTAACGCGGCAACGACAACGGCAACGCGGCAACCCACGGCACTCAAGGAAGGGTGCTTCATAAGTACCGGCCCCGTGGTGCCGTGGGCTTGCCGCGTTAACATGTTTACCGGCAACCCCACGGCACCACGGGCCCTTTGCTTCACAAGTACCCGACCTCGTTTTTTTTTGGGAGGGGGGGGGGGGTGGGAGGGGTACGTCGTACACTCTCTCGGTTTTGCCAGAGCAATTTGTCGTATTTTTCAGCATTTTAGGTGAGGTTTGTATCTCTTAATAAGTTGTTCTTTTCAGGAGTGGCTTCGATATCGAAGAGAACTGCTTAGTTCACTGCGCAAGGCATGTTTTGAGAACAGGATAAAAATTTTAGGGTTATGAACACTGATAGTAGTTCAATACAACGATTTCCTCCTAGCAGCATTCAAATCGACTTTTTGGGGGATGTCATGAACACGAAAAAATTTTCAAACTGAAGGAGCAACATGTTCGCCTGAAATTGTACTCTGAAATTGCATTGTATGAAATTTCCAGTGTTAAATATTAACGATGACTTAAGTACTTTCACTTGAAAATTTTCTGAAGGAAGGAACGTCAGATAGTGAAATTCACTGCAAAAACTCAAGCCTTGTGCATCGTACAGAAAAAAAACCAAGCTTCTCGCTGGGATAATCGATATACAGTACCGCCGCTAAACATTCCACTAAGCGACGTTTGCGACGCAAAAACACGTTTTTTGCGTCGCATCATGATAACTTTGTTCAAAATAAAGGTTTCCTTACCGAAATTTACAAGAGCTCCTAACATCACCCTACCTACCATTGGGCATGCAACCGCCATTAAAAAGTGGATGGAAGCCTGAAAACCAGTGCTGCAATTAAGGAGAGTTCTAATTGCTGTGACCCGACCGAACACCGCGGCCGAGTCTTGCCTAATTAATGTCCCCAAGCACAAATGGTGCTGCCCGGTTGAGTTATAAAATTCTTACTCCTAAATGAATTGTTATTTCCTTTTGTTTATAATCTTCCTCTGGCTGCGGTAATTCATTTGGTACCAAATTTCGCAGGAAGATATGCACTGAGGCTGTAGCTGCTTCAACCGATTTCGTTTATTTCAACGGAAGGCTCAGTCTAAAGCTTGTTATTGAGCTTGCAATCTACTCATCGTTAAGGAGGGAAAATGTCATAGAAAATTTACGTTTTGAGCTCATTTTGGGCTTTTGCGTGCTGGTTGCAATTTGTCAAAACTGCAAGCGAACTTTGCTAAAAAAAAACACTCTCTGTCGCCGAGTTTGGCTGCGAATATCTATGTCCTGAGGAATGAGTTAGTCGAAAAATAAGTCTACGTTAACCATACACAATGAAGAGACTCCATGTATAAAATATCGAGAATCCAGATGATCAGTGGCAGAATTTCAACTGGTTAAAGTGAAGACCTCTTTCAAAAGTGCGACTGAGTTTCTACTGCGTTTCATGCTCAGTCTTCGCAGAGTGAATGCTGGAAAGCTCAGTAATGTAATTATGCAATTTTTCGCTAGAAATCTTCAACCAGTTCGGGCGCCAATATTTAGATGCACCAGATCGAGCGCTGATGTACAGACCTTCTTCGATCATAATTGCGCTGAACTGACATGCCCTACAGAGGCATTGTATTCGGCTGTGACCAACGAGTTCCTCATTTCTCTTTCTCGCAATTACGGTATCGACTTTATACAGCCCACCATTATCGATCCACGCTGCCAAATCTCGATGAATTTTTGGCGTTCCGGTTTGCGTAGATCACGTAGACTCCATAATTCTTAAAATTGTGTCCCTTGCCGCAAGACAAAACATGTATATGTCATTTTCATCTCGAGTTGGACACTTGCAATTGTAGGCTAGCCTCAGAATTTTGAAATTAAATTAAGCGCCTTCCAAATTGAAAAGAACTTCTTACAAGTTAAACAACGAACACTTCAAGAATAGTGGAATAATTTTTTGTTCAAGAAAAACTTGCTGTAACTTTTTCGAATTTTGTTTAGTTCAGCTGCCCGAACAAGTGTAATAATTTTATACAAGTGTTGTTTTTTAGTCTTAGTAGTTTTAGAAAAATTAATAAACAAAATTTAGTCTTAAAGCACAATAAAGCGCTTGAAAAGCTCGTCGCAATTTTTATTTGACTGATAGTGTGAACGTTGCTTACATAAAGTATCAAACTAAGAATATGTGTGTCTTTTACAAATTTCTTTGATATGTTGTTTACAGGCGTAAAATTCCATGCAATCGGATAAAAATCGCGACGTCATGGACAAGTGCATGGCGCATTATTTTCCACAAAATGAGAATTCTATAAAACTTCAAACAAAGTATTCAGTTTTTGTGTAAGTGAATTAAAACTTGAAAGAAACCATACTGAAATTTCCTTAAACAGAAAATTATTCTAATTTTTTTTGAGAGTGTTTAGTTCAGTGTAGACAAACTTCATTTAGATTTGGAAGAGTTGGATTTGGTATCAAAAGTCATCAGGTAGCTTAGAAGAGCGTCCAATTTGAATTGAAAAGCGCTCTTATCAATTTCGAATGAAAATGGGTGAAGTGGCATATTAAGGTCAGCTCTATGCTAACTAGCTCTACCACTCCTAGTAAAGCGGTTTTACCACAAACGATTTTTAATTAGAGAAATAAAATAGAGTTGATTGTGCTTAACAACAGCTGCTGAAATTTCTTTTGTGTGAAGCGTAAACACTGGCGACAAATTTCATGGTATTAGGTTGTCCGGAATGTTCTAATCGCTTTGTGTTATTATTTTTCATTAGCCTATTATTAAGCAATTCAACTCGCATTGCGCATTAATGCTACTTTCTGTACAGTTTTTTTTTTCACGAAAAATGATAATGGTCACTGTGTGGGGGTCGGCGGCTGGTGTGATCCATTACAACTTTTTGGCACCAGGCCAAACGACCACAGCAGACTCCTACCGTAAGGAAATCGGCGAAGTGCATCGAAAATTGCAGCAACTTCAGCCAGTATCGGTCACCAGAAGAGGCCCGATTCTTTTGCATAATAACGCCCGCCCACACGTCTCACAATCACTATTCGAAAATGAACGAATTAAAGGCTTAGGCCGCCATATTCTCCAGACCTCTCGCCAACCACTACCACCTTTTCAAACACTTTCATAACATTCTCGCTGGTAAAACCTTCACCAATCAGGACCAAGCTAAACTGCTTTCGGGGACTTCGTCGAATCTCGACCGTCTAATTTCTTGGCTGATGGAATAATTCGACTGGTGGCCCATTGGCAGAAGTGTATTGATATGAACGGTGCTTATTTCTACCAAATCCGATACGAATTGAGAAAGTTATGGTAGTTCAAAGTGAAGCACTCAAAGCGCTGAGAACTTTCCAGACAACCTAATATGGCCTACGCAAACCGGAAAACCCAAAAACTCACCGAGATTTGGCAGCATGGATCGATAATGGTGGGCTGCATAAAGTCGATACCGCAATTACGAGAAAGAGAAACGAGGAACTCGTTGGTCATACAGCCGATGCAATGTCTCTGGCATATCAGGTCACCGCAATTATGATCGAAGAAGGCCGTACATCGCGCTCGATCTAGGGCATCTAAATATTGGCGCCCGAACTGGTTGAAGATTTCTAGCGAAAAATTGCATAATTACATTACTGAGCTTTCCAGCATTCACTCTGCGAAGACTGAGCATGAAACGCAGTAGAAACTCAGTCGCACTTTTGAAAGAGGTCCTCACTTTAACCAGTTGAAATTCTGCCATCTGATCATCTGGATTCTCGATATTTCATACATGGAGTCTCTAGATTGTGGTGGCGATGTCCGTTCCTCCACGTGGTGCCACTGAAAACTGCCCGCTTTGCGAGCTAAGCCGAGCACGGACATTCGATTGCAGGTGACAGGCCCTTGTGACAGGCCGGCCTACGAACACCCATGTCACATCGCATGGTGTATGACAGTTCAAGTATTTCGAGATAGTGCTACGGCGTCCGCGGGAGCCGACGCGCACTCGCAGAGCCCGGCGAGTGTGGAAAGTATGCGAGGGTCCCTGATGCGAGGACGGAATTGGGGGGTAACTGAGCTAGTCCGAAAGTCCCGTAACGTAAGCAGGACCAGCGTGGCAACGCTGAATGTGGGTACGTTGACGGGCCGCTCGTGCGAGTTGGTTGAAGCACTGGAGCGTAGAAGAGTTGATCTCTGTGCGGTGCAGGAGACGAGGTGGTCCTGCAGCAAGTCAAGGGACATAGGACGTGGTTTTAAGGCCGTTCTATGTGGAAGTCCCAGGACCACCAGTGGTGTCGGAATAATCGTCTCCGAACGATTTCGTGACTCGATTGTAAGGGTGGAGCGCATTGACGACCGATTGATGAAGATCGTTGTCGCCGCGAAGGAGCGACTCTAATACTTCTTTTCCGCGTATGCTCCGCAGGCTGGCTGCTCCGATCAAGCCAAGGATGAGTTTTGGAACCTGCTTGATGAGAAGACAGCAGAGGTACCGTCGAAAGATGTCATCATAGTCGCTGGTGACCTTAATGGGCACGTAGTTGCTACGAAAGACGGGTATAGCTGTCAAGGTGGTTTCGGATACGGAACACGAAACGCTAATGGTGAGCGTATTCTTGATTATGCGGAATCACATAGCCTCACCATTGTGAACACCGTCTTACGAAAACGCGACTCCCACCTTGTCTCATACTATAGTGGGAGTACCAAGACTCAGATAGACTTTGTCCTTGTGAGATCGCGACCGAAGTCTTGTCACAGACGCGAAGATCGTGCCGTATGAGACGGTCGCCCCATAGCACCGTCCGCTGACCTGCACTCTGAAGATCGCCCCTCCCAGGCTGAAGCAGGTCGAGCGATGCGGTGCTGCAAGAATGAAGTGGTGGCGAATGAGAGAGATGGAAGCAGCTGTGATTTCTCGCGTGCGGTTACCGACAGTCACGACTGTCGACGAAACTTGGAAGAAGACGACCGACGCGATTCGTCAAGCTGCACAGTCGGAACTCGGTATTACAAATCCTGGGCGACGGAAGGTCGACAAGCAGGCATGGCTGTGGACAGATGACGTGAAAGCAAAAGTGCGAAAGAAAAAGTCGCTTTATCATGTGTTTCTCGGCGAAAAGACGGCCGATAACTGGCGGAAGTACCAAGAAGCCAAGAAGGCTGCAAAGAAGGCCCTGGCTGTTGCAAAAGCCACTCATTTTGGAAATGTCAACGAGAAGCTCGAGTCGCGAGATGGTGAGCGGTATCTGTGCCGACTTGCAAAGTTGCGCTATCGGCAGATCGAGGATATTGAGAAGTTCTTCGGCATCAATGATGAGAACGGCCATCTTCTTACGGGCCGCAAGAGGGCATTGAAGCGATGGCGCGACTACTTTGAGGAAATCTCTACAGTAGAATTTCCTCATCCAGACATCGCTTCTACGGTCCAACCCACGGCCCCGTTCAGAAGATCACCGTGGAAGAGATTGAAGCGGCTTTGAAGAAGATGAGGCCAGGCAAAGCGACTGGGCCCGATGACGTGGCAGCTGACTTGTGGAAATCCAAGTACTGGTACCCTGATGAGTGGTTGGCAAAGTTCTTTAATCAGGTTGTGGCGGAGAAGAAGGTGCCTGAGTGTTGGCGCTAAAGCACGACGATTCCGATTTGGAAGAAGAAGAGTCCTGCAGACTGCTCCAATTACCGTCCGATTCGCTTGCTTTCGCACAGCATGAAGATCTTTGAGCGAATTGTCGATGGACGAATTCGGGACATCGTCCAGCTTTCCAGCAATCAGTGCGGCTTCGTAGCTGGCAGTGGCACCGTTAATGCCATTCACGCTGCCCGCCTCCTGATAGAGAAACATCGCGAGAAGCAGAAGCCGGTGCATATCACCTTCCTCGACTTGGAGAAGGCCTTCGACCGCGTACCGCGTGAAGTGATATGGTACGCCCTGCGTCAACATGGAGTTCCTGAAGAGCTCATAGGGTGGGTGCGAATTCTCTACTCTTGTCCAAAAAGTCGAGTTCAAGCTGCAGCTGGATCCTCGATAGAGTTTCCCATCTCTGTTGGGGTACACCAGTGTTCTGCGCTTTCCCCACCCCTCTTTGTTGTCATGATGGACGCCATTACACGGGATCTTCAAAAGCCCGTCCCCTGGACGTTGCTTTATGCCGATGACGTGATGCTCGCTAGCGAAGATTAAGGTGAACTCGAGCGAGAGGTGCAAGCTTGGTGTGATCGCTTAGAGCGGTTTGGACTCAAACTGAACGTGAAGAAAACCGAATATCTAACGACGGAAGTTACTGAGTCCAGCTCCATCAAGGTTAACGGCATCGAGCTTCCCCGCACTGCGGTCTTTAAGTACCTGGGATCAGCAGTCGCGTCTGACGGCAAACTGATGGTCGAAGTGAATGCACGCGTGGGTGCAGCTTGGTCCATGTGGCGCTCGTTGACTGGCGTGCTCTGCGACAAGAAGATACCAGAGCTCTTTAAGTCGAAGATCTACAGATCCGGCCAGTAGCGATGTACGGCGCTGAGTGTTGGCCTGCGACTATGGAAGTTGAAACGCGTCTCAGCGTCATGGAGACGAAGATGCTGCGCTGGACGGCCGGAGTCACGCGCATGGACCGCATCCGAAACGATGTCATTCGGCAGAAGTTCGGTATCGCGCCGATAGCTGACAAGATGCGCGAAGCTCGCTTGCGATGGAACGGCCACGTTCTGCGTGGAAGGGAGAACAGCGTCCGCAAGATAGGCCTTAAATTCGAGGTAATGGGAAAGCGGCCTAGAGGGTGCACGAAGCAGCGATCGGCTGATACGTTACATATGGACTTGAAAGTAGCTGGTGTTCACCCTGATCTAGCGCTGGATCGGGAGAGGTGGCGTCATGACACCAGAATAGCGGACCCCGCCACGAAGCGGGACAAACGCTGAAGAAGAAGAAGTCTCTACATTGTGTATGGTTAGCGTAGGCTTATTTTTTGACTAACTCATTCCTCAGGACAAAGATATTCGTCCCCAAACTCGGCGACAGAGAGTGTTTTTTAGCAAAGTTCGCTTGCAGTTTTGACGATTTGCAACCAGCACGCAAAAGCCCAAAATAAGCTCAAAACTTAAATTTTCTATGTCATTTTCCCTCCTTAACGATGAGTAGATTGCAAGCTCAATAACAAGGTTTAGACAGCCTTCCGTTAAAATAAACGAAATCGGTTGAAGCAGCTGCAGCCTCAGTGCATATCTTCGTGCCAAATTTGGTACCAGATGAATTACCGCAATCAGAGGTAGATTATAAACGGAAGGAAAATACAATTTGTTTAGGCGTAAGAATTTTATAATTCAACCGGGCAGCACCATTTGTGCCTGGGGACATAATTAGGCGAGACTCGGACGGTGTTCGGTCTCTCCTTAATTGCAGCACTGGTTTTCAGGCTTCCATCTACTTTTTAATGGCGGTTGCATGCCCATTGGTAGGTAGGGTGATGTTAGGAGCCCTTGTAAATCTCGGTAAGAAACCTTTATTTTGAACAAAGTTATCATGATGCGACGCAAAAACGCGTTTTTGCGTCGCAAACGTCGTTTGGTTGAATGTTTAGCGGCGGTACTGTACCATAATCGGTATAATTACGAGGATCGTGCTTGAAATCCCATTTTTCATGAAAACATAACTATTTTCCACATAAAACAGACAATCTCTCCAGTTGAGGTTATGCAAGAAAAAATTTCAAGGCTTGATCATTACACAGCGGAAATCCGTCTCATATCGTGTTATGCCCAGCGTCTTTGTCATTGGTCCGCTCTGCTGCTCCGAGCGTTGTGATGTTGTTCAGGATGAGTGGAGTGGACTTCTCAAAAACTGGCCCAGACCGGTTGTGAATGTACAAGTACATACTTAAGTGCAGTTCCTCGTCGTTCAACGAATACTACAGGCAATGCCACCCATTTCCATAGGGATTCAAGGGTTCAGCAGCGACGAAGAGCTAACCGCTTTTAGAAATGAAGATACAGGAGGTTCGCTGTTTTCAACCTATCGATCCATAGGCTTTTCCAGCCGTACAAACCATCTCGATGTTCGCCAGGAAGGATGGATGAACATCCAATCTGTGAGAGAGTTCAGCTAGTAAGATATCGTGATAAAGATATCGTGGATGTTCCTTGCCACCAAACAGCGCTAGTGGTGTAAGGCGTAGCCTCGCTGCTCGGAAAGCAAAGGACATAAGTTCGAGTCTCTTCTGGGGCAAGAGTTTTGATCGCAACCAAACATCCATCTAACAGCATCAACTAGTGTGCAATTTGGAAATAGTCTTGAATGGAAACTCGACCTCGCTCGCTGTGGCCGTTTTTGCGAACGTGGAGACTTGAGATTATACTTTTGCCCTTTTCGAATTTCGAATAAATTAGAATTTCGAATATTCGAAAATTCGAAAAAAAACCCAATATTCTAATTATTCGTTCATTCGTATATTCGAGAAAGTCCAATATTCGCATTACTCGGTTATTCGAATATTCGAAGGCTTCCAATATCGATTATGCGAATATTCGAATCCTCTTTATCACTCTGTTGTCGAGTTAGTGGCACTCCTCTTCGAAAACCAGAGTATTGTGACCCTGTGATAAAAAGCGATGTTTGAGTTTCGCGCGTGGTTCAAAGTGCGCCGAATTGCGTGTACGCAATCGAAGTCGACGCGAAGCGAGCGCGAACCTCCGCTGCATTCCTGCTTCCTTGTGAATGGTCGTCGGACGTCCTGCTCACGTGAACAACAAGTGAATCGGGTTATGGCTGTTCAATGACGTTTTTGCCTTCGCTACACTACGGAAGAATCTCCGTTTTGTATTTCTACCCCAAGTACAACAACGGAACGACTAAAGCCGGAAGAGGCTGCGGTAGGGAGGTAGCACTTTCGGGAGCCTAGAAAGCTCCTGCTTTCTGCCAGTAAAGACGTTAAAGAAGAGTAGAAGAGCAACGGCTATGGAGTACAAGAGCCAGTCATACTCCGTTTCCTATGAGAGCGAGCCATCCCCATTTTCGCTATAACACTGTCCAACTTCTAGTGTCTTATCAAATTAGATGCAACCACGGGTGTGTTAAATTTTTATCGGTAAATTTTTAGCGATCATTTTCTGACGAAAAATGCTTGCGCTAAAAACGGTAAACTCGGTAAATTCGTTAAGTAATACAGGATGTCTCAAAAAAATGTATACACTGTTTGAAAGGTGATAACTTTACTCACAGGAAAGGAACAGAAGAAGGGGTCATATGAAAGCTTAAGGGAATAGAAATTTTCTGACATATGGGTGGCATGGAATGCGCCATGCACTCGTTTAAATTTTGCATTTTGCACTCGATTGACGGTTTTTCGCTGGAATACTTGTTACAATTTCTCGAAAGGTGGCCATTTTAATTGATTTGTGCTTCGTTTAAGGTTTAGACTTCAAAAACACACTATGGCTTGGAAAAATTCAGGGTTTCCTAAATGTAGGTACTATTTGAGAGGTTTTAACATTGCTGCTAATGAAGCTTTTGAGGATGCTTCAAACTCATATGAAAGCGCAGGGTACATAGATTACTGTGACGCATAAATAGCCAAGATCGCGATATGCTCCGCCTGAAAGCTTGCATTTCCGACTCGATTGATTGTGCGGGGGCTGAATGCTTGTTACAATCTTGTTACTACTTGGCCAGATTAATCTGTGCTCTGATTCTTTTAACGGTTTTCGTCGGCCAGTAGCTGCAATTCTGCCAGTTAATCTCCCTATTCAGCTTGAATGTTGCATTATCATTCCACAGCAATGATCTTGAAGAATGGGGCTCTTGCTCACATTTAAATTGTGCAATCAATAAATTCGCATGTCACGTGTTTTTCACGTGATTGCCAAGTTCTATACGTATAGTAGCAAGATTGTAACAAGCATTCAGCCCATACATAATCAATCGAGTCCGAAATGCAAGGTTTCAGGCGAGGCCATGGAGCAATCTGACTACTTGGAAAAATCTCACTACTTTGGACTTTCATATGAGTCTCAAACAGCTTCAAAAGCATCATTAGCAGCAATGTCAGAACTTTTCAAACAGTACCTGCGTTGTTTAGGATACTCCGCACTCCTCGCAAGCCTTAGTGTGCTTTTCAGTTTTCAGCTTTAAAAGAAGCACAAATCAATCAATATGGCCACCTTGTGAAGAAATTATAACAAGCATTCAAGGGAAACACAAGCAATCTAGTGTTAACTGCAAAATTCCAGACGAGTGTATGGCACATTCCATACCGCTCGTATGACAGAAAATCTCTATTAAGTTGTCATATAAGTTCTGTCCGATTTTCGACGACAACTTCACGGCGTAACATCTCATCAGATAATGAAGTTTGTTAACCAAAGTAAGAGCCGTTACACTCAGAGCACTTCTGCCAACGATATACAAGAGCACTATTCCCGTTTCGGAAAAATCTGAATGCCCAGAAGTAGTATCACCTGTATCACCTGTCGTCCCGTTGATCATCGACTTGCTCGAGCGGGCGCCAGCAGCGTCTCCATTCGTCCCTGTGGCGTGACAGTGTGCTCCAATGGATCCTCCTCGCTCGAGGGACACGAAGAGCGTCATATCGGTCGTTCAGGGCTTTAACGAAGAAGTCCGACCAACGCGTTGGTGGGCGTCCTGGTGTTCTCTTGACATCCCGCGGAATCCAGTCGGTGATGGCTCTCGTCCAGCGGGTGTCTGCGAAGCGCATTACGTGGCCGGCCCACCTAATTTTCGACAACTTGGCCCACGCAACAGCGTCTCTGATCCTCGAACGTCGGCGATGCTCGGAACTCCGGAGGCCTTCTCTCACTTGCGTGAGTCGTGTCCCTCCGAGCATCGTCCTCTCGATTCCACGCTGCGCGACGCTGATCGCGTGTTCATCGTGCTTTCGTATAGCCCAGGTCTCTGAGGCGTATGTTAGGGCAGGAAGAACAGTGGAGTCGAATAGGTGGGCACGAAGTCGGGCGTTCTTCGTCTTCATCGCGACTTCTTCGGCTCTCTTAAACACGCTGCGCGACGCTGATCGCGTGTTCATCCTGCTTTCGTATAGCCAAAGTCTCTGAGGCGTATGTTAGGGCAGGAAGAACAGTAGAGTCGAATAGGTGGGCACGAAGTCGGACGTTCTTCGACTTCATCGCAACTTCTTCGACTCTCTTAAAAGCTCCCCAAGCCGCTCTTTTTCTCCTGCTCAGTTCTGGTGCTAGGTCGTTGGCCATGTTGACTTCGCGACCCAGATACACATAGCTGGAGCATTCGGAGATGTTCGTTCCGTTGAGCGAGAATGGGGTATCAGAAACCCATCCGTTCCTCATGAACATCGTATTCGTAAGATTCAGCTGCAGTCCAACGTTCCCACATAAACGAGCGAAGTCGGCCAGCATTCGCTCTGCCTGGCTGATGCTCGGTGTTATGAGCACGATGTCGTCAGCGAAGCGAAGATGATGTAGTTGCCGGCCGTCGACCTTCACTCCCATGTCTTCCCATTCTAGTTCGCGCATGACGTTTTCGAAAGTGGCGCTGAAGAGCTTCGGGGATATGGTATCCCCTTGCCGAACCCCTCTCCACGTCGACGACGACGTCGTTGTAGAATGGTGAGATCTTGGTCGTGAATCCACTGTACAGCTCTCGAAGGACTCTGATGTACTGAGTAGGAACGCCCTGAGTGAGCAGGGCTTCGATGACCGCTTCTGGGCATGAAAAACGGTGGAGTTGAATAGGTCGGCAAGGAGTCGGACGTTCTTCGTTTTCGTCTTCGCGACTTCTTCGACGCTCTTGGAAGCACCCAAACCCCTCGTTTCGTCCTGCTCAGCCCTGGCACTTGTTTGTTGGCCACGTGGAGGGGCACGCAAACAAACTGGTCGATGAGCAAGAAAATGTCAAAATAAGAGGACCATATCGATTCCTATTTTCATCGATTCCTATTGATTCTTATTATTTGATTCAAGCAGGTAGAGCGCTTCCTCGATATAATAAGGATACTGCGAAAGCTCATCCGAAAAATTTGTACAACATTTTGCATTTATATGGAGAAGAAGCAAAATTGTAAAAATTGTGCGCAAAATATCGTTAATGCAATTTAACGGAAATTTTCGACATTAAATTTCGTTTTTTTAAAGGGAAAACTGCCGGTAAATCCAGTAAGTTGGTAAATCGTTAATCGTTAAACGCCCACCCTTGATTCCAACCATGGACTTCTGGTCCGCTTGCCTATAAGTGAAGCGAAGCTCTTAAACGGAGCCAGAACACTGTCTTAATACCATTCATGAGACTCCAATGTGCCTTTTCTGTATCAGATCGTCTTTGTGTTACTTCTCCTCCCATGCTAGCCTTTCTTTACCTTTTTTTACCACCTGGAAGCTTCGGTATAACTTAAGGAAAGACAAAGACCTATGGAGGAAGATTTATAACAATCTAGCTCTGCCTATCCAAGGTGTTTCTCTCTTCTTGGTGCACGATTTCTAGGGAAGCAAAGAATGTTTCATTGTCATTATACCTTTGTCATCGTCCTTTGGTATCGTGAAAGAAATGGATGGAGCAGCCTTGGCGACGCTTGAACAACGGCATCTGAGCCTGGACACCGACTTCTACTGCCTACAGCCTCGGCTCAGTCTTCAACTCGCCCTCGCCTCGCTCGTCGCGCTCAGCCTCAGTGGCGCTTATCGCTCACTGGACTCGCCACTCTCCACTTCGTTAGCCCTAATTTAACATAAAAGTAGCAAGAGTATGACAGGCACGGGACAGCAGATCCACTGATCGCAATCGATCCATCCTTCTTCTTCTTCAGCGTTTGTCCCGCTTCGTCGTGGGGTCCGCTCTTCTGGTGTCACGACGCCACCTTTCCCGATCCTGCGCTTGATCAGGGTGGACGCCAGTTACTTTCATGTCCGTGTGTAACGTATCGGATCAACGCTGCTTCGGGCGTCCTCTAGGCTGCTTTCCTGACACTTCCAACTCAAGGCCTATCTTGCGGACGCTGTCTTCTTTCCCACGCAGAACATGGCCGTACCATCGCAAGCGAGCTTCGCGCATCTCGTCAGTTATCGGCGCGACACCGAACTTCTGCCGAATAGCATCATTTCTGATGCGGTCCATGCGGGTGACTCCAGCCGTCCAGCGCAGCAACTTCGTCTCCATGACGCTGAGGCGCGTTTGTACTTCCTTAGTGGCAGGCCAACACTCAGCGCCATACATCGCTACTGGCCGGATGACTGCTCTGTAGATCTTCGACTTGAAGCGCTCTGATATCTTCTTGTCGCAGAGCACGCCAGTCAACGCGCGCCACTTGAACCAAGCTGCACTCACGCGTGAGTTCAGTTCAACCATCAGACCGCCGTCAGACGCTATTGCTGATCCCAGGTATTTGAACACCGAAGTGCGTGCAAGCTCAGTACCGCTAATCTTAATGGAGCCGGACTCGCTCACGTCAGTCGTTAGGTACTCGATCTTCTTGACATTCAATTTGAGTCCGAACCTCGCCGATGGTCGCACCAAGCTTGCGCCTACGGCTCGAGATCATCTTTATCTTCGGAAGCGAGCCTCGCATAAAGCAGCGTCCATGAGACGGGCTTCTGAAGATCTCGTGTGGTGGCATGCATGACGACAACAAAGAGGAGCGGAGAAAGCGCAGAACACTGGTGCACACCAACAGAGATGGTAAACTCCATTGAGGTTCCAGCTGCAGCTTGCACTCTACTCTTTGGGCAATCTACGAGTTCCTCAGGTGCATTGTGTTGTTCCAAGGCGTAATATATAAGCTCACGCGGCACGCGGTTGAAGGCCTTCTCCAAGTCGAGAAAGGCTATGTGCGCCGGCTTCTGTTTCTCACGATGCTTCTCCACCAGGAGTCGGGCGGCGTGTATAGCATCAATGGTCCCACAACCAGACACAAAGCCACACTGGTTGTTGGAGAGCTTAATGATTTCTCGAATTCGTCTATCGAGGAGCCGCGCGAAGATCTTCATGATGTGCGAAAGCAAGCGAATCGGACAGTAATTGGAGCAGTCTGCAGGATTGCCCTTCTTCTTCCAAATCGGAATCGTCGTACTGTTGTGCCAACACTCCGGTACTTTTTCCTCCTTTACTACCTGGATGAAGAATTCAGCCAACCACTCAGTAGGATACCAGAGCTTCGACTTCCAGACATCGACTGCCAGATCATCCGGTCTTGTCGCCTTACCGGGCTTCGTCTTCTTCAGGGCCGCTTCTGTTTCTTCCACGGTGATCTTGTAAACGGGACCGTGAACAGAACCCACAGAAGGGATGGCCGGGTGAGGAAATTCCATAGGGGAAATTTCCTCAAAGTAATCACGCCATCGCTTCAGCGCCTTTTTGTGGTCTGTCAGAAGATGGCCGCTCTCATCATTGATGCTAAATAACTTTTCAATATCCTCGGTTTGGCGATGGCGACTCTTAGCAAGTCGGTACAAATACCGTCCAAAATCACGCGACTCGAGCTTTCGGTAGACATCACCATAATGAGTGGCTCTCGCAACAGCCACGGCTTTCTTTGCGGCCTTCTTCGCATTCTGATACTCCTGCCAGTTGTCGGTTGTTCTGTCTCCGAGAAACACATGATAGAGCGACTTCTTCTCTCGAACCTTCGCTTTTAAATCGTCTGTCCACAGCCATGTCTGCTTGTCGACCTTGCGTCGTCCAGGCTTCGTAGTGCCGAGTTCCAACCTTGCAGCCTTTCGTATCCTGTCGGTTGCTTCCTTCCACGTTGCATCGACAGTCGTAACGGTCGGCAACCCCACGCGAGAAATCACAGCTGCTTCCTTCTCTCTCATTCGCCTCCACTTGATTCTTACAGCACCGCATCGCTCGACCTGCTTAAGCCTCGGAGGAGTAATCTTAAAAGTGCATATCAGCGACCGATGCTGTGGGGCGACCGTCTCATACGGCACGACCTTCGTGTCTGTGACAATACTTCGGTTGCGATCCTTCACAAGCTCAAAGTCTGTTTGAGAGTTGGAGCTCCACTATAGTATGAGATGAGGTGGGAGTCGCGCTTTCGGAAGGCGGTGTTCACAATGGTGAGGCTATGCGATTCCGCATACTCAAGAATACGCTCACCATCGGCGTTACGAGAACCGTATCCAAAACCACCATGGCAGCTGTACCCGTCCTTCGCAGCACCTACGTGCCCATTAAGGTCACCAGTGACTATGGTGACATCTTTCGGCGGTACCTCTGCTGTCTTCTCATCAAGCAGGCTCCAAAACTCTTTCTTTGATTGATCGGAGCAGCCACTCTGCGGAGCATACGCGGAAAAGAAGTAATAGAGTCGCTCCTTCGCGGCGAAACGATCTTCATCAATCGGTCGTCAATGCGCTCGACCCTTACAATCGAGTCACGAAATCGTTCGGAGACGATTATTCCGACACCGCTGGTGGTCCTGGGACTTCCACATAAAACGGCCTTGAAACTACGTCCTATATCCCTTGACTTGCTGCAGGACCACCTCATCTCCTGCACCACACAGGAATCAACTCTTCTACGCTCGAGTGCTTCAACCAACTCGCACGAGCGGCCCGTCAACGTACCCACATTCAGCGTTGCCACGCTGGTCCTGCTTACGTTACGGGACTTTCGGACTAGCTCAGCTGCCTCCCGATGCCGTCCTCGCACCAGGGACCCTCGCATACTTTTCACACACGCCGGGCTTTACGAGTGCGCGTCGGCTCCCGCGACGCCGTAGCACTATCTCGAGGAACTTGAACTGTCATGCACCATGTGATGTGACATGGGTCTTCGTAGGCCGGCCTGTCACAAGGGCCTGTCGCCTGCATTCGAATGATCGTGATTAGCTTAGATCGTACAGCGACAGTTTCCAGTGGCACCACGTGGAGGAATGGACATCGCCATCGAGATCGATCCATTACAGTTGATAATTACCGATCCCCTTTCGTAATTAACTAATTCGTAGAAGAGTAATGACAATCTGAAGCCTTTGTGTATGCCGCTCTGTCGAACGCAGCTTACAGCGGGTGTTAAAAAATAAGTAGTCAAGAACTGGATGACCACAATAAATAAGAGTGTTCACTTGATTGTTCGAATACTCGACTATTCGAAATTCGATATTTCGAAATTCGACTTTTTAATATTCGAAATTTCGAAGATCCAATATTATTCAATCATTCGAAATTTGAAATTTTGAAAATCGAATATTATTCGATCATTCGAAATTCAAAAATTTTGCTGAAGGACGAAGGTATGGTGGAGATGCGACTGACACTTTTTGTCGCTTCGCAAAGCGGTTGAGGAGAATAAATGATAAGAATTGGCCCCAAGAGTCCTTCAGAAGTCCAGTATCTAACGGGATAAGGGTCAGAAGCGTGTGTCTGAACGGGAAAGCGAGCCATAGAAATTCCACCCCTCAATATGTATAAAAAGTGTCTTTTCTAAACGGCATTAAACCGAAGAAGCAGGGGGTCTTTAGGAATCGGCAGCGCGCTGCACTCACGAGCGCAGGGTGTGACTTGTACGCCCGCGGTGTCACTTCCGACAGGCGGCTCAGGAGGCAGAGGGTGGCGGCGTTCCTTCGTGCGATAGAGGTCGTAACTTCAGTCCTTCTGCGTTGCGGTATTCCTGCATTTCAACTGACTGGTTGAGATTTGAGGCTGCTGACGTTTACACAATTTTGAGGCGTTTTCTGGGCATTCTTCAGCTGTGTGCTATGGTTAGTAGCTTCCCTTCGACTTGTTTATTACTGACGGTTTTTCAACCAGAAGGCTATGAGAAAGGTATTCAACATAATGATATATGAAGGTTCAACACCAGTGATACACAGGCACAAATTGCATGAAGCAGATGGACCGGTCGCAATAGGAACAGCTTTCTGGACCAATGGGCCTGCTTCTCGATTCACATGGCGATTCAAGCTACTATAATCCGCTTGAAGACCTTGTGTATTGGGATTATACCTTCGGGTGCCACCGGCCAGATTCAGCCAGTTGATGGGCTTCTTCAGTCACAAGTCGCTTATGAAGCAATTTCGCTCCCAGGTTATTTTGCCCGAGCTTCCTTTTGATCTGCGAAAAAGGACAGTATCCCGCATGAAAACGTTGTAGTTGCGGGTACCTGAAGGAGAACGAATCTGTTATGACTGAAGGTTGTGTCGTTGAAGAACCGAGACCTGTGCCATCCTCGCGTTGAAAAACTCGTTGCTTATGCTGGTTCAAAAGCTGATTACGACCTTACATCCTGGTCTCTTTTTTTTTTGAAAATTCAAGATAGATTTCCTAAATTCATTGGTCCATGTAGGGAAACAAGCTGTGAAGAGCCTGTAGCTTTTATACGCTGTCCGTACTGCGGCAAGGCTTTCTGTTTCACTCTGTGCTGTCACTTTGTGCTTGTGTCTCACAGGTGTAGAACGTTCGTACATCAACCTTGTTGAATGAACATGTTGAACACCTTTCTCATGGTATTTTGGTTCAAAATTGGTCAGTGGTAAGCAAGTTGCGAATAGGTTGCTCTTCACATTATCCAGCTGGAAAATGTGCAGAAAACACAAGATAATTGTGTAGACGTCAAGTTCCCTCAAATCTCCTCCAGGCAGCAAAAGAGCAAAAAAACACATGAAAACCGAACCTCTGTCCTCTATCGCATGAAGCAACGCCTCTGCCCACTGCCTCCTTGGCCTTCTGTCGGCAGTGGCACCTCGGGGATCCAAGAGAACCCTCCGTTCGTGGGGGTACCTAGCCGCCGACTCTAAAGTAACAAGGGCCCCCTACCCCTTCCGTTTAACGATTGGCGAAAAGGAGCACATCTTTACAATAAACGAATGGTGGAGATTCTTCCTCTTTGACTCGCTTTCACTGTTCAGACCAGGACTGGGCAGAAATTTCGAAAATTCTCCCAGAAAATGGAAAACAGAAAATTTCGAAATTATCATACGACCTTAACAGGAAAGCCTCCAAATTGGCGGTGAACTTTTGTGATGCAATTTTTACAGGATGTAGGGTCCCGTGTGGAGAGTTCAAAATCATAGTTAATTTTTTCGGAGTGCTCTTCTATGGTCGAAAAAAGCGTGTGGACGCGTGAGCGCGAGTTCACGACGCCCTGCTTCCCCCAGCTCAATGTGATCGGTTGGCGTAGTGGTAGTATTGTAGCTTCAAGGAGCATGGTCGTGGGTTCGATTCCCCTTGTACTGATGTTTCTGCATATTGCGATTTATCGTCAGTGGGGCCCTTTATCCACATTTCTAACATGTTTTTGAAGAAAAATACGGCAACGAATGTCGTTTACGTTCATCGAGCTCTTTGAAAGTGGAAAGGTGAAAATTTGACTTAAGCTAAGTTAAGCTAGGTTAAGCAAGTAGAAAACCGATGTTAGATTCGTGATCAGCACCACGAATAACCCCCCCCCCCCCACACACACACAAAGTTTGGACGATATTGTTGTTTCTGCCCTCATAACCCTCACTCGAGCCTGGACCAATGTAGATCGCGCTTTGCACCTCGGTCTTCATGCTCAAACAAGGGCTGCCTTTGAGGTGTGAAGGCATTCGAGGTGGAAGGCCATTGAATACGTTAAGCGGTGGAGGGCTACACAGAAAGTAAAATATCGGTGCTACTACGTCCTTTTTTATTCACGTATTCAATTGGTTTCCACCTCGAATGCTTTCACACCTCAATGACCGCCGTTGTTCCACCATGAAGACCGAGGTGCAAAGCCAGCTTTAGGCCCAGGCTCGAGTGAGCATGGGGAGATGATGCACCAATTTTACCCAAACTTTGTGCGTGAGGGTTAGTTGGGGTGCTTATCACGAATCTGGCATCAGTTTTTTACTTGCTTAACCTGGAAGTCAAAAATTCTCGTCTTTCCACATTCAAAGAGCTCGATGAACGTAAACGACATTTTTTGCCGTGTTTTTGTTCAAAAATATGTTGGAAATGGGGATAAAGGGTCCCACTGACGATAAATCGCAATATGCAGAAACATCAGAACAAGGGGGAATAGAACACACGACCACGCTCAAGTGAAGCCACAACACTGCCACTGCGCCAACCGATCACATTGGGTTGGGTGGAAGCAGGGCGTCATGAACTTCGCGCTCACGCGTTCACACTTTTTTCGACCATAGAAGAGCATTCCGAAAAATTAACTATGGCTTTGAACTCCCTGCACGGAACCCTACATCCTGCAAAAATTGCATCGCATTATCTCACCGCCAGTTTGGAGGCTCTCCTTGTAAGATTCATTTTTCCAGTAGCAAATGCTTTTGTGGTTGTGGACAAGCGTTTTTACTTGCAAGCTTTTATAAAAATTTCTAGTACACTCCAAATTCAATACAATTGGTAAATTGTAAATCTTGACCCCGATATCCTGGGAATGTCGACGCTTGATGTATGCAGCATTATTTGCAATACTGTGAGCGTTTCTGTGAAAAATAAATGCTTCGGTTGTTCAATGGGATGAAGAAGAAAGGTACAAAAAGGAATGGCTTATAAGTAGCATATTTTACCTAGCACACGAGTAACGAACATCGTTGACCACTGTTTCCATGTTTCAACTCAATAGCTCGAGTTTAATTCGTTGATTACTGACTGCGCCGGAGGCGCCATTCCTACTTCGTCTCGCTGCCTATACTGGAAAGCGGACCAGCTTCCGCATAGCTCAAAGTTTTCGGATCAACTCGCCAATGCTCCTTACTGCAGCCAGTTATTAACAGATCCTTACCGGACTAAAGATGTATATGTACTGGCTTGGTAGCTCACAGAACAATGCGAGATCGTGACTGAAGCGGCTTTCTGGGTAACCGTTTTTAGGGAAAGTACTTGAATGCGTAGACGCTGTAGAATGAGGATCAAGCATACCTCTCCATCACAATCGTATTATTATTATTATTATTATTATTATTATTATTATTATTACTATTATTATTATTACTATTTACTGCGAGTAATATTTCATGTATACCACGTGTATCACAGCTTTAGCGAAATTAAAGGTGACTGATTTTTCTGCTCTTAGTAATTTTGCAAAAAAAAACTGTGCAAGGTTCAAATTTAGAAAAACAGTTTCGCCGAAGGCTCTGCAAGAAGCGATCATCGAAGCTAGCCAACCAACAGTTTGGATAATATTCCTACCCACGGCCATTCTAGCGCAAGACATCTTAATGTCGAACTGCTAGGATCTATGAGCCAAGAGTTAATTTTATTTACTGATTATATTGAATTAGTGGTGTAGTAGAGATTCAAATAAACGCTTGCGATTAAAACCGCTTGTCGTAGAATAACAGTGGGAGTAAGGTTAGTCTCCACCTCCCGTTTGCAAATCAGAGATTGTTAGCAGATTAGCCCCAATGATCGTTCCCTGCAGAGCTGAAGCTGCCTTTCTAACCCTGAACCTTCTCAGTATTTGGTACAAAAATTAATAACGAACAGGAAAGTTTCAATCACCTTTGATATCGCTGCAATATCCTTAACGAAGTGCTCTCACATCAGTTTATTAAGGGGCTCTTTACCATTATGCTCTTAAAAATTACACGGAGATCTTTTCACATCTATCCTTGTTGATTCCCCTCACCTGGGTATGGTTTTACGTCCGGAACAGATAATATCCGATTTCGTTCTGGAGTCGGATTCATCAACGACTTCAGCAATTTAACAGAGAAAATTACAGCCGAAATCTCTGATAGCGCGGCTTATCAAACGATATGGTGAGCGATAAGCTTCAATATCGTGCTGAGCTTATAGCTTTGTTGCTGAGGTTTTCATTTCGTTTTTTTTCTCACGTTGTTTTTTCTAAGTATACTGTGTCCATATAGTTGTCTGTGCGCACAGTTATGGTGCAAATAAATAAATAAATAAGCCGCGTTATCTGGGGTATCCGCTGTGAATTCTCTTTAAAGTTACGTAAGTCGTTGATAAATCTGGCCCCTGGATTCAAAGAAATGAGCATAATATGAGTATAGTATGAGCATGAGGTTATGAACGATTTAAGATTCATGTGCGACCTACGATTAACTTTGTCGCAAAACGTTTGAATCAGTTTCAGTGCTCAGACACCGTTCTCTGTTGGGAAATTATGTGATTAAATAATTAAAAGCACCTCAGAACACTTGTTTTGTAGTCTTAATATGAAGTTGTGAGTAATCTTAGATGGTCTAAAATATAATTGAATTCGAAGAGAATACGAATCCAAATTATGGAAGGCGAGAAATGTCCTACGAAGGGACACTGTGTCAGAAGCAGTTGCACAGTCAACAAAACAAACAAAGCGGAATGCATCCTGAGTGCATGGCGCAATTTCTACACGAACATATCAAAGAAACGCCACACTCTTGCAATTTAAAATACTATAGAGTCATTATTTTGCCATAAAACTCATGATTTTATGATACTTTTTGAATTCATTCAATAGGATTTCTATGACATAATTTTGCTCGCAACTCTATTTTCTGTTCTCTGAACACTTTTTTGGCCATTTTCCTATAAACGGAAAAAATTTGCCCAGAAAGGCCAGAAAATCAGAAAACACAAAACATACAACAGATATTCCACCCATCCCTGGTTCAGACATACGGTTCAGACCTTCCCTTGTAAGATGCCTTCCACAAGTTCCATCAAGCTAATATCACCGCATTTTTCAGAAGGGGGGGGGGGTGAAACACGAACGCTGTCAACACGCATAGACTGACAAGGAAGACACTCTATTCCTCACCAAGGCAGCTCAAATGCATTTTGTAGTTGATTTCAATTAGGTGCAGCCCTAACGGAGGAAATCAAGTGGTGTATTGCCCTACCGACGTCTACCCTTAAACTGATGAAGAGTGTCAGACTCGTGATTCAGGGGAATTCCAGTAGAGGGGTGAAGAGGTTAAGTATAAAAGGACAAAAGGCGGCAAAAAAAGGAAGCACCTCCTCGACATTCTGTGGAGGTGAATGTGTATTTCGTCGTACAACGATTTGCGGTGGGCAGCCGGTGAATAGGTCTGCGCTTTATCCTCCACAGACAGGTCTGCTACCAATTCACCTACCCCGGAGGAATGGAAGGCTTGGTTGGCCTGTTGGAAATCCGAGCCAAGAACCCGTTATCGGGTGCGCGCGATAGTCGGCGCCTCCTCCGACTGCGCTACCTGCCCAGGTGAAGAAGTGTAGAAGAGAAAACAGTTTTCGCCATTGTGGATGCTTCCGCCAAATGCTGCACCTTCAGTTTTCCTATTTTCTCTGAATCCGAAAAGGATTTCGATCAGCAACTGGCCTTTAAGGGCTCGAAGGGTGTTAGATTTTTGTGGAACTACAAATTGAGCGTTTGTCTGAATGCTTATTTACGTCTAAATATGTATCCTCTAAAGCCTTCTGGACGTTTAGAAGGTAGTCGGTCAAAATCGTAAAGGAATAAATTGGTGACAGTTACCTGGAAGTACTAACGGTGCTCCTTGCGTTGTCGTAGAAGACGATTCTAAACAGCATGAAATTTATGTAATGACACAGAGAAAGGAAGGACATACAACATGCAGCTATTGGGTTGTTGTGTGCCTTAAGGCCCCCACACACTTCTGCGGCAATGCCGCTCGCCGCTATGGTTAAGGATAGGGCCGCGGCCATGCCGCAGAAGTGTGCGGGGACATATAGAAATTAGGAAAATTAGAAGACCGGCGTTACCGAAACGGACTGATATACAGTCTGTAAGTGAAAAATGCGTGTGCGTGTGTGTGTGTGTGTGTGTGTGTGTGTGTGTGTGTGTGTGTGTGCGTGTGTGTGTGTGTGTGTGTGTGTGTGTGTGTGTGTGTGTGTGTGTGTGTGTGTGTGTGTGTGTGTGTGTGTGTGTGTGTGTGTGTGTGTGTGTGTGTGTGTGTATATATATATATATATATATATATATATATATATATATTAATAATGATTCGAACAAGTAATTCGAATAATTATTCGAATTACTCATTCGATATTTCTTGATTTTCGAATATTCGTTTGAATTCGAACATCAAAGGGAGCCATATTCGAATATTAATCGAAAATCTAATAATTATACTCAATTCGATCGAGTAATTGTATTCCAATATCGAATAAACATGAGCCGGAAAAATGGATTTGCTCCACTTGGCAAAAGACCCGTAACCTCTAGAGTCGATCACCTGACAGATTAGCTGAAAATCGCGCGATTCAAATATTTTCCCGCTGGGACTACTCGACCGCAAAGGCGCGAACGAAATCTGCGGGCCCTCCCGCTCCCTTATTTAGATGCATTATTACTTGTTTGTTTCTGTATCTCTTACTAGAGAAGGGTCTGAAGCGTACGTCTGAACGGGGTAGCGAGTCGCATAGGAAGAATCATCACCCTTCAATTAGTAATTAGTATAAAATTGTATTTATTTTTTGCCAACTCGTTAAACCAAGGGGTGGGGTCCTTGAAGTCAGAATGGAATACGGCGCATCACGAGTTTGGAATCTTCTACGCCCGCGGTGCCTCTGCCGGCAAACGACTCGGAGCGCAGTGGAAGTGGGGTTGCTTCATGCGAGGAAGGTCGTGGTTTGGTTCTTCTGCGCTGCTGCATTTTTGCATTTTGACTGACTGTCACCCGGAAATCAGAGGTCTGCTGAAGGTTTTCTAAAACCTAACACCAGCAATGTCCGCCGATGCTCGAGTGGTGATCCACCTGCTCACGCTGGAGTGTTGCCCACCTTTAGACAAGGAACCTTTGAGAGAAGAAATCAAGCTGGCTGAACGGATGGCCAGCATGCTAATGGACTTCGAAGCATGTCAACTTGAAGTTCACGAAGATTTGTGGTCAACACTTTGACGACAATTTGAGGCACCGGTGGCTCATACGTGTCCGTCCACGTGGGACACTGTGAGCCACCGATGGCTCACAACATTTCGCGCTATTTTTTGTTCTGCTTCCTCTGGTTTTTATAGATGTCTTTTTCTGTTCCCTACCTTTGACAGGAGAATGTCCAACAGCAATAAACAAGAAAAATGTCGTTTCTTTCATTATATATATCCCCTTCATGTGCCACCTCACCGCGGTGAAGGGGTGAACATCACTTTGTGGTGGCTAACGGCACAAACGGTCACGCAGTACGCGACGCTTTGTCGTGTATGGGCGGCTCTCCTGTATCCCTGGCCAGGAACATGTGAGTAACCAGACCACCGCTACGGCACAAACAACTAAACCCGCGCCCCAGTCCTCCGCGCGCCGGAGGTGGACTTCTACGACGTCGGTTGCATCCACCTCCGGCGAGGGGCCATCTAATCTCGGAGTTAAACTATCAGGACGTCATTGGAATCGGACTACCGGAAACTCCCTCCCACCACGACACGGAAACTGCCTATTCGTCTGCACTTATAACTGTCGTTCGATCGCATCTGAGCAGGATCTTCGGACACTGCTTTTCAGAAGCCGCAACATCAAATACGACGTTATCGCCCTGCAGGAAACGAAAGGCAGAAAGGAAACTATAAGAAGGACCGACCACAACGAGCTTCTCATTATCGGAGCAAAGGTGGACAGAAAGAATATTGGCGGAGTTGGATTTCTCGTCAATTCGACAGTGCACCACCTAGTAGACTCTTATAAGATCATCAGTCCGCGAGTAGCTGTTCTTCGTCTGGAAACCAAAGATCAAGGAACCATCTCCATTATAAATGGATATGCTCCAACATCTGCGGCCACAGATGAAGAAAAGGAGGAATTCTACAAGCTGTTCGAAAGGACTGTCAACGACGAGAAGGGCTACTACAAAGTTGTCGTTGGTGACTTTAACGCTATCGTCGGTACGAATGATCACGACGAATGGAGGCTAGGACCACATGGAACCTCCTCAAGGAACAAAAACAAAGAGCGCCTGATAGACTTCCTATCCGCGTGCCGTCTCTACCATGGAAATTCTATGTTTCAGAAGCCTTCAAACCGACGATGGACCTGGGAAAGCCCAAATGGAGAAACACGTTCGGAGATCGATCATGTTCTTACAAACAGACGCTGGAGCCTGTTCGACGTCTCCGTGCTGCCTTCATTTGACACCGGCTCGGATCACCGTCTTGTCCGTGCGAAGCTGACTCTCAAAAAGAGGATGTTCAAGCGTGACACTCATAAACCGGCACCGGTGAGGATCCCCACATTCAAGTCTGAGGAGTTGGAATATGCGATAAAGTCGTACGATTGGAATCTTCTTGAAGACCCATCGGAAGACTACGACCTTCTCTCCAAAGGACTGTTGAAATGTGCTAGCAGCTCTTGCGAAGCCACATCACCGTCTGCTTCAAGACTCAACGCACATGCGATTAAACTCTTGGAGCAAAGAAGAGCTGTTAAACTGGATCCTAATGCTTCCCATCTGGAAAAAGTCACCATCTCGAAGGCCTGTCGAATTGCAGTGAAGGAGTCCATTCAAGCCTACAGAAGATTGAAGCTGTTAGAAGCGGCTGGAAAAGGTTCAAGCATAAAGCGCTGCAAACGAGATCTCTGCGATCAGAAGGCAATAATGTCAGCCCTTGTGGATAAGAATGGAACAACGCAAACGTCTCGAAGAGCGATGGAGGCCATCGTTCAGGAATTCTACACAGATCTGTTCCGTTCTTCCATCACTGTCCCGAAATGCTTGATGCCACCAGCTGAGGAAGTACCTCCCATTCTGGAATCAGAAGTTGCTCATGCCATCAGAAGGATGAAGCCGGGCACTGCTCTCGGACCGGACGGCATTTCTGCTAATCTCCTTCGTGCGGGTGGCAGTGCCGTCTGCTCACTTCTTGCCAAGCACTTCAACCACTACCTTCGAATTGGTAGGATTCCGGACTCATGGAAGGAGTCGAAAACAGTTTTAATCTTCAAAAAAGGTCAGCAGGAGGATATCAACAACTATCGACCCATCAGTCTTCTCTCGGTTGTGTACAAGATCTTCACCAAGATACTGCTTAACCGCATGGAGCGTTGCTTGGATGAATATCAGCCAGTGGAGCAAGCAGGGTTTCGCAAGGATTTCTCCTGCATGGACCATATTCAAACTGTCTCACAGCTCATCGAGAGGAGCCGCGAATACCACCTCCCACTTGTCCTTGTCTTCGTGGATTACCGGAAAGCGTTCGACTCTGTGGAAATCAACGCCGTTTTGAACGCACTTGTGCACGCTGGTATACCATCGCCCTACATCCGACTTCTCGACGAATGCTTCTCGAACACATCGACTACCATCCAGCTGTTCGATCAAAAGCTTAAAATTCCTATCGGGAAAGGAGTACGGCAGGGAGACACGGTTTCTCCCAAGCTATTCACAGCGGCACTCCAGGATGCCATGAAAGACTTGAACTGGGACGATAAAGGCTACCTTGTCGACGGTAAACGGATCAGCAACCTTCGCTTCGCCGACGATATTGTTCTCATATCTACCAGCACGGCAGAAGTCGAGGAAATGCTGAACGAGCTCAATGTGGCAGGTATGAAGATTGGATTGGACATGAATATGTCCAAAACGCAATTTATGGTCAACCAGTGGTGTGGCACGGGACTCGTAAGGTTAAATGGAGTCGCTCTGCAACAGGTCGACTCCTACGTCTATCTGGGAAGAGAGCTGAACATGGATAACGACCTCGCTCCTGAAATCGCCCGCAGGAGACGCGCAGCATGGGCAGCCTTCAGTTCGATTCACGAAGTCACCGATCAGGTCAAGGATCCCGGCCTCAGGGCCTCGATATTCAACGCCTCTGTACTGCCTGCGATGTGTTACGCGACGGAAACCTGGCCCGACAACAAGACAATCGCCAGAGCGATGCAAACTACGCATCGTGCACTGGAGAGATGTCTTCTAAGGACAAGCCTTCGTCAGCAATGGCAAGAAGGCCTACGAAGCTCGGAGCTACGGGAGAAGTCGCAATTAGCAGACCCGCTGCAGTACATGAAGAAGTCCAAATATCGCTGGGCCGGACACCTGCTTCGACGAAAGGACGATAGATGGAGTCTCCGTGTCACAGAATGGCTCCCGAGAGACGATAAGAGACCACTGGGACGACCGCCAACGCGATGGGCAGACTCATTCTCAAGATCTTTCAGAGAGCGGAGTCTGCCTCACTGGATGCAAGCAGCCAGAGATCGAGCGGTCTGGAAGAGTTGTGGTCCCCGCTGAGAAGACCTCCAGCCGACAAAGGACCATCAAAGTATCAAAGTAAGTAAGTATATATATATATATATATCGAATTTTAAATTTTACAAGGAAGGAAACTAATTCTACAGTCAAATCAATTCAAATCAGTCTTTTTCGGCCAAGTTCGCCCAAGGAGGTAATTTGGAGTGCTGATCACGAAACTGACACCCGTTTTCAAACTTTCGGTCGACTAACGGTAGGTCACCAAGGTGGGCACCGGTGAGTAATGCTATTGGAGTCGTGGTCATAAATTTGCCCGAACTTGGTCTAGGGGGGTTATTTGGGGTGCTGATTTCGGACACAGCATTCGTTTTCAAAATGTCGGTTACAGTAGGTTGCGGAAGGTACGGTAAGACTGTCAGCGTCATCGTTACCGATTTTGCGCAAACTTCGTCTACGAGACCGTTACCCCGACAGCCGTACCCACCCGTACCTACCGTAACCTACCGAAATCGGTCAAAATTTCGACAGCGAATGTCAGGTTCGTGATCAGCTCACCAAGTAACCTCCTTTAAGGGACTTCTGACTTGAATCGATCTGATTGTAGAATTGGTTTCTTTCCTAGTAAAAAGTTTTTTAATTCAATATATGTAATGAAAGCAACGACATCTTTCTTGCTTATTGCTGTTGGACATTCTCATATCGCAAGTAATTATGGAACAAAAAAATCTATAAAAATGTGCACGAAACAAAAAAGTGGTCCGCGAGGGATATTATGAGCCATCGGTGGTTCATAGCGCACGCGTATAGGATCGCGCGCGCCTTCCACGCGGCAGTCTGCCGCAAAACGCGATTGTCGCCAGTGTGTTAAAAAAAACCGGTCAGTAATAAACAAGTCGCAGAAAGGTACTCTCCACAGCGTACAGCTGGAAATTGCGCAGAAAACGTCTAAAAATCTTATAGACGTCAGAATCGTCCAAATCTCAACCAGTCAGTCGAAATGCAAAAATGCAAGGGAGCACAAGAACCAAACCACCGACTTCCCTCGTATGAAGCAACGTCGCTATCTCTGAGCCGCCTGCCGGCAGGGGCATCGCGGGCGTACAAGACCCCAAACTCGTGCAGATTTCATTGTAACTTCAAGATTCCCCTTCTCCTTGGGTTTACCGACTTGGCAAAAAACAAGCACATTTCCATACTAATTGAGGGGTGGGGAATCTCCCTAAATGACTCGATCCCCCTGTTCAGACATACACTTCAAACCCTTCCCTTGTTAGTTGTGACATCGTTAAGACGCAGTCCACTCCAACTAGTATTGTACCCAAGACTCTTCTAATCACTGAGGGATTCTGTGTCCTGAACTGCAAAGGGTGGAAATAAGGACGGGGAAGAGGTCACCCCTACTCAGTGGTTATACGCCTTGGTAAAAAGACACCTGTATGTACAGTTACATCATAAATAGCCTACCTCAGTTCGCTGTGGGGGTAGAACACACTGTTGCTGCAAAAAGTTCCGGTTTCAAAAAGCAAGATGGGCTGTACTTCATGGTGACCTCCTCCCCCCTCCCGACCCTATTTCCGTCCTATCTCACATGGCGATCCCTCTCCAAGCAACTTTGCGATCCTTCCTGTGTTGCTTATATATTACCCAGTATACGTTATTGCTATTTTGCTTTTTCCCAGAATAAAGAACAATTTTTAGGGTGCTTCCCACAGCCAGGAATTCAGTGGCTACTGCTAGCTTTTCAAAGGCAGACATCTTAGTAGTTGTGAGCTTCAATCATAGATTGCAAATAACCTTATAAAGCACTGAAGAGTGCTTGAGGATATTAGATGTTATTAGAAATTACCTTTCACGTGAAGCAGTTGTTGTATGTGAACCCAATTATGCGTGAATATTATTCCGAAGTTTTTATTAAATTGTTGTTTTTATGAAGAAGCAGTAAAGCCTATCGCTAGTAGTATCATGTTAAACTAGACATTCACAAAAAATCGACAACGACCTCGATTGACCCCAGGGCTGAAGTTTCCGGCCGCCGTCGATTCCCATCAATCGTTGAATATCGCCAATACCCGTGCCCCACTCCAGTGTGACAGACGGACGGAATGACGGAAACACGCACACCACTCTTTCATATATAGTAGGATAGGATTCGTTCATTCGAACAAATTATTCGACTATTCGATCATTCGAAAATTTTCGACATTGAATAAATTCGATCGTTCATTCGTTCGAAAATTTTCGACATCGAATAAATTCGATCGTTCATTCGGTTAAGAATTTTCGACGCCGATGTTTCATTTGTTCGGAAATTTTCGACATCGAATAAATGCGCTCGATCGAAAATTTTTGACGTCAAATTTTTTCGTTCGTTCATTCGTTCAGTAAAATTCCGCAAAAGCACAACTATAATTGTTAGATCTCGCCACAGATGAAGTTTCACCTTTCTGAAGCGTGAGATCTTAACTTTTATTCCAATAACAGGACAGTTGTGAGTAGTCACTCGAAACTGTCTTCGCAAAATTGAGACGGATGATGAGGTTTTTGCATTTCAACGATAGGTGACGTTGAAATGCAAAAACCTTATCATCCGTCTCAATTTGCGTTGCCGTTGACGTTGGCTACCTGTGAGGCTGTTGATGAACTCTATGGTGATCATGATGAATGAGTAATTCACTCCTGCCCTTTCGGTCCAGCTAAGCAGATCTTTTCCATCGTTTATTATTACGCTCTGCTCAAAGAACATGATTCCTAGCATAATATTGCAGTGGTTGGCTTTGCTCTATTTTAGGATCTGGATCTTCCAGTCATCAAAAATAAGCGATTATATACAATTTTTGCGTCAAATCGATCACTTTTCAAATCAAACTGGACACTCTTCTAATTGATGCCATGAAATCAAAGTGAACGTCTTCAAAGTTGATACAAGCTTCCTACAGAGTGAACTACAGATCCTCCAAGATGTCAAGATTTTTGTTAGGGGAAAATTTGATATAAAATTTTTTGAAATTTTTAGTGCAGCAAATTTAGATTAGGTTGTCGGATTATAGCTGTCGCTTGCCTTCGATTCGTCATTTCTTTGCTACTGTTATTTCTTGGATCATGTAACTTTAAGTGTTTAACAAGCACTTTCGAAGGCAAGTTTCGATCGGCTTCGTTGACCCTTTCAAAGAATTTTTTAAGATTAACGATGATCGCGCGAAAGTACCGAGTGCAGATTTGCTTGCTGTACGACCTCACGCAGGGAAGAACTGATGCAGAATCTCATCGCATCTTGTCTGAAGTATTTGGTAACGAAGTTCCATCATTACCTCAATGCCAGCAATTGTTTCAACGATTCCGAGACGGCGATGAGAGCCTTGAAGACGAGGAACATCAACGGTGTCCTGAAGTTGTGGATAGCCAGGAATTGAAAGGAGCAGTCGAGCCGCATTAGCACAGCGGCAATTACACGCGAGTCGCCATCTCTGGAATTCTCATCCGCAAAACCAAGAACAGCGGTTTCTCTGATTCCATCGTGACGTCGGATGAGAAGTGGATCAACTACGACAATACCACGCGAAAACGGCAATGGTTGAGCCCCGGTGGGATTCCGTAGGCAACGACGAAGCCTGGCATTAACCGAAAAAAGTCATGCCCTGTGCTTGGTGGTACAGCAGAGGTCTGGTGCATTTGAAGGTGCTGGGTCCAGGCCAAACAGTTACGGCAGACATTTACAAAGAAGAGCTGAGCCACATGGACCAAACACTGCCTCAACAAGGAGTGAACACGGCAACTGTGGAATTCCTACATAACAACGCTCGACGCACGCCGCAAATATCACGCTGCAAAAAAATGGGGGCTGGGAACTTCCGCCTCACCAGTCTTATAGCCCAAACCTTGCGCCATCAGACTCCCTTCTTTTCCGGTCGATGCAGCACGCCTTGGCGGAGAAAAATTCAAGAACCGTGACGAAGCCGGAATTTGAGTGTCCATCTTCTTGGAGCCACCGAAGTTCTTCAGGAAAGGCATCCATTCTTTGCGAGGACGTCCGCACGTGTCATTGATAATAGAGGAGTAAACTTCTTGTGTTAAGGTATGGCAGTTCCCTTCTTTTAGCGAAATTTATTTTTGAGCAAAAACAACCTTTATAATCCGAAACCTGACGCAAGAACTGGCACCCTTTGTCGGCCTCTGTGGGTTTTGACCTACAGGGCCATGCTCTTGGAGGTCCTTAGGGTAGCTGTCCCTAGAACTTTAGTCATTCACCAACGTTCTCCTTTGTCTCACGGTAACTAGTGGACCTCCTCGGCTTCCACCACAAAGGTTAGCCCTTCGTCGTTTCTCCACATCACTTTCTTCACTCCATTGACTTTTGAATGCCTTTCTGTAGTATGAAATGACCTTTCGGGAGTAGTTCTTCAAATGTTATTTGGACTCTTCCAGGTTCCGACGAAGGCGAAACCGCCGAAACGTGAGCCGAATAAAGTGCTGTAACAATCTAAAGTGAGAATTTTATAAAATTTATGTTCACTTATTGGGCAGGTAAAAACCTCAACGAAAGTCATAATAAAATTTTACTTGAACGAAAAATATTCTGACCTTTTTCGAGAGTCTCTAGTATGATGTGGGAGGGGCTTGTTTTGAATGTTTAGTATGATTTCAAAGGTTAGGCTTGTTTAGTCCAATTGACGCGAACATGTCGTCAACTCCTGTCCATGTTTGAGGCCCTCCGGGCTCTCTGTGGCTCGAGCTAACGGTCATACTTCTACCGAGCACGTGTGCTGGAAACATCTTTATGTACCTTCTATCATCAATCACAACCTTAGTCTTGGAAGTTTCCCGAATCCTCTCTCCGTCTAAACTGCACCCAACCAGGGGTACTCCTGTCATACTTCAAGGTTGCTTGAAGCTACGTCTTCTGTCCTGTCGTCGATGACGTTAGCATGTTACCCGCCAAGGTGGAACTATTCGATTCAACGTCTTGTGAGACCTCAAGAATGTTGAGATTCCTGTCTCAACAAGGGTGAGGTAGGTATACTCACATGAATTTGCATGCAGCTAGGACGACACAAATTTTAGCGACCGCCTAGATCAGAGCGACTTCTGACAGCATCATGAGCTTCAATGCAGTTGACAACTCAGAAGTTCGGTCACTTCACAAAAACACACAACAGGGGAGGGGACTACAGCGTGCATTACATTAACTCGGACCGAAAGATGCTTTATATGCCATCCTGAAGCTCCTTCGTCCACTAGTGAATACGTGATTTATGTACCGTAGCATCGAATATACGCAAGTCCTTGAGGGGTTATAAGACACAGAAGAAACTTAAGAAAAACTGTATATTTGAGGCCGCTTGCGGGGGAAAACCGCACTCATGTAACTTGGCATTTCATGGCTTCAACCTCGGTCTTAAAGGATATATTTGGAAAAATTGCCTGAATTAGTAACGGTGACTATCTGCAGTGAGATGAGCTTGAGATGCATACCACGGTAGTAACAGGTGTTATATGTAGTTATGCTCGATTGACCCTTTCGAACAGACATTCGAATCATTTCTACTCGAATTTTACTGTGTCGGAACATAAGAAAGGCGGGCCAAGGGAAAGGGTGCCCCTCAACGCAGGAGGGTCTAGGTAAGTTAAATGAACCACCGCCGATCTGCGCCTTGCCCCCCACGACCTAGAGCACGATCTTGGCACCAAAGTTTGCATATAAATAGCGAGAGGTTTTGTAGGGACAGTCTCTTTACTCTTTCTGCCAGGCGGGCTAAGCCGCCCATCCAAGGACCCACTCGCCGTCTCGAAGCCGCTCTACTCTACCGGGCCCCCGCGTTGGAGGCACCCCGTCCACTGGCCCGCCGTCGGAGAACCCTACGCCAGAACTCCCAGTTTTTGTTTTTGTTTGTGTCGTTTGCGTTGCTTTTAAATAAATATTTGTTGAAACTCGACTTTCGACCACAAGAAGAATCGAGAGCTCCACGGTATTTAGCTCAACGAAAATTTTAAATTACACTGTCATCATCCGGCCTACATGGGGGCCGAACCGTTTTGAGCAGGTATCGTAGAGTTGTCGATTGTTCCCTGATATCGACGTCCTAAAGGGTTGCCTCAAGAAGGAAAAGGCGTAAAACCCTTCGCTCGCATTGATCAGTCTGTAAAGCGATTATTATATCGGTCGTGACGGCTCGTGTGGATTCAGCCGTCATCAAGTATCAATCCGAGGTTACCGAGGGCAAGGGTACCCTGAGTGAGCTAGTGGAAGAAGGTATAGAAGAAACCAGAGCAGGTGTACCCGAGCCTTACGTGAGTCGTTGATACACAGCAGGTGTGAAAGAAAACTGAGCTGAGTCGGGCATTGCAGGATTCCCTGAAGACTTAGGAGTTCGACGAGGCACCGGACGAAAATCAAGGCCCACAGGTCAGTTACAGGAATAGGGAGGATACAAAGCCAGAGTGCGTAAAATCACTGAGGGAGATGTACCATAGAGTTAATAAACTTTTGAGTGACTCCCGCATAGCAAAAGAGAAAAGAAGCGAAGTGAATAAGGAAATGATGGAAGCCATCACTAAGGTGGAGGAGGACATAAGTGCCTTAGAAGGCATGGGTATACCTAGTGATTTGCTGGAAGAGCTGAAATCTATTCTAGAGCGCAGAGGGATCAAGGACTTAGAGGACTGGAAAGCGTATGTAAGAACAATAAAGGGATGGTGAGATATTGGCAGAGATCTGCGGAATGCTGGACACGACTGTTTTGCATGTTCAGGAGGCAGTTAATGATCTCCAAAAAAGATCGAAAGAGCACGATATGGACTTTCAAGGTAAGGAGTTCTACGTACGTAAAGAAAAGTTTAAAGGGCTGGAGAAGGGAAGAAAATCGAGCTACTTGCAGGAGCCAATGATGTCTTCGACTGGACCATGTTTTGCCGAGGACTGGAGGCAACGTTCAAGGACAGCAACGATGGACGCACCGGCGCTAGAAGAGCCAGGTTCGTTAAGTCAACACTTGATAACATATTTAAGATCCTTGGCTGTAGCAGACTCAGGTGTCTTCAAAGCGGACAATTTAAGGAGTTCGAAAGACGGTTTAGACGGAAGTATGACAGTGTGGTAGGATGTGAGGCGACTATGATGGAAATAATGGGTGACGACCATCTAGCTGGAAGAGCCAAAAGTACATTTAGGGCCCTGCCCAGGGAAGTCAGAGAGAGAGGGTTTGAAGCGGTAACGTCGGAGATGGCGAAATTATTGGCAAGCGATAGTACTGCAGGTCGTATGCCGGCTCTCACGGAATTGAGAAACCTCTCGATACGGCCCAATCAGGATGTCGCAGAGTTCTGTTTGACGCTAGAGAGGCTAGGCCAGGAAGCAAACCCGGAGTGCTCCATTGAGGACAGATCGATAGAGTATGCTCAGATCCTTCTCGATAATCTGTCTAACTGGCCTGAGCATTACCAGCTGGTTGGACACTTCATCGAGTTCAGCCTAGAAAAGCGTACAAGAGGTCAAGCAACTAGCATTGAGCAACAGTCAAAGGCTATGTTCAAGACTAGTAAGGGGTCACCTGGCCTAGGCTGGAGAGAGAGGGCCTCACAGTACCGAGGGTTAGGAAGGACTCGGGAAGTAGAGTACGAGCCGCGAAGACATAGCTTAGCCAGAGAAATGGCAGCTACTAGGAGAGAAGTCAGGGGTGAAGGCCATCTAATGGGAGCAGGTTCTCTCGGCCTCAAAGTACAGTAGCGCAGCAGGGAGCCACAACAGTTGGCAGAAGGTGTTACAACTGTTCCAATTTCGGGCATTTCGCAAAAGATTGTCCACAAAAAGTTACAAGAGTGAGCCAGATAGAACCGGAGAAATCCCTGTCCAGTATTATTAAACAGGATAGAAGCCTTGGTATAGCAGTAATGAATCAGGGCGGCGAGTCAAGTGAGCTAGTGGGAGACAGAATTGTGGGCCGCCTTAGTCTCTTAGACAGCAGTCACTTAGCGCTACTTGATACTGGCTCAATGATTCGCATAATCCCGATTGGGTGTTTGGGGTTTTGGGAAAGGCGCAGAATCGAGGGTACAATGTAGACTCCCTGAACCTTATCAAAAAGTCGAAGCTTCGACCAGTGTTTGATGCATTCAATTACAGAATGCGCTTTTTGGGAGCAGTCCACATTGAAGCCGAGTTAGAAGGTGGAATGTCATGTACGGTTCCATTCCATATCAGTGACTCGAAGAGCGATGAAATCATTATTGGCACTAACGCCCTAAGAAACCTAGGGGTCAATGTGTCTATAGCACGAAAGGAGAGCGGAACTACGAATAATTTGGGCAGTATAGAGAGTGGGAGAGTAACAGTAGTTCGACGAGTCTACGTGCCGCCTCGAGAGTCCGGGCTAGTATCTGTCCAGTGTTCAAGGACAGACATAGGCAAGGTGGAAAGAGTAATCTGGCCGAGCAAAACTGGAATAGCAGCGGGTGTATCTGAGATACAAAACAGTGAAACAGTGATTCCAATTTTTAATAAGAGTGCTGGCTCTATGATCCTCAAAGAGGGTGAGGAAGTAGGACATTGGGGGACGGATAAATGGCATCAGAGATGGGAAGAGATTAACCCACTAATGTTGGACAGTGAGAAAATAAATTTCTCAAAGGAAGAGAGGTGGACCCCATTGAAGGAGTTTATTGCTAAAAACTCCGACATGGGTGAACCAAGGGACGATGTCTTAAGCCTATTGAAAAGATACGAAGAGGCATTTTCAGTATCTGATAAGGAATTGTCACAAACCGACTTGGTTAAAATGACAATTGATACAGGAGATGCTAAGCCTATAAAGATGAAAGCGAGACCAGTTCCACTAGGGGTTCGTTCCAGATTGAAGGAACTGTTGTCGCATCTGATTTCAAGGAACATAACAGAGAAAAGTAAGTCCTAATGGGCGTTTCCCATAGTCTTAGTCGAGAAAAAGGATAGGTCAATTCGCCTATGTGTCGATTATAGAGAACTTAATAAAAGGATAAAGCAGTACGCGTATCCTCTCCCGAGCATTGAGGCAGTTTTGCAAAGTTTAAACTGAAAGCGGTTTTTCTGAACGCTCGACCTATGTGGTGGATATTGGCAATTCCACAATCGGAGGAAGCCAAGGAAAAGCCGGCATTCACTACACCCGAAGACTTGTTTCAGTTCAAGGTAACCCCATTTGGTCTGAGTACGAGCCCGCCCGTCTTTCAAGGGCTTATGGATACGGTTTTAGGGGATCTACTAGGATCAGAAGTTTTCTGCTACATAGGTGACATTATGGTATGTACGGAGTCACGCCAACGGCATCTAGAGTTGTTGGAAAAGGTTTTTGAGAAGCTAAGAGAGGCAAGATTGCGTCTCAAAGCGCAAAAATGTCATCTTTTGAAGGAGAACGTTTTTTTTTCTCGGACACGTCATAGATGCATCAGGTGTGCACATGGATCCGGAAAAGATTTCAACCATCACAAATTATCCAGTTCCCAAAAACGGCAAAGAACTAAGGACATTTCTGGGTATGGCTCCCTTCTATAGAAAGTTTTGCCTAGGCTTTGCCAAGATAGCAGGGTGTCTATTTAGTTTGACGTCTACAAAAAAATGGTCGTGGCAAGAAGAGCACAATCAGGCATTTGGAGAAATTAAAAAGATGATTACTTCGGCACCCGTTCTGAAGCAACCTGATGTCCCAAACGCTAGGAATGGCAGTAGACCATTCCTGATTTTTACTGACGCATCAACATATGGGATTGGAGCTGCCTTGTCTCAAGAAGGAGACGATAAGCATGTTCATCCCATATTCTTTGCTTCAAAAAGCTTAAGCAGGGCGGAAAGAAGACGGATCTAGAAGCGCTGGCTGTTGTTTTTGCTGTGCGGCGATTCCATCTTTTCATATACAGGCTACCAACGGTGGTGATGACAGACCATCAACCACTCGCGGCTTTATTCAAACGCAGCAATGTATCAGCCAGAGTATTGAGGTGGTCTCTAGAGCTTCAGAGGTATAGCCTTCAAATCGAATATGTAAAAGGAAAAGCGAACGTTGTGGCAGATGCGCTCATCAGAGGGGTACAAGCATCGATGAGAGCTAATTCATTAGAAGGTCTGGATGAGGCAATAGTTAGCTCAGTTACAGCTAAGGAGGAGTCCAAATGGCTATCGGAACTTAGAAAGGCTCCCCACTTGGGAGGGGTAATATGTTTGGTAGAGCAAGGTGACCTGGGCCATGTATTAAGAATTCCAGGTGAGAAGAACCCTCTGAAGGCTGACTTGGTGCTAGAGGAAGGAAAACTAAAACTTTGTTTGGAAGACGGCAAAACAGTGTTTGTGGTGCCTAAAGCATACAGATATGAGGCGTTTTTCGAGGCGCATAGGTGTTTGTTTGCGGGCCACTTCAGTGCGCACAAACTCCTGAATAAGTTGAAAAGGGAGGTGTAGTGGCCAGGTATGCCGCAGGACATCCATAGGTGGACACGTGAGTGCCAGAAGTGCTTTGTACACAATCCCCGAGAAAAGATGGTTCCACCACTAAAGCCTATAGTAACGTCAAAACAATATGAAATAATCTGCATAGACGTTTTGGAGTTGGGGCCTACGAGAAGTGGTAACCGATATGCAATAACAGTGATCGACCACTTCTCCAAATTCGCCGCAGCCTATCCAGTACCTGATAAGAAAGCAGAAACCATAGCCAAAATGCTCTTCGTTAGATGGATTGCTGAGAGCTGTAGGTGGCCGAAGACCATCTTATCAGATAGGGAAAATGAATTTGTAAACCAGGTGATGGAAGAGATTGTTAAATTTACAAAGATAACCCATGTTACAACAAAAGGATATAACCCTCGAGAAAATGGACTAACGGAGAGGTTGAACGGAACTATTGTGGCTATGATAAGGAGGACCACGGTCATCCCAACAGAATGGGACACTAGACTTCCATTTTGCTTGATGGCCTATAATATGATTCCTCACAGTAGCACAGGAAGAAGTCCATACTTTATTCTTTACGGAATGGGCCCTGTATTTCCGTCGGAAATTATTCCGAACGCGGGTATAAGTCGGTACATGTTAGACAAATCTCTCGGCGAATATAAGGCTGAGATATTGCAAGCAGTGGCGAAAATCACGAAAAAGTCAGGGAGTATAACAGTGGAGTAAGAGAGAGAATGAAAAAGAAATACGATAGAGATAAGAAGGTAGAGGGGAAAATTTTTCCGAAGGTTGCAGACCGGTTGTATGTATTCTCACCAAATGAAAAAGCCCGAAATTCACACCCTAAGTTTGCCTGCGAATGGGTAGGGCCATTTAGAGTAATAGAGGTAAGCGAAAATTCGGCACTGGTAACCAGAATTGGAGAAAATAGTGAACCCATTCCAGTACAGTTTGATATGTTGAGAATAGTGCCTAAGGAGATTTCGGATGAAAGGATAGATACTGTGTCTAAGGGGGCGTAGAGGTAGGAAACCTTAAGTAAGGGTATGCAGAATTGAATATCCGTATTTCAGAGACGCCACGCTCACGAGTGCTGCTGATAAAGGGCATTTACAATTCCAATGCCTAGACGACTGTTTCGCGAATACGGCCAGGGGGCATTAAAGAAATCAAGTTTCCTGAATCATATGCACGACAAAAAGTTTCGAACGTTTGGACAGCCTGGACAACAGCCAGTATTTTTGTGAGAGAGGACCTCACAATGAAAGAAAAAATTCGTTTGTACAAAGAGAGAGCAATTTGCTTGGATGTACGAGCGCTACAGGAGACAGACGTTGAGGCTTGCGTCAACGTCTGTACAGAGTGGACGGAATTCGTCTTCTGCACGACGGAGGCGATTTCGAAGCACAGCGCGATTGAAGAAAACTGTGTGTTGCCTTTTTATCGAAAGGCATTTGCTCAATTGAAGAAGGAAATCGCCGCTGAGAAGAGAACCGTTCGTCCCAAGAAACCAGGTCCAGCTGGGTTTGCTGCACCACAGTCAGATCTTTTGCTCGACAAGGACGGACCAAAAGGAAGCTTGGTCACAAGAGTAGTGACAAGCTTCAAGGAGCTGAAGGAGGCGCTCCAAAACTGAGCACCATTTGGAGTTTGGATAGTGGTGTATCCCACTGATGACTCGCAGAACAGAGCTGTCGTCGAAGATGTCGTGAAGCTCATGAAAAGACATATCGAGTTAGGTGGGCAATTAGTGACGGCCTGGACGCCGATCACTGAGGAGAAGGAACCTCAATAGCGTAAAATGATGAGGCTCTGGTTCACCTTGGATTCGGCGGCCGAAGCAAGTGGAGAAGGCGATCAAGCGTTTGTGACGGCGAGTGCTCGAGAAATTGATGGAAAGCTGTTCATAGAACCAGTAAGTCCGGAGTCGGCCTGCCAATACTAGTTCACATATCAAGGAGTAGCTGCAGCGAAGTATTTATACAAGGTAATAAGAAAACGAGTACCTCAACTGTGCCTTCCGGAAATGAAGCAGGAACAAGGGTTGGCGAGGACGCCAACATTGAAGAGAGGGGGAGGCATGTCGGAACATAAGGAAGGCGGGCCAAGGGAAAGGGTGCCCCTTAAGCGCAGGAGGGTCTAGGTAAGTCAAATGAACCACCGCCGATCTGCGCCTTGCCCCCCACGACCTAGAGCACCATCTTGGCGCCAAAGTTTGCATATAAATAGCGGAGGTTATTGTAGGAACAGTCTCTTTATTCTTTCTGCCAGGCGGACTAAGCCGCCCATCCAAGGACCCACTCGTCGTCTCGAAGCCGCTCTACTCTACCAGGCCCCCCCCCCCTTGGACACCCCGTCCACTGGCCCACCGCCGGAGAACCCTACGCCAAGATGCCCAGTTTTTGTTTTTGTTTGTGTCGTTTGCGTTGCTTTTAAATAAATATTTGTTGAAACTCGACTTTCGACCACAAGAAGAATCGAGAGCTCCACGGTATTTAGCTAAACGAAAATTTTAAATTACACTGTCATCATCCAGCCTACAACTGTTCGAATCCGAATATTCGAAAAATCGCAGTTTTCGAATGTTCTCGAACACGAGAATGTATTGCATTCCATTGTAATGCCCTAAAGCAGAAGTAACCATTAATGCTATTTTATCCATTGGAACATCAGCGCTCATAGGTCTAGGTGAGTGGTAGCGAGGTGAACTGCGAGTTCTAATCCCTCTAGCAAGTTCTCGGCTAGCAATGACAGGTTCTTATAAGCAATAGTAGACGGGCAGCTAAGGAAGTCAGATTTCAGGCTGCTTATGCTGAAGACTGGGCGGACGGCGTCCATGTATGATTTAATATGCTCAAGGAGGATTCGCTGTTTGGAGGAGTCCAGAGTCGGTACATATGTACCTTACATCATAAAACGCATTACGCCGTATCCGTTCATCCACAGTAATAGTTTTTTCCATGGTACATCATAGTACACATATTGTGCTAAAGTGAGTTGCACGTTGATCTATCACGAAGTCACTATTTCATATGAGAGCTACACTGCGCGCACTAGGGGATTCTTGTAATGTCAGCAAGATGGTGGGTACCACATATTTACTTTTGAAGGCTATTAGTAAATGAACCCCATTGCTGTGAGAAGAAAAGTAGGAGACGCAGACGCATCTGGTGTTTGGACTGTTGAGAACTCATAAATCTACGGATGAGTGGATAGTGTCAGAAAGTATTCACCAGTGAGCGGTTCGTAGACATCGGAGACTTCGCTGTGAGCAGTGTCGGTGGTAGAACTTTGGTCTGTAGACGAGACAGCTTCTACAGCAACCTCTAAACGACAATCATAAGCTGCACATGACAGACGATGACGTGCACACTGGCTGAGTATAATCAGCGCACGGTTTTATGTCATATGCTGCAAAGCTGGAAATAGTAGGCCTTCTGGCCGCGCTGGTAACGCTGATAAAATGGATACAGAGCTTTTTGGAACATATCAGGATCGTGAGATGTATCGGTTTCCTAGTGAATTTATGGCCCACGGTGGGGTTTCGCAAGAAGGAGTCTTATTCTCTTGTTCTTCTTATTGTACACCTTCGAGTTATAAGTAGCTATTTTTAGGTTAAAAGCGGTCTCAAAAATGTACGCGGATGAAATATAAATATTCAAACCCATCGAAGAACCCGATGTTCTTGTACTATCCAAGAGGCAATCCATTACATTGATGGTTCAAATTTGAAATCTCCTCCTAGCAGTTGAAATAACAGACTACTCTACCGTGGGGTTCCGAAACATTTGCCAAAATTCGCTATGCAAGTTAAGAGGGTTACAATACCGCTCAAATTTTTTGAAGGAAAGACGCTTTGCGCTATAATAATGCTACGATTTGCGACAAATTAATTCGTCGCAAATCGTAGCATTATTAATTCGAATTAATTTTTAAACTTGCTTCAAATTTATTTATCGGAATTCCAACTATTATCAAACGATTTCTCTTTTCAAGGAGCATCCAGTAGTTCCTGGCAGTGTTCAATTAGACAAATCGTAACCTAGTTATGAAGCATTTTCTTCTAGAGGACCGTCAATTGATTTATGGCCTCTCCGAAATCTCTAACGTCGTCTCCTTCGAACACCCCATCATTCACCGAAATCCGGAATCCTCTACTACTTTGAACAGATCTGAATTCAGCTTGTCGTGCACATCCTTTTGACATTAAACAGCGCCTAATATGGATACTTAGTTATTGCGCTAACAGTCCAAAGTGAAGGAATGTTCCATTTCAGGCCGTCATTAGATCACTCAACGCTCCCTCCCGCGGAGGATTTTAGTGCTGTTCACTTAGCTGAGGAATGCTCTTTCCAAGGAAGAAACTAATCCACTTTCTTAGCCATAAATCGGACACTTTCCGCTTGCGGCAAGCAATTTTCTTAATGTTAAATGGGCTCTAGCACCTTTGTTATAGAAGAAAAGAAGCTCCTACTTCTCTTAAAGATGGTGCCCGTTGTCGCCCTTTGAAAACTAGCAATATATACGACTGACCCCGTCCGAGGTGATCGTTTTGAACTGCAGAGGCACCATTTCGCGGTTTTTGCCCGTTTTCTTTGATTTGTCCTTCGGGTTTTGTCCATCTGAGAGGATGGCTACGTTGGTGACGTTGGCGACGTCAGCAGCTTTCTGACGATATAATCCGCTTCAACTCCGAGTCTGTCGACATTTCACCCGTTCTGCTCGGTTGACTAACGTGACCGCAGCCCAGCGCTTGGCGGCCGGATCGCCGCGACCCACGGTTCGCACCTGGGTGCCATACCCACTGGCAATATGCTACTCCAGTGGGGCAATAAAACAGCACCGATCGATTTTTTGGGGACCGTTCGACGTTCAGTCTCCGCCTTTGAAGTTAACTCCGATCGCATTTAAACATCTGGGAACACGCACACTTCTTGTTACATTTATTAGGTTGGTTCGAGAATGCCGGCTTTGAACAGTCACGTTTAGATTAGAGCATCTCCGCTTATAGAATAGTTTTATGAGTGGACTAAAGACTTTCATTTTCTGCATGTCCTTCTTGATAATGTGCTAGGGAAACTGTCCCACATGCTTGTAGAGTCGTAGATTTATGGAGGTCCTAAAATGGTAGGGAACGGTTTTTTCATTAGCTACTTAATACCGGAGCCTCGGCCGATAACAAGGAATTTGCGGGACACTCGGCTAAATAATATTTAGCTTCGATGTGTTCTAGTGGCTAATTCGCTGAGCTTCCGGAAAGACATTTGCTAAACGTTCTATCAAACACCATTTTACTACAGAATCTTTTCATTTTTCCTGACTAAACGTTTTACTGAGAGTTTGACTGGCCGTCGTTTTACAACATGAGGAGGATGTTCTATTCTGTTGCAATGCTTCATGGAAATCGAGGTCTTAAATCCCATATTTACAATAAGCTGGTTTAAGAGCCATCGAAGAGGCCATGTTCCTGGTCATGTGCGAGCCGTTGTGGACTACTCGGAGGGAGACAAGAGCCCTGAAGCTAAACTCGCGTCGCCCTTCATGGTTCCAGTCTACCGAATGTCAGCTTTCGGCCGGGCTGACGTACATGATACAGCCCTCTCAGACGTACGCGCCCTCAGTGCATGAGTGGATCTACGCAGCAGAAGCGATCTAGTAATCCAGTGAATACGCTCACATGTGACTCTCAGAAACCCAAGGTCGCACTCGATCCAACATTAATTTCCAACAGTTCCCTCTAGCGAGACGCTTTCGACAAACGGCCCGAAACCTTTTCAGAACAGAGATACCGAAGAAGGCGAAAGGCATGTCGCTAGAGGGAATTGTTGGAAAATTAATGTTGGATCGAATGGCGATCTTCACAAAACTTCGGATTTTAACATCACCCATAAGCTGTTTTGATCGAAAGGCGTTTAAAGAACATAAAAGTGTTCTCCAAGGAACTTAGCTCATACCTGTCGTTGTACTAGGAGTGGTGGCTGCGGCAGGTGGTATAGGGACATCGCCTAAATATTGAGAGATCTGCACACTTCTGAGATACTCAAGTTCATATCACCATATGCGATAATCAAAGCGCTCTCCATAGCTGAGCTCGGCAGCTCGAGCTTTTCTCATCGATTTTTTGCCGATCCCTCTAATCGCAGCAGGTCCCTCGTTGTTTGCCTTCATTCCCACGCGAATGATGACCGATTTCGCCCAAAATCTGGATGCCATGTTTTTGGAGTGCTATTTACGAATTTGATGCTCTTCTTCGATATTTTACCCATCTGCGGTGTATGCGAGCGGCCGCGCTCCCTCGATTGGTAGGATCGAACCTACCAATCGAGCGGACGCGACCGCTCGCAGATTGCACCGCGGGCGTGTTCTGAGGGTAATAACTCTGTCAGTTATGAATCTTTCCGGCTGGAGCTTGTGGATTTCGTAAGCTGTAGAAAGCTCAATAGCTGCGCTGAAACACAGCAACGTAGCTTATGATGGACAAGGTTACAGCGGTGCGAAAATGCAGTTTAGCCTTGTGTGACACGATTTTTTCCCGATTTCATTCGACTACTGCAGGAAGACGAGGAGAGCTAGCGGCATGCAAATGCATGGGCAAGCACGAGACTGAAAGCAGTTTACGACGACATGCTCGCAACTATCCAGATGCCTAAAATGCTTTAGCCCCATCTGCCATTTTAGAGCGGTTGAGAGCAGCGATGAAGTTTCTTCCGCTCTTACTCGCCTACATTTGAGTTCTCGACACTCTCAATGGTACCATTTTGTTCACCTCAAAAAACTCTATCGAACGGTGTCAATCTCGACCAATGCTGAGAATATCGACTTTTGAAGAATTACGAAATTCAGAGGCGAGGGGGCTCAAGGCCGCGGCAGAAGGACGATGACGTCATCGAAAATCAATATTTTCGAAATTGACCAAATTTCCTCGTCCAAAATCATCTAGGGGTTATTTGAAAGTTCCGCCGATCTTGGTAGTATACATTGGATCCGGTCGAAAATCTTCGGATAACTGGATGATTCGGATAAGGGCGATTTTGCCGACCCCGGATTTTTGGATGATTCGGACGACGGCAATTTTGAGGACCCCGGATCTTTGGATGGTTCGGATAATGGCAATTTCGCGGATCCCGGATTTCGGATATCCGACTCATTAAGGCAAGATGCAGTTTCTCAGAATACTACCATTCCTTAAAGATGAACCCACCCTTAGCAACAACAACAACAAGAACAGTGCATGTATCGAAAGACTCTTACTTCTCGTCAAGGAAGCATCAAAGAGCTGGACCATCCCAAACAGGGTAGTGCGAAATTCCCGTATCCGTTTTCCGAATTTCGGTTTCCGGCCGTTTTTAGTCCCCCCGTTCCGTGTTCCTCACTCTCTTTTGGGTCGAAAGACGAAACGGAAATGGAGAGCCATCACTCATTGATTGCTTTGCAGTGTCATCATTCATCTCTTGAACATAAACGAAAGGCTGAAGAAGGAGATTAACTATGCGTTTGTGATTGTGCTGCTTTCTATTTGGTGCTGCACCCTGATGTCGAAAGAGTAACCAAATTGGATTCTTTTTCTTTTCTTGAAACGATGTGCTATCGAATAGTGTAGGTGAATCAGCAATCAAATTCCTTATTCGGAGCATGCTTATCTTCTTAATTATTGTTTGGTCTGGCCTGGAGTACCAAATCTAGATCAGAGTTCTATAAGCACTCTTAGGTTGCTAACAATGCGCTCCATAGAGGACATTGGATCTATCCTAGTTGGAAGAAGGCATGCGGTGTCTTGTCTCTCCACCCCTCCTTTGAGTTTCGCCAGAGCTTCTGCTACTGCCAAGTGATACTATGGTATCCATGCGAACTCAGACAGTCGTGTCGTGGGTGTTGAACGCAACTGTAATCTTAACTCTGCCCTCTTCTAATTCGGATAGATCTGGTACATTGGATAAGGCCGATTAAGTACTATGAGTGGCGGAATCTCTAGCATCTTACTCGCCAGCTGAGTTCATTGCTTTCAAAATACTTTCTTCCTATTTACGAGAGATCTTGCACAAACTTCAATTTGTTACACTAGTAATGTTTGAGAATTCATCTTGGTAATAATACAAATACAAGGATGTTTTTATTGTTATATGTTATGTTGCTGAAAAAGAGTTGCATGCAACCTTGCCCGCTATCTAAAATCGTTACCGGCAAGTCAGTTATTATTACCATTATGGATATATTATATATTTATTTATTTATGAGAAATTAGATGAAGTAGTGAGTTTGAGTTCGTTTTTATTTCCTTTTTTATTATTTTTTATTTTAGAGATTTCCGTTTCCGTGTTTCGTATTCCGGTTTCCGCTCATTTTTATGCTTTTCCTTTCCGTATTGCATCTTCCGCTTTTCCCGAAAAAATTTCTGCACATCCCTGATTCCACGGTGAATTATTATAAGATCTGGGCTTTCCAAAATGTCATTATCAAATGGAGTAAATTTGATCGTGGGGGGGGGGGGGAGAGACGGCCACTATCAGAGATGTGGGGAATTTCCGTTTCCACGTTCCGAATTCCGGCTCCGGCCATTTTGGACTCTTCCGTTCCGGGTCCCGCCAGTTTTTAAGCCGGAAGGCGGAAACGGAAATGGCCGCTGTTCCGCACTAGTTTTCTATTCAAAACAATCAGCTTATCAATTAAAAAATTCTCCTTCATATAATTGTGAGAGAAATACTGTTTGACAACTATATTATTGATATTCTTGAAATTGGTTAGACTACCAAAAAGAGGTCTCAAAAATGGCAACGTCTGAGTGCAGTGTAAAATTAATGTGCCAGCAAAGGCTGTATGCATTGTATGCTAAGAAAATGCACTCAACATTTGAATGATCATAAAATTCTTGATCCATTAGTTACAAATGGCTACAAAAACTTTGTAAGCGTATAGCGCAGTATCATGAAACAAAAGGTTCAGTAAAGGTTGTATCAGTTGTCCGCTCCTGTCTGCTCAAAGTGCAAATTTCAATTTTTAATTTCAATAGGTGTGGTATTCATCCATATGGAGTTATGTAATTCATTTTTAATGAAGCATCACGAATATCTACCATGAGAGTTGTTATTTTGATTGACTAGAGTGACTACTGGATTCTGACACAAAACTATTGCTTCGAGAACCATCTAAGAACTGTTCAGCTTTGTCACCTTGGGCGTAGAGTTTCTATGCTGGCACAGACTGAACATTTCTTTGCAAGTGTGCACCCACCATTTCTAATCAGTCATCAAGTTATCATCTTAGATACCAGACTGGATCCTGAGTACTGGTGTCAGTGATTACAATGCAGCTGCTAATCTTGAGCAGATATCTGTTTTGTTATCACGTCGTTCATGACAGGTTTCTAAAAGTGTTCAGAGGAATCTCTTTCCTGGTCGGAAAATGAACTAGGTGGCTACTCCAGTTTTGAACCTCACCGGAGTTGGTTTTTCAATGCGGGTCTATAATTAACCTCAAGTGGTCAAGTCGGTTAAGTCTACCGTTTTAAAAAAATCAGCATTAAAAAAGTCAGCGAAAAACCCGTCGCAGGAACTAGATATGGAAAGACTGCATGCTGAAATAGTGAGAAATAGTGGGACAGCACCCTGAATTTGTCTTCGTTCATTGCTCTAGCCATAATTAAAAGGTTATCATAACAATATTGTGAATTCTTGCTTCGTTATTGTTATGATGAGGATGAGCATGAAACTGTGGAAGATTCTGCTGCTCGCAAAGTTCTGAGTAAGAAAAGGTGCAACTGAAGCCGCTTCTGACGCCGTTCCAGATGCTCTTTTGAAAAATGTGTCATTTCCGTTTCCGCGTTTCGCATTCCGGCTTCTGGCTATTTTTGAGCGTTTCCGTTCCGCCTTTCGTCTTGCGCTTTTTTCATAAAATTTTCCGCACATCCCTGGTCACCACGTATTCAGTGGTTTTCCTCCTTCATAAGAAGGCAGATGAACGTCGAATTACATCAGAAATGGTCTAACACAGTTCATCAAATGGTGGAAATACAATAACATTTTTAATTCCGTGCAGCACAAAGTGCGGTATGGGGTTGCTCTACATGGTAACCCCCCCCCCCCCGACCGAATTGCACCGAATGCTATACACTGTGAAATAGCGAATTGTCGAACAGAGAACGTGCTTAATTCCTTCTAGTCCTCAATCCTCGTCCTTCCTGTCCCACGGCAGCGCAACATGGTATTTGGAGAAAAACATTCCAAAATCGACGTAACCCTCAGCAGAGTGCTAAATGTACTCAACATCATTTTTTCTACACTATTTTACAGTGAGGCCCGAAAACGTATAACTCAGCAGCGGGTCCACCCACGAAATTCGTTTTGAATGTGATTTTATCCAAAGTGCGCGATTTCAAAATGGAACGAGGAAACTGAACGGGTTACCCGATTTTATCGTACTTTATCCGAATCATCAAGGGTCCAGATAATTGGATGATTCCGATAATGGCAATTTCGCGAACCCCAGTCTTTTGGATGATTCGGATAAGGCGGATTTTGAGGGCCGCGGATTGTTGGATGATTCGGATGGGGGCGATTTTGCGGACACCGGATTTTTGGATGATTTGGATCGAGACATCCTAATCGGATATCTGAATATGATTCATTTGGATCCAATTTATACTCGGTAGGTTACCTGCCGTTTGATGGTGGTCGGGTCAGGATCACCGATCACCCTCAGTTATCGGTATGGGTGGTCTCCTGCCATAATTGGCCAAACGGACTTCGGCATTGTGTTCGGCACATTGAATAACCCCTGCCCTTAGACGAAGTTTGAGCGAAATCGGTGATCCCGACCTGACCACCCTCAGTTATCAAGAAGAACATCCAAAACCTACCAAAATCGGCGGAATTTTCAAAAACGGGTGCCGGATTCGTAATCAGCCCACCAAATAACCCCTAGATGATCTTGGACGAAAAAAATTGGCCAATTGCGAAAATAACGATTTTCGATTACGTTATCGTCCGCGCAGGATCGGCCTAGGGCGCCCACGTTCTCGATGGGAAATTGTCAAAAATCAATTTTTTTGAAATTGGTCGAGAGTGACACTTTTCGATAGAGCATTTCGTGCTGAACAGAATGGCATTCTTGCGAAGGTAGAGAACTCAAATTTGGGCGAGTAAGGGCAGAAGAAACTTCACCGCTGTCCTCCACAGCTCTAAAATGGCAGCTGGGACTAAGGCAGGATAGGCAGCTGGGGAGTTGTGAGCACTTCATCGTAAAGCACCTTAACTGATTTGCTAGCCTACGCATTTGCAGGCCGTTAGCTGATCGTGTCTTCCCACAGTCGTTGACTGAAATCGGAAAAAATCATGTCACACAAGGCTTACTTGCATTTTCCCACCCCTGTAACCTCTGTACATTCATGAGTTACGTTGCTGTGTTTCGGCGCAACAATTGAAGTTTTCACTTATTACAAAATCCACGAGTTGCAGCCGGAAGGATCCAAAACTGGCAGAGTTATTGCCCTCAGAACACGCCCGTGGTGCAATCTGCGAGCGGTCGCGCCCGCTCGATTGGTAGGTTCGATCTTATACACATTGTGCATAGCAGAAATGGGTAAAATATCGAAAAAGAACATCAAATTCGCAACTAGCACTCCAAAAATCATTGCATCCAGGTTTTGGGCGAAATCGGTCATCATTCGCGTGGGAATGAAGGCAAACGACGAGAGACCAGCTGCGATTAGAGGGCTCGGCAAAAAATCGATGTGAAAAAAGTTCATCGAGCATCAGCAATTTGTAGACCAATGGATAGAGCTCGATCTGCCGAGCTCAGCTATGTTGCTTTTATCAGGAATATTCAATTTCTAAAGAAGTCATTCAAAAAGGCCGCTTTGGAACCTCTCCAAACCTATGTTGGCCTGCGCCGTCTTTCCGGCCAATAACCAAATGGCATATCGGGTACCCCTACACCGCAAACTAATAACCATATCAGGGTGTTGCGAGATGCCAAAGATGAGGTATGTCCCTGGTTGTGTGCACTCCGTCGTGGAACAGTCCGAGGAAGACAAAAACTGTCTAGACGTTTGGGTCTAGCTTCGTTGTACCATGTACAGGAGATTAGTATAGGATCTTTAAGAATGGCTAATGTGTTGTATTTCTTCTGTGTGGAAAGGGCGCTTTATATAAGTTTATTGTCTACTAACAATACTACAGTTTAAATAGGTGGTTCTGTGGATATTGATGGTAGAGGGAATGAGGGAGAAGCATGGGAGACGTATGTAGAGAGGGTGGTCGGTTATTGTGCAGGGAGGCTGTCGGGCTTGAGGTTATGGGCCATAGTGAATTGGAGGGAAGTGCCGTGGAAGAGAAGAAGCCGGAGCCGGAAGAAGGAAGGCAAGAGAGAAGTGAACTGCAGGCAGGAGACCGAACGGAACTGCCTGAAACTGCCGGCGGCGTCCTTTTATACAGGAGGCCTTTTATACGGGCCAGATTGGGCGGAGACGAGTGCTAATTGGCGGCTCTGTGAGGATCGGCACGCCCTAAGGGCACGCCTTATGTTGCAGGCGCACCGGGCTGCTTGATGAGTCATCATGAATATGTCAATATTCATGACACTCCCGACTTCAGGATTGGTACCCAGGCCGGTTCGAGCTGGAGCAAATTTTTTGGCAAGTAAGATGACTCCGTCGGTGGCAGTAAATGTGTGAACTACCGCATCCTGGCCATCTTTGACAAATGGAATTTGTTGTGACGTTTTGCTGAGACATTCCCTCCCGAGAGCAAGAGATAGTGGAGTCTAAGAACAAAGAGGATGACGTGCTCAGAAGATACAATATGATTGAAGGTGTGATGAAGTTCGGAGAGCAAAATACAGCCGAAGACATTTGAGTAATTCACAATACAAAGGGGATAGTGCGGTTTTCCCGACGGCAGAGTTGCAGGCTGCTGTGTAGTGGTGTCCACTGTCGGCGTAGGTCGTCTTCCTTAAAAATTGTTTTGAGATTTGTTGTACGAATATTTCTTTAAGTAACGGGTTTGTTTCGCGTTGGCTGAAAATTGCAATTCGGAGCGCTGAATGAAGTCTGTGACTGAAGTTTGTGGGTTTCGTTTCATGGAGATAAATGTTGTTTTAAGAAGTGTAGGATGTCGACGTGATCGAAGATACGTGGATCGTTTTTATGGATTTATGAGGGTCGCAGTTTCGTAGTTCGCAGTTGTGTAGATTGTGTAAATGCAGTTCGTAGTATCGTAGGTACGAGTTATGTAGTTACGTAGTTCGTAGTTGTGTAGATATGAGTTCGTAGTATCGGAAGTTCGAGTTATGTAGTTATGTCGTTCGAAGTTATGGAGGTACGGATTATGTGGCTGAATGGTCTCGGGTTGCGTGGATCGGTCATGGGGGTGCGTGGTTTCTCGGGTTATGCGGGTGGTGGGGTGCGTGGTTCGTACTCTGATTTTGAGTTTTTTCTTCTTTTTTGTTCTTTTTGTTTTTATTTTTTTTCACAATTACAACCAATCACTAATAACTAGTGTTAACAATAGCATTTACTACTACTACCTCACATATCACTCATACTATTTCTACTTCTACTAATCCTCCTCATCGGAGTAAACTCCCTCCGACTCTGAGCTGGTGTGCTCAGAGTCGCTCGGAGTCGGCGGTGGTGTCATTGCAGCCATTAAGGCTGCCAAGTACCACCTCATTTCAATTCCCAGCCGCGGCGGTTGTGCTCCTGATGCAGCAACCATTCGACGTGTAGTCGCTGCAGGAGGAGATCCATCTCCTCCGGTAGATTTGGTTCGAGCCAGGGGTTATACCTGGGCGGCGGGGAGGGTGGTGGTGGAGATCGTGGTGGCGAAGGTGGTGGTGAAATGTCCTGCTGACGGTTGATGTCGTGCTGACGGTTGACATCCTCCGGCTCGACGTGTCCGCGTGGGTGGTAGAAGTCTATGGGGATCTGCACCGGTCCGTCGCTGTAGTCACTCTCACTGTCAGACGGCTCGTAGTCCGACATTGCGAGCTATGGTGTCAATGTTGGCGGTTGTGGCTATATATGCGGAAGCTGATCTTGATAAAGTTGGTACGCTGGACAAGTCATCGCCTTCAAGCTCTGACGTCGCACGATCGATGACGACCCTTACCGTTTTCGTAGATTTGTAGCGGCTTTTTTGGGCTTTTCATCGGGGTCGTGTTTGGGTTTTATCCGTTACCCACGGTTCGTATTATTCGTTTTCTGTTTGGCCTTGATCTCTTTTTTGGTCCTACTTTGATGTTCTGGTGACTCGAGGCACTGACGCATCGCGAGAATAGGCGAACGACTAGCTATTTGAGAGTCTTGATGCAGCGAGCTATGGATTTTCACGTTTTCTTGATGACGTTTGTTTGTGGGAGGTTTTTGTGACAGTGGATGATGTTGATGAGTCCTTTGAGGGAAACTGGGCTGTCAATTCAGTTTTCTGATTTACACTTTCTTTACAGTATTTCAATTTTTACAAACTCTGATTTCGTCTGCTGCTATAGGGTCTGCGATGTTGATGTTTCCGCGATCGAAGCGAGTTGAGAAATAGTGTTCGTCGGGGAGAGCGCGCGAGACGAGCGCAGGAGACGTCGAGAAAGAATGATCGGTGGGCGCGCGAGGGAGGTGCGAAGACTGTCGAGAGAGAATGGCAGGTGTGGATGTGTGAATAGAAGCTCGAGGGTTGCCGAGAGACTGTGTGACTGGTTGAAGCGTGCGAGACGGGCAGGGAGATACTGTCGTCGTGGCAGCTTGCCAAGCGTGCCGCGATGACGGCCGGTCAGGCCGACTGATTGGGAGGTGGAGAACTTGTTCGTTTGGATTCGAGTAAGGCTAAAATTGATTTTAAGACCCGAGGGTTGGTTCGAACTGTTCGATTGGCGTGAGTTGATGTCTCGTTTTTGAAGAGAAGTACGCTGGGGGATACACAGTCTGTAAGAAGAATAGGTTAATTTTTTCAGAAATTCTGAAGATTAATAAATCGTGTGGTTTGTGGTTCGGGAACAAAAAATGTGATATCTATGCCTATATGAATGCTATATACATCTACTTGGATTTTTTTTAATCGAGTGTATATTTGTTTGATATATCTAGAAGATATGGTGACTGGTTATTCTGAAGAGTAGGTGCTTGAGTCAAAGGGATCGAGTATCGTTTGTTCGTTTCTTAGAAATGACAAGTGAGCTCTGCATCGAATTACTGTTTCTAAATTCTCCAAGAGGTCTGCCATCGTCCAGACTGAGTTGGAGTCGTATTCACGTTTAGCAACCTCTTCCTGAATATTTGGGGGAAATTTTTTAAGAACCGTTTGGATTAAGCTTGTGTTGTTTATTGCTTCGTCTTGTCTTCGCATTTCGGCTATTAGTGCTAGTATGTCGTTGAGTGTGTTTTGGAGTTGTCGGGGGTCGTCTAGAGAGACGGGTAATGAATTTAATTGTCGGAGGAGAATTGCTTTGGTTTGTCTTGGATCGTGGTATTGTGATTTGAGTTGCTGGATTGCGAGATCGTATGAATCGCCCTTACGAGGTATCATTCGCAGTGCTCTAGCAGCGTCATTCTTGCAGCAGCTTAGTAGGATTGAGAGTTTTTCGAGTTTGGAGTAGGGTTAGTTGTGTACTAGTTCTTCGAAAAGTTCCCAAAATGACTCGAATTCTATGGTATCTCCATGGAAGTCTGGTAGATGAAGTTCTCGGCCTTGTAGTCGTCGGAGAAGGCTGAATTGATTTTCGGTGGGAGCAGGTGTGGTATCGTTTGCTATGACTGTCGTTGGTTAAGATGGTTGTGGGTTTTGTGAGATTGATTGCGTTGTAGGTTCTGTTTGTGATGAAGGTGTGCCTTGATTGTGGGGATGGTGTCCGACGTTGGTATTGGTGATTTGTGTAGTAGCGCCTAGGTTTGATAATTCCATGGTTGTGACATTTTCTTGACAGTTTAGCTCGAGGATACGCTGTTCGAGTTTGTGCCGTATGTTAGAGCTTGTATCGAGGATTCGATCACCTTTGCGTTCTGTCCAGTAGCTGTCGAAATTGGTTTCGATTTCTGCTCCTTGTTGAGGGTTTTCTATTTTGATGTTATCGATGGAATTGGAGATGTTCTCGTACATTATTTGAATGGCTTGCTCTTTGTGTAAGAGAGCATCGATGATGTGTCTGACTTTGGATTTGTTGAGTAGGATGTATCGGAGGAGTTCGTTCGAGTCTGTTGGGTATTGCCATGGTTCTTTGTATGCTTCGGCATCTTGGATGAGATCGAGTAATTCGTTGATGTGTCGTGTGAGTTGTTGCTTGACGGACTTGAGAGAGAAGGTAGAAGAAGCTTTAGACATAGCAGGACGGAGCGAATGGTTTTGACTGGCGAGCTTTGGCTTTTATAGCGCGGGTAGGGGTGTGTCTCGGGTGGGCGTGTCATGGGCCGTAGGCCTGTGATTCATCGATGAGTACTGTAATATTTGCAAGTACGATTTGTGGTTCTACTTTTGGGGTGTATCGTTTTCCTTATTTTGGAGACACGATTTGCGGATAGAACTCTCATGAAAGACCGAAGTTTGGTGTATCTGGTCATGACAGTGTACTGACGGGAGGATGGATGTGTTGATATTGAATCAAGTGGATGGAAATTGAGTGTGGTCGTTTGATCGCGATCTCGAGTGGTTATGGAAAAGGGTAAGGAGTTTGGGTTAAGAGGAGCTCCTTTTGATGTTTCTCTTCGGAAATAATCTTCCTGATGAATGGCCTTAGTGTTACTGAGATTATGATGGGTTCAGCGCTGAGAAGTTCGGAGGCGAAGCGATCGAAATTTTCTGTTCCATGGAATACTTTGTTTTGCTTTTGATTTTCTGTTCTATGTGATGCCTCGTTTAGCTTTCGAATTTCAGTTCAATGAAATGCTTCGCTTTGCTTTCGATTTTTCTCTTCAATGAAATGCTTCGTTTTCGAATTTTCTTGAATCCTGCAGGAGTGCTTAATTGACGTGTCGACATCCTTCTATTTCGTATGATTTGGATGATGTTGAGAGCCTTTATTTCAGGTGTCTATCCCTAAACTCTTTATTTCAAGGAGTTAGCTCTAGGCAATTATTTCAGGTTGCCTTCCCTAGACCATACCAGGTGGTCCCTTTTTAATGACTTGCAAGTTCCTTTGGGTTCGGGGGTTTTCCGGAGTTCTGATTCCTGAAATTTGTTCTGTAATTTCGCATGCGATTCCTTTTTCGAACTGCTCGGCGGTCTCTGATCGTACCGCCTAGTAGGTAGTTTGCAGGGCTGCAGCAAGGCAGCGAGGCAGACTATCACGGTCTCGATCGAGTATTCGTATCTGTACTGACATGCTGCTTTATGAAAATGTGATGAAATGTATGGTAAGAGTGGTAATGTCTTAGACAAAGCATGGGTTTTGTTGACTTGAGAGTCGAAGTGAGCTCGTCTTTTCGTCTCAAGGAGTTCCGTGTCGGTACTTGTGGATTAGATTTTTGACATGAGTATGAATGGATGAGGGTAACCGTATAAATTTATAATTACTCGTTCTTGGGCTACTTCGAGGCGCACTGACCTGGCGCCGTTGGTCAGTGTCATCGAAGTATTTCCATGAGAGTATGTGTTTCTGACGAGGAAATCGGGTTTCGAATGTCGTGAAGATCTAGCTGTTTAAGTTTGTAGGGAGAAGTTTGCTTGCTGCCTGAGTTCGGTTCATGTCGTTCGATGTATGTCTGGGGATGAGTTCGACTTTGGGAACGCTATTTTGTCATGTATACCTGATTTCCAATTGTGAGGCGATGTGTAGAATGCCTGAGTTCGATTCGGATCGGTCCGATGCACCATGTCTAGACGTTTGGGTCTAGCTTCGTTGTACCATGTACAGGAGATTAGTATAGAATCTTTAAGAATGGCTAATGTGTTGTATTTCTTCTGTGTGGAAAGGGCGCTTTATATAAGTTTATTGTCTACTAACAATACTACAATACTTATCAGGAATATTCAATTTCTAAAGAAGTCATTCAAAAAGGCCGCTTTGGAACCTCTCCAAACCTATGTTGGCCTGCGCCGTCTTTCCGGCCAATAACCAAATGGCATATCGGGTACCCCTACACCGCAAACTAATAACCATATCAAGGTGTTGCGAGATGCCAAAGATGAGGTATGTCCCTGGTTGTGTGCACTCCGTCGTGGAACAGTCCGAGGAAGACAAAAACTGTCTAGACGTTTGGGTCTAGCTTCGTTGTACCATGTACAGGAGATTAGTATAGGATCTTTAAGAATGGCTAATGTGTTGTATTTCTTCTGTGTGGAAAGGGCGCTTTATATAAGTTTATTGTCTACTAACAATACTACAGTTTAAATAGGTGGTTCTGTGGATATTGATGGTAGAGGGAATGAGGGAGAAGCATGGGAGACGTATGTAGAGAGGGTGGTCGGTTATTGTGCAGGGAGGCTGTCGGGCTTGAGGTTATGGGCCATAGTGAATTGGAGGGAAGTGCCGTGGAAGAGAAGAAGCCGGAGCCGGAAGAAGGAAGGCAAGAGAGAAATGAACTGCAGGCAGGAGACCGAACGGAACTGCCTGAAACTGCCGGCGGCGTCCTTTTATACAGGAGGCCTTTTATACGGGCCAGATTGGGCGGAGACGAGTGCTAATTGGCGGCTCTGTGAGGATCGGCACGCCCTAAGGGCACGCCTTATGTTGCAGGCGCACCGGGCTGCTTGATGAGTCATCATGAATATGTCGATATTCATGACAAAAACCCTGTAAAGTGACCTCGCTCTTCATGTACTGCCAGTCTACCGAGTGCCAGCTTTTGGACACGCTGACGCACATAATATGGTCTTCCCTCCATCAGACTTGCATGCGCCAATAATGCATAAGGTGAATCGTCGCGGTACAAGCGACTAACCCACTGAATACTCTTCTTGCGACAAACGGCCCGAAACATTTTCAGAACAGAGGTCCATTTACCGTTGTGCCCACCAAACTTCGCCTTTGCACCTCATCCATAAGCTCTATTGGTCGCAAAGGGTTTGAAGGGCGTAAAAGCGCTCCCAAAGGACGTAGCTCGTACCTGTCGTTGTGCTAGGAGTGGTGTCCTCGGTAGGTGGTACAATGACATTGCCTAAATATTGAGAATCTGAACCTGCAAACTTCTGAGATACTGAAGTCTATATCATCATATACGGTAATCAGAGCGCTCGCCATAAGGAGTGCTTTAAAATGGTCAAAAGGAGAGTTAACGTCCATGTAAAAATGGTTTCGAGCACTGCCTAGAAATATTTGCGGAACAATACTCGTCTAAGGGAATTTCTGGAGACCCATTCTAACGAAAGTAAGACACTGCACTCCGGATCTAGGAGGTCTCGCTAATCTATTCGGGTGCTAGAAAGAAGAAGAAGCAAGAAAGCGGGGGAAGACCAGTAATACTGTGATTACCATCCAGGTTCAACCGTGAGTACAACCTTCATCTAAACGGAATCTCTTCACAAACTCGTCTACACATTTTTAGTGAATCAGCCATCAGAAAGCTGCAAGATGTGGTAACGATTGGATGTGTTGTTTCTTAAAATTCTACTCCATATGGGTCGTTGCATGGATCCAGATCCGGAGGCGGACGACGATCCGACATTGCTTCTAATTACGCACAACACGCAGCTACCCGACGTCTAAGCACTCGTTTAGGCCTCACCTCGAGCGAAGCCTAATGATAAGCCCCCATATCGATCGCGGGAAGCGATGAGTCGATATGGGAGCCTATCATTAGGCTTCGCTTGAGGTGAGCGATGGTATGACAAAGGCTTTTGAGTGCACGCGACGCTCGACGCGATGCATGTGTAGGGGATCGTTTAGGCCTCTGTTATACTCCCGCGGGAGCATCCGTGGAACGTCCGCGGACCAATGGTGCACGGCGGAGGCGGGCGTGGCGAGGCGCGGCGATTGGCCAGGTGAGGAGTCTCGGCGCGATTCCCGCCCTTCCGCGGATGCTCCCGCGGGAGTATAACTCAGGCCTTAAGGCCCCCTCAGAGTTCTGCGGCAACGCCGCTCGCCGCAATGGTTAAGGATAGGGCAGGGACGCCGCCGGCGGCGAGCTCTTCGTCTCTGCCCTATGGTTAAACATAGGGCCGCGGCGCTGCCGCAGAACTCTGTGGGGGCCTTTAGTGTGCGCGCGACGCGCGACGCCATGCCATGTGTAGGGCTAAATTGATCGAGCGACGCGATTGATCGCGTGCACACTAAACGACCCCTAAGGCCCCGTTTATACTTCGTCGCGGCGCGACGCGACGCCACATATAGTGGCCATATTGGTTGTGCGACGTGATCGATCAATTTAGCCTCATTCCGTGGCCATAGCATCGCGCCGCAACGAAGTATAAACGGGGCCTGAGGCACAAACCTATTTCGCATACAGCAAAGCCATAAGAACGAATGATCGAACTAGCCTGAGGAGTTGCATGGTAGTTCCTACAACAATGCCAAGGTGGCACTCGGTTACGAAACGCATATTCCGAAGAAAAAGAAACATGTGCGAGAAATTTTCGTGATTCCAGTGGCCAGGAAGGACCAGAGTGCAATTTTCAGGCTGCCCTTGCTGTAATTGACTAAACGTAAGAAAAGCGTTCGTCAACCCTGAGTAATGCACTGCACAGTATTTGAGGTCCGCAGATGAAACAACAAAGGAAGAGAGAGAGAGAGAGTGAGTGTAGGAGCACTGACAACTTGCTTGCGGTGCATCCGAGAACCAAAGTGTGTACCACACCGTAAGGCAGCGGCGTCCTTTACTATCGACATGATACTATAGGACGGTCAACCTGGCAAATGTCCTATGCTATGACATCTGTCAGCTCTCTATTGAGGGCCGTCCCTTGCTGAGACGTTAGGGACGTCACCTGCAAGTAGCTGAAATGAGAACGTTCTGGTGGGTAGGCCAATAGACTCGTAGAAAAACCTAGCGCGGCTTGAGCGCGACTGTGGAAGGGAGCCGCCAGTCGGCAGAAACTAACTACATGATGACCTGGCATTCCTACGTGACCGAGTCTAGAAACCTCGCCAAAGTTGGTGCTATAGCAGCATGCGAGCTTGACAGGATGAAACGGCGACGATCCCAAGAATAGTAGACAGTGCGACTGAGCTGCACAAGTTTCAGAAGAAAAAATAGTTGAGGCTTCTATTCATCCACGCGTACTGAAACAGTATGAGGACACACCTTTTGGTACATCGACGAGAGCAGGAGGTTCAGGATTGGGATCCTGAAACAAGGGGAAGTCATGCAGTACATACGTCATGCTCAACCATGGTATAAGTATTAGGTTGTAACGAATTAAATGGCACTGGCTCGCGCCATTTTTTGGCGCGTCTTTACGCGTTTGATCAAGAACAAACCGTAACATATGGCATATCATTTAGAAGCGCAAACTTTGCTCTACCGGCGAGTACCAAATTTTCTATGTAAAAGTGGGAAAACTTTAGAGTTAGAGAAGGAGGCGGACGAGAAGATCAACGCCGCATTCGGTCAAGGATGTTCCACAATTCGGACGGCGTATCGTTGGTATCAGAAGTTCCGGAATGGAGATGAGAGCTTGGAAGAACATGAAGGTCGTGGGAGGCATAGTGATGTTGATGAGGACCAGCTGAGAGATGTGGTAGAGGAGGATCCATACAAAGGTACCAGGGGGATAGCGATGGTTCTTGGCGTCAGTCACAACACAGCTGCCCGGCATCTGAAGGAAATTGGAAAGACCAAAAAGCTGGAAAGATGGGTGCCTCACGAGCTGTCTGAGGAGCAAAGAAACCGACGATATGAGATCTCGTCCGCACTGCTTCTACGGAACGAGACGGACCCATTCCTTGATCGCATCGTAACCTGTGACGAGAAATGGATAATGTACGACAACAGGCGACGATCGGCACAGTGGGTGGACAGCGATGAGAGCCCCAAGGTTTTTGCGAAGCCGGAATTGCACCGAAAGAAAGTAATGGTGACAGTATGGTGGTGTTCGCTGGGAATAATTCACCACAGCTTCTTCCCTCCCGGTGAATCCATCACGGCAGAGAAGTACTGCGTTGAAATTGAAGAAATGATGAAAAAGTTGAAGGATATCCGGCCGGCCTTGGTAAACCGAAGGCGAGTTCTCCTTCTGCACGACAATGCTCGCCCCGATGTAGCACGAATGACGTTGCAGAAATTGAATGAGCTGAGCATTGAAACTCTACCACATCCTCCGTTTTCTCCCGACCCCTCCCCAACAGACTACCATTTCTTCAAGCATCTTGGCGACTTCTTGGTAGGGAAAATATTCAAATACCAACAGGATGCCAAAAGTGCCTTCGAAGATTTCGTCAATTCCAGAACTTCTGATTTTTGCGCTACTGGGATAAAAAAGCTTGTGTCACGTTTGCAAAGATGTGTAGAATCAGAAGATTTTTATTTCGATTAATAAACTTGTCTACAAGCCGAGATATTAACTGTTTAAATTTACAGTGGTTCAGTGTCATTTATTTCGTTACAACCTAATACTCATGATTATGACGACGAATTTTTCTTGATTTTTTTTTCATACTAGAGCTCCCTATACTAGCATAATCCTAGTGTAGGAGTCGGCCTTTGCTAGAAAAGCGAAGTATCCTATCCTGCAGCAAGCAGCATATTGAAAATTTCCAAGCCTAGGGGACTGCACTCACCATAGTCGGATAGCGCTTCCACGTTAAGTAGTTTTAAGCACACAAAGGTTCATGAGAAGTTTCATTCATATTGCAACCACCGCTTGAGTCGGCCTTCGAGGTCCGGCAAACAGGTAAGTTCTGTTGCAAAACGGCAAATAGCATAAAGAAGAGGGCAGTAGCGCCGGTCTGTCTAAGTGTAAGATTCAGCACGGAACCGATGCTGATACGTGAACAACCTATCTATCCATCATTATGATTGACTTTATCTGTAATTAACATTTAAATATTATCTGGGAGCGGAGGCATACGCCACCCGGTTGTTCCCTTGAGATTTATCATTTGTCAGATCCATACTAGTCGGTAGGGGTAGGGGGAGGCGAATATATAGCGATCTGCGTCTCCATGCTTTCCCTCGACTTTCTACGACAACTTCAGATGTTGTCCCATGATGCAAGACTTTCACTTCAATTCGGCATGTAGTTGTGTGGCGTGGTATGACGTTGGCAATTGGCACTTTACGGTAGCCCCTTCCCGACTATGATAGATCCCATTTATCAGACTGCTACTACTAAATGCACGACGTATGTCAACACCGCTCAAGCAGTATTCCTAGGATACAGTGAGAATAACAAGTACATAGTACTGAGACTACTGAGCTTCTGAAATTGGTTCTGACCAGAGAGGCCAAATCGCAACCTGTGGGGAACATCGTATCTATTTATTTAGGTATTAGGTTGGCCGGAAGGTTTTGGCGTTGCGAGTGGTCCATATCAAACGATCAACTTTCTTTATACTCACCGGATTCAGCCGAAATAAGCACCATTCGAATCAACATGGCTTTTCCAGTGCGATAATGGTTGACTAACTGCATCAGCGAAAAAACTGGGAGTTTGGGATACGACAAATTACACAGAAAGGCTGTTTTTGCGTGGTCCTGATCTGCGAGGGTTCCACCAGTGAGGAACTTCTGAAAATGCTTAAAAGGTAGTAGTCGGTTGGCGAATGGTGTGGTGAGTATAAAGGGATGAAGCAGAACTTCAGCTCCTGGTTCGTTTAATTTTGCGTGATGATATTTGAAATGTGTGGGCGGACCTTTTCTGTTGACCGGTGCTGCAGCTCTCGCAATTTTCGGTACATCTCGTCGATTTCTTCGAAGTAGGACTCTGCTGTGATGGTTTGGCCTGAGTTACAGTGAATTACGCCAGCCGCCGACCACCACTTTGTTACCATCGCCTTTTTCTGATAGAATTTCGACTTTGGAAAGTACATGGGGGAGAGGGTTTCGTCGACATCAACCAGTGTCCTTGGTCTTCGGATCACCTTCGGTCATCGCAGAGAACCGACTTTTCATCACATGTGAAGATTCTTTCCAAAAACGGGACGTTTAAAGGACGCCTCAGAGGCCTTCGCACACTTTCGCCGCCACGCGGCAGCCCTATCTTTAAGCATGGGGCAGAGGCGCAGAATCGCCTCGCGAGGCAAATCGATATTTATGGCAATCGTGGTGCCGCGCCGCGTGGCGACGAAGGTGTGCGAAGGCCTTTAGACTCCTAATAAGCAAAGAAGAACAAATTTCGAAATACCACAATTTCTGGCGATCAACCAAATCGTGGGGCACTCACTTTTCGAGTTTGCTACCTTTCCAAGGCGTCTGAAACTATGTGTAACAGCAGTTTTACTGAATCCCAGACTTCCGCGATTTCACTGTTTGCGATGGATGAGCTTCTACGAAGGCCTACAAATCGTTGTCATGGATTCCTGCAGGTCTACTGCTACGTAGAACATCCTCAAGGCTTAAATCTACCGAACGAAATTTCTCAAATCATCTTTACAAGGCCCTCTGTCCAATACTATTCGGCACCTCAACGTGGTCGATTTGTCGGGCTGCTTCGACGAAGGACTGGCCCAGCTTGAAATTTAAATAAAATATCGTTCTGAAGTGCTCTTTCGACAAGCACCAGAAGGTCTCCGAATTATTAAGCACCGGTGAAGCACAAATTATCCCGTCAGATAGAGCAGCAGCAAAGAATTCCGCGTTTGATATTATATAAAAATGCGAAATATATTGAATATTGATTCAGCAATAAACGACGAAAAGGGGTTGCACAAAAATTGACACAACTTTCCGGCCAATCTAATACTAACAATGAACGGACTTCAGGAAGGGGTGCTGGGAAACATTTTCAAATAATAGCTCGTGCTGACAAGCACAACCCACGGAAGACCGCGAAAGTTCTGAACAACCTGGAAAAGCATCCATCATTCATTGTCATAAGAGCAGCACAACTATAATTCCGGTAACGGGCTGCTTAAGGAAGCTGGAAGGGGACCCAATGCTTTGTAATGCGACCAAGCATAGCATGATCGCGGGTTCGGGAGAAAGACATTCTCCAAATTACCCTCCATTTAAGACTGACAAGAAGAGCCTCCAAAGTGGCGGTGAACTTTCTCGATGCAATTTTTGCAGGATGTAGGATCCTGTCGTGACTTTCGTCGCGACTCTTCAAGGACGCAGAGTCTCTGCGCCCTCCTGGTCCCGCCACGCCCGGCTGTCGAATACGCAGTCTCGATTCGCTGCGACGGAGTATGAACGGGCGCGCGGGCTTCATTCTTCGCCTGCTGCCGCCGCCCCGGACGGTCGTGTCCGGTCGTCCTCTCTTCGTCATCTCGCTGGACGTCGTCGAAGCCGGAGTGTGCCGATACCATCGCAGTTCCGACGAGCGCAGAGCCGAGCTGGAGGAGGATCTGCCCTGGCATGGACGCCAGGTGGAGGTAACCGCAGGTGCGAGGTGAGGAGCACCGCCTCGTGGGCACACGCCCCAGGCAGGACCTCGCTGGACCCTAGCGGGCTGCTGTTGGGGATCCCCCTAGTGAGTTAGGCGGGTGGTTGTGTGACTCGTAGATGCATGTGTGTTTTATGAGGTAGTAATGTGTAGATAGTAAATCTGTATATCTATCTCATGTCCGCGGGAGTTGCGTGAAGACGGGTGAATACCAACACCTTTATTGATCGCAATACTATGTGAGAAGGGGAAGGCGCAGAGACGTGCGGGGAAGTTGGCGCAGAGTCGTAGAGGCCACAGGGAGCTAAAGTCCATCGCAGTATCGACCCAATGGTTCGGCTGGGGCAGCAGGGCCCTACGTAGTTGGTGCCGCGTGGCTGGAAGGTAAAGAGCATTTGCGTGCTGTAAGACCCTGCCGGTCTGCCACACACGTGGCCTCGGGTCTGGACCACCGTTACCAATGCCGGTGGCGGCCAGCCCGGGGCACGACAGATCCCGTGTGGGAAGTTCAAAACTATAGTTAGCTTTTTTCGGAATGCTCTTCTGTGAACGAAAAAAGCGTGTGGACGCGTGAGCGCGAAGTTCATGGCGCCATACTGCCATCCTGGTCGATGTGGTCGGTTGGCGTAGTGATGGTGCTGTGGCCTCACAGGAGCATGGTAGTGGGTTCGATTCCCTTTAGTACTGATGTTCCTGCATATTGCGATTTATTATCAATGGACCCTTTATCCCAATTTCCAACACATTTTTGAATAAAAACACGGCAACAAATGTCGTTCACGTTCATAGAACTCTTTGAAAGTGTGAAGGTGATAATTCTTGACTTCCAGGTCAAGCAAGTCAAAAACTGATGTCAGATTCGTGATCAGCACCCCAAATAACACCCGCGCACAAAGTTTGGGCGAAATCGGTGCATCCGACCTCACCACCTCACTTATTCACACCTTCTCTAACTTGTCATAAGAAAACGGAAAATCCAGAAACTGATGCCAGATGTATGATCAGCACTTCAAGTAACGCCTGCAACAGAAGCATGAATAATTTTTTTTCGACCTCGCCAGTACAGTGCATGGCCCCGTTTGATTTTCGAACACTCAAGCTGTTTCAAGATGAGGTGTTGTAGATAGCAAATTCTATTATATTCTTGACATGGATGCAATCGGAAACGTAGTAACCAACTGGTAAGAATAGCTATGATGTACCAACCTTCTTCAACAACGATGGAAGATAGCAAAAAAGCATGTAAGCGAAATACGCTGCTCACAAACTGAACTCTACGCTTCTATCTATCACCCTCTCGAAAAAGGACGTAGTAGCACCGATATTTCATTTTCTGTGTAGCTCTTCACCGCTTAACGTATTCAATTGGTTTCCACCTCGAATGGCTTCACACCTCAATGACCGCTATTGTTTGTCCATGAAGACCAAGGTGCAAGGCCCGCTCTAGGCTCAGGCTCGAGTGAGGGTGATGAGGTCGGGTGCACCAATTTCGCCCAAACCTTGTTCGTGGGAGTTATTTAGAGTGCTGGTAACGAATCTGGCATCAGTTTTTGACTTGCTTAACCTGGAAGTTAAAAATTCCGCCTCTCCACTTTCAAAGAGCTCGATGAACGTAAACACATTTGTTGCGGTGTTTTTGTCCAAAAATGTGATGGAAATGGGGAAAAAGGATCCCACTGAAGATAAATCGCAAAATGCGAAAATCCTAGCACATGGGGGAATTCAACCCACGAACATGCTCGTGAAGCTACAACACTACCACTACGCCAACCGACCACATCGGCCAGGCTGGCAGCACGGCTTCATGAACTTCGCGCTCACGCGTCCACAGAAGAGCATTCCGAACTGGTTTTGGACACCCCAAACGGGACCCTACATCCTGTAAAAATTGCATCGCAAAAGCTCATCGCCAGTTTGGAGGCTGTCCTTGTGGGGACGGATGTAAACCTTATTTTTGAATGTCTTGCAAATAACTTGTTTTTTTTGAGCGCTACACTTATCTCGCATACGAAGAGCTATCTACTAATACAGTGCCATATCGCTCTGCAAGGTGCAAGACACATCGTCGGGTGTGTTGCATCACTTTTGTAGAGATGCATATCCTAAAATCTGTAGCTCATCGGAGTTCGCAACCACAACAGCTGTGGACTCGTCTCGCTATTCTTACGAGAGCGTGGTCAATAGAGATCTGAAGGTGCATAGGAGAAATTTCAGCCCGACAAGGAAGCGATGTGACCGAGATGGGTGATCGAGTTTCCCTGCTTGAACGCGTCACTGCTTGACTTGCTTTGAAAATTTTTTAATCTCCTATAGGGGATGACCAAAATTACTCACATTGTTCAATTTTTGTTCTTGAATGTAGCTCAACTGTTTACAATGTTCCGTTCACGAAAATCTTACTCTTTCAGCCAAATGAATGTTTTTGGGTTTCTTTAGCCTGTTACCTCGAGGACTGGTGCATTGGAATGCGAGAGTGGTTGGGCGAGAGCCGGATTTGACTAACTCTACGAGTAAAATGTTCTCCTCCGTCATAACCTCGGAAGCCTTCTCCCCGAACTGGTTACTTCTCACGAGCGGCACCCTCCCCGAAACTTATTCAGCCGATCGCCGAGTGATTACAGTCCATGGAAGGTTGTGGGAAGACACACTTCGTAGCGATTCTCTAAATCCGATTGCACATGCAAGACTTTGCATATACGAGTTGAACGGAAGTCGAGAAAGACAGAGATGCCCTATTCACGTCCAATGAATTCAGCAACTCTTTCCGTCCGTTGGAGAGACTACTGCTCATTTCCTCTTGGAGATGAGAGAGGCTATGAGCAGGGTCAAGCTTGAGGTTCGGGAATCGAAGGGGGGTCGTACTGTGGCCTCGTCTGGAGGGAGGTCGTACTCTTCCGGTTTTGGCAGAGAGTTCTCTCTCATTTTTCAGGTTTTTAGGCTATGTTTTTAATTCTTAGTAAGTTGTTTTTTCCAGGAATGTCTACGAAGGCGTGGAGTCTCTCCTTCGTCCCACAAAGTTGTAAAAAATAATATAAAAGGTTTCAAATAATGATTGTATTACTTGTTAAAAATGGAGATTTTCTGCACCAGATTTGGAGTCAATGAGAAGTTTCCATTTTTCAGATTTTTTTCATGAAGCCATGGAGTTTTCTGCCTGAACGAGCGACATCTACGTCCTAAATTGCAGTCTATAAAATTTGGAGTGTCAATTACTAAGGAAAATTAAGTGCTTTTTCTACAAGATTTTTGGCAGCGCTCTTCGAAGCGATGACGGAATGGCAACTGGAGGATGGACTTGTCACGGAATCACTTTTTTGTGTTTATTTATTGGGGCAGGTGAATTATAAAAAGACAGTGATAATTTTCCCTGATCAAGCACTTATTCTAACCATCTCGAGAATTTCTATTTTAGTGTGGAAGAAGCTCGTTCCGATTCGAATGATGCTTAGCTTGATTTTAAAAGCGTCAAGCTTGTCTAGAAAAGTGTCCAACTTGATTTGAAAACTGGCCAATTCGGCGTGAGAATGGTATAATTCTTCGACATAAATGCGGCCACTACGTGACACGTTTAATATCCAATAAAAGCTGCTACTTGTCTAAGGAGTGCAACAAAAGGCAAACCTGTGGTGGCGGAATCAGCATTGCGGAATCTGAAAAGTAGACTTTAGGTCAATGCTGTTATCGAAAGTCTTCGTTACAGCCTGCACAAGCAGCTGGCTATTTCTCTTGACCGTTCTCCTTTGCCGTTTTGGAAGATGATCCTGACACAAAATAGTGTCACACACCTGAGGATGAGAACCTCACGGCTACGTTGGCGACAAATCGTATGCAAGGTACGTCAACGAAGCCGCGGAGGAAATTTTCGGGGCAGTGTTCAAAGTGCAGGGACCGATGCATGTTGTGGAACAGCTGGTGCAGTCCAGCGATCAGCCGAAATAAATTTTCAAACTACTAAGATGGCCCAAAAATGCTGGCCAATATTTCAATCAGTTTAATTTCTTGAAGCCTCAGGTGGTTGGTATTACGGTTGTGAGCCGTTGTAATGATCTCTTGTTGTGATCAAAACCCTAACGCCACGCGGGACTCGAACCCGCACCTGCTGCTGATCGGGTGGGAATGCCATATGCCGGCGCTTTTTGATCGAACGTAACATCCACGCCTCTTGAGACCCATCAGTGACCGTATTCATAAAAGGAACCTGCCGATAAGCAACGGGAAGCTCCCGCGCCGATGGCGGAAAGCTTCCGGCCTACCCGCATTCAACTTGTCGGGAAGGCCGGGACGCCGTCAATGAAGTGGTGTGAGCAATTGCACACAATGGGATTTCGATGGCTGTTTTACATCGAAAGTCGTTTTTACAAGGGGTTATCTTCGCCATATGTCTCGCAACGTCTTCCTGGACCATCTTCAAGGGGGAGAGGGGAGGGAGGAGGCGCGTTCTGAAATGAAGAGATAAGGTCAGGGTTTGGTTTCTGTCACTTACTTTATTGGCAAAAATCACATCATTGATCTGAAACATTGACGATGAATAACTCTCTCGTCGGATGCGCCACGCACTCTATTTCTGTGGGATATCGCGGTACCACTTCTTATCCATTCCCGTTGCCAGTCGGTGGACATTTTAAGAGCACGTTCTGAGTGGAAAAGATGAGATCGTCGGCGAAATAGTATGAGATTATCGGCGAGATAGTATTGAACTTCAGAGCAAGCAACAAAAGGCGCAAATAAGGTTGGGACCTCTACACAACGGTTTGTGCTTTTTGAAACCGGACTTTTTTTGGAGCACCGGTGTGTTCTAACCCTACAGTGCATTGAGGTAGGCCATTTCTGATATAATTTCACACACACGTGCCCTCTTACCAGGACGGACAACCTCCGAGCATGGGATGACCCCCTTCCCCTCGGACCCTATTTACGCCAAACAAAGTAAAAACAAAAATGAAGATATGTACGAATTTAGAATTTAATTGTTCAATAGCGTTTATACACGACGATGTATGAAATGATCGTTATGGACACCAAAGAGGATGTCACCTCACTTATTATATGCAACTGCTTCGATCTTTAACGACGTTCGAAAGTCAGACACGCTGAGATGAGCCAATTGGTCGAAAATTAGGTGGGCCGTCAACTTAATACCGGAAGCTGGAGGAGAGCCATCACCGACAGAGTTAAACGAGACGTCAAAAGAACATGGAACAGATTGCTCACTAGCGTGCTGGTCGGACTTCTTCGTGAATGCCCTGAACGGAAGATGTGGCGCTCTTCGTGGCGCTCGAGCAAGGAAGATAGATTGGAGCACTCTGGCATACGACAGGGACGAATAGAGACGTCCCAAGCGCCCGCTCGTGCGGCCGTTCCCTGCTTAACTCCGTGGGACTATAGAAAACATACGTAATATCCAACAAAACATAAAGGCGAACTAGTAGAGGCAACTCGACTTTCAATGGCTGGTGACTACCAGACCTTCACAAGAGCATGTAGGCATAGAACTGTCTATAATCTGACCTTCACGATTTCTCGCAGAAGTAGAATGCCCAGATTTTCTAGAGGAAAATTTGCAATTCGTTGCAATTTCTTGAAGAATCTCGACCGGAAGCAATGAATTCGTTCAGCGGAACGAAAAGGACTCAATGGAATCGTCCAGCTAGAATAAAACACTGATTTCCCCATCGGTTCGCGTTATAATGCAGCCTATTCCGGTCCACTGCTTCTGAGCCGGAATGTCGTGTGTTTGGATTTCTACAAGACTAGAAATACTTGAATATCCAGTTGAAAACCGGTAATTTGAGAATTTAGTTTTTAAAATCTTGCAATTCCCGCCTCCGCTGCTAATCTAACCCACGCGTCGCGGTCGCCCCCGCTCCACGGTGGTTCATGAATACTAAACGGGCTGCGGGAAGCCCGGAGCGGGATTAGCCGACCACTAATATCAGCATGAAGCCAGTCAAGCCTGATAAAAATGAAACGCTACGGAGGTTATATGCTACTATTATACAGGTTATATGAAGTCCACCAGTTTGGAGTTTCCCGCCCATGGGATCATAAGTTAATTATAAGTGCTATGATTTCAAAGGCGTTTTCATTTGGACGGTATCTCTCCAACTGCACCACTTATACCACCCGTCGTGCCGCAGACCGCCAAGTTGCTCGAGCAGGCACCACATCGTCTCCATCCATCTCTGCTGCGGGTCAGAGTGCTCTGATTCCTCTCGCTCGAAGGACATAAAGGGCGCCATACCGATCGTTGAGAGCTCACACGAAGAAGTTCGACCAATGCGTTGGTGACGTCCTGGTGTTCCCTTGACATTCCGCGCAATCCTGTCGGTGACTACTCTCGTCCAGCGCGTGTCTGCGAAGCCCATAACGTGGCCGACCCATAATTTTCGACGACATGGTTCATGCGACAGTGTTTCTGATCTTCGAAAGTCGACGAAGGTCGGAGCTCTCACGTGCGTAGATCGTGTCACTCATAGCATTGCCATCTCGGTTGGTCGCTCCGCTACGTTATTCGCGGGTTCCTCCTGCTTTCGAAGAGCTCAAGTTTCCGAGGTGTACATTAGTGAAGAACAGCGGAGTCGAAAAGGTAGACAAAGAGCGGGTCGTCCTTAAGCCCCCCCCCCCCCACACTTGCGGCGAGCGGCGGACAGCGGACGTCGAAAACGATGAGTCACGCCGCTCCCGCAGTCTTGCCGGCGGCAAGCGGCAGAGGCACGGAGTGGCGAGGTCCTGTACTTCTAGTCGGAACCTTCTGCTGCTATTCGCCTTTCCGCCTTTTGTCTTTGACCTGTGCCGTGAAAAGCTAGAGCGCAGACAGTATACATTGGATTCGAGTGAATCATTTTCGGATACCCGCTTCGGACATCACTACCCGAATCATCCAATTATCGGTTCGCCGCGTAATTGTCCTTATCTGAATCACCCAAAATCGGGGGTCCTCAAAATCGCCCTTATCCGAATCATCCAAAAAAACGGGATCCGAGAAATTGTCATTATCCGAATCATCCAATTATCCGGACCCTGGAGGAACACTATTATTCGGATAAAATCGGATAACCCGTTCAATTTCCTACCTCCATTTTTTTTTGCGCAGCTTGGATAAAAGCACATTCAAAACGAATTTCGCGAGCGAGCACGCTGCTGAGTCATTTGTTTTCGCCCCATTGTGAAGCGTCGTAATGACTTTGAAAACATTTAGCACGCTGCTGAGCGTTAGGCGTATGCTATACTTCGGCGACGCGTCGTCCACAGCGTCGGTGACTGTGCTGGGCGGGTGCTACGCAGTATGTAACAACCCGCGCAACACTGTCGCCGAGCGCGCCACCGACGCTTCGCCGGTGGCGTCGCCGGGTGCTACAGCTCCGTCGCCGACATCGTGTCGGCGATGTCGTCGACACTCAGCGTCGACAACAACCTGTCGCAGTGCGGAGCGCCTAAAGGCCTCCACAGAGTTTTGCGGCAGCGCCGCGGCCCTATGCTTAACCATAGGGCGGAGACGCAGAGCTCGCCGCCGGCGGGTCCCTGCCCTATCCTTAACCACAGCGGCGGGCGGCGTTGCCGCAGAACTCTGTGGGGGCCTTAACGCGCAACGCCAGCGCGAGGGGAATAGAGTGCGCGCGCGCTCTCTACTCGGACATTCGGCTTCGACGAGCCGAACAGAATAGCAGCACGAGCCACGCGGTCACGAGGCTCGAGTTGCTATTAGGGGGAACCGTTGTTACTATCCGGGAGAAGCCGATCAACTGAGGGGCGGCTCCTGCTGCTATCCTGTTGCAAGTCGCAGTTGCGTTCGGTTGCTATTGTGCTGCCGTTCGGTTGCTAGACGGTTGCAGGATAATCGTTCCTTCGGTCCGATAACCGTGCCTTATTCCCATACTTGGGCAGCCATATATATCCACGTATATCCAGCTCGTACGTCATACGTACGTATTTATGTGTACACATATAAATACGTAAACACGTATATACATTTATGCATATACACATGTGTACGCATGCATATATATATGTATACGTGTATATACATATATATGTATACATGTGTACATATGCATGTATTCACATGTGTATACACGCATATATACAGATGTATATACATTATATGTGTAAATATACAAGTATACGTATGGAAATATGCATGTGTATATGCGTGTATACATGCATATATACACATATTTGTATATGCACATATGTATGCACACATACATACATACACATGGCATATATTCCTGTATACAACTGTGTATATAGCGTGTCTCAAAAAACTGTATACACTGTTTGAAAGGTGATAACTTTGCTCAGGAAAGCTACTGATAAAGTTAAAAGCAAATATGAAATCCTAAGAAAATAGAAATTTTCTGGCATGTGAGCGGTATGGAATGCGCCATGCATTTGCCTGAAATTTTGCATATTACACTCGATTGATTGTGTTTCGATTTAACGCTTATTATACTTTATTCAGAAAGTGGCCGTGTCGATGGATTTGTGCTTCTTTCAAGGTTCAGGGCTTCAATAAAATTGCAATTACTGTTTGAAAGGTTCTGGCATTGCTGCTAATTGAGCTTTTATGATGCCTGAGACTCATATGAAAGTAGAGGGTAACGAGATTTCTGTGACTTGTGAACAGCCAAGATTGCGCCATACCCCGCCTGAAACCTTGCATTTCAGACTCGATTGATTAAGCATGGGCTGAATAAAGGATAAAGGATAAAGGACGGCGTTACTCAATCCCTTCTGGGATGCGCCAGCGCATTCTACTTCTACGGGATGTCGTGGAGGCGGCATGAATGCGTATTTGGCCATACAATGACTTGCCGTGGCCAGCCGATGAAAAAGTCAGCGCTTTATCCTTCCCAGACAAGTCTGGTACCAATTCGCCGACCCCGGAGGGATGGAAGGCTTGGTTGGCCTGGGCGGGAAATCCGAACCAGGAACCTGGTATCGGGTGCACGCGACAGTCGCGCCTCCTCCGACTGCGCCACACGCGCCCATGGGCTGAATGCTTGTTACAATCTTATTTCTTATCCTATGTCTATATATATTGAAATAAGAGTTATTCCGTACGAAACTAAAAAAAATTTGCAGCATTAGTGTGTTCTCCACCTCGATGAAGTGAAGTAGGCCATTTCTGATGTAATTGGGCGTGTAAGTGCCTTCCTCTCAATGCGAATATTCACTGAGTACATGATGACCCCTCCTCCTCCTCCCACCGACCCTATTTGTGCGAAATTCTCTAACACTTCCAAAAACAAATGCAATCATTACTTGATGTGGACTGTCCCACATACGTCCCATACACTTGCGGTAGACCGTCCCACGCTCCCCGATATCTTCGACACCTTCACAGTTACATTCCTTATTTCACGGCGGAAATCATGCGAGCATGCCTCTTCGAAGCTTCATTAAAAACTTAAACCTCATATGTTATTAATAGAAATGTCTATTGTATAGACTAGACGGCGGCGGCAGTATTGATTGCGCCAAGACCGCTTCGGTAAGCTTCGCGAGCGCGAGAGCGCGGGAGGCATCAAGCGCGCTACTCACTGCACCCGAATAGCAGCAGTGTGTTGCGAGCCTCCAACAGGATAGCAACACTGTTGCTGTTGCAATAGAGTAGCAACCGCAGTTTCTGTTGGCAACTGCAGTTGCCATTCTGTTGAAGGTGGCGTGGCTGGGAAAAGACTGCTCGGCTCGTCGAACCCGAATGTCCGAGAAGCTTGTCATGCCAGGCTCCTGCGCGACAATTGTCGGCGAAGGGTCCCAGCGTTTCGCCGAAGTACAACATATGCCCTACATCTCGGCATCTTTTTCTTCAAATATCATGTTACGCTGCCGGGATACAGGAAAGCACTGAGGGAGAGAAGGGATTAAGCACGTATGTCGCGTATGTCCTTTAATCGTAAATATTTTCGATACACAGCTACCAGTAGGAATGCTTTAAGAGAATTATGGCAAGAAAAGAGGGCGCAAATTGGGTCGAAGGGCTCACCTTGTATTCAGTGATTTTTCTCCTTTTGAAAAGGTAAATTACACCAGAAATAGCATAACGCTGTTCATTAACGAGGTAGGACACACTAGTGTTGAATAATAATTTTAATTTCGTGCAGTACAATGTGCGGTATTCGGGCACTCTAAATGGTAACTCCCCCCCCCCCAATTTGCGCCGAATAGCATACAATGTGCAGCAGTGAAGTACCGATCGATGGAATTTTCAAAAACGGACGTCAGATTCGTAGTCAGCGCCCCAAACAACCATAGATGATTTTGGACGAGGAAATTTGGCCCGGTCCGAAAATATCGATTTTCGATGACGTCCTTGTCCTTCTGCCGCGGCCTTGAACCGCCTCGCCCTTGACGCGAAATTGTCAAAAATCGATATTCCCAGAATTGGTCGAGATTGACACCATTCGATAGAGCTTCTCGAGCTGAATAGAAATATACCGTTGAGATTGTCGAGAGCTCGAATATTAGCGAGTAAAGGCGGAAGAAACATCACCGCTGTCCTCCGCCATTCTAAAATGGCGGACGGGCTAGAGCAGTTTAAGCATCTGGGGAGTTTCGAGCATGTCATCGTAAAGTGCTTCTAGCCTTGTGCTCGCCTGTTCATTTGCATTCCATTAGCTCGCCTTGCTTCCCGTAGTAGTCGACTAAACTCGGAAAAAATCGTGTTACACAAGGCTGAACTGCATTTTCGCACCGCTGTAGCTTTGTTCAGTCATAAGCTACGTCACTGTGTTTTGGCGCTCTTTTTGAACTTTCTGCTGCCTACAAAGTCCACAAGTTGCAGCCGGAAAGAAGACGCCCGCGGTGCAATTTGCGAGCTGTCGCGCCCAGTCGATTGATAGGTTCGAGCTTATATAGTGCATAGAGCACCCAAAGTCTCGCCGGGACTGGGCACAGCAATTCCTGAGTAGGGCGGCTGAGAATTTCTCATAAAACTTCCTATATGCTCACTCTCCAAGCTGTCCCCCCCCCCCCCCGATTGATAGGTTCGATCCTATATGCATTGCACACGGCGATCGGGCAAAGCAGTATACATGTTTGTGTAGATCTCGAAGAGACGAATCGAACGGTACCAACCGTTTCTCAAAAACCTCAAATTATAGGAATTGTGAGCACGCAACTGTTTCCGACGGCTTGCGACCGAGAACTCGTCCGCGACCGCCCTTCGCAATGGAGCGCAAGTTTTCAATTTCGGCCATTTTCATGGCTACACATGAACAATGCATACCAAACGATAGAGCTTGAGCTCCTGAGCTCAAATATATTCTTAGTTTTCGAAATGAATGAATTTTAGGTGAGTTATATCAAAAAGACGCAAAAGCCGCATAATCGCGGTTTTGCGGCGTCTATTCAAAAGACTCGCTCGGTATTGTAACTGCAATTATGCTGATCAACCTCCCCGTTCAGCTTAAAGGTTGCCTCATGAGTGAGCTTCTGCCCACATTTAAATGGTGTAATCAATAAACTCTCATGTAACGTGCAGCTCACGTGATTGTCAAGCTCTAAACGTTAAAAAAGCGCAGAATAGATTAATCTGGCCAAGTAGTAACAAGATTTTGACGGGCATTCAGCCCATGCACAATCAATCGAGTCTGAAATTTAAAGTTGGAGCATGGCGCAATCTTGATTATTTGCACGCCACAGCGATCCGTTACCGTACGCTTTCATATGATTCTCAAACATTCTAAATGCTTCATTAGCAGCAATGTTAAAACCTTTCAAATAGTGCCTGCATTTTTGAGATACCCTGCGTTTTCTGCTAGCCGTAATGTGATTTTAAGTTCTAAACCTTAGACGGAGCACAAATCAATCAACATCACAAACCTTCTGGAAAAATTATTGTATGTATTCAAACGAAAAACAGTCAATCGAGTGTAAAACGCAAAATTTAAACGAGTGCATGGCGCACTCCATGCCGGTCATATGTCAAAATTTATATTTCCTTAAGCTTTCATATGAGCCCTTAACTTCTTCTGTTCCTTTACTGTGAGCAAAGTTATCACTTTTCATTCAACATTCTTTGAGACACCCTGTGTAGCAGACAGTCGCTGCAGGCGAAATCAGCGGCGGCAGCAGTGATAATGTTAATCTCTGGCACGCGTTGCCGCACAAGTGTGTGGCCTCTAGGCATGTGCCAGAGTATTGCGGAACCGCACGGCAGTCTGTTAATTTTCCTTCCTATCGTTGTAGAGACCACGCCACTGTTTTGGTGTAAAAGCCCCCACGCCCTTCTACGGCAACGCCGTGACCCTATCCGTAACCATAGGGCAGGGACGCAGAGCTCGCTGCCGGCGGCGTCCCTGCTCTATCCTTAACCATTATGGCGGGCGGCGTTGCCGCAGAAGTGTGTGGGTGCCTTAAGCCGAGGACGAGTCGTCGGGATGGTGTATGCGGCTCCGCGCGTTGCAAATGTAGCCGTAGTTCTCGGCCGACAAGTGCGGCTACATCAAATTTAACCATTTAAACGTTTGAGAACTGCTCCCACTGGGGGATGTGATCGATGCTTCGCTAATGGAGGCAAGGCGTTATATCGCAAAACTCTGATGCATGCCTCAGTCTTCTTCACGAAATCTTCGACGCTCTTTGAAAGCCTCTCAATACCCGCTTGATTTATCCTGAATTGGTCGCTGGCTATGTCGACTTCGCGACCTAAACGCACTTAGCATGAGCATTGCTATATTGTGGTAGAGGAAATTCCACCGTTTCACAGGACCATCGTCTTCGGCAGAATCAGCTGATTTTTATGCACCTGCATAAACTATGTAAGTCGCCCAGCATTTGCTCCCCTTGCCGATTGGCATATCAATTGTTTGTGCACTTGCGATACTTCGGTGAGCCTTGTAGCAGTGTGTGTATGTGGCCCGAAATCCTGCTTGCTCGTGTGGTGTCCTTCGCCGAGCGTTCTGCTGATCCTATTCAGGAGACTTAAGTGAGCAGCTTGTAGACTACGGACAGCAGGCAGATCGGCCGACAGTTGCCCATGTCGTACATGTCTTAAAAAGGGGCTATAAAAAAGAACGGGGTAGAAGTCGTGGATGACCTTCTTCGTTCTTTCTCTGGAGGAGAGACGGCTCTAGGCGTCTCCTCTTCCAGAAAAAAGAACGAAGAAGGTCATCCACGACGGGCATTTTGGGCTTGAAGTTGGCGAGGTTCCGTAGGGCCGTGGGGGCATTACTAATGCTCATGCCCCACAGCTTTAGCCAACACTTGTGTCATTATCTATAAAATCCGGCTTTATTGCCGCTCTGTTTAGCTTTGCAAGCTGAGACGGTAGTTGGTACTTTTCTCGCGCTGCCCCACGCTGGCGTATCAGTCCAAGAGCCTCCAAACACACACGCCTATTGATGGTCTTCAGATTCTCGGCTCTTTTAGCACAGTCGTGAAGATGGTGAAAGAGAAGCTAAAGGCTCCAGTTGGCCGTTCTGATAGTCTTTTTGAATTTTGCGGCGTATTGTCGTTGACGAGAAATACGAAACTTTTGGGCGAAGGGGTCTATGGGTCGATCTTGTGTGGGACATGAGGACAACGGTGAAGCAGTTCTTGTTGTTGAAGTTGGTGTGGTCAAAGTGAGTTGCCCACGGGGGAATCCCCAGTTGCATAGTGCTGATGGAGGCTCCTGGACCTGTGAGTTTAAACAGATGATGTTGGTTGACGTGGTGAACTCAGGAGTTCTCCGCTTTTCTTGTTTAGCTACAAGCAATCGGCGCGAAGTGAAGCTATTCAAATTGGCGCAGAGTGAAGACCTGAGATTTTGGCAGACTCTCTCATCCTTTCCAAATGAGGGCTCTTCCGAGATAAAAGGAATAAAGCCTTTTAGTGCTGCTCTATCTGGGAAATACAACACGGGTAGCTAGTGTTTCTGCTAGGTCTCACGCACCAACGACTGACATTGGGATATTAGTTTATTTTACCATGTAGGGTGCGGCAAAAGTATTGTCTGCTCGAGCCGTCGGCTTGCCATCTGTCGGCTACTTGCCCAACGGGGCACAGCTGGAGTTCGTCCTAGCGTCTGATTTTCTCTAAGTAATGTTCCTGTTATGGACGAAAATCTCTGCCTTTAAGACGTTAGGCCTCATTTAAGGACGCGCGTACTGAAGCAGATCTTACGGGAACAAATCGATTGACTCCAGTGACAAAATGGAGACTACTCAACTCAGATAAACACGTAATACCTTTGGCTACTCCAGAGATAATCATTCGCTTTCTGATCTTGTGTGGTTGTATGTAGTTACCATCTGGAATGTTTGTGTGTGTGTTTGCAATAGTGCTATGAGACAAGTGCCCACAAACGATGTTTTTGCGACATAGAACTAACATGTATGACCAGTGAATTGAAAGCTTCAGCGTTGCATCTACTATTAAAAAGAGTATGCACTTTGGCGGCGACAAATAAAGAACTGGGAAGGCGTGAGAAGGTACTGCTAAGAAGTTCTTTTTTCAGCAAGCGACACAAAATCTTATTTGATTTCTGGTTAATCTGACTTCTTCAAACGTGGAGCCGGTATCATCTTGAAACCCCCGCAAACCGCATCGAAATGCATGCATTTCGCACGTGAAAAGCGCTCTGTGGAAATGAACTACAGCCTTCTAGGAATGCCGAGCTTTGGCCCACCGAAGAAGGTCCACATTGAAATCACACTCATCTTTGAAGAAGCGTCCCTTCGGCTGTAACACATTTTTTTACTTTCTTTGACAACACAACGACATTCTTTCAGAAGCTTATGCTACTTCTCGCAGAAATTTGGATATGTTTAACGAACACCAATAAAGTAAAGTACTCCAATAAAGAATTGAAATTTATCCAGACTACCATCGTCAATCTTTGTTCGTTTCTGGGAACTCAGCCCGTCTAGTCAAACATATATTACACATCAGGAACGGATTCATCAACGATACCGAATCTATTATCTCACGGCGGATTCACCTTATCGGTCTACGTAGCAAGTGATACAAAGATACAGAAATGCAGATGCGATAACCGATATCCCGGTAACGGCCGATAAGCGGTTGAAGAATCTGGTCCAGGTTGTTATTTCCTACTATTATAGATTTTTACAATCATCGTTTTCAGTGGAAACCATTTACGGCAAACAATACTTTTGCGGCACCATGCGGGTTACAGTCATTGGTCAACAGCGGCAAAAACGTGAGTTTTGAACCACAATGGTAGCATAGTCATGCCCAAGAAGAAGGAGTGCTTTTAGGGTTTTCTGGAGCAAAGCATAACAACGTTTAAAGACGACGCGTCAAAGCTGGCCCAGTTTTGTGACGAACAACGGGTCCATCGAATCCTATCATCTCTCTTCACGATAATTTGACCTCATATTTTTTGCGCCAATGACCACTAGGCCAGACAAGGGCACCTTCGCCTTCAGCAACCTGAACATGGTGCAACAATACAGAAATTCATTCTAGCTCACCATATACCCTAACCAGCCTTTAATAGTTTTTAAATAGAACAGAACATTTATAAAAACCGCGAGAAGAAGGAATCAGTCGCCATTCGATCAGCAACAAATACACGTGTGGGTGTTGCTTCGCATTAAGAAGCTAAGGCCCTCCCCCGCCTCCGCCTTAGCGGTGCAGTCGTTTGGGTCGACGACGAGGAACGTGGTGTTCGTTCGCTCGTTCTTCTTCTTCTTCAACGTTTGTCCCGCCTTCTTGCTGGGTCCGCTTTCCTGGAATACTGGCGCCACTTTTCCCGATCAAGTCCTGATCAGGGTGTAACCTATCCATCTTCAAGTCGTGATGCAGCGTGCCAAGCCAGCGCTGCTTTGGTCTCCCTCGTGACCGCTTTCCGGGCACCTCGAAGTTAAGGCCAGTATTTCGGACAGTGTCAACGCTTGCGTGAAGAACATGACCGACCGTACCATCTCAGACGAGCTTCACGCAATTTCTCAACTGGTGGGTGACACCAAATCTTTGCCGAATGGTGTGGTTGCGCACACGGTCCAAACGCCTAGCTCCGGCTGTCCACCGCAGCATCTTCGTTTCCATTACGCTGAGGCGCCTTTCAGTTTCTTTGGTAACGGGCCAGCACTCGGCTCCGTAAATAGCTACCGGTCGGACTACTGCTCTGTACATCTTCGATTTAAACCGCTCTGGTATCTTCTTGTCGCAGAGCACTTCCGTCAGAGAGCGCCACTTGGATCACGCTGCACTCACGCGTGAATTGGCTTCAACGAGTAGACCGCCGTCGGACGCGATTGCTGATTCCAAGTACTTGAATACCGAAGTAGCCGTCGGCAACCGAATGCAAGATGTCACAGCTGCTTCATTCTCCTTCAATCGCCACCACTTAATTCTTCCTGGTCACGCACGATCTGCTTAGTGCTCAGAGGAGCGATCTTGATAGTGCAGATCAGCGGTCGATGTTGCGTGGCGACCGTCTCGTGCGGCACATCAGTGACTAGCCCTTGGTCTCGATTCCTCACAAGGACAACGTCGATTTGCGTTTTAGTGTTCCCGCTCTAAAACGAGATGAGGTGGGAGGCACGTTTTCGAAACTTCGTGTTCACGATGGTGAGATCGTGCGACTCTGCATACTCAAGTATGCGCTCACCATCGACATTACGTGACCCTCTCCGAAACCATCATGACAGCAGTAGACATGGGATCCGAGTCATGCATTTTCGGAAAGGATTTATCCGGTTTCGGATTATCCGAAATCCGGCTCGGCCGAAAATTGCCTTCATCTGAATCATCCGAAGATCCGGGGTTTCTAAAATTGCCTCATCTGAATCATCCGAAGATTCGGGGTTTTCAAAAATTGCCCTCATCTGAATCATCCGAAGATCCGGGGTTTTGAAAAACGCAATCATTCGGATAAAATCGGATAAAAATCGGATAATATGAGGTTAGCGCGCCTTGCTGGCAAACTCTACGCCATTGATAACTTGACCTTTTCGGGCAGATTTGCAATCATTTGGCAGGAATTCCCTCACAAGGGAAGGGTATGGTAGCGTATGTTTGAACGGGGAGAGGGGGTCATCCTATTAAATAGGAATAATTCCCACCCCTCAATTAGCATAAAATGTGCTTCATTTTTGTCAAGTCGTTAAACCCGTGGAGTAGGGATCCTTGAAGTTACAGGGGAATCGGCGCCTCACGAGTTCGGAGGTCTTGTACTCCCGCGATGCTTCTGAGGGCAAGCAGTTCGGAGCGCAGTGGGTAGTGACGTTCCTTCATAGAAAGAAGGTCGGGGTTTCCATCCTCATGCGCTGCTGCATTCCTACCTTTCAACTGATTGGTTGAGATTTGAGAGATTCTGACGTCTATACCATTTTCAGATGTTTTCTGCGCATTTTCCAGCTGCATGTTGTGGTACTCAACATGATGATGGAGAAATATTCAACACCAGTGATACACAGATACAACGTACATAAAGCAGCACTGGATAGCGCATAAATGCTACAGGCTCCTCTCAGTCTGTTTCTATACATCGGCCAATGACCTCGGGTAAAACCATCCTGCTCGGATTTTTAAAAGAGACTATGATGTGGCGTGACATGTGGTCTGGAAATCAGAGGTCTGCTGGAGGTTCTCTAAAAATCAGAGGTCTGCTCTGCTGGAGGTTCTCTAAAACCTAACACCAAAAATGTCGCCGATGCTCGAGTATTGATCCACTTTCTCACGCTGAAGTGTGGTCCACCTTTAGATAAGGAGCCTTCATGGGAATGACACCAACCTGACCGAACGGATGGGCAGCATACTCAAAGACTTTGAGGCACGTCAACTTGAAGTTAACGAAGACAAACAGCTGGTGGTGGAAAAACGAGAAGAAGGTTGGGATCCGCAAGATGAACTGATATACGTGGAAAGGCTGGCAAGCAGTGGACATATGACAACGTTTTCGGGTAGAACTCTTGTTTCGGAGGAAAGGGAACGTTTCAATTGGATTTCGTCTATGGAGCCGATCTCATTCGTCCATATATAGAAGCAAAGTGTGAGGAGCCAGTAGCCTTTATGCGCTGCTCGTATTGTGACCAGTGCTTATGTTCCATGCAATTTGTGTTTCTGCTATCACTGATGTTAGACGTTTATACATAGTTATGTTGAACAGCTTTCCCATTGCGTTTTGCTTAAAAAACCGGTCCGTAATAAACAAGTGGAAACAAGGTTGCTTTCCACGGCATACATCTGGAAACACTGCGCAGCAAACATCTAAAATGGTATAGATGTCAGAATCCCTCAAATCAACCAATCAGTTGAAATGCAAAGATGCAGCAGCGCAGAAAAGTCGAACCCTCTACCTACCTCTCATGGAGCGGGGTCGCTATCCACTGCGCTACGAACCGCTTCCCGCCGGCGGCATCGTGGACGTACAAGACTCCCGAACTCGTGAGGCGCTGATTCCACTGTAACTGCAAGGATCCCTACTCCTTGGATTTATCGACATGGCAAAAAAGAAACACATTTTTATACTGATTGAGGAATGGGAATTATTCCTATATGACTCGCTCTCTCCCTTCAGACACGCTTCAGACCCTTCCCTTCTCAGAGCATGAGAAATTTTTTGCGGGACGTCTCGTAATCGTTTCATTATTGTCCTTTACAAGACTTCGCTGTGCATTACCAACTCACTATTGAGTTGGTATCGGCTCTTTGGGGTCTTAAAGCTGTTTTTGGTTTGTTCTAGAAGCGCAGAATAGCTCTGGGGAGGGCCTCGTAAGGCAGCCAAATGCGACACCTTTTATGTGGCGCTGGTGTGTTCCATTCCATTCAAGGTGAGGCGCTCCAAAGTGCTTTGCGCGCTCGTGACTTCAATTGGTCAATGAAATAAACGCGGAGTTACTGATGTGTGCCGTTCGGTTTAAGAGGTTGCGTGCCCCTGTTATATCACTTATCCGGTTGTATCCGAATCGAATATCCGAAATCCGTTTCGGCCGAAAATCGCGTTATCTGAATCATCCGAAGATCCGAATTTTCTAAAATTGCCCTCATCTGAATCGTCCAAAGATCTGGGGTTTTCGAAATTGCCCTCATCTGAATCATCTGAAGGTCCGGGGTTTGAAAAAACGGCCTTTCCAAATCATCCGATTATCCGGAAAATCGGTGTCGGATCCAATGTCTAGACAGCAGTAACCGTCTTTTGTTGCTCCAACGTGACCATTAAGATCACCTGCAACAATGTCCGTTCACTTCCGTGTATTTGTCAACTTATCGTTTCATGCGTTGCATTACTCGTTACTTTTAACGTTACGAAACCGCTAAGACGATTTCCTTCGTAGGATTAGTATTCTCCACAGTGAGGAAATAGCGAATAAAAAGCTGAAACTGAAAAATGCAGAACATGCCGCAAACGTTGAAAAACTAGGCGAACACAGACGAACACGAAAAACGGAAGCAGAAAGTTCAGTTAGGACGAAAAGAAGGTGCCTCACTACAAAACGAGTTCCTAGAAGACCAGATATCATATTTCAGTGCCTGAAATCCCACTGCAAGTGCATGCATGTGTACCAGTGTACCCATGGACCAAAACAACGAGCAGAAAACGTCGATGCTCATGAGGGAAATCATAAGAGAAAGAATTGGCCAATGAACAGAAACGGAAAAATGGAAAGTTAATGCCGCTCACTACCATTAAACCATAGAAAACTGACAGGTCCTCTTCAAATAGAACAGCTAGAAGAAGGGCACCATGGAGAGTTGATGGGCGAATCTGCTTCGCGGCCGGCCAGCGCGCTGTGCACTGCACGACGACGAGCGACGGAGTCTGTGCATGTTTCTCCTTCTGCTCTCGGGGGTGAAGGAGTCTAGCGACACGTCACGTGGGCGACCACGCGAGAACTGTTTCCGCGAAATTCACGACTACAGTGGAATTCACGGCTCCTACCGCGATCACCTGCATTATTATCCGTGACTTGGTCCTGTCGAATGATCTCTTTAGGCTTCCTGTTCACTCATAGGGAATGTGGCAGAATCTAGAGCTGGGAGCAGATAGCCTTCAGGCTAACCTTCCCGGGCTAGGGAGCTTCGTTTTTTTTCGTGAATTGTTCCGCCGGCTGGTCGTGCTCAACTGTTCGTTAGGGTTGCCTATGCGTAGAGCTGAATTTTCCGAAGGGAGCAGCTCCAGATTGGTGCGAATTGTCTTGCAGAGCCCAAGGTGGGTGAACTCAGATTTTAGCCAGCTCTGGCGCTGAATTCGACTTTACGCTTTGACCTTCGCTAATTAACCTAATATTAGTCATGACTGGCGCTCATTTGGACAGAATTTGAATCCAGAATTGACGCTGGATGCGCACAGATTTTAGTCAAAGCCGGCGATTAGTTAGATAATGTTGCGATACGGTTTGCGCTGGGTTGAGTTCACTTTTGGCTACTCCCACGCTATTATGCCACTATGACACACATGGTTAGAAAGGGCCAGGCTTCCACCCAGCGCTGAGAAAGCACCCACTAGCGAGGTGCAACAGTGATCTGGGTTACGCTCCCAGCGAGGCCTACAAACTAGCCGCCAGCACTCCTGGTGTGCCCGTGAAGCAGCGGAAGCTGGCGGAGTCTGCAACCGACGCAGGTTCGCATCAATGAGTGCTTTTTGCCATACATTACAATGCAACTAATCTACGCTGGACTTTGATCGATCGCATTACCACGACACCCTTCACCCTTAGTTTTGACTTCGTTGGAAATCACTTTCATAAAATGACAGAGTGGAGAGGTATTTATAAACACTTACTCAGTTTGAGGAAGTTTATAAAACAGTTGAATTTGCGGTGATCCTGTGCTTTGTTCGCTTCCAATATTTTCTGAAGTGCACGTTGTTATGAAATGAGAAGTCACTAGCGGATGGAAAAGAGGCCTGCTTCCTTCTCATGCTTAATCCTTTGTTGGTCTAGATTGTTGCGTCCTTATGAGTCAATGCGTCAGTTGTATATCCCTTTTCAAAAGAACATATGTGGCTATGGCCCTGTGTTACGGATTCATCATTGAATTTTCAATGCCGTAGACGCCTCAATGAGTTTTCTCGCAATTCTGAGATCCCACAACTCCCCTCTGAGGCCGGATTCATGATTGGTAAGGTTAAGGATGAAAAAGTTTGCTCAGTGAAGATAGTGGGTAGAGGGTAAATTTGGTATTCATGAACAGCTTATCAGCGCAGTCATTTCATGCGAAATATATACCGACAATACAGCAAAGGTCGGCGTTCCATTATGGGTCTCTCTATTTTTGACATGTACGCTATAGCTAGCACCGTAGCAAAGCGTTGACCCATAGCTAGGCCTCTAACCTGCCTGTAGTACTGATTGGACCATTTGAATATGTGGCACTGAAGGCACTCGTATATGAGCACCATTATTTGAGCTATGTTGAGTTCAAAAAGGGACAGCTGGTCCTCATGCTCAACAAGAATTTCGTCCACCGCTTGCATGGCATCGCCTTTGGAGACATTTGTGTACAACGACGTGACATTAAACGACTCCATCACACTGGCTTCTTCTACTTTTGTCTTTCGAAGCTTAGCGAAAAGGGCGCAGGCATTAGGAAGATAAGCTGGAATGAACCGTAACAGCTGCGTAAGAAGCAATTTCAGCAGCCAAGAGGTACGGTCTGCAGGACCACCAATGCTACTAATGATGGGCCCAACCTTATACAGGGAAGGGTCAGTATGGGCACCACCTGGTGGCAACCTATGGGTCTTGATAAGGGCATACAAGACCGGGCAGACAGGATGCTCACACTTCAACCACACTGTGATGCTTCTAGGGAGGTTTGCTGACTTTGTAACCTTAACCCACTTTCGGTTTAGACGGCGAAACTTTACTAAATTCTGTAGGAGTGGATTGACAGTAGATGGTACTGTCCTGGAAGTGGGGTATGGTAATACTCCTATCAAGTTCTTGTGGTAGCACCACAAACTCGCCCCCCTTATCACTAACGCCTACTTCAAGTGCTCCTAATGCCGTCAAGTTCCGGATTTCCCTCAGACCCCTCCGCTGGTCAGCTGTGAGGTTTGGGGTTATCTGCCCTACCATTATAGTTGTGCCCGAATGAATATTCGAGCATTCATTCGTATTCGAACGTTCGAAAAAATACGATTTTCGAATGCATTCGAATTTGAATGCTCGAAAAAACATAATTTTCGAATGTATTCGAATTCGAATGTTCGAAAAAAACGCGATTTTCGAATGTTATTCTAATTGCACGAAAATCGCGCTATTCGAATATATTCGGTTATTCGAAATTTTTAGGAGAGCACAACTATACCTGCCATGCTTCTCTGCAGAGCTGTGAGTAGGAAGGTGGCCAATATGCGAAACTTCTTACCGATCGCCAGTTTGACTTCTGCGCATAGAGAAACAAACTAGGGAAAGGCGGGGGCGGAATTGCCGCGATGTTTGCGGTACTCAGCTGATCGCCTTGGGCATCGATTTTTGAATGCAGAGCAATTGGTCCTTTGCAGGCTGCCGACAAATTTACGCGCTACGACATGCGACAGACGCTTACGCTTACAAGGAGCGAAACTGGGAGCAATCTCCAGTTCGGCATGTGCCTCGCGCGACAGAGAGACATCGCCGAAGACAGTGATCCCCTGGGAGAGCTCATCACCCACTCCCTGACCTAGGACAGAAGAGGTGATATGGGTCGAGGGGTTGCCCCGCCCGCGGTTGCTCTTTCCACCCTCCCTAGAAGCATCACAGCGCGGTTGAAGTGTGAGCATCCTGTCTGCCCGGTCTGGTATGTCCTTATCAAGATCCATAGGTTGCCATCAGGTGGTGCCCATACTGACCCTTTCCTGTATAAGGTTGGGCCTATCATAAGTAGCATTGGTGGTCCTGCAGACCGTACCTCTTGGCTGCTGAACTTGCTTCTTACGCAGCTGTTACGGTTCATTCCAGCTTACCTTCCTAATACCTGCGCCCTTTTCGCTAAGCTTCGAAAGACAAAAGTAGAAGAAGCCAGTGTGATGGAGTCGTTTGATGTCACGTCGTTGTACACAAATGTCTCCAAAGGCGATGCCATGCAAGCGGTGGACGAAATTCTTGTTGAGCATGAGGACCAGCTGTTCCTTTTTGAACTCAACATAGCTCAAATAAGGTGCTCATATACGAGTCCCTTCAGTGCCACATATCCAAATGGTCCAATCAGTACTACAGGCAGGTTAGAGGCCTAGCTATGGTTTAACGCTTTGCTACGGTGCTAGCTATAGCGTACATGCCAAAAATAGAGAGACCCATAATGGTACCTTTGCTGTATTGTCGGTATATAGATGAATGCTTCACCGTATGTCCCACGCAGAGCGAAATGGGTGCGTGCTTCGAGTTGATGAACCATCAGGATGAGCATATTAGGCTCACAAGGAAGAAACCGACAGGTCAAAACTAGGTGGTACCGGAAGCCCAGCAACAAGAACATCAATGTGGTCTATCGTTCCCTACACCCATATAGTAGTAAGAGTGTCATTGTCCGGAATATGTTCTAAACAAATGCTCTGATGTCCTCGAATAGCGAGTTCAAGTCCTCGTTTGGTTAAATGGCATCTCGCATCGCCTTATCCAACGGGTATGTTGCTCACAACATGCCCAAAGGCAGTCAACCATTGGCATCAGCATACATACACAAGGAACAATTGCGTGGTCAAATCACCTTCACGGTACCTTTTATCTCGGACACTCTCAGCGCTCATGTACTGGAACGCGTTCGTAAGGCTAACGCGGGTGACATCGTTACCTTTGAGGTACCTCCGGCTATTCTCAAGGCGCAGTTGGTGGGAAACTGTCTTTATGACTGCGCTTGTGAAACGTCCTCCTGTGCGGTCTGCCATAACTTGGTGAGACGAGCAGACCATTTGGGTAAGGGTGAAGGAGCATGTGGATGGCCTCAACAGTTGTAAAGTCGCCACACCCTTGGGAGAGCACAGGCTGCGAAGTCATAGTGGCGCAGTGGTTGCAGTGGCGGTGACGATCCTGGCCCGCGAGGTCGACATCGCATACGACTTTCTTCCATACTGTTCAACGACATGCCGAGATTCAAGGACAGTCGTACATAGAATATAAAACAACTGACGTCCGATCTTGCGAAGCTAGGCAGAGCGACGATAAAGGAAGATCTTAAGGAGAGAAGGCGGAAGTGCTGGCTGAAGCTGCAGAGGCAGGTTTGAGCATTCGCAATGCCCGCCGGAACTTCGACAGCTTCAAGACCAAGACGACCTCTCTCCCACGTCCTTACGAAGCAGCCACCTCTTACAGAGGGACCGTGGAGAAGCTTCTACTTCGATCTCGTAAATGCTACCCCGTTGACGCGTCGGGGAACATTTACCTTCAAGGCGAGGGTTTGCTCCGCGGCCATTTCTGACCCAGTGCAGCCCTCCGCTGGTCCGTTGCCAGCTCTGTGCTGGCCGCCAGCCGCATAATCAATGCTCGATAGGGGGAGCCTAGTTGCCATCGCCTGCGCCGTCTTTCGCCGGACCTATGGTGAGTTGTTTGACCTTTTGTTTTTCTCTACCAGTCTTGAATCCTATGGTTTTTTGGGCTCTGTAGATCATGGCGGCCTACAATGCCACTTATTGTTATGTGATTTGCTCCCTTTAGTGGCATTGTGGGTCGGCTTGGGCCACCATGAGCCCGGTCCACCACGCAAATCGTTATTTACGATTTGCGTGGGTGGACTGTGCCCGTCCGCCACCTTAGCCTTCATTGGCATATGTTGTCTATGGGGGCTACTGTGGTGGATGGCACCCATTATTAGCCATGTAGGTCCACATTTACAATAGCATCTCTACTGCCTAATATGCTACTACTTTTCACCCCTCTCTCTCCCCCCCCCCCCCCCCCCCCTCCCTTCCCCTTACCTCGCATTTCACATTTCATTTCCCCTAACTACGATGCTGCCAGTGTCGGTGGCAGCGCTTTCCTAGCAGCAAATGTGACTGCTTGGTTTCGCTGCTAGCTGATGAAATTGGCCGCGGAGCAAAACCCTCGCCTTGGCCGTCATGAATCAGAAAAGAGAGGTAAGTTCAGGGAAAGTAGCGGGTAAATGGTCATCGAGGTAAGTGGGGGTAGAATTTACCTCCGGCCGCGTTCATGAATCCGGGCCCAGGATGCCCACCAACGCGTTGGTCAGACTTCTTCGTGAAAGCCCTGAATGACCGATATGACACTCTTCATGTACCTCGAGCGAGGACGCTCCATATGAGCACTACGGCGACCGACAGGGACGAATGAAGACGCTGCTGGCTACCGCTTGAGCAACTCGATGATCCACGGGACAGCAGGTGTTACAGGTGAATGTTTCACAGGTTCTGCTAAATTGGACACGCAGGCGTGTTCAGAGCAATGGCTCTGTCAAGTTCGAATATTCCGGCTGCAACTTGTGGATTTTGAAAACAGGAGCACAAATGGGGAATTTCCGTGCTCGACACGTCACTACTTCCCCATGTCGTCGGCCAAGCATAGAACAGTGGCTGGTTTATGACAGCAAAAAAAAATCGAAAGAAACATAAGTGAAATCCAGAGAGGCAGCCGTGTTGTAGGAATTTCTGCAAAATTATTTCTGCAGTACTCCGTGAACTATGTCAAATTCAGCAACGGCGACGCCTCGCGCGGCGCCGTCGCCGTGCTATCTCAGCGGACGGGATACCTTTCACACTCGGCAGCAGAGGCAGCGGCAGCGCGGTGACAAACGATTAAGCATAGGCCGCGTGCACACTTTGCAGCGGGCAGCGGGCAGTGGAATGTAGGCGGAGCTCGTCTCGCACACTCCGGCACTGATGGACTGCGCCGCGGCGACAGTGAGGATTGCCGCGGTCATTCCTCGCTGCCACTGCCGCTGCGGCAGCGGAAGTGTGCAGACCCCCCCCCCCCCCCGCCCCTCCGCGCTATGCTTCAGCGTGGCTGCCGCACTGCCGCAGCGGAGTATGCACGCGGCTATAGGGCAGTGGCATCGATTCCGCCAAATCGATGCCGCTGTCCTATGCTAGAAGGCCTCCGCACTCTTTTACGTTGCGGCAACGCGCCATGCGGTAGGCAGCAAGACTATGTTATACTATGGCCTATGTTATACTTCGCCGACACAGCGTTGCCGAAGTATAACATAGGATTTACAACCGCAAAACCCAAGGGAAGGGTTACTGAAGCGTATGTCTGAACGGGGGGAAACGACTTATATAGGGAGAATCCCCACCTCTCAATTACTAATTGAAAATGTGTTTATTTTTTGCGAAATCGTTAAACCAGGAAGTAGGGAGTCACAATGGAATACGGTGCATACAGGTTTGTGGGTCTTGTACGGCCGCCCGCGGCTACCGGCAAGCGGCTAGGAGCGCGGTGGAAGTGCGGTTGCTTCGTGCGAAGAAGGTCGGAGGTTTGGTTCCTCTGCGTTGCTGCATTTTTGCGTTTCAACTGAATGGTTGAAATTTGGGAATTCTGACGCCTATACCATTTTCGGGCGTTTTCTGCGCATTTCTCCACCTGCATGCTGTGGTCTTCAACATGGTCATGCATGAATAAATGTTCAACACCAGTGATACACAGCTACAAAGTGCATGAAGCAGCATTGGGCACAATACGGGCAGCGTTTAAACAGACTCTCACAGTTTGTTTCCATACACGGACAATGACCTCAGGTAAGACCATCCTGCTCGGATTTTCAAATTAAAAAACAGAATGTGACGTCGGAGGTGGTTATAATGAGAAACGATGTGTGTGCATCCCGCAAATTAACCTAAATGGCATCGATATACTCTTTCCCTCATCTTTGCCTGTCACCTGGAAATCAGAGGTCTGCTGAAGGTTTTCTAAAGCCTAACACCAGCAATGACCGCCAAGGAGCGAGTGGTGATCCACCTGCTCACGCTGAAGTGTGGCCCACCTTTAGACAAGGAATCTTCGGGGAAAGAAATCAAGCTGGCCGAACGGATAGCCAGCATGCTAAAGGACTTAGAGGCACGTCAGCTTGAAGTTGACGAAGACCTTGTGGTTAAAAGTCCGGTCAGTAAGAAACAAGTTGCAAGAAGGTACTCTCCATAGCGTGCAGCTGGAAAACGCGCAGAAAACGTCTGAAAATAGTATAGGCGTCGGAATCCCCAAATTTCAACCAGTCAATTGAAATGCAAAAATGCAGCAACGCAGAAGAGCCAAGCCCCCGACCTTCCCCGCATGAGAAAACGCCACCTCCATTGCTGCGCTCCGAGGGATATGGCGGGCGTGCAAGACTCCAAACTTGTGGTGCACCGTATTCCATTGTGACTCCCTACTCCTTGGGTTTAACGACCTGGCAAAAAATAAGCATATTTTCATACTAATCGAGGGTTGGAGATTCTCCCTTTATGAGTCGCTCCCCCCGTTCAGACATACGCTTCAGACCCTTCCCTTGTTAGGCGGCACTCATCCTCAATTTTGGAGCCCCATTACATAGCCATTCTATTGTCATTATCAGTCTCCATTCTAGATCCCGCTACGATCAGCTACAGGCCAGACAGAAATTGTTGGCAACAAAGCGGTTGCAGCGGCAATAACGCCTTGAATCATTATTGCCGCTGCCGCTTTGGCGGCACATCAGCGGCATCCTCCTCGTCCCTGCCCTACGCTTGGAGATAGGACTGCCGAGTTGCCGCAAAAGTGTGCGGAGGCCTTAAGCATTTGCCGCCGCCGCTGCCGCTGCGCTGCTGTCGAGTGTGCCAGGGACTATAGCGTGGAAGGGCAGAGACAGCACTACGGCAGCGGAGGCGGCAGTAATGGGAGGTGTGCACACTTCCACTGTCCAGTGCTACCGCCAGCAGTCGCAGCGGCAGAGGCAGCGAGAAAGGAGCTCGGGCATTCCTCGCTGCTGGAAACGCAATTCCGCGCGCTGTAGTGGAATGTGGGTGGAGAACAGCTCCGCCGATAGCTCCCCAATTTTCCTTTTTACTTTAGATGGATAGATGTATATGGAGTATGGAGCGTCGCCGCGTGAACGCTCTGAGCGAGGCCGTACCATCTATATCCACCCCAACAGTGAGGCGGTTTAACGGCCGCACAACCTGCCGATGGGCGATTTCCCTAACTGTGAGTTGGTTGTATTTAATTGCTGTATAGATCTACTGAGGTCGTTAGTTTTCAATCTATTTGGCATCACTAATAAAACACAGCGAGGAGGAGTTGACGCAGAATCGCAGGATGTTCACTCTTTCTGAGGTCGTTTAATTTACTTGTAATTTATGAATATTTGGAGTGAAATAGCGGCATCACTGAAAAAGCGGAGCAAACATGCACACGATAGTCCTGATAGCCCTTACTGAGTAGAAAATTACAAGGGGCTTCCCCGCGTTAGGCTAATTTAGTGTATTGGCTCTCTTGGATCTTTGTTCACTTCGAAAAGAAGTTTTGTGACCAGTGAACTACAAGTCGGTCGAGGTGGATGCAATTTGAGATCCTACGTGCTAGATATCCTATCGCCAAAAATATTTCAGTCGCACAGGGCCATATATAATGTCGAACCACTGCTTTACAAAGGTACATATGGGGGACAAGGAGAGTTTTAAAAAGAAAGTCTTCCTACACTGAGTGTTTCGGCGTCGCCATTACACAGTCGTGTAGTGCAGAAACATTCGCCCGCTTTTATGTCGCAGAAGTCCGGTCTCTGCAAAACATTTATAAATTGAACATTTATTAACATTTATTTATGAATACACCCATGCGTGAAAGTGTTATGTATGTGCTAGTGCTTGTTAGTTGCCTGTAATGCATTTGTTAGCATTTCACTTTAAACAGGATACTTTTCATTTTAAACTGAACACTTATTAATTTGAAACCGGGCAGCCTGTAAACGAAATGGACATTCCATGAACCAGTCAAACATACAGTACTGGACATGTCTTTTGGTCACTGGCCGAAGAAGCAACCAACATGGCCTTTTTGAATAACTTCTTTAGAAATCAAGTATTTCTGAAAATAAAGACATATTTCAACTCAGCAGCTTCAGCTCTATCCACTGGTAGACGAATTGCCTATACTCGATGAAATTTTATCACATCGATTTTTTTGCCGATCCCTCTAATCGCAGCTGGTTTCTCGTCGTTTGCCTTCACTCCCACGCGAATTATGGCCGATTTTGCCCAAAATCTGGATACAATATTTTTTCCCGTATCTAAACCATCATCATAAATGGCGCTCACGTCGCGCAGTCAAAACTTCAGATTGCGACAGAAAACCCGTCGCAACCCGTTCACACTTGATGCTCACAATTCCTCTGATTTTAGTTTTTTTTTTTGAAAAATGGTTCGTACCTTTCGATTCGTCTCTTCGAGATCTACAGAAACATTTATGCAGCTTCGCCAGTCCACCGCGTTTTCGCAGTGGGTGGTCAAAAATGACTGGAGCAGACTTTTGCTATTGAAGAAGCTTATATTCCAGACTTGCATGTTCTGGCGTAAAGTGCTCTGTCGTGCTAGGAGTCCTCTGAGAGTGCGCCGCGAACAATGCATAAAGGATCAAACCTATCAATCGACTGGGCGGTGCGACAGTTGTAGAGTGAGCGTTCGGGTAGTTTTACAGAAATTTAAGGCCGCCCTCATCAGGAATTGCTGTACTCTGTATCGGCGAGACTTTGGAGTGCGCTGTGCACAATGTATACAGGATCGAACCTATCAATCAACTGGGCGCGACAGCTCGCAAATTGCACCGCGGACGTATTCTGAGCGCATAACTCTGTGGAGTTTGAATCTTTCCGGCTGCAACTTGTGGATTTTGTAAGCAGCAAAAACCTCAAGAATTGAGCTGAAACACAGTGACGTAGCTTATGATTGAACAAAGCTCCAGCGGTGCGAAAGTGCCGTTTAACCTTGTGTGACACGATTTTTTCCGAGTTCAGTCGACTACTGCGGGAAGACGAGGAGAGCTAACGGCATGTAAATGCGTGGCCGAGCACGAGACTGAAAGCGCTTTATGACGACATGCTCGTAACTCTCCAGATGCCTAAAATGCTTTAGCCCCATCTGCCATTTTAGAGCGGTTGAGAGCATCGATGAAGTTTCTTCCGCTCTTATTCGTCTACGTTTGAGTTCTCGACACTCTTAATGGCACCATTTTGTTCACCTCAAAAAGCTCTATCGAACGGTGTCAATCTCGACCAATGCTGAGAATATCGACTTTTGGAGAATTACGAAATTCAGAGGCGAGGCGGCTCAAGGTCGCATGCAGAAGGACGATGACGTCATCGAAAATCGATATTTTGAATCGAGCCAAGTTTGATACCATTCGATAGAGCTTTTCGTGTTGAATTGAATGGTGTTACTGCGAGTAGCAAGAACTGTAATCTAGGCGAGTAAGGGCGCGGAGAACATCAACCGTTGTTGTGTTAAACTATACGCGCGGGCGTGTACTGAGCGCAATAACTCTGTCACGTTTGAATCTTTCCGGCTGCGACTCGTGGATTTTGTAAACAGTAGCAAGTTCAATGATTGCGCCGAAACACAGCAGCGTAGCTCATGAATGTACAAAAGTTACAGGGGTGCGAAAATGCAGGTAAACCTTGTGTGACACGATTTTTTCCGACTTCAGTACCACTGTACGAACACGCGATCAGAGTTCTACGAATGCGTAGGCTAGCAAATCAGTTATGCTACTTTATGACGACGTGCCCATAGTTCTCCAGCTGCCTAACCTGCGTTAGTCCCAGCTGTCATTTTAGAGCTGCGGAGAGCAGCGGTGAAGTTTCTTCCGCCCTTACTCACCTACATTTGAGTTTTTTACACTCTAGATGATACCGCTCGTTTAGCTCAAAAGCACTATCGTACGGTATCAATCTCGCCCAATTCCGGGAAAATTTATTTTTTGACAATTTCCCTCGAATACAGAGCGCTCTTCGCCGAGTCTGCTCGGACGATGACGTCATCGAAGATCGATATTTTCGAGATCGGTTAAATTTTCTCGTTCGAGATCACCCAGGGTTTTTTTGGGGAACTGGTTACGAATCCTACGTCCGTTTTCGAAAATTTCGCCGATTTCAGTAGGCTACTTCCCGCTTGAGGGTGGTCGGGTCAGGATCACCGATCACCCTCAGTATGGGTGGTCTCCTTGCGTAATCGCCCAAATGGGCTTTGGCATCGTGTTCGATATCCCGAATGAGCCCCCGCCCCTATACGAAGTTTGTGCAATGTCGGTGATTCTCACGCGACCAACCTCAGTTATCCAGAAGAAAATTGCAAATCTACCGAAATCGGCGGAATTTTCAAAAACCGATGTCTTATTCGTAATCAGGGCCCCAAATAACCCTGAGATGATTTTGGACGAGAAAATTTGGCCAATTTCGAAAATATCGATTTTCGATGGCGTCATCATCCGCATATGCTCAGCCTGGAGCGCCCCTGATGGGAAATTGTCAAAAAATCGATTTATCTGAAATTGGTCGAGATTGATGTCATTCAATAGAGCTCTTCGAGCTGAACAGAACTGTTGCATTGAGGATATCTAAAACGTAAACATGGGCGAGTAAGGGAGCAGAAATCTGCAACCGCCAAGTTCGCCGCCCTGAAATGGCAGCTAGGGTTAAGACAGTTTAAGCAGTTAGGGAATTGTTAAAACGTTCTCTCAAATAACCTTAAGTGTTCTGCTCGCTGGCGCATTTGTAGGCCGTTAGCTCTCTGTGTGTCTTCTTGCAGGTGTCGACTGAATTTGGAAAAAATCGTGCCACACAAGGCTAGCCTGCATTTTCGCACAGCTGTAGCTTTGCCCAGTCATAGGCTACATTGCTGTGTTTCAGCGCACTACTAGTACGATTTACTGCCTACCAAACCGACAAGCTGCAACCGAAAAGATTCACACGTGACAGAGTAATCGCGCTCAGAACACGCCCGCGCGCGAAATTTGGCACAACACCGGTCGATGTTCTCCTCGCTCTTACGCTGACGTCCCTCTGCCGCGGCCTCGAGCGGCCTCGTCCTCGATGCGAAACTATCAAAAAATCGATTTTTCTAAAATTGGTCGAATTTGATACCGTTCGACAGAGCTCTTCAAGCTGAACAGAACTTTTGCATTGAGGCTGTCGAAGACTCAAATCTTGGCGAGTAAGGGTGCAAGAAACTCTGACCGCTATATTCCGCCGCTTTAAACTGGCAACTGAGGTAGTTTAGGCAGCTGAGGAGTTCTGATTACGTCATCGTAAAGCATCTTAAGCGCTCTGTTCGCGCACGCATTTGAGGGCCGTTAGCTCGCCGCGTCTTCCCGCGGTGGTCCACCGAATTCAGAAAAATGCGTCACACAAGGCTAACCTGCATTTTCGCACTGCTGCAACTTGTCCAATCACAAGCAACACCATTCTACTTTAGTTAGTTCAAGAACCTTGTGCTGCCTACAAAATCCTCGAGCTGCAGCCGGAATGGCTCGCACTTGACAGAGTTATCTCGCTCCGAACACGCCCGCGCGTGCAATTTGCGAGCTGTCGAGCCCACTCGATTGATAGGTCCGATTCTGCATGCATTGTTCAAGGCGTACTCCAAAAGCTGGACATTCTTGGAGCAGTTTCTGATTAGAACGGCTGGGAATTTCCCATAAAGCTCCCCAAACGCTCACTCTACATTTTGTCGCGTCCACTCGATTGACTCTGTCGGGCCTATATGCGTTGTTCAACTCTAATGAGATTTTTATGCCAAAAGATAGAGCTGAGTTTAAATAAATTTTTATTTCACAAGTACTTGATTTCTGAAGAAGTTATTCAAAAAGGCCGCATGTTGACCTGCGCGGCTTCTTGTGCCAATGACCAAAAAACATGTCCGGTATATAGAGTTTAAATAGACACTGTTTAGCCAGATTAAAAACTTGTAAAAACGATTTTTAAAAATTCAATTTTGCAGAGTGTCTTAAGAAAAACTAGCTGTTCTGCTTGAATAAACCCAAAATCTTGCCATTTGGCCTCAAATTTTATTTTGAGGTCTATCCTGAGGTGCCGGGGTCAATGGATTTGCTGGTTTGTTATGAGTGGAAACTACGCCTATACACTAGGCTGTCCCAAAATTAATCGGACTGCTTATTTCAAGCTCAGCCTAAAAACACTTTTATTAATCGACGTAAAAACCACCAGAATTTATGCATTTTTGCCAACGAACAGGTAATGAACCTAATCCTTCATAAAAAAAACTGAGATCACAGGAACGAAATCAAGTAGAGGACAACCAAATTAATAAACTGTTTTTGGCGCAAATGAGAATCACGAGCTTGGAAAAAGTGGTAGTCAGTGGGGAAAAGTAGGGTAAATATGATGATAGAGGGAGGACTTCGATACCTAAATGGATCAATTTTCGCCGAGTGATTTGTGAGGTGTGTGGCCCTGAGTTATCATGCCATAGGAGCGGCGCTCCCCTATTCACCACTGCCGGCCACAACATTTGCAACTTTTCATACGTTTGGTCTAAATCACAGCGGTAAGAGACTGTTGTGACTGCCTGATCAGGTTGCAAACAGCTGTAATGGATACACTTTTACAACACCACTACAAAGTAAGCACAACTTCTTTAGGGTGAAGGTCGGTTTAGGGAAGGATGTTGAAGGAGCATCCTTATCTGCCCGGGCAAACCCCCTCTTCCTGTTATCGTAAAGGACCCATTTTTCATCTACAGTTATAATACGGCTCACAAAAGGCTCATTTATAAGTCGAGTTAGCAGGTTGGAGAAGGTGTCGAAACATGTCAGACGCTTCGGCGGAGGTGTTCCCTACACTGCCCTCAGGAAGGGGCGGAGCGCCGAGGACGAGATGTCCGGGTCCCTGCATTCACATGGAGGCATCGCATTTCTAGTCACTTCTCTTGGCCCTGCAGCTCTATCCCGAACTGATTTGGTTCTTGAGACAGGAGTCAGAATCTTGTTCGTCATATTTGGAGGAAAAGAGTTTTCAGCTGCAGCGCCAAGGCTTTCTTCAGGTCCTGCCACATTGCTCAGTATATGGTGTCGTCCACATTTTCCGACAAATACAGCAACATCTTGACGAGATAAGTCATGACAACGACGCTATCATCCTTTAGAAAGTTCTTCAGCATAAGGAGAATTGTTTGATCTTCTAAAATGAGAGGACGGTGGGCCGGTTTTGCGCATAATTTCAGATAGGCCTTCAATGTAGAGACCGCCGACTCCTGACCGGAATCACCCACAGTCTCTAGTTGTGGCGAAAATTATGAGAATTCGCCTCCTTCCCTCGAATGTCTCCACAACCGAACTGACTAAAAAATGAATTCGGGGTTCTCATTGAGATGCGCTCCCCAATTGTCTCGTATCAGCTGTTAGGCTTTTAGACGACGTCTCGCCAATTAACGACGGTTTAGCGCGCCGCAAACTTGTCCAAATAGGGCGGCGCGGGTAGGGCGGGAAGTGGGCGGCGGGCGGGATCGTGTAGAGAACGAGCGCCCCCAGACGCCGCTCATCAGGCAGCTCATGAAGCACCTACTTCGACATCTTCTTCACCTTGCCGGTTCTCGCCAAATGTCTAGCTACCGCACTATGATGTACGCCAAGTTTCTGTGCTAACGTAGGTGTATTCGTGTTCAGATTTGCTCCGACACGGTTATTCTTCGAGATCAAAATCGCCAGAAGCGAATCGCCGTTCGTTTGCGAGGGCAGTCCGTTCCCAAACAGGTGCTCGGCTTACAGGATGCCTCTGCCGCAGAGTGTCCCAATTTAAATCCGTAAGGCATGGCATGACTCGATAGTCGTGTCGGTTCATGACTTTATGGAGCCCTGGAAAAGGTCGGCTAGAAAACTCAGATCAACATCCACATGTGATTTTTGAAGGAGCAGAAAAAAAACTTGCTGAAGGGTATGTGCGGCTTCCCCTGACACCGAATGATTTAGGGTCAAAAACTTATTCATTTATACATACCTCGAAACGGAGATTAATTTTGCAGCCTAATACATTGCAGTGTCTACTGGAATGGTACTGCAATAGCTATTTACATGTGCATAAGTCTATAAACATCATTCACGTCAAACTGGACACTTTTCATATCAAATTGTAACCTTTATAAGTAAAGTTGACGCTTTTGAAATTAAACTGAACACTTTCCAATTCAAAACAAGCATCTTCCAGAAAAAGCTATACACTCCCGGAGACGACTAGAATGTCGTCTGTTTAGGGAAAATTTAACACGATTTTCATCGAAATTGTTGATTCACCTGGCCTAAAAAATGCAAACACTTATTGAAATTTTATAAGAAGCTCAATTTTCGAAGAAATATTTTAAAGTTTGTTCTAGACTACAGAAAGCAGCACTCTAACGTATTAAAGGAGAGGATTGCGTAATGCACCCGTGTAGCTCATGGCGATTTTCAGTTGATTTTTGGTGTTAATGCTGTCGATTGAAACAGCAAGGTGAAGATGTGTGCGTTTTCTACAAATGTTTTCATTATACCGGTAAAAAGTATGCAATGTCAGAATTTTCGCTATCAATCAAAGAAAAGTCGGAACGCTCTGGATGAGTGCACGCAATCTCTTTTGTAGAATTAAAAACGCCGTCTTCCTGCACGTTAAAATAAGCTGCTAACCATTACCTTCCTTGAATATAGAAATCTAAAAATTTCAAAACTGTGTTCGCCTTTTTGTGGCTGACGAACTTAAAAATTTTCTTAGAAATTTATACATAAATTTCATTAGATAAAAACTTTTTGACCATCTCGAAGAGTCGGAAATTTAACCTGTGAGAGCTGGTTTTGATTAGGAAGATGTTCAGTATGATTTCAAAGCGGCAAGCTTTCCTAGAAGTGTCTGTCTCTTTGACCTGAAAAGTGACCAATTTGGCTTGAAAAGAGCCCAACTTGATAGGAGATGGCACTTGTACATTTAGTACGCATTTGTGCGTCTATTACAATCATAACTGAAGCACCAGAGGCCATTGTTTGTTTTTTCAAGATGATTGAGACTGGAGAGAGCTAGAACTAATGCAGATAGTTATTTAAAAAAAACTCACGCGACTCTTATCAGCAGGCACAAAATTGGTTTTGAAGTTCATTGAATTTCGAACATTGCATGGATCGTTTGCTTCGAAGTGGCACACGGATCCATCCTGCGTTAGATTTACAACAACAAAGAATGTATGACTCATAAAGAGTGTAATACGTTGGCGTGAAGCAACTGAATTTTCAACTTTGCTTTCGCTTTTTTTCGGACGCATGTTCGGACGCATGTTTAGGGTGTCCAGAAAGTAATTTATTCCAGAAATATTCCAGAATTTTTCTGGAAGTTCTGAAGATTTCAACATAAGTGCTATATAAGGACACTATCCTGTTGTATCAGCATGACATGCCCAGCTCCGTCTTCCTTGCCTATTTCACTGTAGGATGGCCGAACTGTCCGACGACAACTGGCGAAAACGTCTGGATATGTGCACTCAGCTGCTCTCCCGAAGTTGCACCTTCAACTGGCTGGACACCATCGTCATAGGAGAAGAAAAATGAGTCCTCTACGTCAACCACGCTCGTAAACGTGGATGCCAACGCGATGAAGTTCCGAAATCTCTCGTAAAAGGTGAAATTCATGCGAGGAAATTCATGCTGAGCGTCTGATGCAGAGTTTATGGGAGCTATCAATTTGAGCTGCTGCCTGACAACACGACTGTCACTGCCGAGGTCTTCTCTACCCAACTGCAGAGAATGGTCGACAGGATGCGCAAGGAACAGCCCAGACGGGCGCAACAAGCATCCTGACTCTGAATACGTCACCGACGTTTGCCGTGAGCATGGGAAGACCATTAAGAAGGTGGTGGAGAAGAGTGATAAGGGGGACCTCTGGTGTAGACCAGGAGAGCGACCAGGAAGGAAAAGAACAACCTGGAGGAGGGGCCAGGACGGGGAAACCAGCAAGAAGATACCAGTAGGGGGTCAACAGTGGAAACAAAGAAGTGCACCAGGAGTTGGGACCAGGAAGTTGGAGGACTAAAGAGGGGGAGAGAAGACCAGTAAAGACGGACCAGCAATAAGATCCAGTAAGAATAAACGAGTGAGGGGAACCTTTCTTCGGAAGGCATGTCAACGATATCTGGAAACGCTAGCTGTTGAGTATGAGAACGGTTGCGGAGGAGCAACCTGAGGAACAGAAGTACTGCGCAGCACAAACCAATGGCGTTACTGGACGGTCCGGAGAGAATGTCTATGATGAAGGTACCGAAGTGGTGAGCGGCTTGATGCCGATAAAGTACGCACTACTTGAGTTTTACAAAAACTACTTTCCATAGGTCAGGGATGCTGCAAAGTCGCGCGAAGCGCGCAACTGCGAGACACGCCTAACGGCGTGCACTTGTAAAGATAAGAAGTGAATAAGTCTAACACCTACTGGAGCGTTTTTGATTTCGAGATTGTCTGCCTTCCCTTTATAGCACTGAAGAGCTGCGATGATGTCGAAACGAAGGACGAACAGAACTTTCGCTGAAACATTTAATTCTCCATATAATTGATGTGACATGTAATTCTGTAATTCAGTACGCGTTTCTCTTTCTCTTTCTCTTAGCTCTTAACGCGATGTATCCCTTTAATATTAAATTTCAATGTATACAATACATAATTACCCTATGAACAGAAATAACTGGTTAAAGCCGTAGGATACATATTCACATAAAATACAGGTGCCTTTGTGCCGGCAGCTGCCACACGCAGTTATATGATGCGCACCGTTCAATACAAATTAGGTCATTGCATATGAAATGGCCGATTTTGTTGCCTCAGTTTCTGGTCGATTTTTCCCGTTGTGCCCGTTTCAGTATATAGTTTCTGAAAGCGCAGAATCTCCACCTTCTTACCATTTATAGCCATTGTGACGTAACTGCCTCCTGCTGACTTTTTGACGTCGTTTTTTACAGTATGCATAAGCGTGATGTTCGGGTGCTCTATTTATATGAATGGAAAAGTGGACACACCGCCGTAGCCGCAGCTCGCAACATCAACGCTGCCTTTGGGGAGGATTTCGCTAAGGAGTGCGTCATTCGCCAATGGTTCGAAAGGTTTCGATCTGGAGATGAAGGTCTCGAAGATGAAGACTGAGGTAGGCCGCCATCCTTAACGACGACCAAGTCAAAGCCAGGATGGTAGCGGATCTGCGTCAAATTGTGAGAGAGCTGGAACAGCATTTCGGCGTTGACGGCAGCACTATCAGTCGAGACTCAAATGCGATCGGAAAAGAAAGAAATTGGATAAATGGATTCCACACGAAGTGAACACCGGGCAGATGCTGAAGCTCCAAGACACCTGGGTTTCGCTAAGACTGTGCAATCTATGGGAGTCCTTTTGGACAGGATCGTGACGTGCGACGAAAAGGGATCCTTTATGACAGTCGCCGTCGCTTTGCACAATGGCTGGGCGAGAATGGCAGCCCCAAGGAGATGCCGAAACCAAGTCTCCATCCAAAGGGGACCATGCTGATCGTATGGTGGACATTGGCTGGTATAGTCCACTGCCAGTTCTTGAAGACTGGAGAAACTATCACAGCAGAGAAGTGCTGTGCCGAAATTGAAATGACACACCAGAAGTTAATTGAAAAACAGCCGGCTTTGGTCAAGTGAAGAGGTCCCATGGTACTCCATGATAACGCGCGTCCGCACGTTTCAAAAAGTGTTGGCCAGACACTGGATGAATTGGGATACGGAACTCTGCCACATCCAGCACATTCACCAGATCTGTCACCTACAAATTATCATTTTTCAAGCATTTAGATCGCCATGTGAAGGATAAAAACTCAGTAACCAAGATGATGTTGAAAATGACTTATTACATTTTATTAATTCTCGTAGTTCTGATTTTTACATACATAGACGGGATTTCTAAGAAATCGTCTCGTTGGAAAACGTGTGTTAATTGTAATTGTGCTTATTTTGATTAATTAAATTGCCTGCAAGCAAAGTAATGATCTGTCAATTTTTTCAGTCAAAATCGGCCATTTCGTATGCAAGGAGCTAATATTATTCTCAGCAGTGTGATGCCATGGGAGGAGGAAGAGAAGGAGAACCAATCGGTAGGGTTCCAAGGTGATATCTGAACAACAAAAACAAATATATCTGCGAGAATTTTTACCCTATAGAAAAATGTTTCGTTTTTGTGTTAGTTCTACAAACAAAGTAGCCTGTGCAACACTACGTTGGCACATGCTCCTTGGGTTGTATGTATATCTTCATATGCTCATGTATTACGTTATGGAAAAGTTTCCCGCCTTTGTTCTGCTTTTTGCCAAACTTCTGAACAGTTTTGTGGAGCCTTTCCTCCAAAGTGAATAGAAAGAATGCTGTCGCGTATGCGAGGCAATGGTCCGTTTTTAACCGCGCAATCAACCCCCTGATCCCCATCGACCGGCCTGGTCTTATCACCGCGGTGATGCCAGGTTGGGAGCTAGTCAAGTCAGTTTGTCTCCTCGTCGCTTCGTGACTCCGTCGCTTTCTCATTGTCCGCCTCGTCCCTTGCGACGCCCTCCGGCGGAATCCCCCTTGTGCAGATCGGGAAGTTTGAATGGTTAAACCCCTGAGATTTGGTTCATCGTTAGTTCAGTAATAAATGCGCTACTAGTTCACATCGGAAAAGGGAGCCTTATCTAAAATATCTCATAATCAGCCTCCCTCTGTATCTCATTTTTGCATTTCATCTCGTGTTTTTTAGGTATAATAAACATTAGTACATATTTTCGTTAAACTCTGATAGATATAGCCGTATGTATCTGAAATGTTCAATATCGAGACCGCCGTGCTATTTTGTTGAGTCCGCCGAATGCAATAAATGCCTAGTAATCTACATATACCCAAATTTTCTTCAATATTCCGAAACGAATATGGCTGAAAAAATCGTCCTTGACTTCGTGCAAGTTCAGCTGCTTCTGCTTTATGAATTACCCTACCTGCTTTTCTTAGGACACAGCAAAAGTTTGGCTGCGTAAGTTCAAAAACGTCGGCTTTAACTTGAGCGACAAATCACGATCTGGTCAGTCGGTTGCAGTGAATGACGAGCACCTCCTAGAGCTGATACCGACGTGACACCTGTGACCTGGCAGAGGCTTCGTGATACAATAGCTGCTCATTCATATCATTTTCATTTTATTATACATTACATCCGTGTGGTATAACATAAACAACGCAGCGAGCGGCCGTGTTTTCATTTCGTCCTCCCTTCGAGTTAAGTTTCATTCGTTTTTACATTTATTTCCGCTTTTTTAGTCTCTCTTCGTTTTCTACAACATACTTATTGTTTGCCTTCCCTGTTTTTTGTTAGGGGAACTTAGTTCTTCGGATTAGTCCTTGTTCCTTTTGTCGTTGCGCCGCACCTGATCCTCGTTGCGTGCTAGCAATTCGATATTGACTTCGCTTTTGACGTCCTCTGATCTTACGTGCAATGTCGCAGTCCAAAACTCGTCAGGGTGGGAAAAAACGAGATTCTCTCGTTGAACCTCAAGTTCCTACTGATGAGGACATTGCAAGTATGTCTATAAACGAAATTATGTCGGCCATGCTGGCGCGCAATAAGGACCCGGTGATGGCGAAGCTCCTGGACGGTCTTGCATAAAAACTTCCGCAGGAGTTTGCGGCAGCGATCGAATCAGATAAAAGATCAATTTAGTAATTTACGGGATTCCTGAGCCAGCAGCTGACCTTCTGCCGTCGGCCAAGCAGTGCGATGTTGAAGGCAAAGTAGGTAAGATTATGGATGTGTTGGGTTTGGAGTGTCGGCCATTGGAAGTGTTCCGAATGGGTCGACCCGATAACACACGTCCAAGGCCGGTGAAGTTGGTCCTACCATCTCGAGCACACTGGATAACGGCACTCCCCAACTCGCACCGTTTGCGTTCTACTGAATTCTCAAACGTCTTCGTTCGGAAGAGCGTGAGTGTGGAAGAACGCAAACGAGGTACGCCTTACGGCAAGAGTGCAGGAAACGTAATAGCCAGCTTAAAGCCAGGGTGTGGGTTGTGTACCGTGGCGAATTGGTTCGTGTTGAGGACCTACCAAAAACTGGGGGTTCGGGAAACTCGAAACTCACCACGGCACCTCCCGGGGTCTGAGATGATTTTTATTCAACGCACGCAGCCTGAGCAATAAGCTTCATCATTTACATCTCTTTTTAAGTAACCATAGTCCTGACTTAGTGTTCATAACCGAGACCTGGCTAACTTTGAAAACTTTAAGCTCGGAGATTGTAGCGCATAATCCATACAAAGTTTTTAGAATTGATCGTTCTGGTAGTAGGGGTGGAGGAGTGTGCTGCCTCTCCAAATGCACCCTTACATTCAACGAAGTGGTTCTACCCTCCCGCCTCAACTCAGATTTACTCTGCCTCGAGTGTTTTGACACTTCACTGCGTAGGAAATTTCGAGTTGTTTTAGTTTATCGGCCAGCTATCTCGAATGTAAACGATGACACGAGCTTGGTAGATATACTAGTTGATTTGTGTGTCTCAAGAGAACATTTTGTTCTGCTTGGAGACTTTAACCTCGATGTTGACTGGGTAAATTTCAAATCCAATAGTCCTCCTTCTCGCAGACTTGTTGACTTTTTTAAAGCATATGCAATGACCCAACTTGTTCTTAGCCCCACTCGTGGAAATTCTATCCTGGATATCATCTTGACAGCATCTAATAATGTCAAAAATGTCAGTGTGTGCCCACCCTTTGCATCTTCGGATCACAATTCAAAATCGTTTAATATTGACATGTCCTTTGAACGCCCCAGAGAAATTCCTTTACCGAACTTTACCAAAGGCATTATCTGAGCAGCTTCTGACTGTTGACCTGAGGAATATGTTTTATGGGTACACCACTATTGATGACCTCTACAGAAGGTTCTGCGGGATTATCCACAAATACCTAGCTGAATACGTTCCCGTTCAGGTTGTTCAGAAAATAGGTGTTAGATATCCTAGACACATCCGAAACCTGGCGGCTCAGAAGAGTCGTCTGTTTTATCAACGAGTAAAGCTAAAAGGTTCTTCCTTTCCCAGCCCCCACTACAGAACGATCTGTTGTAAACTGGATCGGCATCTTCGAAAGTTTCTGGCATATCAACAAAAGAGAGACAGTGTCTGCCGCAATAGTAAAAGTTTTTTCTCACTGACGATGTGCAAGCTAAGATCTCAAGTGAACCTTCCTGTGCTTGAGGATGAGCACGGAACTCAGTATTTCGATAAAAAACACAAAGCCGAAGCGCTAGCTACGTATTTTGTACGGTATTTATATCCCGTTCTAACTCAAATTCGGTCAATGTTATGTCGAGTTCTACAGGTTCTGATGCGTTTAACGATATGGCTGTGGATCGTGGGAAGGTTTTGAAGATATTGAAGACTCTTAACCTTCCACGTCTATTCCGTATGAAAGCATCCCACAGACAGTTTTCAGAAGGTGTGCTCAATCGCTGTATAAGCCCTTGGCGATGATTTTGAACATCTCGTTAATGTACAGTGAAGTTCCATCTATGTGGAAAGAACCGATTGTTACCGATGTTACTATTCCGAAGCCTAATGCTCCTCCTCACTTACTCTCGTCGTACCGGCCAATTAGCATTACGCCTACTTCTATCAAAGTCCTAGAAAAGCTAATTCAAGACGAAATTTCTTCTTGGCTGCTCAGAAATCAACTTATTCCTCGCGAACAACACGGTTTTCTAACTGGAGCGTCGACCATCACCCAGTTGGCAGACTGCAATTTTGACATGAGTATAGCTAAAATGAAGCTAAGAGTGTCGACGTTTATTTCGACTTATCGAAGGCCTTTGACAGAGTTAACCACGATAAACTGTTGTTTAAGCTTGAGAAGCTGGGGCTAAAGAATTTTCTTTTGAAATGGCTCCGTTCATATTTAACAGAGCGATATATGTAAGTTAAGGTTGGATACCCTTTCTACACGATTTCCGTGCCTAAGTGGTGTTCCTCAGGGAGTTGTTCTTTCGCCTCTACTCTTTATAATATACACCACAGACCTTCCCACATGTTTAGCTACGCAAGCAGACGTTAAAGTTCAGATGTACGCTGACGATATAAAGGTGATGGTATATATGATGATAACACCAGGGTTTTGGTTCATCAGGCCTTAGCACAGTCCATTGTTAATATGATATACTGGGCCAAGGATTGGGATATTTCCGTGAATCTCGATAAAACTGTTGTGCTGCACATAAGGAAACCGGATAATCCTGAATGTTACTATAATGGCACGGCTCTAAAAATTATGAAGGAGGTGCTTGATCTTGGAATTCTTATCAAGGATAATCTTGATACAAAACTTCAAATCAACCGGACAATTTAAAAGGCGTTTGCGGCTGTCTTTATGATAATCAGGAACTTTGAGGGTACCGATCCTTCTATATATCTGAAGCTGTACAAGGTGTATGTAATTCCTGTTCTTGAGTACGGATCCCAGATATGGAGTCCTCATACAAAGAAGCTTCAAGCGAAAATTGAGAAAGTCCAACAAACGTTCATTACTTTATCGCTGCAAGCCTGAGCCGAACTATCCATTGTCCCTTCCTAGTTATTCTGATCGGTTAAAATATTTCGATCTCAAAAGTTTGCTTTACCGACGAGTGTTTAGCGATGTAGTGTTTTGCTTCAAGTTGCTTAAAGGCGATCTGAAACTTCGGCCGAGCAAATATTGGTGTTTCCGACCTTTCCGTGGGCGTACTTCTTCGCTTTTAGTTGAGAATCCTAGACTCGCCAGAAATCAATCCTCCAAGGTCTTTAACTCGTTGTTTTTTCGGGGAGCTAGATGAGTGCAAAAACTTCCTAATAGTCTTTTGGAACCCCCGAACATATCCGTATTCAGAACTAAATTGAAGAATATCAATCTGCTCCAAGTTCTTGGTATTCCAGACTTTTGATCGGAGCGGATACGTGGCTGGTCGTTCTCCATCCGCCAATGAGATCACGGTTACCACTTGCGTTTTCATCTTTCTGATGGGTCTCCGTCTGAATTGCGTTTCGGCGAAGCTTGCTATATGTTTTTTTTTGTTATTGCAATTGCTTCTGTCTCTTCTAGTAAAATAGGAGAGTGATTACAGTCTCATATTTGCACTTTCGCTCATCCAGTTGACTTTTCTTGACGAAAGCTTATATGCTGATTTTTTTTCTCTTTCGTGCGTTGGGGAAAAGAAGAGATATTGTGATTTTTGTCACTGTTTCGATTTTCCGATTAAGTGTATTAACATGAGGCGACTTTTGAGTTGAGTTAGCATATGCTCTTTCAGTCTTCTGAGACAATCAAAGTTAACCTGAGTTGTTGCGCAGAGTTCTGATTGATGAGTTGCAAGGGGTTATCTTCTTAAGCGGGCATCTTGCTTGCAACTTCTTTTCAAGAAGGTTGAATTTGCGTATGCAGCTGATCTCTTCGTATGGGACACTCCTTCCTGCTCCCAGTTTCCCACTTTTTCTTTTTCCTATTCAGCATGCCTCGTCTCACTTATTGAACGTTTTATATCTCCGGGCGGCCACTGGGTGCGTACCAGTATAATGAGACTCCTGAGACACGGAGTCCGCCCGGTGGTGCGTGTCCTGGGAGACCGGGATCACAAACTACACCGCGAAATACATTGTCCCTTTACCGCTACTCCGGCTGGTGTCCTTGGCTCATATTACTGCTACTGTTTTCCTAATATAATAGAATGCTCCAAAACGTTTTCCCTTTGCAACTCCCGTCCCATCTAAGCGTACTCCGGTTGGAATGGTTTTTTTGTAGAATCCACATATAGATATGGTTTTCCTACCGTTGGATCGACTGAGAGTAGTGCTTACCACTCAGAACGCGCATTTGGTTGGCCATTTGCTTTTATTACAAATGTTGTATTGCCATTAACCAGTACTTGGAATTGTTGGTTTTTCTTGCAGTTTTTTTTTCGCCCACTACTCTGTACTTACTAACCTTGTCTTTCATTGTTAAAATCTTCAGCACGCCCCACAGTGGCGTAGCATATAAATAAATAAATAAATAACAGCAAAAGAAAACAGTCAAACAATTGCAAACCGCAGAATATTCTACTAACTACTGAACAGATAGAAACTAGCAGCTAAACTTCGGGTAACGTCTAAAGCAGCTAATTGCTACGGACTCATATGGACGTGCAGGAACTTTTTGAAAGCGTTGTGGCTCGACGGAACGGTATGCTTTTTGCGAGTCAAATGACAGAAGCACCCTAATGACAAGGAAGAAACGCCTGCAGTTGCGTTTAACCCTACCAACATCGTACTTGTTGGCACCTCCTCTAGTGGTAGACTCCCTTAACAACACCATAACTAAGATTTTAGTAATACATTCACGACTTACGATCCTATGGAAGAATTATAGATTATTCCGCTTCCTTCTTAAGGCGAGAGTTGTTAATCCAAGATTGTGATTTCTATTCTTACTTGAGGAGCTTTGATCATAATGAAAGCCCAGCGTGTGTATTATTAGCTTCCTCGTAAAACTGTTCTGGACCCTTTCTAAAATTTGTACACTTTTCTTCGTGTGTGGATTTAATAAAGGAGTACCATATTCCAAAATAGGCCTTACAAAAACATTATATGCTCCAAGAAGCAGTCTACAATCCTTAGTGGGTAACGCTCTGAAAAGGTTGATTGCCCTCGTAGCTTTATTGGCGAGCATCACACAGTGTTTGCGAAAATTTAGACTACTAGTGACCAGACCATTCTTCCACGGATCTCCCTCCACCACGGATCTTCCTCGATAGAGAGCCTTCGGGCTCTCTTGTTATGAGGGATCTCGGGCCGCTTGTCGCAGGGCGTGGCCCTCGAGCGAGGCCGCCTTAAGTCTCGCCCCGTCAGTTCGGGCAGTCTGGCTGGCTGCCCGGAGTTCTTCGCCCGCACGACAGAGCCTGACTAGCTACCGTGTGTACTCCATTCAAACACAGCAGCACTAAAGGGCCTCATTCCCCTGACCTCGAAAGAGCCCCCATTTCTGCAACATGGGAAGGACGAATACGGAGAGGCTGCTAAAATCTCAGGGCCTAACCAGGCTGCGCAAATTGAGAAGGACTAGAAAGACGATCTGTACTTACAACGCCCGAACGCTAGCCTCGGAAGCATCCGTCGAGGACCTGATGATGCAAGCCAAGAAGATCAAGCACGACTTCATCGGACTGACCGAGACGAGAAGACACCATCCCCTACACGCCGCCTACGACACCGGAGAAGAACTGTTCCTCGGAACATGCGATGGCAGGGGAGTAGGCAGCGTTGCTGTCCTCGTCAACACACACTTGGCCATGAACATCGTTTAGTACAAGTATCTGACAAGCCGAATCGGACGTCTGCGACTGAAGCGATGTGGCTCCGTGCCAGCTTTGACTATGTTCGTCGCGTATGCTCCAACATCCGACTACGACGAGGAAAAGGTCGAAACCTTCTAGGTGGAGCTGAAGAAGTTCTATAAACAAGATAACACCCGCCGGAAGAACTCACATTGGAACCCACGGTTTGGAGTGGAACGAGCAAGGTGAAAGGCTGTCTGAGTTTATCATGTCGACCAAGACCATCCATGGAAACTCACAGTTCCAGAAGCCTCTCTCCCTACGATGGACCTGAGAATCTCCCGGTGGCCAGTTCCACAACGAGGTCAACCACATCATCTTAAACTGCAGGTATTGCCTCTCCGACGTCTCCTTGTCCCCAAGTTCTACACGGGATCGGACCACCGCCTCCTTCGCGCGAGGTTCAGCTTTTCGCGTCAAGGAGGGAAGGCCGCAAGGTTCAAGAAGAGGAGTTCCAGGACAACCATCAATTGGGACCTCTACAACTCTCTTGCCGGCCTTTGGGAAGATACTGTCATCGACAACATCGGCGAGGAATACGACCGCTTCATGACCATTTCCGCGATATTGCTAAGGAAGCCGAAAGCTTGAAGACCACCAAGAGACGTCTGTCTCTTGAAACTCTCAAGCTGATTGCCAGCGTGGAGAGACACGAGCGTCAGGCAACTACCAACTGACGTCCGAGCTTGCGAAGCTTTGCAGAGCGGCGATAAAGAAAGATCTCAAGGGGAGAAGGGCGGAAGTGTTGGCAGAAGCTGCAGAGGCAGGTTTGAGCATCCGCAATGCCCGCCGGAACTTCGCCAACTTCAAGACCAAGACGACCGCTCTCCGACATCCTGACGAAGCCGTCACCTCTTCTAGAAGGACCATAGAGAAGGTCATCCACGACTTTTACTCCGATCTCTTTGATAGCCACGTCCACCCGCCCTCGTGCCATCTTCCGCAAGATGGACGCATCGTCCCCTCTGACTCCCTTCCGAGACCCGACATGCCATCTCGTCGGTGAACAAGGGTACAGTACCCGGTCCCGACAGGATCAGACCCGAACACCTGAAGAACCAACCGCCAACGCTCATCAACACTCTGGCGCGGCTCTTCACACGCTACCTGTCGGAATGCAAGGTTCCATCTCAGTGGGAGATCAGCTGGACCGTCTTGCTGTACAAGAAGGGAGACGTGCACGACGTTGGCAACTATCGCCCGATCTGCCTGCTGTCCGTTGTCTACAAGCTGTTCACTCGTGTGATCCTGAATAGGATTAGCAGAACGCTGGACGAAGGATAGCCATGCGAACAAGCAGGGTTTCGGAGAAGATTCAGCACAATCGACCACATACACACCATTACAAAGCTCATCGAAGTGTTGCAAGAGTACAAGCTGCCGCTTTGCCTTACGTTCATCGACCTGAAGAAGGCATACGGCTCCGTCGAAATTGAAGCGTCATCGACGTCCTGCTCACTCAGGGGGTTCCTACTTAGTACATCAGAGTCCTTCGAGAGCTGTGCACTGGATTCACAATCAAGATCTCACATTCTACAACGACGTCGTCATCGACATGAAGTGTTTTCAAGTTTTTTTTCAAGTTTCTGATGCCCCGTTCTCGCTCAACGAAACGAGCATCTCCGAATGCTCCAGTTACGTGTATCTGGGTCAGGCCAACGACATAGCGCCGGAGCTGAGCGGGAGGAAACGAGCGGCTTGGGGAGCTTTCAAGAGCGTCGAAGAAGTCACGAAGAAGACGAAGAACGTCCGACTCCGTGCCCACCTTCTCGACTTCACTGTCACTGTTCTTCTTGCCCTAACATACGCCTAAGATACCTGGGCTATGCAAAGCAGGATGAGCACGTGATCAGCGTCGCGCAGCGTGAAATCGAGAGGACGATGCTCGGAGTGACACGACTTACGCAAGTGAGAGAATGCCCCTGGAGTAACGAGCTTCGCCGACGTTCGAAGATCAGAGACGCTGTCGCGTGGGCCAAGTTGTCAAAACTAGGTGGACCGGCCACGTAATGTGTTTTGCATACATCCGCTAGACGAAAGCCGTTACCAACTAGATTCCGCGGGATGTCAAGAGAACACCAGGACGCCCACCAACGCGTTGGTCGGACTTCTTCGTGAAAGCCCTGAACAACCGATATGACGCTCTTTGTGTCCCTCGAGCAAGGAGGATCCATTGAAGCACTCTGGCACGCGACAGGGACGAATGGAGATGCTGCTGGCGCCCGCTCGAGCAAGTTGATGATCAACGGGGCGACAGGTGATACAGCTGATACTAGTGACCAGAAATCATAGGTCGTTTACCTCATCGGTACTAATAAGAGGAGTGCTACCAAAGGTGTAACGATGCCTTCGAGATCATTGGTGCTAATGTGAAGCACGTTGGACTTCTATTCAGAGAGCGGCAAGTCCCATATCGAGAACCATTCCTGAACCCTATCGATGGCATCCTGTATATCCATATCATTCGTTACTGGCCGATGAATCTTAAGATCATCTGCAATTGCACTAAATTCCATTCCGCCTGCTTCCAAGGGTTTTGGCAAATCGTGCATGTAAATGTTTTATACAGGAGAGAGAACTCTCTGTGGAACACCACTGCTCGCAGATCTACAATAATGCTCTCGCCGCACCGTCAAAAGTGGGCGAAAAAACGCAAAAATAGCGTCGCAAAGCGTCGCATGATCATAACTCCTTCAGTTTTAGGTTTTTTGAAAAAAGGTTAGAATCATTCGATTCGTCTCTTTGAACGTGTGTAAAACTTTACCGGTACTCTCACATTTTCGCCGTGGGTGGTCCAAACTTGACTGGACGGGCGATTAGAGCAGCCTATTTCCCAGGATATGCGTGCTTTCGGAGTATCTCAAAGATGGCGTACGTCGCCAGCGCTCTGCCATGCCAGGAATGCCCCGAGAGTGCGCCGTGCATAATGCGCACAGAACCTAACGTATCAATCGAGTGGGCGAGCGCATGTCCCCTGCGCTTCTATCTTCTCTTACTGGGAAATGCAAAATTCTCAAGACTATTTCGAACCGTTTGGAGAAGGTTCTTAGAAATTTCTAGTCACCACACTCAGGATCAGCTCTAATCTGTCCCAGCGAAATTTTGGTATGCGCCGTGTACAATGTGGACGAAGAAGGACCTTTCAATCGAGGGGGGGGCAGCTTATAAACTGAGCGTTTGGGGAGTTTTATCAGAAATGGACAGCCTTAGAGCACCCCCTTTATCAGAAAGGTCCTGCCGCCCTGCTCAGGAGTTACTCTAAGGCTGTCCAGAGAGGCTTTGGAGTGCGCCGTGAACAATGCATACAGATTCGAACCTTTCAATCGAGGGGGCGACCGCTCGCAAATTGCACTCACGGGCGTGTTCGGAGCGCAATAGCTCTGTCAAGTTGGAACCTTTCACGTTGCAGCTAGTAGGTTTTCTAGGCAGTCGAGCGGTCTGTTATTACGCTGAAGTAGAATGGTTTAGCTTGGAAGTGGGGAATTTTATAGGGGTCGAAAATGCAGATGGCTTGTGTGAAGCATTTTTTCCGATTTCCGTGGACCACTGCGAGAAGACGCGGCGAGCTAACTGCCTTAAAATGCGTACGAGAGCAGAGAGCCTAAGGTACTTTACGGTGACGTGCTCAGAAGTTCTCACCTGCCTAAACTGCCTTTGCCCCATCTGCCGTTTTAGGGCAGTGGACTTAGCGGTTGAAGTTTCCTGCCCTCTTACTCGCCCATGTTTGGGTTTTCGACACTCCCAATAACACCTTTCTGTTATGCTTGAACATCTCTATCGAATGCTATCAATTTCGACCGATTTTGGCAATATCGATTTTTTGACAATATCCCATCGAGGACGTATGCGCGCTCGGCCGAGCTGCGCGGATGATGACGTCATCGAAACCGATATTTTCGAAATTGGCCAAATTTCCTCGTGCAAACTGCGTCCAAAATCGTCTAGAGGTTATTTGGGGCGCTGATTACGAATCCGACGTCCGTTTTTGAGAATTCCGTCGACTTCGGTAGTACTCGATATTGTCGAAAAATCGATTTTTTTGAAATTGGTTGAGACTGACACCATTCGATAGAGCTTTTCGTTATGAATAAAACGGTGTTACCGGGAGTGTTGGAAATCCAAATATAAGCGCACCTACGTCCTCGACGGGATATTGTCAAAAAATCGATATTGCCAAAATCGGTCGAAATTGATAGCATTCGATAGAGATGTTCAAGCAAAACAGAAAGGTGTTATTGGGAGTGTTGAAAACTCAAATATGGGCGAGTAAGAGGGCAGGAAACTTCAACCGCCCTAAAACGGCAGATGGGGCAAAGGCAGTTTAGGCAGGTGAGAACTTCTGAGCACGTCACCGAAAAGTATCTTAAGTGCTCTGTTCGCATACGCATTCTGAAGCCGTTAGCTCCCAGCGTCATCTCGCTGTGGTCCACCGAAATCGGAAAAAAATGCGTCACGCAAGCCTCACCTGCATTTTCGCACCGTTCTAACATTGCCCCCTCCTAAGCTAAGCCATTCTACTTTGTCGTACTAACAGACCGCTCGACTGCCTACAAGAACCACAAGTTGCAGCCGAAACGATTCGAACTTGACTATTTCGCTCCGAACACGCCCGCGCGTGCAGTTTGCGAGCGGTCGCTTCCTCGATTAAAAGGTGCGAATCTGTATGCATTGTTCACGGCGCACTCCAAAGGCTCGCTGGACAGCCTTAGAGCAACTCCTGGCTAGGGCGGCTGCAAATTTCTGACAAAACTCTCCAAACGCTCAGTTTACAAGCTGCCCCCCCCCTCGATTGAAAGGTCCTTCTTCGTCCGCATTGTACACGGCGCACACCAAAATTTCGCTGAGACAGATTGGAGCTAATCCTGAGTGTGGTGACTAGAAATTTCTAAGAACCTTCTCCAAACGGTTCGAAATAGTCTTGAGAATTTTGCATTTCCCAGTAAGAGAAGATAGAAGCGCAGGGGACATGCGCTCGCCCACTCAATTGATAGGTTAGGTTCTGTGTGCATTGTGCACGGCGCACTCTCGGGGCATTCCTGGCATGGCAGAGCACTGGCGACGTACGCCATCTTTGAGATACTCCGAAAGCACGCATATCCTGGGAAATAAGCTGCTCTAATCGCCCGTCCAGTCAATTTTGGACCACTCACGGCGAAAATATGAGAGTACCGGTAAAGTTCTACACACGTTTGTGTAGATCTCAAAGAGACGAATCGAATGGTTTTAACCTTTTTTCAAAAAACCTTAAACAGAAGGAGTTATGATCATGCGACGCTTTGCGACGCTATTTTTGCGTTTTTTCGCCCACTTTTGACCGTGCGGCGAGAGCGGTATTGTAGGTTGAGAAGACGAAGAGTCTGCACGAAAGATGAATTTCTATCAGCCAAGATAGTCTTTATCCATAAAATAATGCGACGATGTATACCAACTGCATTCTTCTTGTACAACAGTTTGCTATGTGGCACACGATCAATGGCCTTACAGAAATCAAAATAAACCACGTCCACTTCCTTTCCAGAATCTAAAAACTTTGCCCAATGATTGAGCGTCTTGATCATAGCTATTACAGTAGACTTCCTCATTAAAAGTTGTGTTGATTTAGCGAAATCACTACATGCCTCTGAGGTGGTCAACAATACCACCATAGCCCTCTTCAATATTTTTCAATTAGTCTTGAGAACATGGATGTTATGCTGACTGGTCTAAAATTTCCAGGAACGTCAAACGGCGGTTTTTTTTAGGTAAGGGAGTCAAAATGGATTGAACCTATTTGCGAGGCACCTCAGCCTTCATAAAACTACGATTAAATATGTGTTCCAAAAGAACGTATAGGATTGGAGCTATCTTCTTGATGAAGGAGAACTTGGCCATCGGATGAGCTTAGAGCTGATTAGTTGTTTCTCTCGCAAGCGGGACCTTAAGAGCTTATAAAATGACTATCGACTATCTCCTGCATTTATGCTTCGTTTTTCAACAGCAACGTTAAATTTCTTTAACTTGGTTTCGAAAGTATTACTCACTTTCGCAGAAAGTGAAACTAGCCCAATCCGCGGAAGTGTTTTATTGCTTAGCTTTGATCCAATACTCCTCCCTTTTCTTTAAAAGCTTAGCAAGGTAGACTGGATAGCTGGAATGCGTTGTGGTCCTTTTAACCGGAACAAGCACTTTATTACTATGATGCAAGATGTTAATGAAGAGCTCATATTTCCCATCAACCGATTCAACAGAATTCCGACAGCCTAACCAATCAATGCCCTGTAGAGAGTTAATAACATTGTCATAGTTTGCATAAGAAAAATCTCTTTTCAGTGATGAACCATGAAGATGAGAATGAGCATTGATGAGGAATCGAAGCATTGAATGATCGCTGGATCCTAAGAGCGCGCATACGCATAGTCTAGAGACCAGACACCTGTCATTGGACAATACGAGATCTAGAATGCTGTCTCCTAGCGTGGACATGGAAATGCTGTTCAAGCAGGTGTGTACACACATGTTAAGAAAGTTTTCAGCACTATAACTTTCCGTTGGCACTCCACTTTTGGCTGCATGTGATTTGTGGAGAAATGAAATCGCCTGTTAGGACGCAACGGCGGTTGCAAGCTAGCAAGTCACTTACGACTTTCATTAAGTGATCAGTCTTAGGCGTCTGTTATACTCCCGCTGGAGCATCCGCGGAACGTCCGCGGACCAATGGTGCACGGCGGAGGCGGGCGTGGCGAGGCGCGGCGATTGGCCAGGTGAGGAGTCTCGGCGCGATTCCCGCCCTTCCGCGGATGCTCCCGCGGGAGTATAACTCAGGCCTTAGTGGTATTGCAACTGGAAGTTCCATACACTACTATAAAGGGAATCGAATCCATTCCAACCTGCAAGTCACTACATAGAATTTCATAAGAGTCTTCAACAGATTCACTAAAAACGAGCCGAAGTGGTAGAGGTGATAGTGCCGTTAGTGCGACCCCACCGCCCCTCTTCCTAACACGATCACACCTAAAGATCACGTAATTCGAGCATCTACCACCCAGAAGAGATGCGACGTCTATGCTTTTGTCGAGCCAAGTCTCCGTCAACATAATAATAGCCAAGTTTGTTTGAGAAGAGGTCAATGGAATTTCTGTTTTTAACTGCTGATCGGACTTTTACTTCAACGCAATTTATGATGGAATCAACGGTCCTTGAGACCTTAGACGTTTCCCGGCAATAGGGTAGACGTAATCAATTTCTGAGAGGATTCACGATTAGGTGGGGAGCTACTATGAGACAACATCGAGGCACAACTGTTATCACAATCAATCTGAACTTGTTGACTAGGATCCAAATCGACAGAGTGAGAAAAATCGTTGGATCGAGAAACACGTACAGTCCTTAGACAATCACGCTCAGATTTATCGTTAGTGAGTGATGGCCTGAAGAAAATTTCTTTCTCTTAGAAATGGAGGCAAAGAATGAGGCAGGAAATTCAACTTTCAAAAGTAGGCTTTGCCATTCATGCGCGGCCACATGCGATAGATAACCGAGAGTTGACAATCGATAGTAAGAAAGTCTAGAATGATCCTGATACAATTTGCATCGTAACCAACACTAGTTGACGAAACTGGGAATGACGATTCTTTAGCACCTATAACAACAATCGAACGTTTTCGCTCTATGTCCTCGGGATGATCCTGAGAAGTCAAATAGCCATCCCGAGGAACAGCTCGAGAGGTTTTTTTTTAGATAGAGCATGGTTTAAAACACCAATCTGCGAACTCAAGCTAACTACTTCAGATTTAAGTTCGGCGTTCCTCGCAAGCACCTTCTCATTCTTTTCAGCTAGCTCCTTCTCGTTTCTTGCAATAACAGCAGAGAGCTGCTCCTTCATTTCCTTCGCGCAGCTGACCACGGCCCTCAGATGCTGCGCTATTGACCTATCGTTGATGACCAGGTCAATAGCTCTACTTAGATCGTCGTTAGCACTGGGAAAGGAAAAATCGATTTTGTGTCTCTTTCCTCTCCGGACAACTGTTTAGAAAATACCGCTAAAGCCATAGTGACAGTCAAAATGTGAGGTAGCAATACACCTTATATGGTGGCTTACGACTGGGAATTCGCTCCTAGCCACAAAGAGACAAGTGTGACCATGTGCGTCGATTTAGCCCGGAGAGTCGTCAGCGCGTTTGGTAAACTAGGGGGACGTCCGTAGGCAGAGAATAACGTCAAAAGCAACATAGATATGATAGTCCGATGACAGCGAAATACCAGGGGATCGAATGAACGTCTAGACGGCGGTAGAAGTATCCTTTACCCGCAGGAATCAAGTTGAAGAAAATGAATATCATATTGGAAAGGCATGGAGAAATAGAGTAAATGAGTATCATCTTGGAGAGGCGTGAAGATATGGCGTTTGGGCACCTTGTGATAGAGCAGTCATCAGATTCAGGTACAGAGAGATGTCTGGTGAAGCTTTTTGACTTCCCGTCGCTATTTCGCTTGGCTCGAAAATTTGGTTACTGTTGTGTTCCTTACGTAACACACGAGGGGGCTGGGACGTAAAAAATCTGTGATGCTAACGCCAAAGTCGGAACTCATACTTTGCAACTCGCTTATAGCATCGATTTGATAAGGGGTGCAGGGATCTGAGGCGCATGTCTGAACTTGGGAAGAGAGCCAGATAAGGAGAATTTCCGCCGTTCAATTTTTATGCAAGTGTTTCCTTTTGCCAGGGGAAACGAGTAGGGGGATTTACTATGGAATCGCGGTGCCATCACGAGCGCTGACGGGGATAATTTGTACGCTCGCATGTTCAGGCTCTGGATAGCGGTATTGTTGTTGTTTCATGAGTAGGATCCCGGGAGTTCGGCTCCCTTGTGTTGCGGCACTTTTGAATTTTAACTTTTTTTTAATTTTCGGTTAAAATTTTAGGAATCCTAACGTCTTCACAAATTTCAGGCCTTTTCTACCCATTTTCTTGGTGTATGCAGAGCTTTGTTACACTGTTACAACTTTATTTTCTTTGTTTTGTTGCTAACAGTTTCATTCAACATAGTGATGTATGACGTTCATTACCAGTAGACAGGCAGAAAGTGCCTGAAACAGCCCTTTTTCTTGGGGTAAACAACCCCGCTAAACATTCAACCAATTGGTGTTTGCGACGCAAAACCGCGTTTTTTTTTTTTGCGCCGCTGCCAACTGCTTCAATTTTTGCTATCTATTTACTACCGTACAACTTCAGCTGTAGACCTGATTTTTTCGCTTTCACGACAATGAAGGGGCTACCACAAATTCCAGCATTAGGTTTTTTGGGCCAAATTGAAGAGAGAAACCAGCTGTCAAAGTGGCAGTGAGTCAAGACTTCGTGCAAACGCGTCGCGCAGAGGCTTTTCGGGGTTCATATCTATGCTCCCATGCAGGATATCAGTATTCAGGCCAGATATGTTGACAAGATACCATGCAGGGATTGTGCCTAACGAGAATGATGAGGCTAGCAGATCCAATTTTCATAATTCAGTCCTTCGAAAGGAAGCCTGTTTCAAAACCGACACTGGAACTGGTCGACTGCATTTGCGTAGACTTTGCAGAATTGTTCGTGCCACGTGGAGAAACACATAATTGCGATATTTTCTTGAATGATCCCAAAATCCCTTAATCCACTTATTCCCTGAGACAAGTCTTTCGCTGGATTACATACAGCCCCTTGCCGCAATAACCGTGATCTGCTCCGTCCTATCAAACATTTCCTTCGGTGCTATTCATTACTTCTCTTCTCTCACTGCTCACATTGACTCAGTGTGTCAATCGCACCATTAACATACCTGTGGCCAGACATTCTTTAAAAATACCCCTTCTATTTTCAAAGAATGCATTCCGACTTTTAGTTTATAACGAAGTTTAGGGGTGGATTTGTAACATTGTGCTAACGATATATCATTCAAATTATAGTTAAAACTAAAGAGTTTTATAAATAGCTGAATATAAATACATAAATAAATAAATAAATAAATAATCAAATAATTAATAAATTATAAATAAAATATTCGATACAGTAATAAATAAATGAATAAATAAGAGAGGGCACAAATTAAGACTCCAATTTGGGATATACAAAGTGTCCCAATAAGTAGCCACTCCTCGAAAAATTATAGCTCTGCATTCGGTTAATGTATTTAAGAGATATTGGTGTGCGCCTAGGAAAGCATCAAATTATAAATTTTGCGACATCTGAAGAGTACGGATTGTACCATGCACTCGCCGAAACATCATCTTTTAGAGGCAATTGGCTATGTATGAACTAAATTCATGTCAAAGTTCTTTCGCAGACTGATTATAATACTGTGCTGCACAACTCTTCACTTCTAGTACTACGTCACATCACATCACGAAAAATAATAAATGGGCAACAAGTAAACTGCGCCAACCTGGTTGCCCAGACAAACCCAGTTTCCGAGTTCCTAGTTAGGAGAGGGACCCTAAAAAGGACCACTCTCGGTTCAATTCTACTAAGGGTGGACCCCTTACTAGATTTGCACCGAGGGCGGATCATCTTCAAGCCGCTAAAACAAATAACATCAGTCAAATAAATTAAAAGTAAACCAAGACACCATCAGTCAACGTTTTGGACACGGGCAACACAGCGTACCTCACATTCTCATTCTCAAACCTCCGTCATACTTCATGAACGTCATATATTCTGATGTTTTCTGTGTTATTTGTTTTGACTTCTTCAGTACAGCTATTTTTAAGTAATGAGAAAGTTCGATATATTTCAATACTGGACACATTCTTCTTCTTCTTCTTCTACTTCTTCTCCTGAGCGTTTAGACCTCTGCATTCGCAGGATCCGCTGTTCTTGTGATCTGTCACCACCCCATCCTATCAAGGGCGTCATCTGCCGTGGCGCCGACTTCGGCGAGATCCCTTTTGACGACGTCCTTCCATCTTTTCCTTGGGGTTCCTCTCGGACGCGTTCCGGGTGCTTCGAAGTCTAGGGCCAACCTTTTGGGGTGATCCTCTGGTCTTCTGAGGACGTGTCCATACCACCTCAGGCGCTGCTCTCTTATCTTCAGCTGGATCGGGGCTGTCTTCATCACTGCCCTAACATCCTCGTTTCGCACCCTGTTCCGACGGATCCATCCACATGTCCACTTCAGCATCCTCATCTCTGCCGCGTGCAGTTGCCGCTCCTGCGCCTTACCCAGGGCCCAGCACTCACTGCCGTAGAGGAGGGCAGGTCTCACAACTGTTCTATAGAGCATGCTTTTGAGCGTCGTGGAGCATCTACGGTCGCAGAGGATTCCTGTGGACTCCCTCCACTTGATCCAGGCTGCGTTTGTTCGTCCCCTGACCGCCTGGTCCACACTTCCTTCCTCGGATAGGTCGCTTCCGAGGTAGCGGAATTCTTCCATCTTCTCGATCGTTTCCCTTTGGTAGTCTAGGATCGATCCAGCGCACTGCTCAGAGCTGATGAACTTCGCCTTCTTCACGTTCAGCCGTAGGCCGTTGTCTGCGAGGGCTCTTTGCCACAGCTGCACCTTTTCCTCCAGCTCCTCCTGGTTGTCGGCTACTAGGGCGATGTCGTCCGCGTAGAGGATCGTTCTGAGACGGCCTTCCTCAAGGTGGTTCACTATAGAGTCAAGCGTCAGCAGGAAGAGGAACGGGCTCAGAGCCGACCCTTGGTGTACCCCCACTGTGATGTCCTTTTTTCTTATCACTCCGTGTGGAGTTCGTATCGCCGCTTTCGAGCCTTCGTGCATGTCCCTTATGACCGATCAGACGTTCCGGGACACCCCTCCCTCGAAGGGCCTTCCAGTGCACGGCCCGGGGTAGCCTGTTGTAGCCTTCTCCAGGTCCAGAAATGCTAGGTAGCAGGGTTTTCATTTCTTCCGATATTTCTCCATCACCTGACGAGCGATGAAGATGGCGTCTGTGGTGGAGCTCTCGGGCATGAAGCTCCACTGCACCCGGGAGATGATTACCATCCTTGAGTCGACCAGTCGTTCGTAGATCTATCGTGTGTGAGATGAGTTTGACACCTCGGTAGTTGGAGCATTCGGAGCCGTCTCCCTTCTGCTTGAAGATGGGGACTATGGTGCTGTTCCTCCAGCCATCCGGCATCTTACCTTCTTTCGTGATTCTGTCGAGGAACTGCGTCAGCCAGTTGATTCCGAAGTTCCCGAGCACATTCGAGGCATCTACTGGCACACCGTCAGGCCCTGCTGCCTTTCCGAGTTTCATCTTCCCTTTGGCTTTGCGAACCTCTTCTTTCGTCCAGGGTGGGATGGATCCTTCCGTTATTTGTTCTTCGTGGGCCTCCCGACAAGGGAACTCCTCGTTCAGGAGTTCCTTGAAGTACTCCTCCCATCTCTCTGTCTGACCTCGTCCGGCTTCCGTAGTATTCTACCGTAAGCACTCTTCACAGTTTTCACTACTCGAATGTCAAGGCTAGCTCTATAACGCGCCTTGGCCAGACGGATGGCGAACTTCTCTCCCTCTGGCCTGTCTAGTTTCTCGTACAGGGCATTCTGTTCCGCGTTCTTTGCCTTCGCTATAGCTGTTATTGTCAGCCTCTTCATCTTCTTGTAGGCTGTTTGATGTCGGGTGCCCTCATCTTCTGCCACAACTTGTTGGCCTATAGTGCTACATCTTCTTCCGGAAGGACCTTCACATCCCGGACAGTTTTCAAGGCAGGCCTTCGCACTAGGATGTGGTCGACTTCCGTCCGTCTTCCTCCTCTAGCATAGGCCACCTTCTGGCTCTTCATCTTCGCGATGAAGGTGCTACAGACAGCCATGTCGTAGGCGATATCCAGATTCGTTCTCCATCCGGGTTTATCAAGCCGATCCCTTTACCTTCATGAACCCTTTCCACTCCTCTTCTGCCACTCCCCATGCCCGTTCATGTCCCCTGCTATGGAGAGGTAGTCGCCTTCTGGTGCGGACCTTATGGCCTCCTCGAGCGAGAGGTAGAAGTCATCCTTGTCGTGCTAGGAGCATCCGCTCTGCGGAGCGTATACAGGCATGATGGTCCAGTAACCCTTCTTCGTGTCCAGCCGCAGTGACATGATGCGCTCGTTTATTCTTCGGACAGCAGCTACTGAGACCTTGAGGGACCCGCGGCAGCTATCCCTACCCCGTTCCTCTTGGTGTCCTCTCCGTTGTAGTACAGCTTGACCCCTTCTCCGATCTCCCTGGCTGTCGCCCCTTTCCATCGCAGAAGGATACAAGTCCTGCAGACACAGGACTTGTATCCTTCTGCGCTTCATCAGGTCAGCCACTTCCCTAGATCTTCCGTTCAGCGTTCCCACATTCAGAGTTCCCAGTCGAACTAGCTTCTTTAGCCGAGGTCGTTCGACACTCGGTAGCCCTCGCATACTGACGAGGGCGGGGGTTCTGTGCGCCACTTCCGGGTGACGTCCTAGCCTTTACACTGATTCTGTTGCGACTTCTGATCATGGTTTTGTAACGAGGTTTATCCATCAGCCGGCCTGTCAACATGGGCCTGACGCTGGAACCGTTGCCATGTATGCAATTTTTGCACGGCATTGCCACGACAGTAGGTGATTACTTATAAGTAAAACCAGGGGCATCAGTAAAGAAACCAGTAAGGGGACCATCACTTCCTCAGTATCGTCCAGCATTTGTCGGGTTTCAGAAGTTGTGCCACGAGTGTCGGGGTGCATAAGACGTGTCGCAGAACACATGGCAACGTCGCGACACGTGTGTCGAGAAAGAGCAAATGTGTCGCAGACGTTAAGCAACATGCGCCCGGATTCAGAAGGCATGACACGAACGTCGTACAACCTGTGTCCACCTCCAGAGGACGTGCCACAGATCACAATTGAGCAGCATGCATTGGATCTTCAGGCGACCTTTTAAAGGTTTCGTGCAGCGACCGTGCACGTACTTCACTTTTACTCCGTTGCCCTACCGGCGCATAAATAGGGGGTGTTGGCGAGAATAATGACTACAGGGGTCAGACTCATCAACATTTAAACCCGTGGGTATGCGGAGTAACGGATAGAGATAAGATAGGATAAGGAATCGGAGGAGTATTATTGCCGCCGCACAGTAAAGGGCTGGGCACACTCCTGCTGCTTGACGCAACTCCAATGATGAAGAATAGGGCAGAGACGCAGAGCACGTGTCTCTGCGTCAGGCCCCGTTTATACTTCGTCGCGGCGCGACGCGACGCCACTTATAGTGGCCATATTGATTGTGCGGCGCGATCGATCAATTTGGCCTCATTGCGTGGCCATCGCGTCGCGCCGCGACGAAGTATAAACGGGGCCTCAGGGGCGGCGGCGCGCTTATGGCACACTTCGCTTCAGCGTTGACGCCCAGCGTCAGCGCTGCAAGCGTCAGCTTCGCGGAATGAGCTCGGACATTCCGTGAAGCTGACGCTATCACTCCTCAGCAAGAGATAAGATAAAAAAGATACGAAAGCCCTTTTCTCAACCAAAGTAGCCAACCGGTCAGCTGAGCGATAGTTGGCAGTAGTCCAATGCCGACACCAGAGAAAGAAAGAACGACTGCCCCTAACGCAAACATGTCCTGAGCCTGAGAGCGACGCTCCGCCCCGTTTTTGACGCACTAAAGCCGCTGCCGAGTGTGCCCAACCCTTAAAGGCTCGAGCACACTGATAGCCATTAGAACTAACCACTTGCTCCGCTGGCAATATGCCAGCTCCTGATGGAGTACCACGCAAACTTGCACATCGATCCGTGCCGAGACTGCTTTCGTCGCTGAGGGGGACATCGGAGATGGGTTGTGCGCTCTTCGAGCGCACCACTCGGCTGGAAGGGACTCCGGGGTGTAGGCCATCCAGGCGGCTCGTGCCAAGAATGCTTTCGTCGCTGAGGGGGACATCGGAGATGGGTTGTGCGCTCGAAGAGCGCACAACTCGGCTAGGGAAGGGACTCCAGGGTGTAGTGCGTCCAAGGTGCTCCTGCAGGAACTGCTCCCGTCTCCCAGTGCTCTCCTGTAGCGGCGGTGGAAGAGCCGCGATCCGACACCGACCGCTCAACGACCCTCCTCCATATCGACTGACCATGGTGTCGGTGGATATCGAAAATGGCCACGTCGATATGACGCGACATCAGGGGCTGGATTCATCAACGACTAACCCGCGGGTATAAGGGGTAGAGATACCCACAATGAAGCCTGCGTCTCTGACTCTTGCGTTATCTCTGCCTGACTCTTATCTTATCTCTACCCCTTATCACCCGCATACCCACGGGTTAATTGTTGATGAATCCGGCCTCAGGAGAATCTGGTTAGATCTAACCAGGGAATGCCGTCAGCTTCCCATGGAACTTCGGGATGAGACCTATATCACGTGAAAGAGCTCGAGACGCTGATCACAGATATGTAGACCAAATTTGCTAAATGGATCTCCTAAGCGAGTTATGGCCGGCGGAAGCCGCCGTGTCTTCCATGTGTTAGGCGCGCTCAATGGGCGCAGTATTGCGCGGTAATCAGCGGTTCGGCTGTTAGCGCCGTCAGCAGCGGCGGCGGCGCAGTGGTAGGGTGCTCGCTTCACAGGATTGAGGTCATTGGTTCGGTTCCCGTCGCTGACGGATTTTTTGCATTTTGTAACTTATCTTCGACGAGGACCTATAATTCCATTTTTAGCACATTTTTGAGCGAACGGCTGATGGCGACTTGCATTTACGTCTATTTGAAGACGGAATCGTGTTTCAGGTAAAATGTTTTATTCATGACGTGAAGCAAGTCAGAAATTCAAATCAAAACAAAATAAAAAGTAAAAATAAAATCGAAATCAACAAAACTTAATGAACATAATAAATAATCGACTGTTTCGTCAGTGATTGTAAGGAGACAGCTTGCATAAGGTATACAATTTGTGAAGAGCATGTTTGTTTTACACATTTTTTTCCATTGTTCCATCAGTGTTGAGGAAGGTTCGAACAGAGGTTGTAGTCGATTTTTTATATGTGTAGAAGTAGTTCATTTTCAATACGTTTAATTATCTTGATTAAGTTTTGTTGATTTTTGATTTTATTTTACTTTGGTATCAGTTAAAAGTTCCGACTCCACAGACACAACTTCGGTCGAACAGTCGTAGTAACGGTATGGGTGGTCGCCGACCGAGTCGTGAAAAACGATGTCAGATTCGTGATCAACACCCCAAATAACCCCCCTCGACGAAATTTCAGCGAAATCGGTGACCCTGCCTGGACCACCCTTGTTATCGGTACGGGTGGTCGCCGTCCGAGTCGTGAAAAACGGATGTCAGATTCGTGATCAGCACCTCAAATAACCCCCCTCGACGAAATTTCAGCGAAATCGGTGACCCTGCCTGGACCACCCTTGTTAACGGTATGGGTGGTCGCCGACCGAGTCGTGAAAAACGGATGTCAGATTCGTGATCAGCACCTCAATAACCCCCTCGACGAAATTTCAGCGAAATCGGTGACCCTGCCTGGACCACCCTTGTTAACGGTATGGGTGGTCGCCGACCGAGTCGTGAAAAACGGATGTCAGATTCGTGATCAGCACCTCAAATAACCCCCCTCGACGAAATTTCAGCGAAATCGGTGACCCTGCCTGGACCACCCTTGTTAACGGTATGGGTGGTCGCCGACCGAGTCGTGAAAAACGGATGTCAGATTCGTGATCAGCACCTCAAATAACCCCCCCTCGACGAAATTTCAGCGAAATCGGTGACCCTGCCTGGACCACCCTTGTTAACGGTATGGGTGGTCGCCGACCGAGTCGTGAAAAACGGATGTCAGATTCGTGATCAGCACCTCAAATAACCCCCCCTCGACGAAATTTCAGCGAAATCGGTGACCCTGCCTGGACCACCCTTGTTAACGGTATGGGTGGTCGCCGACCGAGTCGTGAAAAACGGATGTCAGATTCGTGATCAGCACCTCAAATAACCCCCCCTCGACGAAATTTCAGCGAAATCGGTGACCCT
>OX377203.1:62575013-62787831 GCA_947396885.1 Heligmosomoides polygyrus polygyrus
GCGACATCAGGGGCTGGATTCATCAACGACTAACCCGCGGGTATAAGGGGTAGAGATACCCACAATGAAGCCTGCGTCTCTGACTCTTGCGTTATCTCTGCCTGACTCTTATCTTATCTCTACCCCTTATCACCCGCATACCCACGGGTTAATTGTTGATGAATCCGGCCTCAGGAGAATCTGGTTAGATCTAAGTAAAGGGCTGGGCACACTCCTGCTGCTTGACGCAACTCCAATGATGAAGAATAGGGCAGAGACGCAGAGTACGTGTCTCTGTGTCAGGGGCGGCGGCGCGCTTATGGCACACTTCGCTTCAGCGTTGACGCCCAGCGTCAGCGCTGCAAGCGTGAGCTTCACGGAATGAGCTCGGTCATTCCGTGAAGCTGACGCTATCACTCCTGAGCAAGAGATAAGATAAGAAAGATACGAAAGCCCTTTCCTCAAACAAAGCAGCCAACCGGTCAGCTGAGCGATAGTTGGCTGTAGTCCAATGCCGACACCAGAGAAAGAAAGAACGACTGCCCCTCACGCAAACATGTCCTGAGCCTGAGAGCGACGCTCCGCCCCGTTTTTGACGCACTAAAGCCGCTGCCGGGTGTGCCCAACCCTTAAGACTGAGCACACTTCGCTGCTTTGCTGCGGCAGCAATGATGAAGGATGTCATCGAGCTGCTGCTGCATTTGCTGAGCGGCAAAGGCAGCGCCGCAGCCATGGACACACTTTGCTGCGGCAGCGAGGGCGGTTTTGCTGCCGCAGCAGGAAATGTCGACCGACATTTCTTGCTGCGGCTGCTGTTTGCTATCCTTATCATTATCCGTATCATTTGCGAAAGCAGCGTGCACCCTCATTTGCTGCTCGAGCCGGGTTTGCTGCGGCAGCGAAGTGTGCTCGGTCTTACTTAGATCTAACCAGATTCTCCTGATGTCGCGTCATATCGACGTGGCCATTTTCGATATCCACCGACACCATGGTCAGTCGATATGGAGGAGGGTCGTTGAGCGGTCGGTGTCGGATCGCGGCTCTTCCACCGCCGCTACAGGAGAGCACTGGGAGACGGGAGCAGTTCCTGCACGAGCACCTTGGACGCACTACACCCTGGAGTCCCTTCCCTAGCCGAGTTGTGCGCTCGAAGAGCGCACAACCCATCTCCGGTGTCCCCTTCAGCGACGAAAGCATTCTTGGCACGAGCCGCCTGGATGGCCCACACCCCGGAGTCCCCTTCCCTAGCCGAGTTGTGCGCTCGGAGAGCGCACAACCCATCTCCGATGTCCCCCTCAGCGACGAAAGCAGTCTCGGCACGGATTGATGTGCATGTTTGCGTGGTACTCCAGCAGGAGCTGGCATATTGCCAGCGGAGCAAGTGGTTAGTTCTAATGGCTATCATAAGGAGAATCCCCACCCCTCAATTAGTATAAAAATATGTTTATTTTTGCCAAGTCGTTAAACCCAAGGAGCAGGAAGTCCTTGAAGTCACAGTGGAATACGCAGCAGCACGAGTTTGGGTTTTTTGTACGATCGCGATGCCTCTGCAAGCAAGCGGCTCGGAGCGCAGTGGAAGTGCGGTTGCTTCGTGCAAGGAAGGTCGGAGGTTTGGTTCCTCTGCGCTGCTTCAATCTCAACCGGCAAGGTGAGATTTGGGGATCCTGACGTTTATACCATTTTCATACGTTTTTTGCCTAATTTTCAAGCGGCATGCTGCGGTATTCAACAAAATGATGTAGAAATGGTCAACATCAGTGACACACAGGTACACAATGCATGATGCTGCTCTGGGCACAATGCGGACAGCGTATAAAGGCTACAGGCTCTCGCAATTTGTTTCCATACATGGACCAATAACCTCGGAAAAAACCATCCTGGGGCCGGATTCATCAACGACTTCCAGCAATTTAATCGAGAAAATTATAGCCGAAATCCCTGATATCGCGGCTTATCAAGCGGCATGCTGAGTGAGCGATAAATCGCGTTATCTGATATTCCGCTGTGAATCCTCTGTAAAAGTTACGTAAGTCGTTGATGAATCTGGCCCCTGCTTGGATTTTCAAAAGAGACCACGATGTGACGTCGGAGGTAGTTCAAATGAGAAACGAGGTCTGTGGATCCCGCAAATTAACCTAAACGGCTTCGATGTACCATTTCCCCATCTTTGCCTGTCACTTGGAAATCAGTGGTCTGCTGGAGGTTTTCTAAAACCTAACACCAACAATGTCTGCTGATGCACGAGTGGTGATCCACCTGCTCACGCTGAAGTGCGGCCCACCTTTAGACAAGGAGCCTTCGAGGGAAGAAATCAAATTGGCCGAACGGATGGCCAGCATACTAAAAGACTTCGAGGCACGTCAGCTTGAATTTGACGAAGACGTTGTGGTTAAAAATCCGGTCAGTAAGAAACAAGTCGCAAGAAAGGTACTCCCCATAGCATGCAGCTGGAAAACGCGCAGAAAACGTCTGAAAGTAGTATAGGCGTCGGAATCCCCAAATTTCAACCAGTCAATTGAAATGCAAAAATGCAGCAACGCAAAAGGGCCAAGTCCCTCGCATGAGACAACGCTACCTCCACCGCGCTCCGAGCCGCTTGCCGGCAGGGATATCGCGGACGTGCAAGACCCCCAAACTTGTGGTGCGCCGTATTCCATTGTGACTTTAAGGTCCCATACTCCTTGGGTTTAATGACTTTGTAAAAAATAAACACATTTTTATACTAATGGAGGAGTGGGGATTCTCCCTTATGATTCGCTCCTTCAGATCCTTTCCTTGTTAAGGGCGAAGCCCCAAACAAAACGTCTGGCGGCCGTTAGATCGCTTAACATCCGGTAGTAAAAAAAAAGAAAATACGGTTCTATCCTTGTGGAGGGGAGGGGTGGCAGTGCACTCTAACTCTTCGTAAGCTGGAAACAGAATAGTTTACAACGAAAACAACGTGCTCTGATCTAGGAGATATCCTTTCATTGCAATTTCCTAACCGGAAGATTCAACACTGTTCGCATTTGTTTCGCTTTTCTAGCGATCCTCCTCCAGTAGGATAGATCCAGGAGCATGTCAGTGCAACAGTGCAGGTCTTACTTAGATCTAACCAAATTCTGCTGATGCACTCGGTGGAGGCTCTTCTTCCCCCTCCAGACCGCGTGCGGTTGCGTCGTATCGACGTGGCCATTTTCGATATCCATCGACACCACGGTCAGTCGATATGGAGGAGGGTCGTTGAGCGGTCGGTGGCGGATCGCGGCTCTTCCACCGCCGCTACAGGAGAGCCCTGGGAGACGGGAGCAGTTCTCGCACGAGCAGCTTGGACGCACCACACTCTGGAGTCCCTTCCCTAGCATGTCTCTCTGCGCTCCAAGAGCGCAGAACCCAGCCGCCGACTCCCACTGGGAGACGAAAGCAGTTGGCGCAACACGTGGACGGGGGAGGCAGTCCTTGGCTTCGACCGCCTTGAACATAGCAGTCGGGTTTGGTGACGTGGAATTTCCCCCATTGTACGCGTTCGTTCGTGTAATGCAAGTTGCACCGAGAGGGGCATAGGTCAAACTGGTAAAAACCCGTAACTTTTTCGAGTACTGATGGACTGCCCCCCTCGTCCACTAGTTGCGCCAAGCAGTTTCACAGCTTTGGTGGTACACACCCTGGAGTCCTTTCCCTAGCCTTGTTCTGCGCTCGAATAGCGCAGAACCAAGCTGCCGACTATCATTGGGCGACGAAGCGTGCTCCATTGACAACGGCTCGGCTCGGCGTGAGCGGGCGGTGGCACATTGCCACGTCAGCGCCTGGTTAGGTCTAATGGCTATCAACAGTGCATTCACCCCCCCCCCCCCTCCTCCCAACACGCATTGCTTGCGCTAAATTCGATATTACGATGGACATTGGGCGGTTCAATTTTGTAAGCATGTTGTACTCTTCGGTGCGTTCAATGACCATCACCTATCACTGTTTTAAAGGCCCAGTATTGGACGAAAATTAGGTCTAGAAAAAAATAGAAGGGTACAGCCAGGGGCTCTACCTCCGGGTCTGCGACGAGACCCGGACCATATGTTTGTTGGCCGGTGGACCGATGAAACTGTGGTATAGTATTACACTGTTAGACCAGCCTTGACAGCTTCGGATTTTTTAAAAACTCACCTACTACAACAACGTTGAATACTGAGTGCATCTTTAGAAATGAGCTACACCCTTCAATTTTTGGGGCCTAATATTGACTGATACCTGATAAATAAAGAAGAAGGATAGACAGGCGGTGCGGTTGACTCGGGTAGATGATTGCGCTAGCTGCCACTGCTAGAGGGTTGGTCGACATTCGTAGCATAGTGATGTACCCGTGTGATGGAGTGTTGAAGAATGGAGAAAGATCAGAGATAAATTTGACGGTAACAACATGTAGACCCGCAACAAAAGGCTCACCACTGCTACGTATTTTCAATCAAAATCAGGAGGCAGTACATGTGTATGCTATTCTTTTCCCAACCATCAGGGAGGCACGTATTTACTGTCTAGACAAGTGCTCCGACATGATCAACAGCTAAAGCGGCTTTCACACCGCGGTTGCTGGTGTTGCGCAACCGATGCCCTAATGATGAAAGATATCGCAGAGACGCAGAGGAGCAGCAACAGCAACGAGCGGGGCTTTCACACTGCTGTTGCCGCAACTCCGCAGCAGCAACACCGGCATCGGTTGCGCAACGGTTGCGCAGCCTCAGCAACGTGGAATGATCGTCATCATTCCGCGTTGCTGATGCGCATCGACGGAGCGCGGGGTGAGGTTGAGTCATTACGTACCCACACCTCACTTGACGACGTCGGTGAGGAAATCGCCCCTCGTTCGAACTTCTTTTTCCCCCAACTTCAGAGATTCTTCGCTTATGACCAACACCAATGTTCTTTCGTAATACTGTCCTTGTTTCTTCTTTCTGGCGCTCATTTGACCCCATTTGTTCTAATACCACTTTCAGAAGTTGTCCAATCGACCAGACCAACCTGGCTTTCTGATTAACAAGATGGCGCTCTCTTGTGTTCGCAGCAGACTTTCCGGATAGATGCCCTACTTTAATGGATGACATGTGAGTTTTTCGCAATTTCTGTGCCACTCGGAAGATGCAATCAGATGAATATATCATTTTTAAAGGAAGGGATAGAATTAGAGTGAAGGTCTGTGTTAGCTCTCCAATTCTTTTAGTTGGTCATTGAAGCGCAATGCTTGTGACGGACCAGAAAAAGGAAGGCTGTCGTTGAAATGTAGTAGCCATTCAAGGGTGCATTTCAGCTTATAGTGTTTGAGGCTTTTGTCGCCAATTTCGCAGTTTTTATAATCTATTTGTACACAAAGAAAACTTGCTCGAAATCCACGGCAAAAAATGTGAATGAAAAGGAAACATGCGCAGAAAAGAACAGAAAGCAATAGAAAACTAGCGTAACACAACAAAAACAAATGGCAGAGGCGCCTCTTCAGCAACATTTAGCATTTCTGTTGAAGATGTCTTTGTGTAAATAGTATATGAAGAATTTAGGAAGCTGAAGTTATTCATTCTATCAGAAAAAGCTGGCCAGTGTCCGCATCGCATCTGTAGGGCATCTTAAAACGGGTAGGCTAGACCAGCCAAATCCCGCACACGCCATGCAAGGTGTAGGGAAAATGCATGTATTCCTTTCTTCAGCTTCTCAAATATGTCTTCTACACTTCAGTTCCAACTTCTCTGTTTCAGATTTCTTTCGCGTGGATTAGATAGTGTTCCTCTAGTAGTGTTTTATCTGAAGACTCTTGTGGCAATTGACTCAGAAGTAATGGATCGTGATATCCAACGGACGAAAACTGTAAGTGGATTCTTATGGGTTTTTCATTTAATTTTACAGTTCAGTTAAATTTAGTATTTTCAGCTCTTCGATTGTAACTCTAAAATCGAAGATTTCATGCGCGACCTATGCATTCCTCAGATCGTACAGAGCTGGTGGAGAGTTTTGGTCCGTTTTTGTCAATTTTTTAAACTTATTGTTATCATATGTCATCGTTTACGCTTCGATAGAGTGGATTTGGTCACGCCTCAAGTAGTTGTTGCTGAGGTTATAACTTGCCGCAATGATGTTAGGCTACGATAGAAACTATACCCCTGGTCTGGCTTCAGACCGTCCTTCCTAATTTCTGGCCAGTGCTCCCATGCTCTTTAAGCTACAGCACTGTTCGATCGATCAGCATTCCATGGTTTGGGTACAAGACTTTTGCTTACTACCAAACATTGTAACAGTTGTCATGGTGTCTGCAGGAGAGACGTCTAAACTGTGAACCCTGTCTGATATAAGAAAGTTGTGGTGAAATGGTTGTCTAAGAGGTCACAAGTTCACATTTAATCAAATGTCTATTTAAAATGTTAAGGAAGGACATGTAGAACCCCTGACGTTTTGAGTGGCCTTCTTCAAAGTTATACATTTTTAGTTCTATGAGAATATAGAGGCTATTAAGTGATACTGAACCTGAACTGTTCAAATGAAACGTCTTCTTCGGTTTCAGGAACATTGCTCGGATGTGATCGCACAACGCCTTTGCCTAAATGCAATTGCTGCGTTCGTCGATAGAGTTAATGTTGAACTTGTTGCCAATGACGTGTTTGTAGCGTTGGAAATCGCGATGCTGGACAGCAAGGACATATCAGAGGTGAGCTTTATTGAAGTCCTCACAGAAATCCTCCTTGTTTTTGCGATTTTATTGTTGTAACTTCTATCTCTTGGCCACATTATTAAAGGGTGAGCAGGATGTCCCTTTCCTGCCCTAACACGGGAGCCGAGAAACCAAAATCGTTCCAAATATGAATTGTAACAACATTTGAACAAGTGAAGTACGCATTCATTTCCAAAGATCGGCTGTTCTCAAAGTTAAAATTTTGGGCTCAAAGTGTGTCTAGGGCAGGAAAGGGAAAGGGACTCCAGAGTGTAGCTCAAGTGACGCACCCGTGTTAAAATTATCTGCATCCTAGAGTTCCCTCCCGTCCAATAAGGAAACACCTAAGACGCGGATCTATAATCGGAACGAAAGGATAATACTGCATTTACATTCGCTACACCTAGCTCTCGCCACGTTGGCCCGCCGCTCCATGCTATGGTGAACCCCCGCCTTAATCGTATAGTTTTAAGTATGACATTTCCTTTCGAATTTTTATGACCCAATTATCGAACTCGCAGAAAGGTTACATAAGATTTCATGTCACAAACTGGGACCAACTGACGACATTTGTCTACAGGCTGCTGTGCTTGCTGTGTCTGCTCTGATCAAGAAAGGAATGCTACCGTCCAAAAAGTTGTCCTTCGTCACTGCGCTCAGTAATGTTCTGCCAAACAATCAGCTCGTCAATGTGAATCCGGTAGGTGATTCCAATTCCTTTCTGCTCTTCACTTGAGAATCGTTTTCTTTACTAACGAGCATGTTCAAGTTTTACGGTAGACCTGTTTTGTTTGTTTATTGTTTTAGAAGTGACACACAGTTGAAAGTCGTCATTCAACAAAATTCTGTTTAAGAACAGCAACTATGAGGATGTACTGCGAGCAAGGTCGCTTCTGAGTGTTGTTAGAACTGTTGTGATTGACACATATCACAAGTGAGTTCACTTTTTCGCCGTCGAAATGAAAATTCTTGCATAGATAACACTAGAGTATATCTGTTTATTCATTCATTTATTGCATATAATTAGGGGGCAAAAGTTTCTTCCTTGTCCCTCATGGCCTGCCTGCTGAGGTGTTTTATCCCATTTGTTTCCACTATTAGACTTTTTCTGTGGGGGTTTAGTTAGGAGATGATTGTAGATGTATCAGGCTAGGTGGGAACTTTGGGGTGTGATCAATCTAGCTACTCATGCCCAAGTTTCTGTTGCTAAGAGGGGGTAACCTTCTGGCAGTGGCTCGATATACTCGTCCCTGCGAGTGCAGATTGGCACAGTAGGGGATAGGGATAGGGATAGGCTTAATGTAGACTATCATCCTTACGTGCATAGCCAGTAAGACGCCTAAGCGACGAAATTCGTGATTGCATAAACGGATTTTTTTGGATCCACTTCCATCCTTCGACATTAGTAATGTCAAACATGATTTGTTGTCAGTCACTCACTCATTCACGGCTTCCCATTTACAGATCACGATGAAGTGTCGTGTGTGTTTGCGGATGGTTGGAGCTGAAGTGTTTGAGAAACACATAATTAACTGTTGAGAGCTGGACGGCAGCAGAAGCATTTCTCGGTACGTGTTTGTGCTCGTCCTATATTTGTCTAGCTAGCACAACGAAGGTGTTGATTTAGGGCAGCAGCAAAAAAGATTTTGAAAGAAAAAGAAAGAAGAAAAAGAAAAAGAAAGGAAAAGACAAAGAAAAAGATCGTGATTTTTAGGAACTTTTAGCTGGAATCTAAATTCCAATTAATTTACGTGGTTATTGCTCACCTCGTCGTGTTCCTCCTTCACATCCTTGCTTCCAATACCGATTGTTGTTTCCATTGTTGTTGCCTAATTGTGTAGCCGTTTACTGCATCCTCTCCTGATTGATTGTTTGTACTGCTTTCCGTTAAACGTTCGCTATCAATGAAAACGAAGATAAGAAGGAAAACACGGAAGCGCCTTTTCAGAAGGGGAAAAGACAAACAGCTATGAGTTATGATCACGTTTATGATTTGGATACTCTTGAAGAAATTGAAGACGAAGAACCTAAAAGGTATGATGCATCATTGAGCAAAAAGAAGGGAGAAAGACAAAAAGTTTTGATTAATTTAGACATCTGTATGACGGAAGATTTGGTTCTAGAGTTTGGGTCGCTATGGAAAAAATGGATGACTCTGGTTTCGTCGAAAACCGTACGGGTAAGAGTGGTCAGGAGAAGAAACTATAAATTGAAGATGTATCGATTTTCATTGAAGTACGTCCTTATAGCGTATATAAAAAAGCAGGAGACCGTCCAGGAGTGGACAGATGAAGAAAAAAGCGGGTCCTCTTTCTACAACTATAAAGGATTTTACAGTATCGTGCTTTTAGCACTGGTAGACGGAAATTATAAGTGCATTCTGTATGATTTAGGTAATATTTAATATATGATTAATATTAATAGTAACAGTAATATAACATTCATATGTTTAGGGGCTGCAGGAAGATCTTCGGATTCCGGGGTCTTCTTGGATAGCCCTATGAAAAGTTTCATCGAACATCACGAGGCTGATTTTCCCGAGGCAGTGCAACTGAGTGTTGGGAAAGTAAGCTGTTGAAGTTTAATATCCTTCAAAACTGAGCAGTGCCTTCATTTTTGAAGGTTCCCTGCCATTTCCTAGTCGACCAAGGCTTCCGCATGACACCGCGATTCATAAGACCATACTCATCCAGAGAAGCCACCGCGAACCGAAGAAGCGCCCACTTTAACACTAGCTTGTCAAGGTGCGGTATCTGTAAGATTGCCCTTTCACATCAATTCGTCTGAAGACATGCTAACTTCAGAGCTCGCCGGGTAGTAGAGAACTACTTCGGTATCTTAGCTAGCAGGTTTCGGCTTCTTCTTCGGCCCATCTATACCACACCCGATCACGCTAAGGCGATAACTCTGTCGATAATGGTTAGTGTAGAATAATATCTCAAATTAAATAAAAATTAGGTTCCGTTCAGATTTTACACAATCTTATGGTTCATGACATTGGAGCGCCAGCCGTTGTTGAACGATACGGCATTAGCAACTTTTTCGATGATGAAGATGGTCCCGGAGTTGTTGGAAACATTGCAACTGATGCAAAGTCAATTCGTGACATGATGCGAACGTTTTTTTGCCGAAGAGATGGTGTTCGATAAAGAGGTTAGTTCTCCACCCTCAACTACAGTAAGGTTTCTACGACTAAGTGTGGTAATATTACTGGCTTATCGTTGAGCTTTTGTTTTACAGCTTTCTGACGGATTGTTTTCGGTTATAACATACTTTTAAGTTTACTGCTTTCAATAAAACAACGACATTACTATCGTTTCTTAGAGTATCAGTGTTACTGGTCTTAATTTCTAGATGTGTTTTCGAAATGGTATGTTTACATTGTCGTGGTCCCTGCTTCATATGTTTGATGTCGATCTATTAATATTTTTATAGACTCCATCGCTGTTACGATTGATTCCATGGTTTTTGCTTTCTCGTTCCACTAGCTCTACGATTGTTCTCCAAACGACTTTTGTGGACATAACTAATTGCTTTATATGTGAGTTTGAACTTGGAAAGATTATAATATCTTAGTTTAGTGAAATTGAAGGAACTACACTGCTTAGTGCTTCAGGTTTTTTTATGTCATACTTTGGTTTTTGGACAAGTTCTCTGAGGAATAATTTCTGCCCCTGATCAAGGTGAGTTCAGGTATGTTTAATTCAATTAAAGGATGGATAGCAATAGTAAGTGGCCTAAACAAGGGACTACGTGTTCCTGTGTGTATTTAGATGAATTCTCCTCACACATGATACTAATTGGGTCCATTAATGGGAATTTATATAAATGAATAGAAGGTCCACTTTCTGCTCTACATCACCTCTCTTCCTGTTGCATAATTAGGAATAGCAGTGCTTTTGCACTTTATGAATCTGCTTGTGGTTAAAATGTTTGCTGTTTATCTTATCTATTTCCTCAAATTCCATTTCGCGTACATTCTACAGGTGATGCGCTCCATTCGTCTGTTTTTCCTCAAAGTTTTCTATTTCGAATGTGGTTCTTTGTTTTAGTAAAATACTAATGATGTCGATTCATCTGATGAAACTATTTTCATGCTCAGGGGTACGAAATCGAAATCGAAATTGTTTGTCATGGAAAGTAAACTGTTGCTGCGTGAAGTGTGTAAGTTTTCTGAGAGATTCGTAATTACTTTATCGTTATTCATTCATTATGATCGGATTCTTACATTTACGGGTATGAGTTTGTAATTTGTGTTCTATTTCAGGTATACTCCTTCTGGTATTTGCTATCATACTCAAGCATCGTTGTTTCGTGCTTGTCCTGTTCGCTATGATATTTCACGGGCCTACTGTGCATATATCGAGATATTGAAAATTGGTGAGTCTCTTCACTTTCTTTTAAAGCTTCCCTCTTATTGAAACTGTTTCCTCCGTTATATATCTATGATTATAAACTTTGAGGTTTACATTGCCTTAGTTGATCGTCAGGCCTAATCATGTCCATACCACTTCAGGTTTTCTTTCCGCTGGATATTCTCTGTTCTTTCTTTTCCACGATTGGATGTCCATCTTGAGGTTCTTTCCACTTCTCGTTGTTTTTGTTCGATTTGAGTTCGGTGACCTATTCGATGCTGAATTTGCTCATGGTTCGATTTCCTAACTTTATTTAGAGGAGGATGAAGCGAGACTAGGAGTATGGTTAGAATCTGAACATGGTTCCTGAACCCGAATTGGTAGGAGAAATGGTTAATCACTTCCACACCATAAGTCTTCTTTTTTGAAACATAAATTGTCTTTATAGAGTTGAAAGTACTGGTATATAGAGAAAGAGTCAAGCCTATCAGTCCTTTCGGAAGGTAATTGCGGTTACTCAAGGTTAGTTAATCATCTCTGTGTACTGTTTCTGAAAGCTTAATTTTGATAAAATTATTGAATTTGTTAATTTTATGTTGTTTCGTAAAAGTGTTCCTTTTAGGATACATAGTTGACAATACTGAACTATGAGCCTCTATTGTCCGTTAAGCAGTCCTCTTACAGCGTACCAAAACCTCGCTGTTCTCATACTTCAGGTTCATTCCAAATGTAGGTGCGAGAATCTTGTTTTTAAGAATTAATGCATCACATATTCAATGTTGTTTTCTTGCAGGCCGGTATGCAAGCAGTTTGAGAGAATCGTCACACTGTGGTAACCTATCACTTCGAGATGAATGTGATCAATAACGAGTAGCACGACTTCGAATTCTACAAGTGCTAAACCAACGACATAACCGATTCCTTCGGTCTTCTGCATTCATAATATGTTGTACGTCTAGGAGAACATGTTCATGTTTTGTCCAGCTTTATTCTCAATGTTTCATGTGTTATACACTATTTAACTTGCATGTTCATTAGCTGTTCTGTATTAATCATAACCAGACTTGAAATGAATATCGATTCATTTCCATACAGTTCCATAGCAACAACTATAATGCATGACTTCGTTAACACTAAAATCAACGAACACAACCTCTAAACAATTAACAACATGCGTTCAGAATCATTCACTATAAGAGTGATAAAGAACACATTGATTTTACTGTGAGAATTTAGTTTCACGTTCGAGTATTCGGATAAAATCTTAACTACAGACGAAATTCACAAGTTGTGCTGCGTAGTCCATCCGATGGGAAGGTATAGTTGAATCGTCAGGTTCTCGATGAAGCGTAGTCTGCTCGAAAACATACGCGTTATTGAGCCGAGACCGATAGCTGGAAATGTTTAAATGTTAGTGTCTGTCCTCTATATGACTTGGTTATGTTTTATACTGCAATTTTTAGGGGATGCACTTTGAATCGGATTCTGCTATTAGTGTCCACCCTAATGCATTAAGAATCCCTCTAGTTCATATTCTGTGTTATTACGGTGATGCGCTGCATATACTACACAAAACGCTGACCTTTCTGCCTCTTGCCGAGATGGTTACAACTGATGCCAAGAAGATTTAGAAAGTCTTCAATTTCTGATATGATGAAGTTGATTGCAGCTGTTAGCCAAAATTGGTATCGACCTTTATTTGGCTAAGGTTTCGGGGCTTACAGACGTTTCATCTAGTTCCCGGTAGTCTTACTTACGCAAAAAGAACGAAAGTATCCAAATGAAGGGCTGTATCAATCATAGTTAAAAGCTGCGATCAACTTCGGTGCACTTGTTGTGCGACGTAGGGAATTTTCTCACTCCACAAGCTCAGAAAACCCGTCTTCCGATCCAGAAGCTCAGAAGCGCGCGCAGTCGCCGCTGTGTCGAGCATGAAGAGGCCATGCATATGGCAGATTCCTTGTTCTCCGTATGAATTCCCTGACGGCTCCCTTCTTGTTGGTTCCCGTCCTGGTCCCGCCTCCAGGTTCCTTCTTCCAGGTAAATTCCTCCCTCCCCTCTCGGGTACCTCCTTACTACTCTACCCCGATTAGGTAGCCCTCCCACGCTCAGGACGCGATGACGGCGAGCGAACGCCCATTGCGCGGCATCGGTGTCACATCTTCTAAATCCGATCTCCCTTATTGGTAATGGATCCCTTTGCTGATCCTCCTAACTGCCGCACCCTTATTGGTAACTCCCTACTGGTCCCTTCTTATTGCCTAAACCCTGCTTGGTGCCACATCCTCGCCTGCTTCATTGTTCCCCTATCGACCCCCATCCTGATGCCTCCTCCAGGTCGCTCCCTCCTGATCGCTGTCGGTTCTCCACCCTCGAAGTCCTCCTTCTACTCTTACCCCTTTGGTCTTCTCATGCTAGTAGTCCGAAGTCGGCGGCACGGCTTCTGAATCTGGACGCTCAGAAACGCGCGTAGGTGCTGTTGTGTTAAGCGGTAAAGGGCTGCGCTTCCTCTGCTGCAGAAACATCACATGTTCAATAGCAAATTCTGACCCTCGACCGCCCGCGCTGTGGAAGATGCGGCGTATCTCACTTAGGTTAGATCACTGGACCGCCCTCACTCTTATGTTAGCTTTGTATGGTACAGTGAAATGAGATGAATTTCTGGTCTGCGTTGGTCTCTATCCATATTAAGTTTATTTTTTTATTAAGTTGTAGTTTTTTGTATTGGCTCATGTGAACTTGCTGACCGTTAGAGATGAGGGGCTATATGTATGTGTACACAAGCGCTCCGACACGCCTGGCGGCCTTCGATCGTTAGGCTGTTCGACTACCCTTCACTTCACTCTATGTAGCGCCAAATTGACTGCAGGCACTTTCACTCTCATCCTCGCCTTTGATCATATAACGAACAAACGTTTTGTCAGAACAGAAGATTTCCACCACTTCTAAGGGATCGCTACAGCAGTGATGGACTGCGTGGCAGTCATCGACAGACAAATAAGCAAAGATACGTCACTTTCATGCTAAAATCAACAACACCTGTAACACTTCTTCTAACTGACATCTGCTACACATGTTCTGAATCTCAACGCACGTTGGACGACGCCTTCGGCACGTCTTGTGAACCCCAAACAGATTGGACGACGTCTCCCCCTTTACTGATCCCCTTTAGGTCTTCTGAATACCGTATCACATTGGACGACCGTCTTTGGCACGTCTTCTGAATCTCCAGATACGTTGGACGGCGTCTCAACCTTTGCTGGTCCTCTTGTTTGTCCCATTTCTGGTTGCCTTTACTGGTCCTCCATACTGCTTCTCTGCCCGTACAATTAGTAATCTCCCCAGAAAGGGAAACATTGGCAAAGATCGTTGACATTTCCTAAAGATTGACATTGAGATACGATTATCATCCAATGGACGTTAAATACGTGTTAAATCCGTCCTTTGATTTCGATCCTTTCCAAACTTGACACATTATTCAAGGCTGAAATCCTCTTTTTATATCCTCAAAAGTTCAATCGAATAGACGGCTTCTAGAACGGCCTCACTATCCAAGCATTGGCCACTCTTCAAGCACTGTACCCACTTCCCTCACATACTGGCTCTCTTCCACTGGCAGACGGCGACGGGCAGCGACAGTGATGCTCACATGATTACTGGCGCTTTGGACATTCTTTCACCGTAATCCGCAAACACACAAACGCTCGGGATTCTCGCTTCGGCGCTAAGTCGGCCGCCGTCCGAAAACTTGTTCTCGTATCAGCGCTAACTCCAGCATTCCGTGATGCGTTCGTGACGATGAGACTCGTGCAGCTTCTCGCCGTCACGCTTCCTCCACTATCCATGCAATGCCACAATAGCGGAAGCTCACTGCCGGCAGCTCTCCATCGCGCCGAACTCTTTTGGGCAGGACGTCATCTTCATTGCGCACTGAACCTTGATCCCTTTCTGAAATGCGCGGTCCATGCGACATGTTCGTGTAGCGGGTGTCAGCCTCCTTTCCCGAACCTTCACAAGAGCGCCCATTGGCGTAAACTGCTTGAGCATGAGCCTTATCCGTCAGCGTCATATTTGTAGAGATTCCTTTGCAGATCTCTATTTTTTCCAGAAAGAAATAAGTCCAGACATTTGGACACTTAATATGAACGCCTCACTCCAATTAGATATACAAATAGTCAGATTCGAGCTCACTCTATCACATTCCGATTCAGTTCAACAATAAAGAAATACCAGATATACCAGGCGCAACTTCGGGACTCTGTTACAGTAGTTGCTTCTGCCTTCGATGATAATTCGGGATCGTGTCGAGTTGAGAGCATTCGTTTCACTTATAGTGTCGAGGGCTGTGACCTTACAAGGCTCCTTTGACGTTTCATATGCGACTCCCAGTGGATCTTGGCGTGATTCTGGTGATCCGTCAGGACCTCTTGCACCACTCCCCGGCATGTGTGGATTATGGTCGATGAAACAAATTCCTATATTCACCGACATACCTTAGTCTGTTCGCAACAACTCAAACATGGAGGACGAGCATTGTCGTCTGCTCCTGATCGGGTTCAATGTGAGCACGCATCGAGCTCTCGAAGCGAGCCGCGTCCTGATTTACTCTTGGGTGCTCTTCGGCCGCCAGTGTTCCGCCGAAAACCTAGGCTGGCTTTCTATTGTTCACGAATCCGACGCCGATTGTGTGAGCGCCATAAAATCGTCTCGCACTGATCTGGTGCGGTCAATCCTTTGAGTCACCGGCAATGACCTTAGAGGCTGAGAGCCATAAAACGAAGAGTGAGAACAGGATTTCTGGTCGCCGTAGCAGCTCTCCCTATGCACCACAGCACGCTCCAGCTATTACTTCCATACAACTGTGTATACCTGTCCCAATCTGGCATGCCGTGAAGTGCAGTAAGCATGATAGGCTGGAAGGTGTACGTGTAAGGAACCCTCCTAAAAGGAATGGCCATCGGCAAGCTGGTCAAGAGGTGGCAGGACGAAATGGGATGAAATCAGTTTAGTTTATCAGCTCGCTCTAACTCTTCACAGGCAGCATTTCACCTGCATCACACTTCTTCTCGTCCAACTGAATACTATACTTGTGCTCGAATAATCGAATTCGAACAATTATTCGAATAATTTATTCGAATTCGATTTTCGATTATTCGATTACTCGAGTTTCGCAAATTCGAATAATTACTCGAATTCGATTTTCGATTATTCGATTACTCGAGTTTTGCAAATTCGAATAATTATTCGAATTCGATTATTCGAGTTTTGCAAATTCGAATAATTATTCAAATTCGATTATTCGAGTTTCGCAAATTCGAATAATTATTCGAATTCGATTATTCGAGTTTCGCAAATTCGAATAATTATTCGAATTTGATTACTCGAGGTTCGAAAAATCGAATAATTATTCGAATTCGATAATTCGAGAAACGAAAATTCTAGTAATATTCGAGTTTCGAATACGTGGTTGCTTCGAATGTGCCACAGTGTTGATTTTTGTAAGCGACGTTCATTCCGGTGACGACTGTTTTCGATAGCACACTGTCGAGAAGCTCACCGCTGCGAAAACGCATTCAATATCCTACTATTCATAGAAGAGTGGTGTGCGTGTGCGCGTGCGTGTTTCCATCAGTCCATCACAACTGGCGTGGGGGATGGCGTATTAGCGATACTGACAGCACTTGATGGCGATCGACTGCGATCCGAAACTTTAGCCCTTGGGGTAGCCGATCCCGCTGAACACAAATCTGAAGCTCGTTTTTGGAATTATCGGTTGAAGTCGATCGAGTTATTGATTTTCTATAGTGAATTCGTTGAGGCGAATCAATTGTATAACCAGTCTTCATCGATATTTTCAGAATCTAACTTCACATTTGCATGCTCTGCGACCACGACTGTCATCAGTGTCACACACTTGAATCCTCTACGAAACTTGTGCAATAAACACAAACTTTGACGGAAAACTCAGAAATGAATTCAAATTCGTGTTCAGTGACCTCGGTTACCTCAGGGCTGAAGTCTCGAGCTTGTTGAGTGATGTTAACGAAAAATCGATAATTTGATTAATATCTCTTGTGGCAACCGTTACTGCAAAAACTAACTTAAGATTCGTGTTCAGCGACCTCGATTACTTTAGGACAGTTTGCATATCTGACACGATTATGTGCCATTTTGAGTTGAAATTCAAAGTTTTCAAATCAAATTCAACGTTGTTACACGGGGATTATTTCAAAAATTTATTTCGAAAACGTTGAATTTCGACTGAAAATGGTATATAACTCCACGATTGGATGCCGATTTCTGTGAGATAATGAAATAAACAAATAGAGTGAACGGTTTTTTTTTTCGCAAAAGGTTTGCACTTAGCGTGGATGTCTTGCACATGTACTTCTGCAGGAATTTTTTTGTAGGAAAAAAGTTCTCATGTCTTGCCATCTTAACGAGGATTTTAAACGGTTTTTAGAAGATATTGAATATTTTCATTATTTGCTTTTTTTCAAGAATCCAATTCTTTTGTTTTGTCTCTGGCGAATGTTGTCGTTGAGTTTACTTTAACACACTTAGTTGAACCTACACAATGCGCTTTTGAAGTGGGTAAACGGTATCAAACGAAATTGGCTAACACAAAAATCACATATTAATATTCCTTATATTCCTTATTATATATTATATATACTTATTATATAATATTCCTTATTAACACACCCGGTGCAAAATTATAGGTTCACCCCCGATTTGTCCATTAGTAACCGAAGGATCCGCTACCGAGGCTCAGCAATGTTACCGTCGTATTCCTCACTATCGAGATCCTCTATATAAGCATTTTAAGCAGGTTATCTTATCAGTTCAGGGTACCACGAACATTTATTGAAAGTATAACGAATGGATCCCGGTGCAAAATATAAGTTTGCTTCATGAAAAACCTGATTTTTCACAAAAGTGTGCCTACAGGCAAAGTAAGATTAGTACTCCGTCACATCACCTTTGTTGCAACCATATCGAAAATTCTATTTCGCATAATATTGATTAGGTTATCAATAACAGTTTGCTCAAAATTGGCTCATGCATGAAGTATGGCGTTCTTCAGATCAGAAACCGAAGTGTAAGTGGCCCCATTTTTGTACACTTTGTGTACAGGAATGCCCCACAAGTTTTCTATCGGGGTGAGATCTGGAGGACAACTAGGTCACTTAATCTGCGTGCTTTTCAAACAAAGGGTGAGCCTGAGAAGATTCTTATCAGTCGGCCTAGGAGTAAGCTGAAGGTGGCCCTTTCGCCTCATAGGGTAGCCAGCGCATACCTCAAGACGACGAGATGTATGCCGTCCTCCTTTTCTCTGGGTCAGCTTGAGCGATCTGTTAAGAAGTCGCAGTTGAGTTATGAAGTTTAACACATTACTAACTTGCCGGCTTATTCGGTTCGGCCTAACAGACTTTTTATTCATGCCTTAATTAGACACTGGTCAGACATTGGCTTATCTCGCTCTATGTATGTCTTCGTGTTGTTGTTTGACGTTGGTTTGACTCGCTCTAGGTGTGTCTTCATGTTGTTGTGTTGTTGAAATACTTTTTTCTGGCCCATGCACTAATCGCGAACGTATTGAATAAATGAATGATTAATTAATTAATTAATTAATTAATTAATTAATTAATTAATTAAACCTGCAGATAACTGTGTATGGATGCATTACCTTTTTGGAAAATGAGGTTGAACCTACGAAATCTTCTGAAATATGGCAAAAGGCGATCTCTGTGCAATTCCTTGTAGTCTTCACTGTTCATTGTACACGAGACGAACTTCCGAGACGAACGATACAAGTCCTCATCGAGAAAACGCAGCCCAACCATGAGACTTCCACCGCCAAAATTGCGCCCAGGTGATACTCGACCTCCTTTCTCTACAGCGTTCTAGTGTAAAAGAAGTAGAATCTTGATGGGCCCGACGGGTAAAGACACTACTGGAGAGATTTAAGGAGAGAGAAGTGAGTATTCTGCAGGCGCAATTTGTCGGTGGAAGTCTCATGGTTTGGGCTGCGTTTTCTGGATACAAACTTGTTGCCTTGGAGTTCGCCTCGTGTAGGATGAACAGTGAAGACTTTCAGAAATTGCTCGGAGACTACCTTCTGCCATATTTCAGAAGATTTTGTAGGCATAATCTTATTTTCTATAACGATAATGCATCCATACACGTACCGCAGTCAACTACAGGTTGGCTTAACTCCAACAGAATTCAACCTTTGAAGTGGCTAGTTGTTCTTCAGATCTCAACCCGAAAACTAGAAAGCTTGTGGGACATTCTTGTACACAAAGTATACAAAAATGGAACCATACAATTCGGTCTCTGGTCTGAAGAACGCCATACTTGATGCATGGGCCATGTCCAGCAAACTGTTGTATGCCAAATAGAATTTTCGATATTGTTTAAACAAAGGTGATGTGATGAAGCACTAATGTTACCTTGTCTGTAGGTTCTTTTGTGATTAATCAGGGCCGAATTCATCAATGACTCACGTAATTTTAACGAAGAATTGTAAGCGTATCATGCGATATGGTGAGCGATAAGCCGCGTAATCTGAGCTTTGAGTATGCGAAAATCTCACCGGCCTATCGCTCACCATATCGCTTGATAAACTTACAATTCTCCGTTAAAGTTATGTTAGTCGTTGATGAATCCGGCCTCAGTTTTTCTATGGAACGAACTTATATTTTGCACCGGTCCATTTGTTAAATTTTCAGTTAGAGTTCGTGGTATCCTGCACTGATAAGATAAACTAATTAGAATTCTTCTATAGAAGTTTTAGATAGTGAGGAATACGATGGTAACATTACTGAGACTCGGCAGCGGGTCCTTGGGAACTAATGGACAAATCGGGGTGAACTACTTTGCACGGGGGTGTATTAAGTTTTAATAAAGTTTATTCGATTATTTGATTTTTTCGAATATTCGATTGTTCGGAAATTCGAGTAATCAAAAAATGTGGTTATTCGATTATTTGGAAATTCGAATAACCAAAAAATGGGATTATTCGATTACTCGGAAATTCGAATAACCAAAAAATGGGGTTGTTCGATTATTCGGAAATTCGAATAAACGAAAAATGGGATTATTCGATTATCCGCTCATTCGAATTCTCGAAAAATGGGGTTAATCGATTATTCGTTCATTCGAAAAATTTTAAAAAAGCACAACTATACTGAATACCGAGTTGCTCGTCGAGCGCCTACCTCTCCAATCGTTCCCGTCGCGTGCCACAGTGCTCCAAAGACCATCCGTCGATAGACATGAGGAGTCTCGTTCGTTCAGGGCTCTATTCATGATGATGTTCATCATGATTCAGTGATGACGTTCATCATTGTTCACTGCGCATCGGCTCATCCACTCAGTATGAAAAGAGCCGTTGTTCATAACATGTTCAGCACTGCTCGAGCGGTATCACCTGATGCCGTGGAAAGGTCCTACTCTGTGGATATGGCGCGCCACATCGCGATTCTGAATGGATATGCTCCCACTGGCTGGGCTAGTGGGCAGAGACGACAGCCGACAACCGTTGAAGGATTGCAGCGAGAGCGGTCAAAAGTGACATTCTGTGTTCCGTTCATTTCGGACACTCTGACTGCAGCCATACGTGGCTGCGTTAGGAAGGCTGGGCTGCAAGACGGTGTGAGGGTAGTGGCAGTACCCCCTAACAATCTTAAAAGGCAGCTAGTCCGAAACCGCTTCTATGACCACCTATGTACAACACCAGCATGTGTTGTTTGTCCTTCTAGAAGGGCTGGTGACTGTCTAACATTTGGTGTGGTGTACCTAATCAAATGTACGGGGTGTGGAGATAAGTATGTGGGGGGGCAACAGGTAGACCCTTGTGCGTAAAGATCAAGGAACACTTGGACGGATTGTGCAGGTCCCATATCTCTACTCCCTTGGGCGAACACAGGGTGCGGCGGCACGCGAACAGCTGTTTCGGCGTGGAGGTCAAGATCCTTGCGCGTGAAGATGAGATTCGCGCCGAACTCTCGAGGCGCTTTACATTGCGGCGACATTGAGGTCCCCCAAATCGCTGTACATTGAGGTCCCTCAAATCAATAGGAAGGACGAGTGCTTGGCTGTGACCCAAGAACTGGCGCCGTACGTCGCCCTCCGGTTTTGAACACTGGGTCATGACCCGTTAGGTCCCTAAGGCGGGCGGTCCCAAGGGCTCTAAGCTCATTCACCCATCTTTCGTCCAGCCACGGTGACGGTGGACGATTTTTGTCCACGTCTAAGGTTAGCCATGTTTTCGACTTCTTATGGCATCGTTTTCGTAGTCTCTTAGCCTATTGGATGGGTTCCTGCAGAATGAAATTTCATTTGGGAGGGTAGTTTCTCAAATGACTTCGACTTTTCCAGGCTCTGAAGAAGGCGACGACGCCGAAACGTAAGCCGCAATAAAGAGTTATACCAAACTTGGTCACGCTGAAGCAAACACTCGTCGACTAGAACGCCAAAGATGCCAAGATTCATCGAGAGTCGCACATGGAATGAATGCGTGGCTTATCCCTAATTCGGTGGATGAGCGCCGTCTTTTATACTTATAGTGCTTGGCCATTTTTCTGCGATTCCATAGGTTAAGTGCACTTTCTGATTTTCGAAAAGATTTTCGGAAGTTTCAACCTATCTCTTTTTGAAAGATAGGCATGTTGAGTTAGAATCTGGGGTGTGCGTAATTATGATTTACGATCTACGAAATTTTGGGTGATAAATCTAGCACCCACGGATCTCCCTCGATAGAGAGCCTTCGGGCTCTCTTGTTAAGAGGAATCTCGGAACGCTTGTCGCAGGGCCAGCGCGTCCCCGGGTGGTGAATAGGGGAATTCAGCGCGAACCAAATGTGACCGTGTACTGCCCAGAGACGCATGTGGGATGCAGGGCATGGACTCCTTGCTCCTGCTATGTCGGGTCGACGTGTTCCTTGTGCGTGGGAGCGGCATGTTAATGCACAGAGTGTGTGTTGATGTGTCCGTGACTGTGCGGATTGTAACTGTGTCGGCTCGCCCAATAGCTTGCACTCGGTAGACTGGGAGTACATGTAAGGCGATTCGAAACCGCCCTAAGGATCCCTTCGGGCAGTCTGGCTGGCTGCCCGGAGTTCTTCGCCTGCACGACAGAGCCCGACTAGCTACCCGTGTGTACTCCAGTCAAAAACAGCAGCACTAAAGGGCCTCATTCCCCTGACCCCGAAAGAGCCCCCATTTCTGCAGCGATGGGAAGGACGAGTACGGAGAGGCTGCTAAAATCTCAGGGCCTAACCAGGCTGCGCAAATTGAGAACGACTACATAGGATGACGATCTGTACTTACAACGCCCGCACGCTCGCATCGGAAGCATCTATTGAGGACTTGATGATGCAAGTCAGGAAGATCAAGTACGACGCCATCGGACTGACCGAGACGAGAAGACACCACCCCCTACACGCCGCCTAAGACTCCCGAGAAGAACTGTTCCTCGGAACATGTGCAGGGGAGTAGGCGGCGTTGGTGTCCTTGTCAACACGCACTTGGCCATGAACATCGATTCGTACGAGTCTCTGACAACCCGAATCGGACGTCTGCGACTGAAGCGATGTGGTTCCATGCCAGCTTTGACTGTCGCGTATGCCTCATCATCCGCCTACGACGACGAAGAGCTCGAAGCCTTCTATGTGGAGCCCGAGAAGTTCTGTAAGGAAGATCACACCTTTTACAAGGTGATCGTCGGCGACTTCAACGCCATGATCAGACCGCGAAGGTCGCCGGAAGAACTTCACATCGGAACCCACGGTTTGGAGTGGAACGAGCAAGGTGAAAGGCTGTCTGAGTTTATCATGTCGACCAAGACCATTCATGGAAACTCACAGTTCCAGAAGCCTTCCTCCCTACGATGGACCTGGGAATCTCTCGGTGCGTCAAGGAGAGAAGGCCGTGAAGTTCAAGAAGATGAGTCCCATAACGACCATCAACTGGGACTTTTTCACCTCTCTTGCCGGCCTTTGGGAAGATACCGTTATGGACAACATCGACGAGGAATACGGCCACTTCATGACCATTTCCGCGATAGTGCTAAGGGAGCCGAGAGCTTGAAGACCACCAAGAGACGCCTGTCTCCGGAAACTCTCGAGCTGATACGCCAGCGTGGAGCGGCACGAGCGTTAGGCAACTACCAACTGACGTCCGAGCTTGCGAAGCTACGCAGAGCGGCGATAAAGGAGGGTCTTAAGGAGAGAAGGGCGGAAGTGTTGGCTGAAGCTGCAGAGGTAGGTTTGAGCATCCGCAATGCCCGCCGGAACTTCGCCAGCTTCAAGACCAAGATGACCGCTCTCCGACGTCCTGACGGAACCGTCACCTCTTCCAGAAGGACCGTGGAGAAGGTCATCCACGACTTCTACTCCGATCTCTTCGATAGCCACGTCCACCTGCCCCCACGCCATCTTTCGCAGGATGGATACGTCGTCCCCTCTGTTCTCCCTTCCGAGATCCCACACTCCATCTCGTCGGTACCCGGTCCCGACAGGATCAGACCCGAACACCTGAAGAACCTTCCGCCAGCTCTCATCAACACCTTGGCGCGGCTCTTCACACGCTTCCTGTCGGAGTGCAAGGTTCCATCTCAGTGGAAGACCAGCACGACCGTCTTGCTGTACAAGAAGGGAGACGTGCACGACATTGGCAACTATCGCCCGATCTGCCTGCTGTCCGTAATCTACAAGCTGTTCACTCGAGTTATCCTGAATAGGATTAGCAGAACGCTGGACGAACCAGCCATGCGAACAAGTAGGATTTCGGAGAGGATTCAGCACGGTCGACCACATACACACCATTACGAAGCTCATCGAAGTGTCGCGAGAGTACAGGCTGCCGCTGTGCCTTACGTTCATCGACCTGAAGAAGGCATTCGACTCTGTCGAAACTGAAGCGGTCATCGAAGCCCTGCTCACTCAGTGTGTTCCAGTACATCAGAGTCAGGGATGGGCGAAAATTTTTAAAACTTTCCCAGAAAACAGAAAACAGAAAAGCCAAAAACGCCAGAAAATTAGTAAACAGCAAACAGAAAATTTCGAAATTATCACACGACCTAATTATTTTGCCCAAAGATCCATTTTTCTAGTAGCAAATGCTTTTGTATGACTAGAAATGTAGTCGTAGACCAGCGTTTTATTTCGCAAGCGCTTATAAAAATTTATAGTACACTCCAGTGTACTGCAATCAGCAAGGTGTAGATCTTGACTGATAAAACCTAGGAATCTCGACACTTGAAGTATACAGCATTAATCATCAGCTCCGTTTTACCGCTAGCGTCTCAATTAGATAATGGTCCCATTAGTAAGGAGTTGAACTTTTAGAGTACCGAACACGATGAAGGCTCAGTGATCATTGTTTGCATGTTTCAACACAATTGCTTGCGTTTGTAGACACACTCTGGCAACATATCTAAAGCTGTGGAGAAATTCGTTGAGTATTCCTGGCTCCGCCAGAATCTGAATTCCTAGTTCGTTTCGTTCTTCGGGAATACCTTTCCTTGTAAGTGGCCTAGTTTCCGCGTAGCTGAAAGTTTTCAGGCCAACTTATCAATGCTCTTTACAGCGTCTAGTTACTACTTAGCCGATTAAATATGTGGTGTACTGGCTTGATATTTCACAGAACAACACGAGATTGTGACTGAAGGAGTTGTCAGCACAACTGATCTTGGGTGAAGGCGCTTTCTTGAATGCGTAGACACCATATAATGAAGACCGAGCATATACCCCCTTTATCACATTATTATTATTTTTCCTCATATCTACGTATCATATTACATCTCAGTGGAGGACCTGCAGAACCGCCTCGGTGTACAGAGGAGTGCACGACGTTACCAACAATCGCCCGATCTGCCTGATGTACGTAGTCTATAAGCTGTTCACTCGAGTCATCGTGAATAGGATCGGCAGAACGCTGGACGAAGGACAGCCACGCGAACAAGCAGGATTTCGGATAGGATTCAGCACGATCGACCACATACACGCCATTGCGAAGCTCATCGAAGTGTCGCGAGAGTACAAGCTGCCGCTGTGCCTTACGTTCATCGACTTGAAGAAGGCATTCGACTCCGTCGAGACTGAAGCGGTCATGGAAGCCCTGCTCACCCAGGGCGTTCCTACTCTGTACATCAGAGTCCTTCGAGAGCTGTGAGTGGATTCACGGCAAAGGTCTCGTCACTCTACAACGACGTCGTTGCCAACGTGAACAGGGAGGTCGATGATAGGATACCATATCCCCGGTTCTCTTCAGCGCCACACTCAAAAACGTCATTCGCTAACTAGAATGGGAAGACATAGGAGCGAAAGACGACGTGGGGCAGCTACACCATCTAACACCGAGCGCTATACAGGCGGAGAAGATGCTTGCTGGCTTCGACCGTGTATGTGGGAACGTTGGACTGTAGCTGAATCTTACGAAGACGATGTTCATGACGAACGGACGAGTTTCTGATGCCTCATTCTCGCTCAACGGAACGAACATCTTCGAATGCCCCAGATACGTGCATCGGGTCGCGAAGTGAACATGACCAACCAATTAGCGCCGGAGCTGGGCAGGAGGAAGCGAGCGGCTTGAGGACCTGTCAAGAATGTCGAAAGAGTCGTGGAGAAGACGAAGAAAGTCCGGCTCCGTACCAACCTTTTCGACTTCACTGTTCTTCCTGCCCTTACATACCATCAGAGACCTGGGATCTACGAAAGCAGGATGAACCTGCGATCAGTATCGCCCAGCGTGGGATCGAGAGGACGATGCTCGAAGTGGCACGACTCACGCAAATAAGAGAAGGCCGCGAGACTTCCAAGCTTTGCCGACGTTCGAAGATCAGAGACGCTGTCACATAGGCCAAGTCGTCCAAAATTAGGTGGGCCGGCCACGTAATGCGATTCGCAGACACTCGCTGGATCCCTCGGGATGTCAAGAGAACACCAGGATGCCCACCAACGCGTTGATCGGACTTCTTCGTCAAAACCCTGAACAAACAATATGACGCTCTTCGTGTCTTTCGAGCGAAAAGGATCCATTGATGCACCCTGGCACGCGGCACGGACGTATGGAGACGCTGCTGGTGCCCACTTCAACAACTCGATGATCAATGGGACGACAGATGATATACGTGGTAAATGAGAAATTTCGTGTATCAGTACTGTATCACTACAGCAGCGAAATCGAAGGTAACTAAAACTTTTCTGTCTCTTACTAACTTGTGACACCAAAAACTGAGCAATCTTCAGAGTTAGAAAAGCAGCTTCGACAAAGGCTCTGTAGAAAGCGATATTGGAGATGAACGGCCAACAATGTCCAACTTTTGAACCGGAGGTGGAGAAGAATCCTGCCCACAGTAACTTTTGGACAAGTGTTTACTTAATACATAGTTTAACGCCCCTAAGAATATCAGTTTTATAATTTAATCTTAATATAAAATTTTCAGTAATCGTAGATGGTCCAATCTACTGTTAATATCGAAAAGAATACGAAGCCAAATTATGAAAGTCGAAAAAATGTCCTGGGAAACTGAAGGAACTCCTTGCGCAGCACTTACACAATCAATCAGGCAAGCAAAGCGGTATAGTTCATGAGCATATGGCGCAATTACTACATGAGCACATCCAAAAACGCCACATGCTTGCCATTTAAGATATTATAGAAACACTATTTCGGAATGAAGCTCACTATTCTATGATACTTTTTGGAATCTTCTCATTGAATTTCTGTAACAAAATTTTGTTCGCAACTCTATTTTCTGTTTTCTGGCCATTTTTGGCCATTTTCCCAGAAAACAGAAGTTCCGCCCATCCCTGATCAGAGTCCTTCGAGAGCTGTACAGTGGAGTCACGACCAAGATCTCACCATTCTACAACGACGTCGTCATCGACGTGAAGAGAGGGGTTCGACAGGGGGATACCATATCCCCAAAGCTCTTCAGCGCCACCCTCGAAAAAGTCATGCGCGAACTAGAATGGAAAGACATGGGAGTGAAGGTCGACGGCCGGCAACTACATCATCCTCGCTTCGCTGACGACATCGTGCTCATAACACCGAGCATCAGCCAGGCGGAGCGAATACTGTCCGACTTTGATCATATACATATATAGGAGCGTTGGACCGCAGCTGAATCTTACGAAGACGATGTTCATGAGGAACGGACAAGTTTCTGATGCCCCATTATCGGTCAACGGAATGAACCCGAATCTCCTAATGCTCCAGCTACATGTATCAGGGTGGCGAAGTCAATATGGCCGACGACCTAGCGCCGGAGCTGAGCAGGAGGAAACGAGCTTGGGAAGCTTTCAAGAGCGACGAAGAAATCGCGAAGAAGACGAAAACGTCCGACTCCGCGCCCACCTATTCGACTCCACTGTTCTTCCTGCCCTAACATACGCCTCAGAGACCTGGGCTATACGAAAGCAGGATGAACATGCGATCAGCGTCGCGCAGCGTGGAATCGAGAGGACGATGCTCGAAGTGACACGACTCACGCAGGTGAGAGAAGGCCTCCGGAGTTCCGAGGTTCGCCGACGTTCGAAGATCAGAGACGCTGTCGCGTGGGCCAAGTTGTCGAAAATTAGGTGGGCCGGCCACGTAATGCGCTTCGCAGACACCCACTGGACGAGAGCCGTCACCGACTGGATTCCGCGGGATGTCGAGAGAACACCAGGACGCCCACCAACGCGTTGGTCGGACTTCTTCGTGAAAGCCCTGAACAAACGATATGACGCTCTTTGTGTCCCTCGAGCAAGGAGGATCCATTGGACCACTCTGGAACGCGACAGGGACGAATGGAGATGCTGCTGACGCCCGCTCGAGCAAGTCGATGATCAACGGGACGACAGGTGATACAGGTGAAATCTAGCACATCTAGTACGCTCTGGTTGGAGTATATTTTTGCCTAATTTTTGGGAATAGACACTTTCCGCTGGCTTCAGAATCTGTGTGTGGAGTAGGACTTACTTTAGTGGTCGTCTGCTGGCAATGGATAAGTGACTGAACGGTCTTCGAGTCGTACGAGAAAATGCATTACGGAGGCTGAAACGGCATGCAAATACCACCAATGTCAAATTTTGGAAAGTGAGAATTTCATGTCTCACGTTGATTTAACGATCGCTAGCTTGTGATAAATCCGTGTCTTTCTGAGTTTCAAGGTAAGAAATAGGGCTGTAATGACATGGGGCGCTGTGCATTTCTACGTTAAGTAGCTCGCTTTTCATCTTTTAACTGCACTTCTCCGTACCAAAACTTTTCGCTGTCCCCCAACACTGTAGATTGTGGTTGCTCATGTTCTTCATGCAGAATCTCCCAAATCTTGGCTCAGCGTGGCTAGTAGTGCCAAGTATCGTCTTGTTTTGCGCAGTTTGCAGCGCTTACCTTTTAGTTTGGAGAAGTAGTTTTTAGTACTTAAGGTGCCGGACTCGTGACGAGTGGTACTCACACAGCTTAGTGTTGGGAAAATGTAGTAACATGACATTGAACCATTTTGCGAGGCGCCAAGTATTTACTCTATGTGGTCAGTTATGTCTCTTATGGTTCGCAAGGTTAACCGATATCCAACACCTTCTTTTCTGAAAGCCATGCTATCAGTTTCTGTACCCAAAAAGGACGGAGCCATTTGCTTGTTGTGAAGCACGAAAGCAACATCCCTTGCAGATGTGGACGTGCAATACACTGATTGTTTTCTGTGATACCATTCTGAATGTCCACTCTAGCTACGACTTACGATTTACGACGGTTTTGTCGTAATTACGATTTACGATTTACGAAACTTCGGATTTCATTTACGGACACACCTGGTGAGTATGTTGTCAGTATGCTGTGCCAATAATAAAGATGCGCCCCAGGTTTGAGGCGCATCTTTATTATTGCGGCCTGACGTCTTTCCCATTTTAGGTCTCTGAAGACGACGGAAAGTCGAAACGAAGGCAGCTATAATAAAGATCCAGCTAAAAACCTCGTATGTCTCAGCATACAGACAACATTCTCATACTGACAGCGTTTTCAAAACTTCTCGTCGATGCATGCATAACGTTGTCTCAAAAGGATTGAAGATCTTTAACAAGGAACGGCTGCAAGAATTGGCTAATCCTCGATGCGTTTCCTAGTTATCTGTTTGAGGGGTTCAGGATGGGTCTCCGACACACTCCCGATGGACGAGGAAGAAGTTTCTCATCTAATGGTGACATTCGAAAACAAATTGTCCTCGTGTTTGCCGTAGAAGTGCGTTGCTAAACATGCTCCACATGGCCAAGCTTTCAGCCTATTGTTGAGAAATACTACAGCGTCCACTGCAGACGAAGTTTTTGTTTCGTCCCCAATTCGATGGATTGAAATGCTTTTTCTCCTTCCCGTAGGTTCCCATGGGTCTCGCATGTCTCCCTGCATGCCCCTGAATTCGGCAAAGGGCTTATTACCACCACGCCGTTTCTCCGAATCTGTATCCTCAACGATGCTCCTCAATCTTGCGAACCCCACCTTCTCCTCATTTCATATACCACTTAACACTGAGATATACCCGCCGCAGTGCAGCTGATTGTGGCTGACATCAGATGAGGTTCGAGGAGGAACTGGTGCAGCGGTGAACCAATTCCTCTACTCTCCTTTGTCCGGGCGCCGCAGTCGAGCAGGTCCTCCTGAGGGTTTTGCACCACTCCGGTGCTCCTCTCACTCAGCACGCTCATGTGCGCCTCTCTGTGTGTACTTACCGGTCAATCGCCTCCCGAGTGGACACTCTCGCGCAGACCTCGTCTTTATTATGTCGCGGGATGTGCCTACCGCGTTGGTTTCGCGCCCGCCACCTCCGACCCGCTCTGTGCTCGAGCACCCAGCGTTCTCTATACTAACAGAAGCCGTTGCACGGATCATGGCACAGGGGGGGGGGCGAGTCCTGGTGCTTATTTCGCCGGCGCTTTCCGCATTCGGTTCTCGTCTTGTTTCGTTATAGTGTGTGATTTTCCAGCTTTTCCTTCTAATGCTGCCCTCGTCCGTTTGCCACTTCGAGAAATCCGAATCTGCTACTAACAGCACCTCTTCTTTGCATTTTCTTAAATGCGCATATCTTGAACAAGAATTGAGAAAAGTGTAGAGCAGCTCTACGAATGGCTACATACGTGAAGGCTTTTGAAAAACGTTTGAGAGTCGAGCAAACGCTGTTCTCCGCGTTGTGTAGTTTTTACCCCTTTCATTAATTACTCAACTTTCGACGGCGTCAATCGCTTAACCTGCCAGAATGTGCCCGACTAGTGAATGGAGTGCTGCGGAAAATCGTAAAACGCCTTCATTCGCATAGCTGAGGATTTTAAAATGTACTACTAACAACGCTTCTGTGCAACAGTGATATAATATCCTTCGGATCCCCGCTTCATTTTGAGTGTAGCGGTTGGGGCATCCGAGATATCACATGTTTATGTGCAATTTAATTGACGGCTACATAAGAAATATGAAAGATCTCTCATGACTTTATAGATATAGATACATAAATACACGACAAGAATATAAGGCTCGGAGACGGGAAAACAGTCACCGTCGTCCGAGCCGGACCAACTCTACTATCTATTTCCCCACTCGACCCGAAGGCGGGGCCGCCTAAGCTAACAGCGATAGGCTCGCTATCTCGCTGGCCATTTGAATAGGCGAGGCGGCCGGCCAGCTGCTACAAAGAGGGTCATCATCCTAGAGTCTACCGTAGCCCGGGTCTTCTCACATCCCTTACATCCCCGACTTCGAAAGAGTCCCGGTCCCCGGGACTACAACCATATGGCGGAAATGCAAAGGCGACGATTGAGGATCGAGACGCTGACGAGGTGTTCCGAGCAGTCGTCATTGGGCACGTAGAAGAGGAGGACATGCTGGTGGTACGGTATAGCTGTAAAATAGAGAGTAGAGGTTATTCAAGTGCTGAAAATAGACAAAGTTTTATATGGGATGGAGAAGAAAAAAATTTTTGTGCATATAATAAGATAGCATATGATATATATGCATGGTGAAAATGGTGTTCGCTGCGCGTGCTAGGGTAAGTGACAGGGTAAGTTGAAAAACGGGCTTAAACGCGAAACTAAAGACAAGAGGGTTCGTTCATTGCGATTACTCGATATGATAGTTGGTGTTCCACAATGTGATCAGTGTGTGAAAATGCAGCATTGGACTTTACTAACACTTATTCTACACGCAGGTATAGTCAATTATGAGGAAGAGCACAATACATTATACATTAGGGATTGTTGTATAAAAGCAACCGTGTATCCTATTGTAAAACCAGGTTGAAGAACTTATGACAGAGAAGTCGAAACACTAGTATATGTGCGCAACCTTCCGTGTCCTCAAACAGCCAATCAGGTGGAATTTTGTTCTTCCCCTTGGTGTAGGGACCGGACCAATCTCACTCACTATCTCCCCTCTTGACCGAAGGCGGGGCCGCCTAAGCTAACAGCGATAGTCTCGCTATCTCGCTGGCCATTTGAATAGGCGAGGCGGCCGGCCAGCTGCTACAAAGAGGGTCATCATCCTAGAGTCTACCGTAGCCCGGGTCTTCTCACATCCCTTACAGTGAGGTTGTTAGGTGGAACTTTTGCGGCCCTGATATTCGACCCTCCTCTTCTCTTCAGAGGCATGCTGCTCCACCTTCTGAAGGAAGTGATAGCGCCATCGCTAGGCGTCAGTAAAACAATAGCCAAACGATTAGTTGTGCCAACCTGAGAGACATATCGATTTCCTAGAACGTATGTTACGAATAGGGAAGCTACCGTGATGTCAGAGGATCATCTTGAAAATTTGATAGCCAGAATCAACTAAAAAGCCTTCGATGCTGCTGAAGTTGCTGCAGACGATGAGGTGTAGAAGCGTTTCGTAATCTGCACTATGAGCGAATTAGGTGAAGCAGCTTATTTCCTTCTCTACCGGCGAATTTAGAAGGACGAGACCAAGCTGGATACGTCGTTGACAATGGCATAGGCCTTGGCGGAAGCCTCGCTAAGTGCATTTGCTGCCTTTTCTCGTATATTCTTCCCTTAAGGGAGTGGCGCATTGTTATTGTAGGTTCTAAGCTTGTTGAGATGCGCGGAGACACTCTTAAATCGAAATTGCGTCTTTCAGCGGTCTGGCCTTTGTAGCGTCGAATGAAGCGTCCAGTTTTCATTTTGAATTCCTTTATTCTCGGCTTGTGTTCTCATTTTGCAACTTATGTTGCCCTTTCCTTTCTATGAGAAACGACATGCTGCTACCTAAAGATCCAGCTAAAAACCTCGTATGTCTCAGCATACAGACAACATTCTCATACTGACAGCGTTTTCAAAACTTCTCATCGATACATGCATAACGTTATCTCAAAAAGATTGAAGGTCTTTAACAAGGAACGGCTGCAAGAGTTGGCTAATCCTCGATGCATTTCCTAGCTGTCTGTTTGAGGGGTTCAGGATGAGTCCCCTATACACTCCCGATGGATGAGGAAGAAGTTTCTCATCTAATGACGACATTCGAAAACAAATTGTAGCCTTGTAGCGACGGTAGACAGCGAGTAAACTGAAATACTCTCGGCAATAGTTGACGAAGGTGACGACGCTTGCCGAGCACTCTCGTTTCGTAAGATGCCTTAGTTCTCTTGGTGAGACTAATGTCCTCGCCTGGAAACCCGTCACGCTCCATTCGCATTGACCCGGTCGCCGAAATGGCCCATCGAGCCGTGGACAAAATGCCGAATTGTTCGCCGAAATATGCGAATGCCGACCGTAATTGTCCGCGTTTCCCGGCACTCGCCCGACTTGCTCAGCCGTCGAAAATCGACCGCCGTCACCAGCTTCCTCCACCTGCCGTCCACACGCAGTTGTCGCCCTATGCGACACGAACGTCTTCGCCACGTTCGCTCTCCGGAATTCGCTTACGCTTCCTTCGCTATTCTCTATTGCTCCATTCAGTGATTGGGATGCACTAAAGTGGTCGCGGTTTTTTTTCAGTTCGAATTTCGTTTGGAAATTCGAGCCTTCTACCGTCGAATTCGCTGCATTTGTCCACAAAGGCAACGCGATTAGTGGCAAATTCTTTCACGTAGGCTAAACACTCTTTACAGTTGCACTGATACCCCTTGTGAACCAATTTGTGGAATACCTTACTAATGGTAGGCATAATGTTGCAACACATTGATCGAAGTTTTAGGAGAAGTCGACATGAAGTGCAATTATTTTTATTCTGTATTCGTGATTTCTATTCTGTATCACCTTCTAGCACCAGAGGTGGTCAAAGTAAGATACAAATACCAAGAGCTAGAACTAATGTTAGATAATGTTAGATCGGCATTTTTTACACATCGGGCTGGCTCTGAGTTCCTAAAGTTTTCTAAGAAAATCGTTGTGCCAAATTCACCGAGACAGTACAAAAGGCTTATTGCCCGGTATCTCCAAGAAGCTTCTTAATGGCTTACCGAGTTGTTCGTGTTTGTACTAGTTATCGCCATCTGTGTTTTCCTATTCAGTAATATGGTCGTTTTTGTTTGTTTGTTTGTCTGTTTTTGTTTTAACCCTGCGTGATTGTTCATGTACAAAATAATTAAATAAATAAATTATTTCAGTACTCAAAAGCGAGTCAGTAGTGGAGATCTCTAGCAGTTTACCAAATAAATTTCGTGACTGCATACAACTATCTGCTCAAGTCAATCGTGGCTTTCCTGCTTCAGTCGAAAATGTCTCCAAAAAGTGTTCGAATAGTCTCCAGCTCTCTTTTCATAAAAGTCGGCGTTTAAAATAGTTGCCAGCAATATTTTCTGGTGGTGTGCCTTTTGAGGTTGTTGTGGTGGACCCTCATTCCTAACGTGATTGTCTTTCTCAGATGCCTGAAGGTGGCGATAGTATTGGAGATGATCTACTCCACCGAGCGCCACCTGCGTTTTCGTGTTTCCATTTCCGTAGTGAGAACGCTCCGTTCAGAGGACGATAAGCACACTTTTGACCCGCGCAAAGGGCAGTCTCGCAGCTCTCGTTTAGTACGACCAGGCGAGAAGCGCTTACCGGCAACCCCTATTAGCAATCCCCGCCGCTAAGCATCTACCATGCTCCACCACTATTCATATACAGTCCCCGCTCGTTATAACGCGTTTGAAGGGACCGGAGAAAGTCCGCGTTATAACGGGGTCGCGTCCTAGCCGGAGCTGACCTTTTTTCATACCATTTTACGCACAAATTTTGCCTCAAATCGCATACAATGATTAACTATGACTACAGCAATAACATATGTGACCATGAAAAGAGCGTGAGTGCATAAAACAACTTTAGAGTAATGTTGATGCTCTGTCCTTGGAGACACTCTATGTTATATGCTGAAGTATGACTAATACGTGCGGGAATATCGAGTACCAGGCGTAGGTTAAACGTGGTCAACAACAAAAATGTGTAAACTAATGCTGCAAGATGGTTTGTTGCGATCGAAACTCTCGCGCCAAGCGGGACTCGAACCCGCACAGCCTTCCGGGCGGGTTGTTAGCCAACTATCCTATCAGCGTTGGTAAACCACGCACCACATTCGCGATGTCATCGCTACAAATGACTTATCAGCACCCTCCCACGATTTGGGAATGCTGAGAGTGATCAAACAGCGCTGTTGTTGTAATCCTAGACGACATGCATGACAGCATGGCACGAGAGTTCTGATCATCAGTTCTGATCATCCTCTAACAGTGCATAACCTCTATATCAGCCGCAACAGGTAGAGCATTGTTATAAATAATCTGAGTGTCACCCCACATCTTCTCTGGTTCATTAGGACATAGGAATCTCCCAAAATACGGCAGCTTCTAACGACTTCCGGGGGCGGAGTGGCGTTCTACCCTCCGCCCTTTAAACAGAGGCGTGGCAAATGTCTGCGTCTCCACTCACTCGTAAGGCAGCCACTGGACTCTCGAGCAAGCCCAGGGAGTTGGGGGTAGGCGGGCCAGGGGGACGAGGGGTAGAACGCTCGACCCCCGTTGGTTCGTATTGGCGTAAAGGGCTGGGCACACTCCTGCTGCTTGACGCAGCTTCAACGATGAAGAATAGGGCAGAGGCGCAGAGTACGTGTCTCTGCGTCAGGGGCGGCGGCGAGCTTATGGCACACTTCGCTTCAGCGTTGACGCCCAGCGTCAGCGCTGCAAGCGTCAACTTCATGGAATGAGCTCGGTTATTCCGTGAAGCTGACGCTATCGCTCCTGAGGAAGAGATAAGATAAATAAAATAGGAAAGCCCTTTCCTCAACCAAACCAACCAACCGGTCAGCTGAGCGTTGTTGGTAGTGGCCCAATGCCGACACCAGAGAAAGAAAGAACGACCGCCCCTCACCGCAAACATGTCCTGAGCGAGAGTTCGACGCTCCGCCCCGTTTTTCACGCACTGCAGCCGCTGCCGAGTGTGCCCAACCCTTAAGGCTCGAGCACACTTCGCTGCCTTTGCTGCGGCAGCAATGATAAAGGATATCGGAGGCAGCAGCTCGATGATATCCTTTATCATTGCTGCTGCAGCAAAGGCAGCGAAATGTGCTCGAGCCTTTAAAGGTAAGCCGTCGGGGCCAGAGTAAATCTTTGTTATATCGAGAGTCGCGTCTTATCCTGAGGCGTTATAACTGGAGGGGACTGTAACAGAATTGGTTCGTAACTAAGGTGCTATTTTGAAGCCGCGGCATATGCTCGCCGGTTGCTCCGTTGAGACTTATCACGGTCCGCCATCACTTAGCTGACAAGCCAAGGAATATAGCACTTAGAACATAGAACGTTTATTGGAACATTAGAACATTTATTGGGCAAAAAGTGGTAAGAGATCATTTCAACACAAAAGATTGCAGCAAAATTTGGCCCTTTAAAGATTAGCAAAAGCGATTGCTTCCATGGTTTGCAAAATGTGAAAAGTGCTTTTTCTAGGCGACTCCGTAGTTCATTCACTGAAAAATCTATTACATGTTCAAATTCAAATACATTATCTCTGTTTAAAAACGAATTTATACTCATTGACTGGTTGTAGTTATAGTTGTTTTCACAAATGTGCTTTTTATTTGAGAAAGTTTTCTAATTTGTAGACAAGTGATCTTGGTGAAGAATTGAGAACTAACGTTGTAAGTTCATTAGAATGTTCAATAACGCGAACCGAAAAGGGTTCTCGAAAGATTTTTGAGTGCGGTTTTTAGAGTTGAATTCTAAGATTGTGCCCTCTGGTAACCTCATTGAAAGAGGGGAAAGTGAAAAGCTCATTTTCATCCATATCCAAGTGATCATTAACAGTTTTAAGACCATGGAAGAGGAGCTGAGGACGACTCCAGCCGCTCTACGTTTTAATCCTTCATAGCGATGTTGAAATAAAAACTACTGGGAGGTTGGACTCGAACCCGCTCCAGCTGCTAACCGGGCACTAACGCTCTTCGCCATTACACCACCGGCATCGTTTAATGGAACGCTCTACGTTTTGCCTCACCAGCCCGTGTTGATTTGAGGGTTTTGTGAACTTGCTCTCCAATTTGCGTGTCCCGTTCCGCGAAATATAATAGTTAGCGGATAGCCTCCTTTTCGAAAAGACACTGTGTTTACCAGTAGAGAGTGAGGGCGCATGGGAACAGCCACATACGTCACTTCGCTGAATAGGCCAACAACGTACCGAAGTTGCTTCTACAACGTCGCGGAGTGCGTCTCATCGAGGTGCTTGTTGACTCCGACCCTTATCGTTGACCTTGTCCCTGTGAATTTCTTATGTCACGTTGTCAACCAAGCCTTCGATCCAGCCGGGCTCGAAGAATTGGAGTCAGACTAGTTTGGGAATGATAAAGCGCTGATTTGTTCATCGACTGGCCATCGCAAGTCATTATATGGCCAAATCACCTGTATCACCTGTCGTCCCATTGATCATCAACTTGCTCGAGCGGGCGGCAGCAACGTCTCCATTCGTCCCTGCCGCGTGCCAGAGTGCTCCAATGGGTACTCCTCGCTTGAGGGACACGAAGCGCGTCATATTCGTCGTTCAGGGTTTTCACGAAGAAGTCCGACCAACGCGTTGGTGGGCGCCCTGGTGTTCTCTAGACATCCCGTTGAATCCAATCGGTAACGGCTCTCCTCCAGGGGGTATCTGCGAAGCGCATCACGGGCCGCCCCACGACGACTTGGCTCACGCGACAGATTTTCAAACGTTGGCGAAGCTCGGAACTCCGGAGGTCTTCTCTCACTTGCGTGAATCGTGTCACTCCGACCATCGTCCTCTCGATTCCACACTGCGCGACGTTGATCGCGTTCATCCTGCTTTCGTATAGCCAAGGCCTCTGAGGCGTATGTTAGGGCCAGAAGACAGCAGAGTCAAATAGAGGGGCACGGAGTCGGACGCTCTTCGTCTTCATCACGACTTCTTCGACGCTCTTGAAAGCTCCCCAGGTCGCTCGTTTTCCTGCTCAGCTCTGGCGCTAGGTTGTTGGCCATACTGACTTCGCGACCCTGATACATGTAGTATCAGGGTCGCGTGTATTCATTCCGTTGACCGATAATGGGGCATCAGAAACTTGTCCGTTCCTCATGAACATCGTCTTCCTAAGATTCACCTGCAGTCCAACGTTCCCCCATACACTATCGAAGTCGGCCAGCATTCGCTCCGCCTGGCTGATGCTCGGTGTTATGAGCACGATGTCGTCAGCGAAACGAAGATGGTGCAGCTGCTGGCCGTCAATCCTCGCTCCCATGTCTTCCCATTCTAGTTCGCGCATGACGTTTTCGAGAGCGGCGCTGAAGGGAATATGGTATCCCCCTGCCGAACCCCTCTCTTCATGTCGATGACGACGTCGTTATAGAATGGTGAGATCTTAGTCGTGAATCCACTGTACAGCTCTCCATGGACTCCGGTGTACCGAGTAAGAAGCCCTGAGTGAGCAGGGTTTCGACAGTTACTTCAGTTTCGACAGAGTCGAATGCGTTCTTCAGATCGATGAACGTAAGGCACAGCGGCAGCTTGTACTCTCGCGACACTTCGATGAGCTTCGTAACGGTGTGTATTTGGTCGATCGTGCTGAATCCTCTCCGAAATTCTGTTCGTCTTTGTTGTTGTTTGTGTTTGTCTTTCGTCCAGCGTCCTGTTGATCCCATTCAGGATGACTAGAGTGAACAGTTTGTAGACTACGGAGAGGAGGCAGTTCGGGCGATAGTTGCCAATGTCGTGCACGTCTCCATTCTTGTACAGCAAGACGGTCGAGGCGAGACTTTTAAAGCGGCCTCGAATCGCCTTACGATGTACTCCCAGTCTACCGAGTGCAAGCTTTTGGCCGAGCCGACACAGTAACAATCCGCACAGGCACAAACAAACACGTCCACGCCCACTGTGCATGAACACGCCGCTCCCAATCACAAGGGACGAGTCGACCCGACACAGCAGGAGAAAGGGGTCCATCCCCTGCATCCCACCTGCGTCTCTGGGTAGTACACGGTCGCATTTCGTTCGCGTTTCATTCCCTTTGCCACCACCAGAAGACGCCACGTGGCCCTGCGACCAGCGGCCCGAGATCACTCGCAACAAAAGAGCCCGAAGGCTCTCTATCGAGTAAGGAGATCCGTGGCTACGGCCAAATGCGCATTCAAATCGCCTCCACGATACCCCGTATAAGTAGAATGCGTCGCGCATCTCAAAAGGGATGAGTAGTGCTTCATCCTTATTTTTGTACGTAAAGATCGCTACTATTATACAATAAGGCACAACCATAGCTACGTGCTCTTAAAAGATAAAACAGCGAGCAGTCGAAGATGATCTGTCAGTGCGCGAGACACTGCTACGTCAGGGCATGCTTTTCCCTCTCTGGTTTTGGACGTGAAAGCGAACGAGAACTCGTTCACGGTGCAGATGCAAAAGCAGGATGGCTCTTGAGAAATAGGCTCTCGCTGCCCATATTTCCTCTGTGCTCTTTCGATCTTGGACATTCGCTCTCGAGGGGCCAAACAACCACTTGCTATTTGGGTAGAACCTGTTATTATGCATATACATATACATATATATATATACATATGTATATACTGTAGGGGACTATTCTGCAACATTCTAGCAACGGGAGCCGACCTTTACTGTTTACGCTATACTGACGATTATCCTCTCAACAATCGTGCCGGGACCCAACGCGTGCCCACTCGGCGCAGCCCGCCACACCCACAGCAACAGGTTCTCACCCCAATAGCAACTGTTTGTTGTCCCTCGAGTGCGAAAATCCGAGATGCTTCTGACTTGGAAAAGTGGTGACCATCCTTCTGGACTGTGCCACTCGAAGCGGCCACCAGGAAATGTACGAAAGCGAGCTCTTCCGTGTAATAACACGCCGCAGAGAAGAAATGACAGTGCGCCTTCGTTTGATTTGTAGACTGACGCTGTGTAGCGTAGAACGACGCGGTTACTGTGATTCCGCAGTTCAGCACTTCCCAGTAAAACATCCCTCCACCAGCAGCACAGAAAAACTTCCTTTCGCGTATTGCAGCTTTCGACTAGTCAGAAGCCGGTTCTCCGCATGACAACCATTGGCACTTGCGAGTGTGATTCACATAAAGAACCCAGCTTTTGCCACTCTTAGCAATGTCCTAGAAAAAGTTGTTTCTGAGCGGAAGAAGGAGCCGTGACTGACTCGGCAATTCTGACTCGATGTGCCTTGTCGGACTCCCGCAGCTTACGAGATACCGAAGCCGACAAAACTGCGCGTTACCCAAGGATCTCCTATAACAGTGCTTTGACTACATCCAAGGGTCGCCGATAATTGATAAGTGGTTTGAGTGGGCTTGAATTTTAGTGCTTTCCGTACCCTGTCTTCCTTCTCAGCAAAGGGCGCCCAATGCAACATCGATATTCGCAACGGAGATGTCGGGCTCTGAAGAGTTACAACTGAAGTCGCAATTACCGTACTCGTGTTCGACGGGGCGACGTAGTGTGCCCAAGAAAGCTTCGAGAATGTCGTGTCACGTCGCCGTACAAGATTCAGGCTTTAACGGGTTCAACGGACGGTACGGTGAAGTGTCTCAAAACTCTTCGATCAGCGTAATGGTTGGAGGTTAACACAGGTTGTAGAGCGTAGAAAAAGCACTGACGTCGGTGCTCGGTGCGTCCCAGGCCGGGTCCTATTTGCTTCGTCTCTCACCGGCGCCAACCCCCTCTGCCCCACACGGTCCTTTGAGCTATCCTGCCCTCATCTGCATTTCCTCCATGGTGAAGACATGGGAGTGAAGATCGACGCCCTCACGTGTACAAAGGCTTCGCGTGAAAGCTTAAGATGACCTCCTTTCCTTAGCTGTGAATGCTTCATGATCTGGGTGACCTGTTGCATACAACCTGAAACGAACGTCTCACCTTCAACATGCGTTTTCATACAGATATTGCCGGTGATCAAGCAAGTGAACAGAATATTCGGTAGAACCTAATGCGCTGGTCTCTTCTCATGAACACGTTTGTCTCACTTCAGCTACACTTTTGCCTGAACGTTTGAAGACCCTTACAGAGTTCGCATATGATCACTGCAAAATCAAATGTAGAGCATTTGTTCCGAGTTATTTCACATCGTAGAATTAGATGAAAGGCACCACTTCTTCGTGAACAAATCCTTCTCGACGTCCAAGGAGACAGTTACACCGCTTTTCTTTTTGTCCCACATTTAGGGCTAGTAACTGGCACTGGCTTATTTAGCGAAGGCTGCAGCTTGGAGGTGGCGCCGTCCTCAAGATCTGACAGTATTGAAGTCGCCAAATTCATTTCTTTTCTTCCCTCCCAGTCGACTTACCCTTCGTTATCAAGCCATTCCAAGCACTCTCGAGCCTTCCATTCTTATTGAGTGTCGAATTGTCGGTGATTCTGGTTAAGCGGTCTCTCGACTCCGCTCAGTGGCACTTGAGAGCCACTCTCCAACCGGCTGACGATTGCCCAGGAACTCTGTGTGACGCCACCGATTGCTCTTCATGGGTGCATAACTACATACATTTTCACTTAAGGATGCCTTTGAGGTTGCTATCTGTTCGTAAAAATTCAACCGTATTTAGAAGTGAGACTATACGAGGTTCCTGAAATCTCCTTCTCCTGACGCACAAGACGTAAAACATAAATCGTACCCTTGACGCGCTCAGTTCCCCAACCGTCTCTCCCTATTTGTTGAGGGGTTTAGTTATGAATTCAATAGCGTCTGAGTACTCTCTAGAGTCAACCAGTGAAGTAGTCAGTACCGGGTTTTTCGATATTTAGTGTCGTTTTTTCTTTTTTTGAAGCGAATTTATTTATATCAACAACAAACATCAATCAATAATATACTGATCATATTGTTGGATGACATTTTTCCATCTTTCGGTAAGTTGAAAAATTCCACGATCGAAGAAGCCTTACTTTTCGGAAGCGAAGAACTGGTGCAACTCATATTTGACAGCTTGATCGGAATCTAAGGGTTTACCGTTGAACGAAACGAATGGTACTCTGATGGTGCTAAGTCAGGGCTATAGGATAGTATACATTGGATCCGATCGAAAATTTTCGGATAATTGGATGATTCGGATAACGGCAATTTTGCCGACCCCAGGTTTTTGGATGATTCGGATAACGGCGATTTTGCGGACTCCGGATTTTTGGATGATTCGGATAACGGCGATTTTGCGGACCTCGGATTTTTGGATGATTCGGATAGGGATATCCGAATCGGATATCCGAAATGATTCATTCGATACAATGGATCCGATCGAAAATCTTCGGATAATTGGATGATTCGGATAACGGCAATTTCGCGGACCCTGGATTTTTGGATGATTCGGATCGCAATATCCGAATCGGATATCCGAAAATGATTCATTCGGATCCAATGTATATAGGATAGATGTGAATCAGTTCCCGTTTGATATCTGCTAACTTTTGACGGGTTATCAAAGAGGTGTGGAGTGTGTTGTTACCACGATGGAGCATCTCGCATTTGCGATTGGCCAGTTCAGGGCGTTTTCTCTTGATTTCTTCGTTCAATTTCGGAAGTTGACGACAGTTGACATTCAAATCAGTAGTATAGTTTCCTTTTTCGAAGCAGCCCAAAGTAGACTCGTACCCTCGCAAGCCCAACTCGTACCTTCGCATATGCTATAGCGTTTGGTAAGGTGGATTCCATTTAGTTCGTGAGGAACCCAAACGTCCAATTTGTTTCCGTGACTAAACTGTTTTAAGTGCAAGTGAACGGTTAAATTCGAAAGCTTCTCTGCCATCTCTCGAGTGTCATACGCCGGTTAGTTTCAATTAACTCCCTTATTTTGTCGTCATCAGAAGTATGTGATGCACGTTGCACATAAAAATCTCCAGAGCGAAAGCGAGCAAGCCAATGCTGACACTGGTATTCAGTAGGGCAATCCTCACCATAAACTTCGCGTGATTTCTTCGGAGCTTGCACTGCATTTTTGCCCTTTCTGAAGTGATAATGCTCTCTTTGATTTAATTTCTTACCAACTTGTCTTTGTATACTAATGGCGCTCGGTTTGTGATAGAAGATAGTCTAACCTTTAACATAAGATATAATAGTGTAAGCTATGCAGTCACAACTACACAAAAATATACAGTTCACGCCATCTATGAGAAAAACGACATTAACTATCGAACAGCGCAATACACTCCACTCTCTACGTAGAGGTGAATGTTACAGGCTTAATCTGATTTTAGGTGTTAGGTGTTTTAGGTGTTTCTCGTTCCATCACTTCACAAACAATAAGAATCGTAACTCGCAACAGAAAATCTCTTTACTCTCTTCAATGTTCACCTATTTCTTAAGCTTATAATAATTATGTACTGTTTCAGATATGGTATCGGCACTGAAGCATTAGCACATTACAACTCATCATCCTTATCTCAACATCCTTATCATAATCTCTCCTCCAAAGTCTCTGCATTCCATTTTTGCAATTGAGAGCTTGTTTTGTTGCGACGTTACGATTCAATGAATTTTGCTTCAGTGACAAACATGGAATCGAGAAACACTCAAGTTCGTGAAATGTTATGTTTTTCCTCGATTACATTCCTTTTCTTGTAGAGCGCACAAACATGTACAATAAATCAATAAAATAAAAAATAAATCAATGATTTCGAAGATTAATTTGGAATGGAAAGCTGTCTGTTTGCTCTGACAGCTTTTCATTCCAAATTCCTCCAAGACAGCTACCTTTCTCCGGCCGAGACAACCTTGTCAGAGCAATCAACAAGATTCTTCTGCTGTACATCGTTCAGAGGACCTTGAGCACCACCAGGCGTATACTAGAGGCCTCCCACACACGTCCTCGGCGCGAGCCATCCCGAGCTTAAGGCGCATGCAACATTGACGTTCTTCCAGTTCGTCGCTCCTTAATCCTCGCCGCTCGTTGTTCCTTCTGTGCTCTATTCCATGCTGCTCACTACTCGTCTTGTTATTTATCTCTGCTTTCGCCACCAACACGATATCAATATCATCGTTTACTGCTTTTCTTCAACAACCTTTCTGATGCCTCCTGCATCATTCTCGTTCCTCGAGCGTTGACTTTTCCGTTTCACTTGTTCCTGACGAAATTGATTAGCACATATTTAAGCCAAAATTTTTATCTACAGCCTTCAGCGTCGTCTGCTGGCTGACTTCTGGCTCGGCCCACCTCTGTATATTGCTTAGTTTTCGCTTTTGCGATGGAACTGTCTTTTGACAATTGGTCTACTAACTTCCGTATATTACGCGTAACTAGGTAATCGTTTACTGAGAGAAAGGCGAACTCACTGGTGTTTCTTTAGGGATGAAGGCGTTAGTTTAGTTCAGTAAACTCTAGTGTGTTTATGATGGGACAGCGGATTCGTTTTAATTGCAATTGGTTTCTTAGTGCCGCTGCCGATATAGTAGGAAAAGAAACATTTCATCTTCAGAAAAATGACAATTTTCCGCATGGTCGAAAAGTACTTCTGGGGCCGATCCATGGGTTCCACATCAGATTATATTAGGTTGTCCCATAAGTCCTTGCAGTTTTTTTTCAACGATTCACTGCAGATTTCGCCGGCGGTCTCTTGCATAGCGCTGCATAGCTTTCGAAAAAGAATGGTTTGCTATATCAGAACATTTCTTTTAGTGCATTTCTTTTTTCATCATGAATTTTGTCAATTTTTAAGTCGTTGAAGTGAAAAGTGAAAAAGTGAAAAGTGGTCATTTGCGCACTTGTTCTCTTCGCTCAGGTTTGTATTTTTTGCACAATTTTTTATAGCACCTGGAAGACAATGTTCTGTGCTACAAGAATATGTGCTGGTCCTATTTTCTCACTTGCCCTTTATTGATTTTTAGGACATCAAATTGGGAATTCCGACCTTTCCGTCCGAATTCTTACCAAAACTCCGGTTCTGTGGTTGGACTTTTTGTTTGGTGTTATATGTCGTTTCGAAGAGAATGTCTTGCTCAGTAAGAATTTGTGTCGCGTTTATTGGCTCACGCGGATTTCTGTCGAATACCAACAACTGAAGAAGGAGAAGGAGTTGTTGGTGGAGACGATTTTTCTCTTTTTGGCATTTTGTTGATATTCAATAGAAATCGCCAAACGCGACACAAATTCTTCTAGAGCAAGACATTCTCTTTCGAATGACATATAACAACAACCCAAAAAGTCCAACCACAGAGCAGAAGCTGTCGGCAAAAATAACCATCCTGCTTCGGACGTCTCAATTTGATGACCTAAAAATCAATAAAGGACAAATGAGCAAATAGCATTATTAAATATTCTTGTAGTACAGAACATTTTCTTCCAAATGCTATAAAAAACTGCGCAAATAATTACAAACCTAAGCGGAGAGAACAAGTGCGCAAATGGCTACTTTTTCATTTTTTCACTTTTCACTTCAACGACCTAAAAATTGACAAAATTTATGATGAAAAAAGGAACACAATACAATTTCTGATCACTTTCTGAGCATTCTCTTTCGAAAGCTATGCAGCGCTATGCAAGAGACGGCCGGCGAAATCTGTAGTGAATCATTGAAAAAACTGCAAGGACTTATGAGACAACCTAATAGTTGTGCTCGAATGGTCTATTCGAATAGGTATTCGAGTGATTTTCACTCGAATTCGAGTAACTGAACTCAAATGTTCAAAAAAATCACGTTCTTCGAATAGGTTCGAATTCGGAGATTCAGACAATTGCGTTTTTCGAATGTATTCGATTTCGAATATTAAAAAATTGCATTTTTTGAATCTAATTCGAATTCGAATATTCCGAAAAACCGCTTTCTCCAAATATATTCGAATTCGAACATTCGAAATTTTTGGGCTTTCGAAACCATTAGAACATTCGAAAAAATTTCGAGAGCACGACTATACTTCGGATCCATTTCGGGACTCCATCTGTCGTATGCAATGTCCACAGCATGCGAAGAGAGGGTGGAATATCAGCACATTAAACACTAATAAAGCGGGAAGATCGGCTGTAAAAGATCTTCTTTGATCACTTTAGCTGTGTAAAGGGCGCTCTGAGTAAGTCGCCTTCATGGGGGAGAGAGGAAGATGTAGCCAGTGCGTTGGATTCGAATGAATCATTTTCGGGTATCCGACCGGATTTGCCCGACCCGAACCGTCCAAATATCTATTGGACCACTGGAATAATACCACGATTGGGATGAAACTGGGTCAAAAAGCGGATATTGACCTTTATGCTCCTAAAGTTTCCTCGATCCATATAAAAACCGCGCACCTCAGCAGCATATTCGTTGAGTTTTCAGAATTAACACAGCAGCTTATGTGATCACTGACAAACGAAAGATGCTATATAGACGATTCGTCGGGTGGGGGAGGGCGGAAGCACCGTCCTGATTTCCTGACTATTCTGCCCGTTTCGAGATTCGGCAAAATTGAACAAAAGAAAGCAGAAAATCTGACCGCTAAGAACTGAGTACGAGGTGCACAGAGCAAAAGTATGCTTGTGTTATAGTTGTGAAATTCTAGTCACTTGACCCAGGAAAAATCTTAGTTGATACTGAAGCTCGGAAGCGAAATACTTTACTTACTTTGATACTTTGATGGTCCTTTTGCCGGCTGGAGGTCTTCTCAGCGGGACCACAACTCTTCCAGACCGCTCGATCTCTTGCTGCTTGCATCCAGTGAGCAGACTCCGCTCATTGAAAGATCTTGGGAATGAGTCTGCCCAACGCGCTGGCGGTCGTCCCAGTGGTCTCTTATGGTCTCTCGGGAGCCATTCTGTGACACGGAGACTCCTTCTATCGTCCTTTCGTCGAAGCAGGTGTCCGGCCCAGCGATATTTGGACTTCTTCATGTACTGCAGCGGGTCTGCTAATTGCGACTTCTCCCGTAGCTCCGAGCTTCGTAGGCCTTCTTGCCATTGCTGACGAAGGCTTGTCCTTAGAAGACATCTCTCCAGTGCACGATGCGTAGTTTGCATTGCTCTGGCGATTGTCTTGTTATCCGGCCCGCTTTCCGTCGCGTAGCACATCGCAGGCAGTACAGAGGCGTTGAATATCAAGGCCCTGAGGCCGGCATCCTTGACCTGATCGGTGACTTCGCGAATCGAACTGAAGGCTGCCCATGCTGCGCGTCTCCTGCACGTGATTTCAGGAGCAAGGTCGCTATCTATGTTCAGCTCTCTTCCCAGATAGACGTAGGAGTCGACCTGTTGTAGAGCGAGTCCATTTAACCTTACGAGTCCCGTGTCACACCACTGGTTGACCATACATTGCGTTTTGGACATATTCATGTCCAATCCAATCTTCATACCTGCTACATTGAGCTCGTTTAGCATTTCCTCGACTTCTGCCGTGCTGGTAGAGATGAGAACAATATCGTCGGCGAAGCGAAGGTTGTTGATCCGTTTACCGTCAACAAGGTAGCCCTTTGTCGTCCCAGTTCAAGTCCATGGCATCCTGGAGTGCCGCTGCGAATAGCTTAGGAGAAATCGTGTTTCCCTGCCGTAGATCTCTCCCGATAGGAATCTTAAGCTTTCGATCGAACAACTGTATGGTAGTCGATGTGTTCGAAAAGCATTCATCGAGAAGTCGGATGTAGGGCGATGGTACACCAGCATGCACAAGTGCGTTCAGAATGGCGTTGATTTGTCACAGAGTCGTGCGCTTTCCGATAATCCACGTAGACAAGAACAAGTGGGATTTGCACCTTCTTTCGATGAGTTGTGAGACAGTCTCAATATGGCCCATACAGGGGAAATCCTTACGGAACCCTGCTTGCTCCACTGGCTGATACTCATCCAAGCAACGCTCCATACGATTGAGCAATATCTTGGTGAAGACCTTGTAGACAACCGAGAGAAGACTGATGGGTCGATAGTTGTTCATATCCTCCTGCTGACCTTTTTTGAAGATTAGAACTGTTTTCGACTCCTTCCATGAGTCCGGGATCTACCATGACGAAGTAAATGGTTGAAGTGCATGGCAAGAAGTGAGCAGAGCGCACTGCCACCCGCACGAAGGAGATCATCAGAAATGCCGTCCGGCCCGGGAGCAGTGCCTGGCTTCATCCTCCTGATGGCATGAGCAACTTCTGAGGCGCCGGCTGCCGGATGCACCCAGGCTCCTGGTTTGGATTTCCCGGGCCAACCAAGCCTTCCATCCCTCCGGGGTCGGTGAATTGGTACCAGACTTCTCTGGGAAGGATAGAGCGCTGACTTGTTCATCGGCTGGCCACCGCAAGTCATTGTATGACCAAATACGCATTCAATTCGCCTCCACGACATCCCGTAGAAGTAGAATGTCGTGGAGGCGACTTGATCCCAAAAACGGGTTGAGTAACGCCGTCCTTCATAGTTTATCTGGTTCATGAATCTGAAAACGGAGTTGGTGACCACTTCCAGATTGCATTCTTAGCCCTCTGCCTGTGCGCAAGGTTCTCCAACCGCAAGAGAATGAGCCCAAGTGTACATTGTGTACGGTTTCGTAATCAGCGTCCCAAATAAGCCCCTTGGACGAGGAAATTTGGCCAATCTCGAGAATATCGATTTTCGATGACGTCATCGTCAGCGCAGGCTCGCAGATTTAGGGCGCCCTCGTTCTCAATGCGAAATTGTCAAAAAATCGTTTTCTCCAAAATTGGTCGAAAGTGACACCTTTCGATAGAGCCTTTCGTGATGAACAGAACGGTGTTATGGCGGGTGTCAAAATCTCAAATCTGGGCGAGTAAGAGCGCAGGAAACTTCAATCGCTAAGTCTACCGCCCTAAACTGGCAGCTGGAACTAAGCAGTTTAAGCAGCTGGACACGTCGTTTCAAAGTAACTAGAGTGATCTGCTTGCCTACACATTTGTAACCCGTTAGCCCTCTGCGTCTTCCCGCAGCGGTCGACTGAATTTGGAAAAAACCGTGTCATACAAGCCTAACATGCACTTTCGCACCGCTGTAACTTTGCCCATGCATGAGCCACATCGCTGTTCTATAGCACTCTTGTAGAACATTTTACTGCCTACAAAACCCACAAGCTGCATATGGAAGGTTTCACACTCGACAGAGTTATCGCGCTTCAAACACGCTCGCGCCTGCAATTTGGCACATAGACGATCGATGCCCTTCGCTTCGTCCTTGCTCGCTCAGGTTACAGCTCTCGCCACTCTCAAAAGCGCCATCGAATGGTACCCAACTTGGCCAAATTCGAAAATATTGATTTTTGGTGACATCATCGTTCCTCCTGCTGCGGCCTTGTTCTCGATGCGAAATTGTCAAAAAATTCAAAAATTGGTCGAGATTGATACCGTTCGATGGAGCTTCTCGAGTTGAGCAGAATGGTACCATCGCGATTGTCGTATCCTCAAATGTGGGCGAGTGAGGCCGGAAGAAAGTTTACCGCTGCCGTCCGCCGCTCTGAAACGGCAGCTGTGGTTAAGGCAGGTTAGGGAGCTGGGAATTTGTGAGCAGATCATCGTAAAGTGCCTTCGTTGCTCTGCTCGCCTACGGAATTGCATGCCGTTAGCTCGCCCCGTCTTGTGGTCGACCAAAATCGGAAAAAATTGGTTCGCATAAGCCTAACCTGCATTGACCGCTCCGCTCTCTCGCCCACTCGATTGATTCTGACGGGCCATCTGCATTGTTCACAGCGCGCGCCATGCCGGCAGTTAGCTTCAAACAGTAAGCCATGCTCGTCCAGACGCATGGATAGGCTCCTATCATCAGCCTAACGTCCGGAAGTTGAGGGCGCTGCTCCCTTAACGCGTCTTGCCTCAGACGCGACGCGTGGCGAGCGGAAAAAGGCGCTCTCAGGCGCCCTTTTGCGCACCTCCTGATCTTTAGCGCCTATTGCTGGCGCAGCGGGGGGGGGAGGGCTCTACAGTATACATTGGATCCGAATGAATCATTTTCGGATATCCGATTCGGATATTCCGATCCGAATCATCCAATTATCCGGTCACCGCGAAATTGCCCTTATCCGAATCATCCAAAAATCCGGGGTCTTCAAAATCACCCTTATCCGAATCATCCAAAAATCCGGTGCCCGCAAAATCGCCCTTATTCGAATCGTCCAAAAATCCGTGGTCCGCGAAATTGGCATTATCCGAATCATTTAATTATCCGGACACTGGATGATTTGGATAAAATCGGATAATTTCCGATAACCCGTTCAATTTCCGCGCTCCATTTTGAAATCGCGCATCTCGAATAAAAGTGCATTCAAAACGAGTTTCGCGGGAGGGCACGCTGCTGAGTCATACGTTTTCGCGCCCCACTGTAAAGTAGTGTCGTATTGACGTTGAATACAGTTAGCACGCCGCTGAGTGTCACTCGATCTTGGCATCTTTTCCTTCAAATACCATGTTGTGCTGCCGGGGGGAGCAAGGACGGCGACTGAGGGAGAGAAGGGATTACACATGCCCTCTGATCGGCACTTCGTTATTTCACATTGTATAGCATTCGGCGCAAATTTGGGTGAGGGCGGTCACCATGTAGAACAGCTCCATACCGCACTTTGTGCTGCATGAAATGAAAACTGTTATTCAACACTTGTGTGAGTACCACATGGTGAACTGTGTTAGACCATTTCTGATGTTCGACATTCATCTGCCTTCTTATGAAGGAGGAAAAGTGCTGAATACATGGTGACCCCCCCTCCCGACCCAATTTGCTTTATTTGATAATGGCATTTTGGAAAGCCTGGATCTTAGAATAATTCAACTTGGAATCAGGGATGTGAGGGAATTTTTTTAAAGAAAAGCGGAAGAATAATACGGTACGGAAGAGCTCAAAAATGGGCGGAAGCCGAATTACGAAACGCCGAAACGGAAATGATTCAAAACCTATTACTTCGCTTAATTTTTCACAAACATACATATATCCATAATGGTAGTAATAATTGAGTTGCCGTTACCGAATTTGGATAGCGAGCAAGGCAGCATGCGACTCCTTTTCAGCAACATATAACAATAAAAAATCCTTGTATTCGTATTATTACTATGATGAATTTTCAAACATTACTAGTGTAACAACTCGAGGTTTGTGCAAAATCTCTTTGTAAATAGGAAAGAAGTTTTTAAACGCAATCAACCCAGCTGACGGGTAAGATGTCAGAGATTTCGCCACTCATAGCACTTAACCGGTCTTATTGAGTGTTCCAGGTCTATCCCAATTAGGAGGGAGCAGAGTTAAGGCTACAGTTGCATTTAGCACTCACAACACGACACCCACGCTCTGAGTTCGCATGGGTACCATTGTATCATTTGGCAGCAGCTGAAGCTCTGAGACAAACTCGGAGGAGGGGATTGGAAAGACAAGACACCGCATGCCCTCCTCCGACTAGAATAGATCCAATGTCCCTATGGAGCGCATTGTTAGCAGCCTGAGAGTGTTTATAGAACACCGAGCTAGATTTGGTGCTCCAGGCCACACCTACGATTACTAGGGAAAAATATAAGCTGCTCCGGATAAGGAGTTTGACCCTTTACTCAAACACTCATGGAACCTTTGTGAACCTACGCTATTCGATAGTACATCTTTTCAACAACAGAAAAAGAATCCAATTTGATTACAGTTTCGACATTAGGGTGTACCATCGCTTTGAAAGAAAAACAAACAGAAACGCATAGTTAATCTCTTTCTCCAGCTTTTAGATTATGTCCAAGAGGTGAATGAAGGCAGTGCAAAGCAAGCAATCAGTGAGTGATGAGTCACCGTTCCGTCTTCCGACCCAAAAAAGAGTGGAACACGGAACGGAACGGAAGGACTACAAACGGCCGGAAACCGAAATTCAAAACATGGAAACGGAATTTTCTCCCATCCCTGATTGGAATGATCCAGCTCTTTGATGTTTCCTTCCTTGATGAGAAGTGAGAGTCTTTCGATGCACGCACTGCTGCTGTTATTGAATTTTGGATTTCTCTTTAAAGAACGGTAGAGTTCTGATAAACTGCATCTTGCCCTAATGAGTCGGATATCCGATTCGAATATCCGAAATCCGGTCTCCGCATTATCTGAATCATCCAAAAATCCGGGGTACGCAAAATCGCCCTTATCCGAATCATCCAAAAATTCGGTCAACGCGAAATTGCCATTATACGAATCATCCAAAAATCCGGGATCCGCAAAATCGCCGTTATCCGAATCATCCAAAAATTCGGGGTCCGCAAAATTGCCCTTATCCGAATCATCCAATTATCCGAAGATTTTCGATCGGATCCAATGTATACTATACAGTAGCGACACAGCCGGTACTGTATAGGCTGGAAGCAGCGCTGGTCACTGAGCAGTAGTGATGCAGTGGGTAAGGGGGGGGGGCGTGGTGAGACGGAGTGGCTTGTGGTTTGACACTAGAGGTGCAACATTCCTGCACTTCCTAAAAAAGGAGCCATCACAATCAACCAAAACACTCCACAGGGTGTCTCAAAAATTGTATACACTGCTTGAAAGGTGATAACTTTTCTCACAGTAAAGGTACTGAATGCGTTAAGGACTTATATGAAAGCTTAAAAAATAAAAATGTTTTGATAGGTGAGCGGTATGGAATGCGCCATGCACTCGTCTGAAATTTTGCGTTTTACACTCGATTGATTGTGTTCTGCTTGAATACTTGTTTTAATTTCTTCACAAGGTTCTGTTTCGATTGATTTGCCCGTCTTTCATAGTTTAAAACTTAAACACACACTATGGCTTGCGAAAAAAGGTTTCCTAAAAAATCAAGGTACTATGTGAAGGGTTATAACATTGCTGCAATGAATCTTTTGAAAATTTTTGGGACCTCTATGAAAGTACAGGGTAACGAGATTACTGTATCGTACAAATAGTCAAGACTACGCCATGCTCCCGCCTGAAATCTTGCATTTCAGACTCCACTGATTGTGTATGAACTGAATGCTTGTCACAATCTTGTTACTGCCTGACCAGATTAACGTGTGCTGTGCTTCTTTCAACGTTTAGCACTAGGCAATCATGTGAAACACACGTGACACGCGAGTTCATTGATTGCACGATTTGAATGTGAGCAGGAGCCTCATTTTACAAGACGGATTCTGTGGGGTGATGAAGCAACACTCAAGCTGAATGGAAAGGTTAAACGGCATAATTTCAGCTACTGGGCGAAGGAAAACGTTAAAAGAAGCACAGTGCAGGTTGATCTGGTCAAGCAGTAACAGGATTGTAACAAGCATTCAACCCATGTACAATCAATCGAGTCTAAATGCAAGCTTTCAGCCGGGAATGGCGCAATCTTGACTACTTGTACGCTGCAGTAATCTTGTTACCCTGTACTTTCACAAGGTCTTAAAAATTTTTAAAAGGTTCACTAGCAGCAATGTTAGAACCTTTCAAATAGTACCTGCATTTTTAGGATACTCTGCATTTTTTAAACGTAGTAGGGTGTTTTTAAGTTTTGAACCTTAAAAGAGGCAAAAAAAATCAATCGATAAGGCCATTTTGTGAAGAAACAACAAGTATTCGAGCGAAACACAGTCAATCGAGTGTAAAATGCTAAATATCAGACGAGCGCATGGCGCATTCCATACCACTCATATGTCAAAAAATTTCTATTTTACTATGCTTTCATATGAACCCTTAACGCCTTCAGCACCTTTACTGTGAGTAAAGTTATCACCTTCTAAACAGTGTATACATTTTTTGAGACACCCAATATATAGAATCGGAATCGCAACGATTTTCCGTTCGCCAGAAAGGAAACCTGAGTCACAGGTACTACTTGCACGACTCCAGAGGTTGCAAAGGTCCGGAAAAAATTAAGAAAAGCGCAAAGATAGTGGATCGTAGTTCTGGTGAACTCATTGACATAGTAGTCTGAATTTCCTTTTGGTGCAATCCTGGGTGGGGACAGCCTGTAACCTTCACGCAAGGCCATGCAGTCAGCCGCGTTTCCGATCAGCAGGCACGGCGTCAAGGTTTCATCCAAATAGAATGTGTGCGCGAGCTGTCTCGTCGAGGAATCCGAAGTGTGGGTGTGGAGGGACCATGCGGACCCCGTAGTTGCGGTCCCGCAGGGAGAATCATATAGGCTGGGTATAACATTCCTAAGTGGTAGATCAGTTCAGCAACCGGATTTTATAGCTGCGCGGGCACTTCTGAACGGAGGTGCTTAATTCATGAAAGACAAACGGCAGTACGAATGGGTTTTTGAAACAGAGGTAGGGCTGCCTGTTCGAACCGTTCTTCTCTGCATCCACATCCACTCACGGGCAGCGTGATCATTGGGAGCAGCTGTCCCTAGAGACTTTTTTCGAGTGTCATCGCTTCTACCTTCCGTGTACACGCCATGCGAAGTGTTTCTTAGGCCCGCCTTTTTCAGTTTGGATGGAGAGACTATCTATGGAAACGCGTGAGGTCTCTTTTATGTGCTTCAGTGATGAACGAGTGGATCATTATTGAGCTGCCTAACGTTTCGACCAGTTTTCGCAAAAAATTGCTCAACGATTCGGGCATTCGTTGGGTCGGGATGGAGTTTATTGGATTCGAATTCGAACATTCGAAATTTGTAAGCATTCGAAACCACTCGAGTAATCGAAAAAATTCCGAGAGCATAATTATAACCCACACCTGCTGTAACCCACCGTCACCTGTCACCTGTCGTCCTATTGATCATCAACTTGCTCGAGCGGGCGCCAGCAGCGTCTTCATTCGTCTCTGCCGCGTGCCAGAGTGCTCCAATGGGTCCTCTCGCTTGAGGGACACGAAGAGCGTCATAGCGGTCGTCAGGGCTTTCACGAAGAAGCCCGACCAACGCGTTGGTGCGCGTCCTGGTGTTCTCTAGACATCCCGCGGAATCCAATCGGTGACGGCTCTCGTCCAGCGGGTGTCTGCGAAGCGCATTACATGGCCGGCCCACCTAATTTTCGACAACTTGGCCCACGCGACAGCGTCTCTAATTCCGGAGGCCTTCTCTCACTTGCGTGAGTCGTGTCACTCCGAGCACATCGTCCTCTCGATTCCACGCTGCGCGGCGCTGATCGCGTGTTCATGCTGCTTTCGTAGAGCCCAGGTCTCTGAGGCGTATGTTAGGGCAGGAAGAACGGTAGAGTCGAATAGGTGGGCACGGAGTCGGACGTTCTTCGTCTTCTTCGCTACTTCTTCGACGCTCTTGAAAGCTTCCCAAGCCGCTCGTTTCCTCCTGCTGAGCTCCGACGCTAGGTTGTTGGCTTCGCGATCCAAATACACGTAGCTGGAGCATTCGGAGATGTTCGTTCCGTTGAGCGAGAATGGGGCATCAGAAACTTGTCCGTTCCTCATGAACATCGTCTTCCTAAGATTCACCTGCAGTCCAACGTTCCCCCATACACTATCGAAGTCGGCCAGCATTCGCTCCGCCTGGCTGATGCTCGGTGTTATAAGCACGTCAGCGAAACGAAGATGGTGCAGCTGCTGGCCGTCGACCTTCACTCCCATGTTTTCCTATTCTAGTTCGCGCATGACGTTTTCGAGGGTGGCGCTGAAGAGCTTCGGGGGGGGGGGGGTATGGTATCCCCTTGCTGAATCTTCTCCTTACGTCGATGACGACGTCGTTGTAGAATGGAGAGATCTTGGTCGTGAATCCACTGTACAGCTCTCGAAGGACTCTGATGTACTGAGTAGGAACACCCTGAGTGAGCAGGGCGTCGATGACCGCTTCAGTTTCGACGGAGTCGAATGCCTTCTTCAGGTCGATGAACGTAAGGCACAGCGGCAGCTTGTACTCTCGCGACACTTCGATGAGCTTCGTAATATCGATCGTGCTGAATCCTCTCCGAAATCCTGCTTCGCGTAACTGTCCTTCGTCCAGCGTTCTGCTGATCCTATTCAGGATGACTCGAGTGAACAGCTTGTAGACTACGGGCAGCAGGCAGATCGGGCGATAGTTGCCAATGTCGTGCACGTCTCCCTTCTTGTACAACAAGACGGTCCTGCTGAGATGGAACCTTGCACTCCGACAGGTAGCGTGTGAAGAGGCTCTCCAGGGAACCCACCGTAATCATCGAAATTTTAAAATCGGATCTTACATAAGTGACCAGCGCCTTAAGAGGCTATGTTTCGTTTTTTCTATTTTTTATTATCTGAAACGTTGGAGTCGTGAAAGTGCAGTAATACCTACGATGTAGTCTCCCTTACCGGCGACAGTTTCGTCGCAGAAGTGCTTCAAAAGGGAGAGAGTCGAACCATCTTTCTCACCTCTCTAACCACTGCGTCACCACTGCTCTGTCGCCAGCGCAGTTCTCAGACTACTTGTGCTCTCCCTCTTGTGATTAGAGAACTCCGCGCGCAGACGGTGGGTTCAGAAGGCGAACAGAAAGTGGTCCACAGCTCCGTTCCCAGAGGAGTTTAGCAGAAATGGAACACATAATTGGAATCAGCGTTCGAAGCCGCATCCCGTGATGAAAATCTCATCTCATAGTGCTATGACGACCTGATATCCATCGCTTGTCAGTTTCGCCATGGCGAACTATGTTCTCAGCGATCTCCTGAGGCGGGGTATTCTAGAGGAGCGGCATCTGGTGGTTTTGGATCGCTAAGATCATACCAAAAACAGAGTAGCCCGCCGTACTTTTACAGCTCCTTTGTGTTGGGAGTTCACAAAATGTCGATTTCATCTTACTGTTAAAAGTCACGGGAAGGGAGCAGTGCTTCACTCCGTCTTTTCTAGAGCGCCAGCATAACTGAAATTAGACGAAGGTCAACCCACGAAACTGGGCCATAAATGGATAATGTTTTACATTTTCCTAACCGGCGGAGCCACCACACAACACATGCATGTTCTGGATACAAGCCAAGAGCCCGAGAATCGTCGGGGCAATGCCTCTATATAACCCGCGAGCCCTCCGCTTATCAGTCTCGCCTTTTAGAATGTTTTATCTTGTGATATCTCGTCGGGTGTTCTAAATGCTTGACTATCGTTCCTCTCTATGCTGGAAGGGTTGCTGTTCGGTGGGTCTTTGAATTTTCGTAAGCTCAGTGGTAATGTTTGGCCTAATAGACTCAAAAAATGCTTGCACTTTTCAGACCCTGAAGAAGGCGGCACCGCCAAAGCGTCAGTCGAGCAATTATGCTTGTACCGTCACGGATCCGAGTTCAACACTATAGGGAAACAAATGTTCGATTCGGTTTCCCCGGGTGGCCTCTTCCTCCCACTGCGAAATTTCTACCTTCCGCCGACTAGATTTTTGCCAGTTCTCTCGCACTGTGTCTGGACATCACACATTTGCTCTGCTTACAGGTGTTGGTGGGATTGGAAGGGATATGAATACTCCTTGTCAGGGAAGCACATCGTCTGCGTGAGGAGCGCGTCACTCGGAATTTGAGCCCTATCACGTGACCGCTTGCTCTCCTGGCGTCTTCAACCAGTCTTGCTTCTCCGCACTGGCACAGAGACTTCACCTTTCGGACGAGCTTATCGAGCAGGGCTCTGCAGCCGTGGATTTTCGCTCCCAGCTAAACACGCGCGACGGTGTCCAGGGAGCGGTCACGAGTGGCCTCCGCAGAAGCGTTCGTTCTCCGCCGTCGTCAAGTGCGCGCATCCCTGCAGCTTTCGTGCTACCATGCCCGAATGCGTGGGCAAATACAGGCGGCCGAGCGTTTGGCGGATTTTCCGTCGAACCCCTCCCATTCCCGGGCGTCCTGTCGGATTTCCTGTCAGGATTCTTCTGCCTCAAGACATTTCTCTTATTTCTCCTTCATTGGCATTCCGTTGGAATCGACATTTTGATTTAGGGACGAATGTCAAACAAACTTCAATTTTTGGTCAAGGCAGTAAAAAAACTGTTTGCTTTGTTGAATCTTCATTTCTCTCTTTACAGTGCGTTATTTTCAAACTTCACTGAATTTGATCTCATAAAATCGCTTTACCGTGAGAGAAAACCGTGAATAAGCAGCACTAATCCTTCTGCTACTCCTTCAGCGTTTGTCGGACTTCATCGCAGGGTACGCTTTTCTGGTGCCATCTCGCCATATTTCCCTATCAGTGGTTCGCGTTAATTTTTTCGGTAGATTTTTAACGATCATTTTTTAACGACAAATTTTTGCGTTAAAATCGTTAAATCCGTTCAGTAAGGTTTTACTTAACTGCAGTCAGTTGGCTGTATTTTAGTATATTTCTTCGACTTCAGCTACATGGCCATTATCATATCACAAGTGCTCCGTCACGCCTATCGGCGTGCCTCGCACTTGCGCGCTTCGCGCGATGTTGCAGTATCACTAAGCTAAGGACAATCACATCAAGCTTGCTGCTCTACTTGTATAGCTTTCTTCCCTACTTAGGAGTACAAAAGGCTCGCAGCACGTACAGTATGTAGTATGATAGGGCGATCTATTGGTCCCTCATTACTGTTCTACCCTTAGTGATACGGTCTTCCATTACTGGTACTGGTTCCCCTCAATGATCCCGCTTAGCGGATGACGTCTTCGGTACGTCTACCTAAATCCCCAAACACGTTGAGAGACGTCTTCGGCAGTCTTTTGAGGCTCGGGCCATGGGTGTGGGTTAATTTTTTTACGGTAAATTTTTAACGACCATTTTTTAACGAAAAATGTTTGCGTTAAAATCGGTAAGTTCGGTAAATTCGTCAAATAAAATTACCTTACTGCAGTCAATTTAGCAGCATTTTAATATGTGAAAAGCCAGATTTCTTTCATTATTGATTTTTCTGAGCCCTTCTACATGGCAATTATAAGACTTTTTCAACAGTTTGATTTCTCCGGGCGATTTTGCTCATGAAATGACTCAGCAACGAAGATGTCCAATCATGGAACTCTGTGAGAAAAATGAATCACCTCAAACCTTCAGTCATTTCCGTGGGAAAATCCCAATAAGGAGACGAACTAAACTTGAGTGAAATGGCTCACTCCGAACATTTACAGTCACATTATAACTAAAACGGTTACCAAACAATCAGATCATTCTATAAAAACTTTACAGAACAGGTCAAACTGTCGAAAAAGTTCGAGCTGAACGAATTATCGAGCCGTTGTCTCACCCCCCCCCCTTCATCAGCGATATCACGACGCCTCCTTCCGCTGTTCACCGGATCGCAGCGTAATCAGTGAGGCTAATCAAAAGCGAAACACCCAAAAAGCAAGTCAAACTCCTCGAAATAGAAAATGGATCCGTCGAAGACGTCAGAGAGCGCCACTGCGCTTCGATTAGGTCCCGCCTAGATTCAAAACACCCGCGTAGTTTTAAATTCAAAACGTCAAGTCAATAATTCTTGAGAAAAAGCACTGAAGGGAAGTAGAGTGCAGTGTCTGCACCCTCCTGCTTAGAGATCGCTCACTCCAGAGGTAGAGTAGAGCTACGAAAAAAACTTCGCCCACACTTCGCCTAGGGGGGGGTGGTTAATTAGCGTGCTGATCACGAATCTAACATCCTTCTTTGAAATTTCAGCCGATTATGGTAGGGTACGGTAGGTAACGGTGACTAAGGCTGTCGATGTCACCGATTTTCCCCTCACACTTCCCTCGCACTCCTCCAACACCGGATAGAGGCATATCGTTACTGGACCCCTCCTGGACAGACAGGACAAACACGTCGCCCTGGACTGACACGGCATCCCGTACAGACTGACAGAAGTTACACTTCCCTTAGCGGCTTATTATATAGAAGGAAGAAGGATGATGATGACCTCCACCACCTACACGCCTTAAATTTCACACCGCTTGAATGGCATCCACAAAAGATCGATAATATCGACCGATATCGATTGATCAACTTCAGATTCGTGTTCAGCGACCTCGATTACCCCCAAGGCTAAAGTTTCAGACCGCTTGGACGAAATACACGAAAAATCGATATTATCGATCGATATCGATTGATCAACATCAGATTCGTGTTCAGCGACCTCGATTACCCCCAAGGCTAAAGTTTCGGACCGCCTGGACGAAATACACGAAAAATCGATATTATCGATCGATATCGATTGATCAACTTCAGATTCGTGTTCAGCGACCTCGATTACCCCCAAGGCTAAAGTTTCGGACCGCTTGAACGAAATACACGAAAAATCGATATTATCGATCGATATCGATTGATCAACTTCAGATTTGTGTTCAGCGACCTCGATTACCCCCAAGGCTAAAGTTTCGGACCGCTTGAACGAAATACACGAAAAATCGAAATTATCGATCGATATCGATTGATCAACTTCAGATTCGTGTTCAGCGACCTCGATTACCCCCAAGGCTAAAGTTTCGGACCGCTTGAACGAAATACACGAAAAATCGATATTATCGATCGATATCGATTGATCAACTTCAGATTCGTGTTCAGCGACCTCGATTACCCCCAAGGCTAAAGTTTCGGACCGCTTGAACGAAATACGCGAAAAATCGATAATATCGATCGATATTGATTGATCAACATCAGATTCGTGTTCAGCGACCTCGATTACACCAAGGCTAAAGTTTCGGACCGCTTGAACGAAATACGCGAAAAATCGATAATATCGATCGATATTGATTGATCAACATCAGATTCGTGTTCAGCGACCTCGATTACACCAAGGCTAAAGTTTCGGACCGCTTGAACGAAATACACCCCCCCCCCCCCCTACACCCCCCCTCTACTCCAGCACCGCATCTCCAGGCACGTTGGGCAACGTGTTCGGCACGTCTACTGAGTCGCCAGGCACGTTGCACAACTGCAACCCCCCTCCTCCGACGACTCCCCCTTACAGGACTCCAGCACCGCATCTCCAGGCACGTTTGGCAGCGTGTTCGGCACGTCTACTGACTCGCCAGGCACGTTGGGCAACGTGTTCGGCACGTCTACTGAGTCGCCAGGCACGTTGCACAACTGCAACCCCCCTCCTCCTCCGACTCCCCCTTACAGGACTCCAGCACCGCATCTCCAGGCACGTTTGGCAGCGTGTTCGGCACGTCTACTGACTCGCCAGGCACGTTGGGCAACGTGTTCGGCACGTCTACTGAGTCGCCAGGCACGTTGCACAACTACAACCCCCCTCCCCCCACGATTCCCCCTCACAGTTCAGCACCGGATGGCCAAGCAGACCGTCACTGATCCCCCCCTGGACAGACACTCCGCCGCGTACAGACGCTCTCCCCCGTACAGACGCTCCGCCCCGTACAGACGCTCCGCCCCGTACAGACGTTAGCGGCTTATTATATTAGAAGGATACTTATAATAACGCACTAAGCGATGAGTCATGCTATCGATTGGCGGCGCCGTAGAAATTAGCCATAAAATAGGGGGAAATTCGGGGGGAAAAATAGGGGAAATGGGGGAAAATTACGGTGCGGGAAATAGCGGAAAATACCTAGATGTCTTCTACCTGCTTGGAAACTTCAACTCTGTGTAACCGCGATCGCTGAACACGAATCTGAAGTAAATTATCGATCGCCACCAATCAATATTGATCGAACTATCGTTTTTTGTGGATGTCGTTCAGGCGCCATGAAACTTTGGTTCTGGGGGTAGTCGAGGTCGCTCAACACGAATCTGAACTTCATTTTTGAAGTATCGATCGCCATCAATTGATACCGACTAAATTACGGTGAGGGAAAATAGTGGAAAACACCTAGACGTCTTCTACGTATCAAGGGATTCAGAAGGAATACGTCGCATGACGTGCCTGGGGACTCAGAAGACGTACCAAAGACGTCGCTCAACATGTTTGGGGATGCACATCGTGCAATATGCCTGAGGATTTAGAGGGCGTGCCGTAGACGTCGTCCGCTAAGGAGGATCATTGAGGGGGAGCAGTACCAGTAATGGGGAACCGTTTCACTAAGGGAGGACCAGTAGTGAGGAAGCAATAGATTGCCCTTTCGTACTATGTTCTGTGCATATTGCGAGCCTTTTGTACTCCTAGGTAACGAAAAAAGCTGTACAAGTAGAGCAGCTAGCTCGATGTGATTGTCCTTAGTGATACTGCAACACCGCGCGAAGCGCGCAAGTGCGAGGCACGCCGATAGGCGTAACGGAGCCCTTGTATGACTATATAGGGCGATCCCATCATCTTCGCAACAAACCACAGCAGTCCACCTATCATCAACAAAATTGCTAAACGAGGAAAAGCATAAATATTATTCTAAAAACAAACAGTAACACCAAGAATTCTGAAATAACAAATTCCTTGCTGTGCTTAGTTCGTGAAGCTTCTGGGCACATCCAAAAGGGCTATGAACCATAGCACGGCTCGACGTTTTTGAGTTTGTTTGTCCTTAAAATACCTTTTATGGGAATTGCGTTCGCTAAGTAGACTTTTACGGCTCAACATTTTTCTACACTGCTATAATTGTCTCGGAAACTACAGAATGGTTTAACAAAGTATTCAGGTCGAGCAGTGACCAGCGGATCCTTTGGTACAGTTCGTCTAGAGGAGACATTTACGGAAACCACGGATCTGCCTGTTTCAAAAAGCGGTTCCTTTTGTCGTCCTGTTCTTGCTGCAGATGACGGCATGGAATCACATAAACAGCCATGGGCCGTTGATGTACTGAGTAATTTTGTATTTGCCACCCAAGAAAATTTCAACTGCTAAGCTCTTTCGCTTCTGTATTCAAAGGAATTGCATATGAAATACTCGTATTTAAAACTGCATTTATTAACACAATATCAATCCTTTATGAACAGTGGTACATCTTTCCTTTCTCCCCTCGAATCATTCTAAATTGAACTCGCCACTCTCTCTCACTCTTTTACTTCTCTGCAGTTATCCACTACGATTCTCTTCTTGAGCATCTGCTAAAAAGCTGTGCAGCGCAGTTTAAGATTCGAATGTCTTGAGCATCTGCTAAAAAGCTGTGCAGCGCATTAGTTTAAGATTCGAATGTGTTTGGTGTTTCTCAATTTATGCCTGTTTTTGTAGAGCACATGTAGGATTGACGAACGATATCATACAGTGCGGATCGTGTCTTTTGAATAGACGCCGCAAAAACGTTTAAAGATTTTGCGATTTTTGCGCGTCTCACTCATTTGGAAAACCAAGGGCATATTTGAGCAGGTCGAGCTCTATCGTTTCATCTACATGTTTCATTTGGTGCCATGAAATTGTCCGAAATTGAAAACTTGCGCTTCATTGCGAAGGACGGTCGCGGACGAGTTGTCGGTCGCAAGCCGTCGAAAACCGTTGCGTGCTCACAACTCCTCTAATTTGAGGTTTTTTGAGGAATGATTGGTACCGCTCGATTCGTCCCTTCGATCTACATACACATGTATACAACTTTACCAGACCACCTCATTTTCGCAGTGGGTGGCCAAAACGAATGAGTGGGGCAGGCCCTTTGCGATTGGAGCCGCTTATTTCTCAGACTTGCATGTTTTCAGAGTATCTCAAGCATTGCGTACGTCGCCAGTGCTCCGTCATGCCATGAATCCTCCGAGAGCGGCCTTGCACAATGTATATAGGACCGAACCCACCAATCGAGTGGGGCGACCGCTCGCAAATTGCACCCTGGGGCGTGTTCTGAGTGCAATAACTCGTCAAGTTTGAATCTCCGGCTGCAACTTATGGATTTTGTGAGTAGTAAAAAGTTCAAGAAGCGCGCTGATCTCAACCAATTCGGGGAATACTGATTTTTGGACAATTTCGTATCAAAGGCGAGGCAGCTCCGGCAGAAGGACGGTGACGTCAGCGAAAATCGATATTTTCGAAATTGGCCAAGTTTTCTCGTCCAAAATAATCTAGGGGTTGTTTGGTGCGCTGATTACGAATCAGATGTCCATTTTTGAAATTTTCGCCGATTTCGATAGGTTTCGGATTTTCTCCTGGATAACTGGGGGTGGTCGGGGCAGGGTCATCGTTCACCCTCAGTTATCGGTATGGGTGGTCTCCTGCCATAATCGGCCAAATGGACATCGGCATCGTGTTCGGCACCCTGAATAACTCCTGCCCTTACGAAGTTTGAACAAAAGAGGTGATTCTGACCCGAAATGAGCTCATTCACCCGTCGTTCTCCATTCGAGGGTGACCAGCCAGCTTTTCGGCCGTTTCCATAAGGTCAGACGGGGCCTTACCCCCTTTTCGTTTCATTCTCTCATTAGCATTCGAGACTCCTGTAACTTGAAATGATCCTTGAACGAGTGATTTCTCAAACTCTTTTTGTATTTTCCAGGCTCTGAAGAAAGCGGTTACGCCAAAACGTCAGCCGAATAAAGCTTCCATAACAATCTTGGCTCAACAACTTCACAACATCCCACACCACTGTATACACTGTTTGATAGGTGATAACTTTGCTCACAGTAAAGGTATTGAAGAAGTTGAGGACTGATATGGAAGCTTAGGAACATTGAAATTATATGACATATGAGCGGCGTAGAGCGCGCCATGCACTCGTCCGAAATTCTGCATTTCACTCTCGATTGTGTTTCGCCTGAGCACTTGCTATAATTTCTCCAAAAAAGATTCTATTTATTTGCGCTTCTTTTAAGGTTGAAAACTGAAAAACACACTATGTCTTGTGAAAAATGTAGAGTTTCTTAGAAAATGCAGGTACTGTTTGAAAGGTTATAACATTGCTGCTATTGATGCTTTTGAAGATGTTTGAGACTCCTAGGAAAGCACAGGGTATTGAAATTTCTGCGACGTGCCATGTCTTCGCCTGAAACCTTGCTCAACTGATTGTACATGAGCTGTGTGCTTGCTACAACCTTGTTACTACTTGGCCACGTTAACCTGTGCTCTGCTTCTTTTAACGTTTGGAACTTGACAGTCATGCGAAATATACGTGACATGCGGGTTTGTTGATTGCTCAATTTAAATGTGAGCAGGAACCCCATTTTCCAAGACCGTTGCTGTGGACTGATGAAGCAACACTCAGACTGAATGGTTGGGTTAGTCGGCATAACTGCAACTACTGGGAGAAGGAGCACGTTAAAACAAGCATAGCACAGGTTAATCTGGCCAAATAGTAACAAGATAACAAGCATTCTGCCCATGCACAAACAATCGAGTCGGAAATGCAAGGTTTCAAGCGGAAGCGTGGCGCAATCTTGACTATTTGCACGACACAGTAATCTCGTTAACCTGCGCTTTCATAACATTCTCAAACATCTTCAAGTGCTTCAGTAATAGCAATGTTAGAACCTTTCACATAGTACCTCCATTTTCACGATACTCTGCATTTTCCGTAAGCCATGGTTTGTTTAAATAAAGTGTTTAAAAATCAGTCGAGTCGGCCACAAGCACAAATCAGTTGAATCGGCCACATTGTGAAGAAATTATAGCAAGTATTTAGGCGAAACACAATCAATCGAGTCTAAAATACAAGGTTTCAGGCGGATGCGTGGAGCATGCCATATCGCTCGTCCGTCAGAGAATTTCTATTTTCTCAAGCTTTCGTATGAGTCCTTAACTTCCTCAGAACCTTCACTGTGAGCAAAGTTATCACATTTCAAACAGTGGACAAATTTCTTGAGACGCCCTGTGAAATAACTGACGAAAAGTGGGCATTGCCTTCTTCTCTCTTTTACTTTTTTGGCTTGCAAACGCATACATATGTTCACTGCTCCACGTGCAAATTGACTGTGCTTCTCCGAAAGAAAACTGCTAAGAGAGCCGTAGAAGAAGACAAGATGGTTAAGTTAGATCGCTGACATGCACGGCATGAACTTCAACAGAAGGAAAGCAACGGCAGCACAGCAACTGCGCTCTATCAGTTAGGCGGGCCTTGACGTAGCCCTACAACCATCACTTGATGCTGCACGAAGAAGGGGTTTAACTTTCCACATTGCAAGCGAGCTTCGCGCATCTTGTCCGCTATCGGCGCGACACCGAACTTCTGCCTTAGGCCAACACTCAGCACCATACATCGCCACCGGCCGGGCGACAGTTCTGTAAATCTTTGACTTTAAGCAATCTGGCATCTTCTTGTCGCAGAGCACCAACGACGGCAACATGGACCAAGCTGCGCTAACGCTTCAATGCACTTCAACCATGAGATTGGCATTACACGCAATTTCTGATTCCAGGGGCACGAAAAGCGAGGTGTGTCAAAGTTCAGTACCGTTAATCTTAATGGAGCTAGACTCGTTCTCGTCAGTCGCTAAGCACTTGATCGTATTGACGCTTAGTTTGAGGCCGAACGTCTCTAAGCGGTCGCACCACGCTTGCATCTGCCGCTCGAGTTCATCTTTCTTTTCGCATGCAAGCATTACGTCATCAGCATAAAGCAAAGACCAGGGGACTGGTTTCTGGAGGTCTCGTGTAATGACATTCATGACAACAACAATGAGAAGTGGGAAAGTGGAGAACCCTGGTGTACTCCGACTTAAATGGGAACTGCACAGAGGTGCCTGCTCCAGCTTGAACTCGACTCTTTGGGCAAGAAGCATTCGCACCCACCCTACAATTTCTTCAGGAATGCCATGCTGCCATAGAACGTATCATATAACACACGGTACACGATCGAAGGCCTTCTCCAAGTCAATATGCCTTTGCCTCCAAGTCGAGGAAGGCGATAGTACTGGCTTCTGTTTCTCGAGATGCTTCTCCTACTGAAGGCACGCGGCATGTACGGCACCAGTGGCGTTACAAATAGCAACGAATCCAATCTGGTTGTTGGGAAGCTTCACGACTTCACGAATTTGTCCACCAACAATTCGCTCTTCATGCTATGCGACAGCAGGGCTGCCCTTCTCTTCCAAATCGGAATCGTCGTACTTTTCTGGATACCGTCGTAAACCTTCTCCGCTACAACCTGAGGAATTCTTCTGTCCAAATTCTCTCGAAATAATCCCGCTATCGCTTCAACGCATGTTTACGGTTCGTAAAAAAGTGGCCGTTCTCATCATTGATGCTGAAGAACTTCTCGATATCCTCGGTTTGGCGATGACGGTTCTTAGCAAGTAGCTACAAATACCACTCACCGTCGGGCGACTCGAATTTCTGGTAGACATTGTTGTATGGAGTGAGTTTCGCCACAGCCAGCTTTTTTCGCTTCATGGCACTTTTGCCAGTTACCGGCTGTCTTTTCGTCGAGAAACAAGGACAAATTCTATCTGTCCGTGTCCTGGTATTTCCGGGGGGGGGGGACAGACACAACTCCAACGCCGCGCGAATCTCCCAGGATGTCACGCATGGTGCGCGACGAAATTGGACGAGTTGTCGCGGTCCGAATGCTTCCGACCGGGACGGCTAGTGACGACAGCTGCGCGGTAGCCGCTCTTGCTGCTGGGCGCGCTAGAGTGCAAAAGTGTCTGTGTTGGCGACATAGACTGCGTAGAAGAAGGAAGAGACATGGGATGATGATGAGACAAGTCTGAACTCTCTCGGTAGAAGCGGTTGTTAACAAAGTGGGGGTCGGGCGAAATGGGACTCAATGTAGTCCAAATGAGTGAAGGGAAACGGTCAATGGTCTGATGAGGAAACTTCTAAACGAGAACTGGTACGGAATTACTAATCTATTGGAGGGGAGGGGGTGATGAGCAAAAAACTCCACTCACATTCTCTGAAGTGATAATTGATTATCTCTACAAGAAAAGAAAAACTAGGTGATATGTTAACCGTATGTTTGGGTATTGTATAAAACTCCAACTACAACATGAACAGAGGAAAAGGCGGAAGAAGTTGGGGAAAAGTGCGATCGAGATAGGATTTTGACTTAGCAGGTGGAGAATGACGCTATAAGGGAGAAAACAGAATGAAATAGCGACCCAAGAGAGCCTCTAATGTTTAAGGAGTTTTTTCCACGGGTTCTCCAGCGTGTCACACCCTTCGTTGTTTCGTTTCCAGTTGAGAAGTTTGAACATTAGCAAAATTTCGTGTTGCGCGGCGAACCATGGATCACCGAGCGCACGTCCGCGTTTCTGCGCCGCGACATCGCATTCGACTAGCGCGCGACGTCGCGTTGAAGTTACGTCCTGGAGCAGTATTTCCACTATAGATCGAGTCGAGGTGGTAGTCGAGATTTCGAAGCACGGTGTTCACTATGGTGAAGCCATACGAATCGCGTACTCAAAGATACGCTCATCTTCGGCATTACGTGACCCGTATCCGAAACCACCATAGCAGCTGTACCCGTCTTTTGTAGCACCTATGTGCCCGTTAGGGTCACCAGCAACTATGGTGACATCCTTCGCCCTTACCTCTGCTCTCTTCTCATCAAGTAGACTCCAAAACTCCTCATTGGCCTGGTCGGAGCAGCCAGTCAGCGGAGAATACGCAAAGAAGAAATGGTGGAGTCAACTTAACGGCGACAACAATCGTATGTAAGCACTCGTATGTAACTCCTATTTTAAAGTAGAGCCCCGCGAGTGATGCTAGTAATTACAGACCGGCCAGCATAACGTCCTTTCCATGCCGTATTTTTGAAAAAGTAATTAAATCTCATCTATTTGACTACTTGTCCCGCAATGGAGTAATTCCTGATTGTCAGCATGGGTTCGTGCCTGGAAAATCAGTTGAGACCAATATGCTTGAATGTCTAGATGATTGGACAGCTTATCTCGCTTTGAAAAGAGGGTTTGACATAATATACTTGGATTTTTCTAAAGCGTTTGACCGGATAAGTCATTGGAAGCTGGTATATAAATTAAAACAGTTAAAGGTGCACCCAGTTATCTGTAATTGGATAAATGACTTTCTGACCAATAGGACATTCCAAGTAAGAGTGGGTACGTCCTTCTCCACTATTAGACATGCTAAAAGTGAGGTTCCTCAAGGGGGAGTGTTGTCGCCACTATTGTTTGCTGTTTGCACCTCAGATATTGCCAAACAATTGAGGACATTGGGGTAGTGGTTAAGCAGTTTGCGGACGACATTAAAATTTATCGGGAGGTTAACAACCTAAATGACTGGAGCATACTTCAGAAAGGTATCGATTTTATGAACCTGTGGTCCCGTACCTGGCGGCTCCCCTTAGCTCCGGAAAAAAACTTTGTATATGAGACTAGGTGCGTAGGATGCGGCTGGGGACTATCTAATTGATGGGCACCTTATTTCCAGAGTGAAGTATGTTAAGGATCTGGGTTTTGTTTATGACGATAAGCTTGACTTTTCAGAACATGTATGATTGATCTATAGGAAAGGATTAATGAAACTGTTTCAAATTCACAGAGGATTATCAACTAAGGATGAAAGAGTGATGACGATGGCATATAAGTTGTATGTTAGGCCAATTCTTGAATTTGGTTCTGCAGTTTTTTCTCCTGGCAAAAAGAAAAATGTTGTGTTGCTAGAAGCCATCCAAGGAAAGTTTACTAGAAGAGCGGTGATTAGAGCAGGTGGTTTTTTGCACTCCAGAATTCCTCGGGCTAGTACAAGGATTAGCTATTTGGGACTACATACTCTGGAATCACGTCGCAAGCTTCGAGATGTTTTAATCGTCTTCAAATAGCTGAATGGAAGCATTAAAAGTAGTATGTCGAAATCCTTTTCTGTGTTTCCATCCGTAACTCGTGGTGGCACAAATAAGATATCCTATGCGAGGCCCAGGTCTAACCTTCGGGCTCTGTTCTTCGGGTGTAGAGCGCCAGCAGCCTTTTGTAAGCTTAAGATCGGAGTACCTGCCTCCTCGCAGTCATATGGTGTGTTCAGGAGTATGGCAAAACGTATTCTGCTGAAGCACTAGTTTTAGCTAAGGTATGTTAGTGTTGTTTGTTGTTATGTATGTTGGTTTCTTTATAGGTTCTCTTTGTGTTTGTTCTATATTCTCTGACGTGTGTCTTATATGCACGTAGAAATAAATAAATAAATAAATAAATAAATAAATAAATAAATAAATAAATAAATAAACAATCTTCATCAATCGATGGTCAAAGAGCTCGACGCTTGCAACCGAGTCACAAAATCGTTCGCAGACGATTAATCCGCACCATTGATGGTGTTTAGACTTCCAAATAGAACGGCTTTGAAACCACGTCCTATGTCCCTTGACTTGCAGCATGACCACCTCGTCTCCTGCGTCGCACAGAAATCAACTCTCCTTCGCTCCAGTGTTTCAACCAGCTCGCCCGAGCCTCGCCAGAAGTCGCCCTTCAACGTACCCACATTCAGCGTTGCCACGCGGGTTCTGCTTACGTTACGGGACGTTCGGACTAGCTGAGTTGCGCCCGATGTCGTTTGGACCCTCACATATTCTCGCACTCGCCGCCCATTGCGAGTGCGCGTTGGCTTCCGCGCACTCCTTAGCACTACCTCGATGTGACAAGGATTGTTCATAGCCTGGCCTTTAACGAGGGCCTGCATTCAAATGCCCATATTCGGCTCGCCCCCAGGGCGAGCAGTTTCCAGTGGCAGCTCGTGGAGGAATGAACATCGCCAATATGCAGCATTAAATATTATCTAAGATCTCATGAATCTACGTACAATGTCATATCTGGAGGATGTCAGAAACCACGCTTTCGAGATCGAATTTCATGTGATGTATTCGCAGCTAGAGATGTGATACATGTATTGCACCCTCTCCCCACCCCCTTCCTTCTGCCAGAATAAGCGGCATACTGCAGCAAGTGTGCATATTTTTTCTATTGAAGAACGAAGATTTGCTTGCTTTCCTGATCGCTCCTTCATAGATGGAGCTAAAATTTATTGCCGGATACAAAAATAGATAAAATTTGGTTGACCAACATTTGCAGATTGTCTTATCTCGCGAACTGCAAAGGCAGCGCGACAGGAGTTCTGAGGACCGGTAACTTTTGTTTTGCGTGTCAATTGTCTTGGAAGGCAGCCGTTAGACTCTCGGTGAAGCCTAGGGGGTTGGTGGTGAGTGAGCAAGGGATTCGAGATGTAGATCGCAAACCTCCCAGCAGGGGGCGGGTGTACCTCCTGACCGTTCCCCGGGTGCAAATCACTAATATCTGTCGGCAACCGTGAGCGTTGTGTGAAGCGACCTTCAAAGGATGACGCCGACTGGCAGCTGGATCCTCCCCTTCTTACCCCACTTTGCTCACCCATGTAGGACTTTAAGAATTGGAAGAGGGAAGAACATCTGTATTTTTGTACACCAAAAGAAGCATGTACTATTGAAAGAAATTTATGGTAGGAATCTGTATAGCCATGCTGCTAGTACGGCTGAGCGGCTTCCAAGGAGGTCACCTGCTCCAAATTCTCTCCCCGCAGGTGGAAAACGGCACTGGAGTGATCAGCCATTATTAGGCCTTATCTGCACAGAGACCGGAAGGCAGGCCCAGACGTGGAGTGAGCTTTTCTGGTTGCTGGCTTCACGCCAGACTCTTCACCTGCTTAGCTAGACGGGTGGTATAGCAGCGGAACGACCGACTCCCCCTCCCTAATTCGGCATAGGCGTCGTTTAATCATATGCTGGCGCAAAGTGCCATGAAACTTTATGTGACGACAGCCGGTTCCAGGTGTTGGGATGCCGCCACGGCGTTCTAGAATTTTCCGGCAAGCCTCAGACTTCGTTCCTGTTCGCAGTTGGCACCGCTAATCCACAATATTAATTAGGAATTCAACCGGCCAAGACCTCTTCTGGTAGTGGCCAACAATAGAAATTTCCATCGTCTACCAAGCTGCAAGGCAGCAACGACTATTTTTTGTCGCACGGTGGGAACAAGTAGCGTTTACTGTCCTAGCATCTCGGAATTTATCTCATTCTTGTTCCACACTTCATCGCAAACTGTTCTCGAAGCTATGCATATGAGGTTCTGTGCTCCTGTGACCTTCTGACTTACCTCTATTCGCGCTGTGTTTTCCGCGTGCTGCCATTTCTTTGAAACGGTGACTTGGCTTGAAAGCAACTGCTTGTTCCGGTTTCTCCCGCGGGGCAGAAATAACTCCAACGCCGAACCCCCTTCCCTGGCATCGCGCACGGTGCGCGGTGGACGAGTTGTCGCGGTCCGACTGCTTCCCACTGTGACGGCTCCTAACGCTTTCGACAGAGACGGCTACAGTACCGTCGGTAAACGTTCGCCAAAACGCGGCCGGTGGCAGATTAATCCGCCGTTTCCGCCGCGTTGCCATAACTCTCTTAAAAGTCGCTTATATTCAATGAAAGGCACATTGTTGGAATCAAAACAACGTGATCTACCCAGTGGCGTAAAAATCATAACAAGCTTTCAAAATTTCTGAGTTCGAGATGACCTAGATTAGTCGAGCCCGTAATTGTCTTGACCTGATTCACATTCGCCCGTGAGTCTCCCCTAATTGTGCCCCCTGGCAAGGATCGACTTGCCCAGTGGAATTTTTTAAAAATTTTAAACGCTGTCGAAAATGAGTTTCATGCTAATTTTAGGTTTTGTCTCATCACGTCGATCTATTTGATATCAAATTCGCCTGGTTTGTCACCAAGTTCAGCGTTCCATGCATCCTCAACTGCCGATTCTTTTCCATATTCGTTAATTATTTACGACCGCATCACTTTTGCTCTAGGGCTGAGTTTTGCTGAAGTTTTCGACTTTGAGGTGTGGATTACAACTGTGGGTTTCAGGCTTAGTTTGATCAAAAGTAAGACAGTAGTCAGCCGCCAAATTGGCAGTGCATCAAGGTCCCAGGGAGACACGTTCTGCCAAGGCTACTTCACGTGTGTAGATCTGTGTCTCTACGAGGCGGATCAGTATGGAAGCTGGATATGTGGTCAGACACCATGCAAAGATGCTGTCCAACAAAAACCATGGAGCTGGCAGCTTACGTCTCGGAGTTTCGCTTCCATGGAAAGGCAGTTTCCTTCAAATTCAACATTGAGATTTGACACTGACGTCTGCCCAAACCTCGCAGAAGAGTTCCTAACACTTTTCAAAGCCCATATTTGCGATATCTTTCGAAATTTTTCACTCGACTTTAATCGAATTTATTACTTGAGACAGGTCCGATACTGGAGCCCACGCTGTTGCCGTAATTGCAGTGGCCTGACCTGCCCCTGCAAACATGTGTCCTTTGGATATGCAATGGCTGCTTCTCTTCTCTCACTACTCACACTAACCATTTGCACTCCTTAAAATATCGATTAATGATGACTTACGTGGTTTCCTTAGAAATTTTTTTCCGAACCGCTGTTTGAATCTATGACCGAGTCGAAACCGAAGTGATGACTTGTCATGGAAATATATGTCTTCCATCTCTAGGAAACAACACGAGAAAACGGAACACCTCATAAAAAGTCCCTCCCAAAAATTCAAGCCCTAGGTATCGCGCGATAAAAAACATGGCTCTCCGCTACGATCTTCGATATGATTAGGGGTTCGACTTTTGGTCGATTTTCCGTAAAAATCGACCAAAAATCGAGCTTTTCCAAAAGCTTTCCGACTTGTGAAAGTTTAAGTGTAGGCAACAGCGATCTCTGACACCAATGGACCTATTCGAAGGATTGACTTGTCACGGAAATAGTTTTCTCCTGTGCGAATGAAGAACCTTGAAGGGTTGACCATTAAAAATCAATTTGTTATGCAGCAATATTCTGTGCGGGGTTGCACTATTCAGACACTTTTTTGGAATAGGAAAAATGGAGTCCCCAGATCATATTGAAGTTTGCTCCAGAAAACTGCATTTTCCTCCGTATATCGAGCAAAACGTGAGTCTATCTAAGGCAAAATTCTAGCTATATTGTTGTGTGCTTTAGGTAGAAAATAATTTTATTTTCATGCAAATGACAATTTTGTAGACGGCCCCAAATTATGTCGAAGCTCGAAGCTTATTTTTTTACTGTGTGAAAAGATAAACAAAAGACAGAAAATCAGATAACATTTGTAAAGGAAGCACTTGAGTGATAACTATTAGGATGTCCCATAATTTTCTGGGCTATTTGAACCATAAGTGTTTAGCGCGTTATAACTTCTTTATACAAGATCCAAACGGGATGTTCTCTTGGCAGAAGAAGGCGATTTGAATATGTTTCGCAATAGGATATTGATTACCTTTATCGGTCTGCTGCCCGCACTTTGGCAATTTCTCAAAAATGGAGCAGAAATCGACGTATCGCGACTTGTTTCTTCATCACTTCCGTTCTGGACAGTCTGCGTACGCTGCTGACAAAGGTATCGTTGCTTTGTTAGGTCTTGACGTGCGCAGCAAGTTCACGTGTGAAACTTGGCTCAATCATTTCCGGAAGGGAATGTACAGCATTACGGACAAGAAGCATACTGGAAGAGCGGTCGGAGCGAATGAACGGCGAGTGCTTGCAGCAGTCAGGAGGCGACCTGCCAGAAGCGTGAGGACGATATCTAAGGCTATCAATACTCCACGTGGCACTGTTCATCGTTACCTGAAACAAAACGGAAGAAGGGCAGTCTTGCCAGGATGGATCCCGTATGCACTGACTCCGTCTCAGAGATGAGAGTGAGTAGTCACCTGTCAGAATAATCTCAACCGCGCAAGAACGACTGCGTGGTTGAACACGATTGTGGCACAGGACGAGAAGTGGTGCATGTTTGATAACACCACACGGGTGATCCAGTGGCTTCTGAAGCACATAAGACCAGAACGAATTCCGAAGCCGTCACCACATGGGAAGAAGATTTTGCTTTCATTTTGGTTCACGAGTCGGGAAGTCCTGCACTACTCGCTTTTGCCGGATGGGCAGGCGATTACAGCAGACTTGTTCATTGAAGGTATGCTGGACACGAAGCGTAAGCTGCTTGAGAATACCCAAGATTCGGTACTATTCGTGTGTTAATGTATAATGCGCGACCGCATCGAGCGAAACGAACGCAGGAGGCGGTGGGAAGGGAGTCTATCTAAATTGCGGCACATCCTGCATATTCACCAGATATCAGCCCTTGTGGCTATGCTGCATTTAGAGGTCTTGCTCCTTTTTCCATGAACAAACGATGCTCGTAACGTCAAAAGGTTCAGTGCGCAATCGACGAATGGATCGGCAGCATACCAGCTTCTTTCTGGTAGAATGCAAACAACTCTCTGGCCAACCGTTGGAGAAAGGTTGTGGCCACAGATGGAGAATATATCATTTGACTACCCTTGATCATTATCCTGTGGTAATAACTTTTAATAAAGATGGTATGATAGCCCAGAAAATTATGGGACACCCTAATAGCAATTAACACTCGATATTTTATAGAGTGCAATTTTGCATGCAAATGTCGCTCTTTCAGGTTTAAAAAAACTATCGTGTCCATAACGTCCAGGTGGAGTCTGCGAAATTGAAGCGGACCACACTGATTTGAAGACTGCCAAAATTAAAAGAATTGGATTCTTTCAGCTGTACAAGAAACAACGAAAAAATACGATAAAGTCCTCAGTTAAAATGAGGAAGAGTGCGACGCCCCCCCCCCCAGAAAAAGACGACGTCACAGTACGACCCCTTGATTCTAAAACCTCAATCCTGACCATGCGTTGGGTTAGTGTGAGTAGTGAGAGGAGAGAAGCAGCGACTGCATGTCCAAAGGACACGTGTTTGCAGGGGCAGGTCAGGTCCTGCAATTACGGCAACAGTGTAGGCTCCAGTATCGGACCTGTCTCAAGTAATAAATTCGATTAAAGTCGAGTGAAAAAATTGAAAGATATCAATGTGCCTTTCATTGAATATAAGCGACTTTGAAGAGAGTTATGGCAAGGCGGCGGAAACGGCGGATTAATCAGCCGCCGGCCGCGTTTTGGCGAACGTTTACCGACGGTACTGTATGACTACCGCTAGAGCGCGAAAGCGTGTGCCGGCGACCGTCGGCCACGTTGTTCGCATAGAAGAAGGAAAGTAGTTGGGTGAAACACTTTTGGTGCCTCCTGGTAGGGAATTCTATGCCCGATTCTATGCGTACCTCGCTCGTACTAGTGCATTGTTAACCGGTAGCAAATTAGAGTGCATCGAATCCTAACGAAGTTAGCTGTTATATCTTCGTACATGTCTATTGCATATTAACTTACAAGTAATAACCCTTCTTGAAGATTCCTTCTTAAAGTGGGAGCGTTTGCTAACAAAGTGCGGACGGATGAGGCCCAATCTATTTCAAATGAGTGGAGAGAAACGGCCAAGGACCTGGTGAGGAAAATTCGAACAAGAACTGGGCTTGGATTACCAAGTAGAAGTCTTGAAAGCAAGTGCTTGTAAGTCCCCAAATCTTTAACAGACTTTCTTTGAACAGTTAGCCTTGTTCTCAAGCGTTTGAAGTTTTCAGGAAATGCTGAGACGTAAGACTTTTGCCAGGATTGAAAGACAGGTCAAGGGCGCTCTAGTCCAGCCCTTTTGCCTTAATTCTAACGTTGTTCTTTACTTTACTATACTTTATTGGGACGTGAACAAGCAACGTAAAACGTTCACGTATGAAATAACACGAAAAAAAATCTACTAATTGGGAATCAAGCACAGGTAAAAGCCCCGATTGGGCAATAGAGGCATATCTTTGAAAAGAAAAAGAACTATAATTGAAAGCAGAATAAAACAGCACTAAGTAGACGGCCAGTAAACAGAAATCGGAATGAGGTGAAGGAAGGTTATAAACTGAGATTGGAAATTGAAATTTAAGGAGATTGCAATCGACGGTCAAGATGCCTCTCAAAACAACTTATGGACATTTGTAGCACTCCCTCCCTCATGAAGGGACCGAACAACCGCAGAGTTCTATGAGAAAGGATGCTCGACCTGATCCGACTTTTTGCTACGGAGTCGGAGAGTCTTAGCCCTCCTTGCCTGGTAATGGTATCGCTAGGTACTAAACAGAAGAAGTCTGCGATGTGAACTCTAGCTATGCCTTTGAGAATTTTGAACAACATAATAATATCGTTTTTAGTTCTCCTCCTCCTAAGTGACGACAGCCCCATTTGTCGAGCTCTGTCAGTACCGTTAGGAATTAGGCAGTAATCGAGATTGAAACATCTAATACCCATTTTTCGTGTGAAGTTGTTTTGGACGCTCTCCAGAAGATCGATATCTTTCGTTTTTAAGGGATTGAAAATGGTGGTAACATTTTCAACTACTGAGCGAATGTATGTTTTGTAGGCACATATCAGGACCTTTGGGTTCCTTGATTTTAAAGTTTTAAATAAGTTGTACGTTCTACCCATTGCCTTGTTTACTATCATTTTTATATGATCAGAGAAGTCAAGTGAGGTATTAATGAGGAAACCTAGATCGCGTGCCATGTCGGCAGTAGATAGTATTTTGCCATTTATATGATAAGTTGGAATGTAGGAATTGGTGCGGCGTGTAATAGGTAAAACAAATGTTTTTTCTACAGAGAGAGGTAGCTCCGATTGAGTTGACCATTCGCTGATGTAATCAATAGCTGCCTGAAGTCATGCGGAATCGGTAGGAGATTTAATGACTTTATATATCTTTATGTCGTCCGCATAAATTTTGCATATAACATCCAGTGATTCAATGTTGGAAGGAATTTCAAAAGTATAAATGAGAAATAGTATGTGTGACAGCACTCCACCCTGAGGCAGACCGCTGCTAGTTTGATGAACCGTAGAGAAAGCCTTTCCAACACGAACCTGATACGATCTATTCGAAAGGAAACCGCTAATCCACTCCACTATTGTTGGGTGAATCCCAACCAACTTCAGCTTGTCAATTAATTTCGCATGAGGAACCTTATCGAATGCTTTCTTAAAGTCGAAATAAACTACATCTACTTTTTGTTGAGACTCGATAGCCCTACTCCAGTCATTTAGAGATGAGAGTACCGCAAGTTCTGCCGATCGTCCTTTTAAGAAACCAAACTGATTAGGTGAAATGATATTGTGCGCTTCTATATGCGATAAGATGCGCTTCCTCACAATTTTTTTCAAAAACACGAGCAAAAATTGATGTAATACTGACTGGACGGTAGTTGTTTGGATCATTGGACAATGTTTTCTTTGATATAGGAGTGACCAGAGCATGCCTCCACCGGGAAGGCACCTCCCCTCACCTGGCCTAAATAGAAAATATACTCAAGAGGATAGCCTAGCCATGCAGCTATGTTTTTGACAAAGTTTTTAACAAAGGACAGAGGAATGAAGTCTGGTGTGAGAGAATAGGATGATGGCCAGCTTTGAATCAGCTCCACGATTTCCTCTTTATAGAACCAAACACCACAGGTAATTCCGGGAAACTGTTGCGAGACGGAACAGACAGGGGATGAGCCTATTATATGCTTGTTGAATGCTTTGCTAAAGGATTTGGCGAGGAGTTCTGCCTTCTCTGCGTCAGTTATAGCAGCCGTGCCATCTTCGGAAATTAGTGATAGCACGGGTTTGTTCCTGCCTGACCGCAAACTAATATACTTGAAAAACTTGGACCAATCTTTGGATTCATCTACCTTCCTTTCTAAATGAGCGAAATATATGCATAGCGTTTTCCGTTTTTCATTAACTCTTTTGTAGCGATCCCAGTTGTTAGCGCAATCCTTGGTAACGGCGTACCTCCTCCAAACCGTACTACGGAAATTAAGTTTTCTTCTTAGGTAGTCCGGCAGAAACCTCTGGCCTACGCTACATTTACGCCAGGGTACAAAAAGATCTATAGTGTGATGTAAGACAGCAATAGAGACTTCATACGCATCATCCACGGAGGTACATGAACCGAAAGAGCCTATCCTGTCAACATCATTGAGGTGCTTCTGGATATCCGAGTAATTTGCGCTCTTGAAGTCTCGTTTCCACTCAATCGCTTCCGATAAAGAAGTGAGTTTTAATTCAAAGTCGATGGCCGAATGGTCGCTGTTCCCAATGGGAGCTGACACTCTTGTATTTTTTACTAAGGAATCGTCATTACAGAAAGCAAGATCCAGAAAAGTATTGACTCTAGTAGGAGACTTAACCAGCTGTTTAAAATTATGGTTATCTAGAAAGTCAAGAAAGTCCTGAGATTTTTTAGAGCAGCCGTATTTCGTGGTCTTGATTAAGTCGGGAAGATTGAAATCGTCTAAGAGAATACATGGATACTCCGAGCTTGCAAAATCACTCAAGGCCTTAATTAGCTGGTGGGTGTCACTTGTACAACAGTCTGGAGCTCTATACACAACTAAAGTTCTAACGCATTTTGTATCTATAGCGACGTTACATACTAGAAGCTCATAGGAGTTGCAGACGGATTCCTTATATACGACATGAGCTGAATAATGTTTTTTTTTATTAAAAGCGTAACGCCGCCGCCCTTCTTTTGCATTCTATCGCAACGAATTCCAACATATTGACTATTAGCAAGTCCAAGGAGTGGATCGAGGTCAATTTTTGAACGTAACCAGGACTCTGTAAGAAAAGCCAGATCATAGTCGTGCTTGCATAGAGTAGCTGCGACAGAATCGGCATTCCTGACCAGCTACCTCACATTAGCAAGTATACAGCTGACAGATGAAAAGCGACAAGCATAAAGAGACCTACGAAATGTCAGCGGTTTACCGAGCTATGAGCTGGAGAGCTTTCACTCTCAGGTAAACGAGATGAAGGAGATTTCTGTATTGACATCTGAGACTCAGGAAGATAAGAGCAGTCACCACGAGTAGGAAGAACTTTCCTATTGCTCCGTTCATTGCGCAAACGAATTCTCTCCTCCAGTGTTAATGATTTGCGTATAAATACAATACCGCCCGTGTCGCGCGGTCAAAAAGACGGTTTGCGACGGAAAAATCGTCGCAAATCGTCGCATGCTCATAACTCCTACAATTATGAGTTGTTTCACAAACAGCTGGTACCATTCGATTCGACTCCTCGAGATCTATAAAACCATGTATAAAGCTTCACCAGGCCACCGCGTTTTCGCTGTGGGTGGCCTAAAAGAATAACTGCAGTAGGCTTTTGCGATTGGAGCACCTTATGTTCCAGGACGTGCAGTGTTTTCGGAGTATCTCAAGCATGGCGTGCGTTGTCAGTGCTCTGTCGCCTGGAATGTTCCGAGAGTGCGCCGTGCACAATGCATATAGTATCGAACCTATCAATCAAATGGGCGGAAGCATGCCCACTGCGTTTCTATCTTCATTTAATGGAAAATGTAAAGCCTTCAAGACTATCTTGCACCGTTTGTAGAATTTTATATGAAGTTTCCGGCCGTCCTACTTAGGATTTGCTTCAATCTGTCCCGGCGAGACTTGCGTGTAGAGATGAACCTATCAATCGAGTGGGTTCGACAACTGGTAGAGTGAACGTTTGGAGAATTCTATCATAAATTTTCAGCAGCCCTAGTAAGCAATTCCTTTAATGCTGTCCAGCTAGCCTTTAGAGTACGTCAAAGCATATAGACTGCACGCGCGGGCGTGTTCGGAGTGCAATAACTCTTTCGAGTTCGAATCGTTTCGAACTCGTGGGTCTTGTAGGCAGTAAAACGCTGTAGTAGCTCACTAAAGTAGAATGGAGCAGCTTGAGAAGAGGCAATGTTACAGGGGTGCGAAAATGCAGGTGAGGCTTGTGTGAGGCATTTTTTTTTTCGACCACTGCGGGAAGATCCGACGAGCAAACGGCCTTGAAACGTGAGTGTTCGACAGGAACAATGGCACCATTCTGTTCAGCATGAAAAGCGCTATCGAACGGTACCAATTTCGACCGATTCTGGAAACATCGTTTTTTTTACAGTTTCGCATCGAGGGCGAGGCCGCTCGACGCCGCGGCAGACGGACGATGACGTCATCGAAAACCGACGTTTTCGAAATGGGCCACGCTTGGTGCCTTTCGATAGAGCTTTTCATGCTGAATTGAACTATGTTATTCAGAGTAGAGAAAACTGTTTTCTGAGAGAGTAAGAGCGAGGAGAACATCGACCGTTGTTGTGCTAAATTGCACGCGCGGGCGTGTTCTGAGCGCAATAACTCTGTCATTTGTGAACCTTTCTGGTTGCAGCTTGTGAGTTTTGTAGGCAGCATAATGTTCTAGTAGAGTGCTAAAACACAGCGATGTAGCTTGTGATCGTACAAAGTTACAGCAGTGCGAAAATGCAGGTTAGCGTTGTGTGACACGATTTTTTCCAATTTCAGTCGAACCCTGCGGGAAGACGCAGAGAGCTAATAGCCTACAAATGCACAAGCGAGCAGAAGGCTTGAGGTTCTTTACGATGGCATGCTCGCAACTCCTTAGCTGATTAAACTGCCTTACCACCAGCTGCCATTTTAGGGCGGCGGAGTTTTAGTGTTGAAATTTCCTGCGCCATTATTCGCCAAGGTTCAAGTGTTCGACACTCGCAGCTTTACCGTTCTGTTCGACATGGAAATTGCTATCGAATGGTACCAATTTCGACCGATTTTGGTAATTTTGGAAAAAGATTTTTTGACAATTTCCCATCGAGGACGGGGGCGCTCCAGGCCGAGCCTGCGCGTACGATGATGTCATCGAAAATCGATATTTTCGAAATTGGCCAAACTTTCTCGTCCAAAATCATCTAGAGGTTATTTGGGGCGCTGATTACGAATCCGACGTCCGTTTTTGAAAATTCCGCCGAGTTCGGTAGGTTTTGGATATTTTTCAGGATAATTGGAGGTGGTCGAGTGAGAATCACCGATTTTGCTCAAACTTCTTATAGGGGCGGGGACTTATTCGGGGTGCCGAACACGATGCCGAAGTTCATTCGGACGCTTACGGCAGGAGACCTCCCATACCGATAACTGAGGGTGATCGGTGGTTCTGACACGACCACCCTCAAACGAGAAGTAACCTACTGAAATCGGCGGAATTTTCAAAAATGGACGTCGGATTCGTAATCAGCTCCCCAAATAACCGCCTAGATGATTTTGGACTAAGTTTGCACGAGGAAATTTGTCAATTTCGAAAATATCGGTTTTCGATGACGTCATCGTCCGCGCCGGCTTGGCCAGTGTCGCCCACTTCCTCGATGGGAAATTGTCAAAAAATCGATTTCTTTGAAATTGGTCGAGAGTGACACCGTTCGATAGAGCTTTTCGTAATGAACAAAACGGTGTTATTGGTAGTGTCGAATACCCAAATTTGGGCGAGTAAAAGAGCAGGAAATTTCAATCGCAAAGTCCGCCGCCCAAAAATGGCAGATGGGTCTAAAACAGTTTAGGCAGCTGGGGAGTTGCGAACATATCGTCTTAAAGCACCTTAGGTGTTCTGCTCGCCTACGCTTATTTGCATGCCCTTGGCCCGCAGTGTCTTCGCGCAGTGGTCGACCGAAATCGGAAAAAATTGGGTCGCACAAGCCTCACCTGCATTTTCGGAGCGCTGTAAATTAGTCCATTCATGAGCTACACCGTTCTGCATTAGAACACGTCAAGAACCTTGTACTGCCTACAAAGTCCTCGAGTTGCAGCCGAAACGATTTGATCTTGATAGAGTTATTGAAGCTACGAACTCGCCCGCGCGTGCATTTGCGAGCGGTCGCCCCACTGCATTGATAGGTTCTATTCTATATGCATTTTTCACAGCGTACTCTACAAAGTCTTGCCGGGACGGAATACAGCAATTCCTGAGTAGGGCGGGCGGAAATCTCTAATCGAATATAATTTCAAACGGTCCTATCCTATATTTTTTCATTTTTTTTCATTTTTCACGGCGCAATTTCTCTTCTCGCTTCTTAAAACCTCTTCATTTGTATAAGCTGCTGTCAACGTGTGCAGTAAAACACCTAAAGAGGGTAAGCATTGCTGTTTAGCACGACATTTGAACCGCTTCCGCTCACTCGATTGATAGGTTCGATCCTACGTGCATTCTGTACGGCACCCTCCAAAGGCTCGTCGGACCGCCCGGAGCAAATCCTAAGTAGGACGGCCGGAAACTTCATATAAAATTCTCCAAACGGTGCAAGATAGTCTTGAAGGCTTTACAATTTCCATTAAATGAAGATAGAAACGTAGTGGGCATGCTTCCGCCCATTTGATTGGTAGGTTCGATACTATATGCATTGTGCACGGCGCACTCTTGGAACATTCCAGGCATGACAGAGCACTGACAACGCACGTCATGCTTGAGATACTCCGAAAACACTGCACGTCCTGGAACATAAGGTGCTCCAATCGCAAAAGCCTACTGCAGTTATTCTTTTAGGCCACCCACAGCGAAAACGCGGTGGCCTGGTGAAGCTTTATACATGGTTTTATATATCTCGAGGAGACGAATCGAAAGGTACCAACTGTTTGTGAAACAACTCAAAATTGTAGGAGTTATGAGCATGCGACGGTTTGCGACGGATTTTTCCGTCGCAAACCGTCCTTTTGACCGCGCGACGCGGGCGGTATTGTACGCCTTTGAAAGGAGAGAAACGTAGGCGTGATGCACGTCGCAGAACTTGCTCTTGGAAAAGACTAGTAGGTAACACAACCTTTAATAAACGCGGAGAGCTTCTACCCATTCGGTGGACATTAACGGGTAAACAACCAACACCAAGGAAATCGAGAAATCGAGAATTCTCGCAACAGAGCTCAGATCCCAAAACAGCTGATCGATGGAGTTATTTTCACGATTCTCAGGAAGATGGCCTTTTGAGGTTCGGATCAAGATGGTCTTTTGAGGTCCGGATCCGGATCACTATTGACCTTTTGAGGTCCGGATCAATGTTCGATTCTACAGAAGGAACGGCCTCAGAACGTTTAGGAAAGACTGATGCAGTTGTAAGAGATGAGTTAGGATTGGACAAATCCTGAGATGCAACAGGCTGACATGAAGCACTCTCCTTCCTAAGTTTATTGATTTCTTCAAGTAACTCTTGAATGCGTTTGTTCGCCTCCCTGTTCTCCTCTAGAAGCTCCGTGATGCGCAGGTTTGCCTTCCTGTTCTCCTCCTTCAAATTCATGATACAGTCCACGACTAGTTTCATGTGATCGGGGAAGTCCTGTCATTCGGTGAGTGCCCTCCGACGATCCAGTGGTGAAACTTCCCGATCAGTGTGTTCTATGCGGCTCCGCTTGACCTGGCGGCCTGGAACAGACGAGGAGCGCGGCGAAGAGACCATAACCAACGAGGATTGCAGAAGGCAATCAGAGAAATCGGATAATCAATCAGCTGGGAGCAAAGACTTTCACCTCAGGAGGTGGTAACGTAGACGACAAAATTCTGTCCCCTTGCCACTGGAGACACCACGTTGGCGTTGAAGGCGAAATACAGCAGAATCGGAGCAGCTGTGCCGGCGAGTTGGTGACAGAAGTAGAAAATAATGGTAGAAATCAGTCAGGTTGGGAAATCGGCGAGAGCAGTTTGAGGCCCGACCACCCACGGCCGCTGCAGACGCGGAAATGACACCTCTACACTTGACCGTCACCTTTCTCCAACTTAATTGTAATATGTCATGTTTACTGCTTCCTTTTTCTTCTAAGCGCCTCTACCGAGGGAGTTCGTCTCCTTCATTTTATTTGGGGCTCCCTGTGGTGGCACTAGAAGCGAGTTGAACCTGTAAGTCTAACTAAGGTGTTTGATGGAAGGGCACTGGCGAAATTTCGTGCTCCGCGGCTAACCACGCGTCATCGAGGGCATATCCCGTTTCAGCGCCGCGACGTCGCATGCGGCTAGTGCGCGACGTCGCGGCGCTACTTGCGGTGGTCAGCAAATGAGCAAGTCAGCGCTTTAGCCTTCCCAGACAAGTCTGTCACTAACTGACCGACCCCGGATGGATGGACGGCTTGGTTGGCCTGGGCGTGAAATCCTAACCAGGAACCTGGTATCGAGTGCACGCGACAGCAGGCACTTTCTCCGACTTCGCCACACGCGCCCTTCAGACCTTGCAAAGCATTCGCAAAATGTGGCCGAAAAATGCAATAGTAGCAGCCGTTACAGCCTTTCCACTCTAACCAGTTTAACTGACAAAGTAATGGAGCGCCAAGGTAGCACTGCGAAGAATGTTAATTAGTTTCCTTTATGGGAGCGACCTAATTTTGTAGATGGCATGGCTTACTTGCTAGAGAAGGTTCCACCTCAACGTGAACTTTCGCGATGCTATTTTGACAGGATGTAGGGGCATGTGAGCGGATTCCAGAATTATAGTTAGTTTTTGCTGAACGCTTTTCTAAAGACCTGAAAAAGAGCTGTGAAAACGTGTGCCCAACACTTATCAACCTCTATGACATCCCACAAGGTGTGCCTCAGTGGCGCAGTCCGTAGGAGCGCGGATCCATAGAAGCACACCGGAGGGCCTTTGAGTTCGAGTACTTGCGCTGGCAAGGTTTTTGCACTTATTAGTTATTAGTATCATAACCACAGGAGTCAAATTTGGACCATCAATACTTACAACAAACCAAGGCTGTCTATTTACGCTTTCGTATGTGCTAGTTTTTCAACGATGCGTTTCTGCACCATATCATTCCCCTAGAAATAAAAAGTCTTGTCTTGTCTTCCCTTTCAGTCAACAGCTGTGGTACAGAACTGTGAAACAAGTAAAACCCAGGCGCGTGTCACACCAGCAGCATCTACCAAAAGCCAGTGACGAACAATATTCTCCTTAGCAAGGAATGGCCACTTCTTCTTCGTTGAACGCATAATCCGCGGTTGTAGAGAAGAGCCCTGGGTGAATATAACCAACTGCCACCCACGAAGAAACAAGTAGCAACATGAAGGCGCAAAGAGACAGCCTCGGTTTGTTGTAAGCATTGATGGTCTAAAACTGACTCCTGTGATCACGAAGAAACGCAATAACAACAAGCTAATATGTGCAAAAACATTGGCATTATGCGGACTCGAGATCAAAAGCTCGGGGTTCGCTTTTACGAGGCAGTATTCTTACCCACCGCGCCACTGAGTCCATATGATGGAGAAAACCTATTGGAGTGGAATTTCATCACATGAAACTTCTGAAGCGTTCTCCAATATATTTGCAGGAAAAAATTATATTTTTTATAACGGTTCTGCTTATGATCAATGGATTCGATTTTGTATTGCTTGTCGCAAAAAATCCATGCAAAAGTCGAACACCCTGATCACACCCTAAATCATAAAGGAGGCCTAGTATGATCATGAAGTTGTAATATATAAAATTTCGTCACAGGTTGTTACACAATAAAAAATCAAGCTTTTCTACAGCTACCATCAGTATGTATGATCAGGGTGTTCGATTTTTGCATTCAGGGTGTTCGATTTTTGCGTCAATTTTGCTCGGCGAACAATGCAAAATCGACCAACCCTAAACCACATGAAAGACCCCACCAGAAGATTCTACTTTTTTCATACGACGTTTTCTTGCGATCAAAACTCTAGCGCCAGGCGGGCTCAAACCCGCACCTCTCCGGCTGACCGGGCGGCGTACTCTACGTCATTACACCAACGACGCTGCTTGATCGAACGTAAAATCTTTTTTCTGTACATATGAAAACGCTTTAAAAATTTATGTGACTGAATTTTATTTTGATAGGTCATCTCTTTCAAAGAGAAAAAATGATTTTCATGGAAAGCGATGATTTTGAATACGACTTTCCCCCTAATCATCCCCATTGTTCTGTAGAGAGATTGATTTTTTCTGTGCATATAATAGACAGGGCTCGGTTTTTGTCAGACGCCGTTTCATCCCCCAATGTTGTCTACTTCAGATAGAAAATAATTTACTCCCGAATGAATCAAGGCTTCGTTTAAAACGCCGTTATCGCCTCAAGAAGGACTTCAAAAATTCTTTATGCACTGTAAAAATTCTTGAATGTGCAAGAAGACAGGTACATTATTTTCAACGATAAAAGACTACTAAATTGCCACAATGTGGCGCGTACAAGAGTTGCAGATTTAACGGTTATTTAACGAATTTAACGAATTAACGGCATTCTTCAAAATCTGGCTTAACGACTTAGGGAAATTTTCAGAAATTTAACGAAAATTTTAACGGACTGCTTTCTCAATAAGTTTATCATTTTTTTCTCAGTCTTCACTAGAGTTGCAGGCCTCACCCCCCACCACCCCACAATTGAACTGCTCCTGAAATTTTTTTTGAAATATTGAACTATTGAAACTATTGAAGCGAAGCATGAACAGGCCTTGGCGAGAAGATATTGCGCTCCAATGCCAATATTTTCAGGTTTGACCTATGGGCTTACTCCCGTGACGTCAGGCAGCGCGTGAACCCTTTCATATTTTTATTTCCATGCTATTTTTCATACCTTCTATGGCGCATTTGAATTCTTTGAAGCAATGCATTTAGGAGCTGAAAAAGTCCCTCGCCGCACCACCAAGCACGTCAAGAATTCACTAACCATAAGATGTTGGTCTGGGCCCCTCGCAAGATACTTTTGCTCGTCGCCTGCAACAGTCGAGACGGAGAGGATCTTTTCGGGCGCTGGACATATTTTAAAGCATTTGCGAAATACGCTGCCAAGAATTTTTTTTAAAGAAAGCTGCTTTTACTGAACGTTAGCGATTTGCTAATAGGCTTTTAATTGTATTTTTAATGGTTCCTTCGGCCCAAATGGGCTCGAAGGAGGTTATCTTATAGGACAGCCCCATACATCGTTATGTTGTAGGAAATAAGTTTTATGCAGCACCGTTGTAGCCTACACCTATGATGAACTGATCTAGGTAATCTCTGATGTAACTGGACATACTAGACATGTGCCTTCTTTCCAAGACGAATATCCACTAAGTATAAGGTAACTCTCGGTACTAACGGGCTGCTACCTGCATCGATATTGTACATGCTCGCAGAACTGTCACACAAAACGCTTTCGAGAAGAACTAGGAAAGGGAGAGACATCAGACCACTCGTTGTCGGTAGTGAATTGTTTATGTTATATTGTAGTGTGTTACAATGCGTGTGTTGAACTTTAATTCTTTGCCTGTCAAAGTAGGAACAAAACGATAGCCTACCAAGATCCTAAAACTATATATTGTGATTTTCATGGTTCGACTGACTCGAGAACTGCTCTAAGAAAATCTACATTTTGCTGTAGAACAACTAGTATTATAGGGCAATTCTGTGCTCATAACATGCCCCCTTCAGCGAACAAAGCTGTGGTCAAATCTCCACAATGTCGAAACCACACCTGAAAAGAACAGAGTATTAAGGGAAACAAAGATCAGCTAGAGTGCTTAAAAGGGTAAAATCAAATGAGAAGAATAAAGCTGCGTTGGAGACATAGGATTTGCACTGAAAGGAGGGGGTCGCAACTTTTTAGCAAAAATCGAACCCCATGCTTCACCGTGCTATGAACGCGCCCTTAGCGAGGATGGATCTACCCGGCGTACATACACCGTTTCGTGGCGAGACCAGATACCCTCGAAATTCAGCATAATCTGTTGTTGTAGAACTTTTCCTACGAAATGTGAAATGCCCAAAACGATAGAAAGGCTTGGTATTCGGGCTTTGTGAATCTTCAGAATCCTTGGTCCACTTTTCAGTGATTCGCCTTTCAGCGGTCACGAAATTCCTATTGCTCTGATTGTCAATCACCTTGGTGCCCTTATCGATGTCTGACCCAAGTTTTCCTCAGTACTGCCGAATCTATACTAGCCATGCCACCCCCTCACTCTTCCATCTCGCGCAAAATTCATGTTCGTTTGCGAAAAAAGTGCTTTTTGACCCGCAGTGAGAGTTTGAGGCTTTGTCTCCCCGCTATGGAAATTAGTCTTTCAATCAAGTGAAGTGAGTGTTCCCGTTGCCTTTCACATCAAACTCGATGTCCGTATCATCCCTTAAGTGCGGACATCTGACCTCAGAAGCTTTACTAATAAGTGGTGAATTGGCGGGACGGGTTCGGTGATCAACGTGGCTATTCTGAGTCGCAGTAGTGACTTCCTCCTGTCAGCCAGAGAGGACGCAGGGAACATCACTTTGTTAGGGAGAACATGTTAGGGTGTTGAAATAGCTGCTAAGAAATGGACGGCAACCGCAGTACAGTCAAACAAGCGTGGCTTCATGACGAGGAGTGCTCATTTGATTTCTTTCTTTTGTAGCAGTGTTTCAGGGCAGTGTCAGGAAAAGTGCCGAGCAGCGCTAGGGCTCTTCTTCTTTACCCATTGTCAGCCTCCTGCAGTAACTCTCACTAGAAATGGTCCTCGCGGGCTCACTTCCTTTTGTTCTCTTCGTCGACGGCCAACAAGTATGGAGTTGGAGGATGCGGTCGTCAATCCATGTATAGCAGAGGACTGTGTTCACTGTTGTCACGGTGCTTTTCACCAAGTGATCACCGAACTTCTGAAAATATTCCCCTCATTTCGCAAAGAGTCAGCGCACTGCCTCAGCTCGTTCAAAACTAACCTCCCCGCAGCCGAAGGGTGTATTGTGAAGGTTTTCCCTTCATCAAACTACTCCGTTTTCCATTAATCATCTGTTATCAATGAGCAGTGCTTTCACGGCCCCGGTAACTGATAAGTGAAGTGCACAACTGGTGCATCCGCCGTTGCTGAACCCGCCCCCCCCCCCCATCCGTTTTCGTTTCATCCATGTCACCACGCCAGTTTCCTCGTGAAGTTCTCCGGGTGTCGCTCACCGTCATACTTGGCTTTCAGAGGGAGTTTCCCAACTAATCACGGTTCTTTCAGCGTTTTGTATGCTGACGACCAGATGGATTGATCAGACGCTAGCCGATCGATGTATTGATTAGAAGGGAGAGTGCGAAAAAGATGCAGGCCCGAGTCTGCCGGAGAGAGGCTCGTCCCAGTGGCCAGGTGAGTAGCGTCGGTTTCGGCAACTGGCTCGCAAACGGAGGAGGCTTGTGTGGTGAGATGTGTTTCGGTTTCTAAGCGGTCCTCGCCTGGGCTTTCCAGTGAACTCATCTCGGCTTCAGCAACTTCTGAACAACAACCGGCGTAAGTCTCGGCCACCACGTCTATTACATTTATGCGCAATTGAGAGAGGCAGCATCAAATAGCCTTTTCTGTTCTTGCGTCTCGGCTTTGAAGACGTACCGGTACTTCGTCATCATTTCGTCATTTATTTTTCATCCATTTGTGTGTACACAGCCGCCGCTAGGGTCCTTGCCTTGAAAGTTTTACCAATAAGGCTCTGGACGTTGCAAACAGGGGTGTGCAGGATTCCCATTTCCGCGCTCCGAATTGCAGCTTCGGCCCTTTTAGCTCCTTCTTTCGTTCCGTATTCCGCTTGTTTTGGACCGGAGGGCTGAAGCAAAAATATTCAACACTAGTTTTGTATTGAGCATTAATCACCTCATCAATTAAAAAAGCTAGCCTCCATAGAATAGAATACTAGAATTGTTAAACAACATTCCGCTCCCAAAAAGTTGGAAGAGGAATGCTGTTTAACAATTCTAGTATTCTCGCATAATAGTCCATGTTCGACTTTCCACAAACCTCGTCGTGGTGGATATGTCGTCGCTACTTCGAATGTGAGACGGCTAGCGGAGACTATACAGTTTTGTTCGGCTGACGTTTCGGCCTTATCGCCTTCGAAGGTGCCTGGAAAGCCAGAAACGCGTAAAATTGTCCCACCGAGCACCATTTCAAACTGGGAGAACAAATTCAGAGGGCCGTGTGGACCAGCAAAGAACCATGCAACCCAAGCTAGAAGGCTCACCTAGAGATGAGGAAAAGAGCTGGCTGGAGTTGCCCACAGACCAAATGGCTAGCACAGTACCACGCATGTCCTTTGGTCAATTGCCGAAAAAAGCCGCTTTGGAGCGTTCCAAAGCGGCTTTTTAAAATAACATTTTAAAAAATCAAGTACCTGGAGAAACAAGCATATTTTTGAGCTCAGCAACTCAAGCTCTATCTTTTGACATATAAATCTCAGTAGAGTTGAAAAATGCATATAAGACAACCTGTAGAGCGAGCAACAGATTGTAAAGTAAGCGCTTGGGGAGATTTATCGGATGTTCCCAGCTGTTCTATTCAGGGATTGTTCTAAGACTGTCCAGCTTGTCTTTGGAGTGCGCCGTGAGCAACGCATACAGAATCGAACCTATCAATCGAATGGCCGCGGCACGTTGTAGAGTGACCGTTTAGTACTAATACTAATACTTTATCGGCAACGAGAGTATAACAATCATGAGGAAGAAGCCAAACAGAGAAGAATCAAAACCGACATAAGAAGAGGCGAAAATTCAAACAAAGAACGGAACTAAGGTCAAAATGAACGCTAAAAACACAACTGGAATACAAGTGCCAGCATCGGACCAGGTCATACTAAGCCTTAAATGATAAGCTGACGAAATGCCAAGGAGGAGAGAGAGTATGTAATACACGGATGTAGGAAAGACACATGAAACCACTAAGCTAGAAGAGGCAGTGCTCCCCACCACTGCGAGTTTTGTTGCTGACGTCACGGATAAAGAGAGATACACCTGTATAATGAGGGTGCCCAGCTGTTCAAGAGACATGCAAAGCAAGGGAACAAAAATGTAAATAAAAGCTATTGCTATAAAAGGAAGGGCACGTGTAAGCGCATGCAAAAGCTAGACAGCCGGACGTCTAGAGCAAGCGAGAACAAACGAGACAAGACAAAGAGTATGTAAAAAATGGAAGAAAGAAAAACGGGTAAAGTACTAGGCTAGAAGGGCAGTGCCCCACCAACACTGCAAGTTTCGGCAGCTGAAACTCCGGATCAAATAGTGATCCATCTACATAACCAAGGTGTCCAGCTGTTTCGGAGCCATGCAAGCAAGGCAAGGAAGATGTAAAATAATTGCAATTCGTTATAAGAAGCGCACGTGAAACCGCATGCTATAGCTAGACGGCCAGACAGTTAAAGCACGCAAGACAAAAATTAACATGCTGTTAATCTGACATATGCAGGGAAGGCAAACGCAAAACGTAAAACAATAGAATGTGCAATAAGAAGAGAATACGAGGGAATTAGGAGGAGGGAGGGACATCGGGCGTTGAAAGATGTAAGCAAAAGGGGGGGGGGGGACAAAATATTCAACATCAAGGCTCAAAACTAGCGCTAGAATTTCAGGATGCAATTCAGCAGCAACAAACGCCAGTAGACGGAGCAGCCGAGGGCGCTACGAAGCGAAGCACAGTACGAGGGACCGAACTTAGACAGACCGCAACTGTGAACCTGCAAGGACAGAACAGGAAAAAAAAACACTGGCAGAAGAAGAGTAATAAACATTAAACCTTACCTGAAAGTAATCCAGTAGAAAAGAGAAAAACTGACAACAGTTCATTGGAATTTGAAGCAAAACGAGCGTTTGAGGAGTTTTATCGGAAATTCCCAACCGCCCTTTTCAGGAGTTGCTGCACTCTGTCCCGACGAAGCTTCAGAGTACAATGTGAGCAATGCATATAGAAGAAAACCTATCAATTGAGTGGGGCAACCGCTCGCAGGTGCAAGCGGGGGCGAGTTTGTAGCGCAATATCTCTATCATGTTCGAATCTTTCCAGCTGCAACTTCGGGACAATGTAGGTAGCACAAGTTTCTTGGCGTGGTCTAAAATACATCGGTGTAGCTGATGAATGGACTACGTTATAGCGCTGCCAAAATGCGGGTGAGGCTTGTGTGACGCATTGTTTCCGATTTCGGTGGACTACTTCGAGAAAGCTAACGGCCTCAAAATGCGTGAGCGAGCAGAACACTGAAGACACTTGACGATAACTTGCTTACAAGTACCCAGCTGCCTAAACTGCCTTAGCCTCGGCGGACGGGTGCTGTAAAGTTTCGTCGGTTCTTACTCGCCCATGTTTGCGTTTTCGTCACTCACAATGCTAACGTAAACATGGCAGAGTTATCGCGCTCCGAACATGCCGGCGCGTGCAACTTAGCACAACAACGGTCTCTCCTCTCTCTTACTCGCCCAGATCACAGCTTTCCCTGCTGTCAATAAAACCTTTCAGTTCGGCATGAGAAGCTCTGTCGTGCAAAGTATGGCCCAACTCAAAGGTGTAGATTTTCGATGACGTCGTCGTCCCTCGGCCGCGGCCTCCATCAGCCGCGCCCTTGATGGGAAATTGTAAAAAAAATCGATTCTTCTAAAAATGGTCTAGATTGACATCGTTCGATAGAGCTTTTCGTGCTGAAGCTAACGGTGTTACTTTGAGTGTCGAAAACTCAAAGCTGGGCGAGTAAGAGCGCAGGAAACTTCAACCGCTAAGTCCGCCACCCCAAAATGGCAGCTGGGGTCAAAGGCAGTTTGAACAGCTAGGAAGCTGTGAGCACGTCGTCTTAAAGCACCTGAAGTGTTCTGCTCGCATGCACATTGTAGGCCGTTAGCTCTCAGCGCCTTCCCGCTGGGGTCGACTGAATTTGGAAAAATGCTTCATTCAAGCCTCGCCCGCATTTTCGCAGCGGTGTAACTTACTCCTTTCATAAGCTACACTGTTGGTTTTAAATCCCGGCAAGAAATTTGTGCTGCCTACAATGTCTCGGAGTTACAGTCGGAAAGATTCGAACTTGATAGAAATATTGCGCTACGAACTCGCCGCGCGCGCACTTGCGAGCAGTCGCCCCACTCGATTGATAGGTTTTCTTCTATATGCATTGTTCACAATGTACTCTAAAGTCTCGCCGGCACAGAGTACAGCAATTCCTAAGAAGAGCGGTTGGGAATTTCCGATAAAACTCCTCAAACGGTCACTCTACAGGCTGCCGCGCCCATTTGATTGATAGGTTCGATTTTGTATGCATTGTTCACGGCGCACTTCAAAGTCAATCTGGATAGTCTTAGAAAGGTTTTGATTAGGACAGCTAGAGCTACTCTGCTGAGATTTATGTCACGCTAATTAAAATGATGATGAGCTAGAAATTTCCAATAAATCTCCCCAAGCGGTCACTTTACAATCTGTTGCTCGCTCTACAGGTTGTCTCGACCATTCGATTGATTTTGTCGGGCCTATACGCATTGTTCAACTCTACTGAGATTTATATGTCAAAAGATAGAGCTCGAGTTGCTAAGCTTAAATATATTCTTATTTTCACAAGTACTTGATTTTTTAAAAAGGTAATTAAAAAAGCCGCCTTGGAACGCTCCAAAGCGGCTTTTTCGGCAACTGACCAAAGGACATGCGTGGTACTGTAGGTGACCCAGAAGACGACTTTACAGTTCACCCGGGAGAGGCCGAACGAGGACTGGCTGCCTTTCCTGAATGTTTTGGTTGAACTAAGGAGGGGTTTCTTTAGAACAAAGTGGTACCGAAAATCCACTAATAAAAATATGACTATCCACTTTCACCGACATTTCTCCACCTCTGGGCGCGTCATCTGCCCATATGGGGCGAGGGGGTGATTGCTTGATCTTAGGGTCCATCTACGTCGTTTCGTGCAGACGGTGCGGCGAGGAATATGTGGGGGAAATGAGTCGACTGCTATGCGTGCGGGTTAAAGAGCATATCGATGGACTCAAAAGGTAACCCTTCAACTCCTCCGGGATCTCATCGGTTGCAAGTACACGATAATGCAGAGTTTGAGGTGGCCGTGCGAATTCTAGCGAATTCAGAAACGAACACCTTCGCGCAAAACATTGGAAGCGTTTTGGATACGCAGCAAAAGTCCCAAAATGAACAGAAAAGATGAGTGCCTAACCATTGCTAACGAACTCGCTCCATTCCTTGACCTCAGTGGATTCTGACCTTCAAAGCCCTCATGTCGGGGGCCGCGGCACGTCTTTTGGGTCACCTACTAGCCATTTGGTCTGTCGGCGACTCCAGCGAGTTCTTCTCCGCATCTCTAGGTGAGCCTTCTTGCTTCGGTTAGACGGTTCTTTTCTGGTCAACTCTGGCCCTTTGAATTTGTTCCCTCAGTTTGAAATGGTGCTCGTCGGGATAATTTTACGTGTTTCTGGCTTTCCAGGCTCTGAAGAAAGCGATAAGCCGAAACGTCAGCCGAATAAAACGGTACCATCTCGACTAGCTGAAACATTTGAAGTAACGACAACAATTCTAGTATTTTTATTATTGAAATTGGTTGGATTATGTGCCAGAAAGGGATCTGCATTGTGCGCAAAAAGTGCACACGACGTTCGAATGAGCACAAAAAAATTCTCGTAGCTACAAATAGCTACAAAACTATAAGCATGAAGCAAAGGGTTCAATGAGGGATGCGCCATGTGCTCCTCCGCTCCAAGATTATATTACCTTTCTTGATTTTTGGGGCAAACCTCAATTGCAATGCAATAGAAATGCATTTTAAATTTAGCTTCATCAGTCTTCAACATGAGCAGTTATTTTGATTTGCTGTGATTACTTGTTGAGTTGTTAGGCAAAACTAATATTTCAAGAAGCATCTTGGAATTGTCGGCACTGCCATGTCCTCATAAGGAAGATTTTTCTAGACCAGCGCACTCCTAGAATTTTGCGGAAATGTAGAGCACCATGAACAATCAGTATTCCACATATCCATCCTCGGTTCCAGAATGAAATCTGAGCACCAGCTTTGGAGATTGGAAGATTTGTTGAAGTTGGGTATGGCGATGTCTCTTCACCCACAATGTGATCCATGATCCAGGTCCTTGAAAACTTTGGGGCCGTTTAAGCTAGGGGCATTGTTTGCTATGCGAAATACAATGTATGCGGTTACTCTAGTTTCAGCTCTCTCCTGAATCAGTTTTCATTTAAGGTTTTGCAAATAATCGATTAGTAAGTGGTTAAGTCTACTGCTCAAAAAACTGTTGCGACAGTAAGGCCAGCGGGAAAGCTGTCGCCGGATTTAGTTAAGGACTATGTGAAGAGATTAGGCGCTGCTACAGTAGGACATGGCTTGGCTACTTCAGTGTGCTAACCTGATTGCTCCCCTGATTGCTGCATGTTCGGCTCATACCAGCTAACCAAAGCCACAAGTGATTTTTCCGCCACCAATTTGTCTGTCCTTTTACTTGGCGATTTTAACCATCCAGCCTTAACGTTACACAATAAAAGCAATGGCCTAAGTGCTTTTCGGAAGTCTTTGAAACCCATGCTTTCCGACAACTGGTATCAGCCCCAACCAGAGGAGATTCAATTTTAGATCTCGTTCTCTGCAATAGACAATATTTTTCAGCGACTTAACCATTGCTCCCTCGTAGGAACCAGCGATCACGCCATGGTTAGTACTTAGTTAAACTTGGAGGTTAAGAGGAAGGTATTTAGATGGGTTCGGGTTTCCAACGAGCAGACTATTGTCAAAGTGGAATTTACTTATCCGGCATTGATTGGATTTGTATAACGAGCTTGAATAGCGCTGTGAATCAACTATATGAAATACTGCTAGCAATTATTTATCATGTAATTGAACTATTTGTTCCATCGAGAAAGTGGGTATCGATGAGCTACGTTTGCCAAGTCATCTCAGACGAATGAACTATCGTCGCTTTTGCCAGTGCAAAAGGCGCGTGCCACTGGTAGGAGTGAGGACTGGTCTATCTCTTTCTGGCCGAGTCTTCCATCGGCATAAAGAACAGGAACGACCGTGAATGAGTAATACGGTACCCCACCGTAGCCAAAATGTATTCTTCAGTTGCAAAAATGGGAGCACTCCACAGAGCAAATCGCAGGGACACCCCCGGAATTGAACCTTCGACCCCCACCCACAAGTCCGGATCGCTATCTACTCGGCCATCCAGTCGCTGCCGGCATCGATGCGAATGAATCACTTGAGTGCACACTGCATCTTCGTCTAGGAAACGTTGTTAATTATCATTTTATTATAATCTAGCTTTAATTTGAGCTCCAAACCTTTTGTAGGTCAAGTTCTGAGCACGTCAGGACCATTCCAGGTGCCACTTTTGCCTTATCAGCCCGCCCAGAAGTGATTTTTTTGCCATTTTTGGACCAGCCAGGGGCAATTAGCAAAAACGAAACATAGTTCTGTGATCCTCGTCCGATGCCCTACAAGACCATATAGGTCTCATTCAGAATCTCCGGACCGAGTTCAGTGACCTCCCTCGTAAGTGCTGTACAGTGCTGCGTGAAAGATGTGGCAGGATTTTAGGCTTTGATGGGAATATATCGTGGACTGAGTTTCTGCATATTTTTAGGTCGTTCCCTAAGTTCTGTCTCTTTTTGACCTCTAACTTCAAATGCAAATATCTTGACCCAAACATAACTTTATTAGTCGAAATAAGAACGATTACAATGTACGCATCTTTGCCAACGAGATACTAGTATATTTATTTTAGTAGCCTAGAACTCCGAAGATCTAGAAGGGATGAATTCTTCGAGAGCATATTCTGCATCGTGCCGGTTCGTGAAGTATTTTTCGCGAAGGAAGCCGTCGGAATGTTTGAAAAAATGGTAGTCTGTAGACCTTATGTCCTGCAAATACGGTGGATAGTCCAATGTTTCGTATCCCAAAGAATGGAGCTTCTGCCTGGTGATCATCGATACGTGCAGCCTAGCGTTGTCGCGCAAAAGTATCGGTCCCCTTCTATTGATCAGCGCTGGATACATTTGCTGGAGCTTCTTGTGCATCTCCTCCAGCTTCTGACAGTACTTTTCCGCCGTGATTGTTTCACCAGGCTTGAGAACGCTATAGTGGATTAAACCGGTGGCACACCACCAAACGGTCACCATCACCATTCCTGGTGCATACTCGGCTTTGAACAGTGTTTAGGTGCTTCGTCAATATCCAACCATTGAGCATTTCGATTGTCGTAGGCAATTCATTTTTTGTCACAAGTCACAATTCGCTCCAGAAACAGGTCGTTTTTGTTGCGTAGAAGGCGCGCTGACGATACTTGCAAACGGCGAGCTCGAAGGGCGAATCTGCTCTCGAAGACTTCTTGGCTTCTAGACCTCCGGAGTTCTAGGCTACTGGAATAAATAAACTAGTATCTCGTTGGCAAAGATGTGTAGATTGTAACGGTTTTTATTTCGCCTAATAAAGTTATGTTTGAGCCGTTGTTGAGTTTTTTGTTTGAGCCTCCCCCCCACTAGTATTGTTGTGCTAGTGTTGCAGGACTTTTCGATCAACCCAATACAACTTCTAAATCCGAGCGCTTGTTCTCCCTTACTGGTCCCCTCGTAATAGATCCCCTAGCTGGTCCTCCTTACTGCTCCCACTTATTTGTAACTCCCTAATGGTCCCTCCTTATTGCCTCCACCTTTCTTGGTGCCACCTCATGGCCTGCTTCGTTGCTCCCCTATTAACCCCACCCTGATCCCTCCTTCAGGTTGCTGCTTCTTCGCCGCTGACGGTTCTTCACCCTCCAAGTTTCCCTTCTACTCTTACCCCTTCAGCGGTCGTCTCATGATCATGGAACGAAGTGGTCATCGTCTTCTGAATCTGGACTATCAGAAACGCGTAAAAGGCTGCGCTTTCGCTGCTGCAATAACATTTTGCGCCGAATAGCAAAACTTGACCGCGCGATGGATGATGAGGCGTGTCCTTATCACTCAAACATCATCGTCCGCTAACTCTTTTATATATAGGTGGCGATTTCCATTTCTGTGTTTCGTATTCCGGTTTCCGTCCATTTTTGAACAGTTCCGTTCCGTCGTTTGTCTTACTTTTTTTCAACAACAGAAAAGTATTCGTATATCGTTGATTATAAAGGAGGAGTATCATGGACCTTCCGCTCTAGGCACACCGAAATCATTACTAAATCTCAGCAAAGCGTATTATTGGCAGAAGGTCTGAATCACGACTGCTGGTCTCCTATTTAAATTTCTGAGGAGCAGCCATCCGTTCTCACAGCATGTGATACTGATAATACCACTTTATTAATACCGAATACCACTTTATACTAAGTCGAAACATCGTTTCTTGTGTTTCTAAAACAATAACAATTTAGAAAATGAGGTCGACGACCAAATAGTATGCACTCCACTAGAAGTGCATTCAGAGCTTCTGGACATCGACTATTTCCTTATCAATAAGGCCTGAAAAGCGTGATGTCCCTGTTCTATACGAGGAAGCTCAGAAAAGTTTCATTGCTGTTCGAATGCATAAGATTCAAGGTGATTGATAATTTGATTTTTTTTCGACATAAAGTCCACGGCATCAGCTACATGGATGTCACCACATCGCGAGGTTTGGAGAGACAAAAATTGTATGCCCTAGTTGCCAGTGATGATACCGCGACACTACGATGAAGCTATGTGTTTGTGAACTTCTGCGCTATCATTTAAAGTATATATTTTGTCGTTTGGTGTGTTTCGAACATTTCACCATACCGCTTGCTGATAAGCCGCGCTATCAGGGATTTCCGCTGTATATTCTCCGTTAGATTGCTGTAAATCGTTGACGAATCCGGCGCCTGCATACTGTGTTTCTCAACTTGGAGCTTACCATACCAGACGAGAGACTACGGTACATTGTCTTGTACCGTAGTCTCTCGTCTGCCTTACTTCTGGAGTGTTGTTTACAAGAGGTGCCGTGAACGAAGAAGTCCGATGCAGCGGCCGGTTGTTTGCCTTAGTTCATCACGTTCTCACTATTCCTCCTTCACCTTTTTCACCACATTCTCGAAGGCAAGCTTTGATGATGTTTCTGTTGTTCGCAAACACCATTCCAGCTCATCCACGTAATATGTACATCTGTGGGAGGCCGAGCACAGATTTCCTTACTGAAAATCTATGTAAGTGAGGATGCGACTCCGCGAAGGCCAACATCTGTTTCCAAGCACAGTCGGTCTGTCTGACCACTGGGCTAAACCTGCAACGTTTCGACTTTTATTATCCTTCGGGTATGGCCGCTTGAATGACCGACGCCTCCTTTCGAATAGCGATTTCTTGGCCCTATGTGCAGGTGATCGATGCCTCTTACTCTGCTGCGGCTGCATTACCGCACGCAAGACATGTCTTCTTTGGTGATTCTCGAAAACTGAAGTCTTCCTGGCAGGATACATAGACGTCTCTAATTTGTGCTGATGATCTGGACCCATTTCACTGTGCAGCTCCATCATGTACTCTCGGAATATAATGTCAGCACTTGTTACACCTACTCCAACTCCTGGCAAATCTTGAGAAAGATGACAAGTTCAAACGATTTGTGTAACCTCCTGTTTTCGAAGTTTTCAGTAAGTTGGTTGTCACAGTTGGCACGCCAGAGCTCGTATTCTAATCCCGAGTATACCATCCTCAGCCCGTCGACCATCGCTAATCTGCTGTTATTCTGTTCTCCATCATTGCTGTGAGTTGCAGGAAGGCAGTATTCTAGCCGAGTATTCAGAGAGCTTGCCACTTTAAAAGATTTTCTTTGCAAGTTAGCTGATTCATTCGCAGTGATGGAAAGAAACGCAGCAAGTGAATCAATGTCCTCGTTGGCTCTGGCTCTTGCATTGCAGACGGACAAGATCATCGTCAGCGGTGGACACAGCGGACGCTATTGAACAACTGCAATCGTTGATGGCTAGAGGAAAGGTCTCAGCATACGTCAAGCAAGTCATGCAGCTTCTCACAGAAACAAGGACGGAGATGAAGGAGCTCAACAGGAGAAACGCGGAACTTTGACAGAAGGCTTCATACTTTGAGAGATCTAGAGCTGCTGAACGTAGATCTAAAGTTGAGATAGACGCTGCCTCGAACAACGTAGATCACGAGCTTGATAATCTATTGTATTGTCGCATGTGTCTGAATCCCTTCATTTAAGTCATCCGAACGCTTAGCTCACGACTTCGCTTATGTTGTTGACTTACTTGTTTTCTTGATGTTGAGTGTACACCGGTATCTCTCTACCGTATGGGAAGGCTTGTGCAGAACAAACCCAGTCTCGTCAAAGTCGTACTCCTAAGTAGCAAGTTTCAGCGGTTGCAGTAAGGCGCACTCCGCGTTTGCTTTTCTCGTCCACTTAGAAAGGCATCTATGTATTTACGTCCTTCATTAACATGGGAGGAGAGAATGCACGGCGGGAGCTGCGCCAATCCAGTAAGGGAGATGAGAACACCACCGGAGCAACTCACGATGGTCCTCATACCCTGGCTTCTTCTACAAATTGTAATGCTGCTGACCGTGTTACTTCGACACTGTACAACAGTGGCCCCATGGGAAACTGTTGAGCGTTAGCCGGAGGAACAGTCTATGTTTATGTGTTGACAAACGTTTGGTCCTTTGTAAGAAATATTAGTGCATTGATTATGAATTTATTTCACCATAACCATACCTGGTTGTGCTCAAAGAAACGTGGTTAAGTAGCGAGAATGACCAAAACCTCTTTTAGGCGTAGCCAGTGACCAGTATGTGGAGTTAAATGTGATCACACTTCAAAAAAAAACTGTCAAAAAAGCTGAATAAGGCTCTTTATTGATATAATGTGTACCTTGAAAGGAAACTAACTGAGTCGAAAGATAATCAGCCTTCTATAAGTTTATAAGACTTCGTGCTGGAAGGGGCGATGCAATTCCAACCTTGATTAGAAGCGATGGGAAACTGGTCTACGATGAAAGAGATAAAGCTAACCTATTAGGCGAAGTGTTTAACGGGGTATATAATGAGGAAGAGATATGGGCGAGAACCCACTTGTTATTGATGTCGACGAATTGCCGCATTGAAAAAACAAACAAAAACAAATGAACAATACCGTATGTTGCTATCATATGGTTTCATAAAGAGGAGATTATTGATGTGTTCTCTAAGACGCTAAACTCATCCTCAGTATCCCCGGATTTCTTTCCATTAAGCTTTACAAAAAACATCGTGCCTCAAATCGCTCATCCTTCTTCTTAAGAGTGAACCAGGAAACAGCTAAATATTCATTGACGTTTTGGGCCTTAAGCCCTTCTTCAGGTCTAGAAGAACTGCGATCCTTATATAAACAGCAACAACAACAACAGCAACAACAATCGTCGCATCACAGACCAGAGTTCCACCGACAGGAAGGTGGGCCAAGAAGTTACAGTGGTGCGATTTGGGGTTGTAGTTGTGCAACGTGCCTGGCCACTCGCTAGCTCGCTAGAAGTGTCGAACACGTCGCCAAACGTGCGTGGAGATGTGGCGCTGGAAGAGTGTGTTGGGAATGGGAATGCCTGAGGACGGAGGGGGGTTGTAGCTGTGCAACGTGCCGTGCGACTCAGTAGACGTGCAGAACACATAGTCGAACGTCGACTGAGTTCGACTGTGTGTTCTGCACGTCTACTGAGTCGCCAGGCACGTTGCACAGCTACAACCTCTCCACACATCCTCACTTTCACAGTGTCGCCAGTTTCATCTCTTTCCCCCATCGTTGCTTCGTGTTCAGATGCCTTGAGTTCTAGTAGTGCTGCCGAACTATAATGATATTTGCGTTGCTAGTGTCATGGCCGTTTGAAACGACAAGAAATAGGAGCGTTGAAGGAGTTCTACTTTTTTGCGCAATACGGCTGTAATCGTTGGTCGTCGGAAAGAATGAGGTGGTATTTATATACGCACTAAAAAGGTCGAAAGTGTCATGAAGCGGTGATAAAGATAAAGACGGCGGTGGACGAACGAGCGAAAACAGTAGGCTTAGGCGGTGGAAAAAGGCACTCACCATCAGCGCCATTAGTTCCTAGGAATGATTCCGATCATTAAAGGTTGCCCAACTTTCTGGCATTCTGGCGTATCCACCTCATTGCCCAGTTGCCGGCGAAAAAATCAGAAGGTCACTAAAATTCTGGCTTCAAGCAACGCAACGACTAGTGAGTTCAGAAAACCTACACTGCAGTCATGCAATGACTGTCAGGTGATTACATTACATTCGTCTACATTACATTCACATTCAGTACATTCGTCTTAAGATCTTCGTTGAGATCTGCCAGCCACAGGAATCCTTTAAGCACCGAGGATTCCCACATTCGAATCTCTCTCTCTCTCTCTCTCTCTCTCTCTCTCTCTCTCTCTCTCTGAGGCGTTAAAAGGGTATAGAGTAAAGATTGGCAACAGGCAACAGCTCCAAGACTGCGCTACCAAGCGCTTTTTATATGGTTAGTTTGGAGAATGCCCATAAAACAACCTGTAGATGTCCACGTAACACGACGGCTAGAAGGGTTTATCACAAACAGGGAGAATTGCATAAGGACCCTGTAAACCTTTTGTCGTACTCGTCATATATATTCTGCAGACAAATCCGACGCAAATACTTTCAAAAAATTTCTAAATTTTCTTTCATTTCTGACAACATTTTTTGACCGCATCATATTTATACATACACAAAAAAGTCTATTTAAAAAAGTCATCGAACAAATGACTTCAACGACATCAGTAAGGATGATCTTCACGTAGAGTTCACAGCATATTATGCAAGGTGGTGGTCGTCCTACTTGAAGAAGAGCTGATTCGAGCAGTCCCTTGCTACAAGGTTAGATGTAGCAGCGTTGCAAGTGCCGAGATTTTACTCTATCTGATGACGTTCTTAGTAATGCTATAGAAAATTACTGTTTCTGTGGATTCAACAGACATGAAGAGAGCGCGCGGAACCATTTGGGATTGCAGCATAAAGTTATTTGCTGCCCCACTTGAGCTCGTTCGTACCAGCTCGAAGAAGCCGTTGTGGAAACCTCGTTTAGTCTCGAGAGCTGCAGCACTGCACCATTCCAGCAAAACCACCTCCTATGTATCCACTTAGGAACTGTGACTACAAGTACTGCAAGTTCCACACTGGTCAGGGAAGCGTTCGAAATCGTTCTGGAATTGCAAGTGGGCTCGAACAACAGGGGTCAAGAATCGTGATAAGCTGAATAATGCTCACCTTAGGGGTCGTCTGGAGTGTTCATCACGAATCTGACCCTTACTTGACAACTTAGAGTGAAATAAATGTGTAGGAGATGTGTACGAAATGGGAAGAAAGAAGCGAACTGGGAAAGGAAGCTGCGGCCATGAAAAAATGCAATAATAGTGTATAACACAGGAGTCGAACCTCTAACCGAGCCCATGTGAACCAGCCTCGAGCCTGAGACGCTCCCGACGGAGCCTTTCGCCACGTCCGGACCTACATACCCTATTTGGCGTCCATTTGAATCTCTCAGTGGAGTGCTATCGTTTTTTTAGCGGAATTCTTCCACCTTCTCGGAAGCGATCGAGAATTCCGCTACCTTGGAAGTGACCTATCCGAGGAAGGAACTGTGGACCAGGCGGTCAGGGGACGGATAAACGCAGCCTTGCTCAAGTGGAGGGAGTCTACAGGGATCCTCGGCGACCGTAGATGCTCCAGGACGCTCAAAGACAAGCTGTATAGAACAGTAGTGAGACCTGCCCTCCTCTACGGCAGTGAATGCTGGGCCCTGGGTAAGGTGCAGGAGCGGCAACTGCACGCGGCGGAGATGAGGATGCTGAGGTGGGCATTGCATGGACCCGTCGGGACAGGGTGCGAAACGAGGATGTTAGGGCAGTGATGAAGACAGCTCCGATCCAGCTGAAGATGAGGGAGCAGCGCCTAAGGTGGTTCGGACACGTCCTCAGAAGGCCAGAGAATCACCCCGTAAGGTTGGCCCTAGATTACGAGGCACCCGGAAAGCGTCCGAGAGGAGCCCCAAGGAAAAGGTGGAAGGACGTCATCAAGAGAGATCTCGGCGAAGTCGGCGCCACGGCAGATGACGCCCTTGATAGGATGAGGTGGCGACAGATCACAAGAACAGCGGACCCTGCGACTGCGCGGGACTAAACGCTCAGGAGAAGAAGAAAAAGAAGAAGAAGAAGAAGAAGAAGAAGAAGAAGAAGAAGTGGAGTGCTATCGTTTTATTCGGTCTGCCGGGGGAAATTTCTTTTCATAGAACTCGTTCTGTCCAGGATTAAAGTCTTTTGTATCTTTTATATGTTTTATATTTTGTGACATACCATTCTTTTAATTAATTATAATTGTGAAAATTCTATTATTTTACACCTTTCTTCACTTCTTCGAATTTTACATTTTCTTATGTTTTATATTGAAATTTTCTGAGAATTTTCCAGAGATTTCGTTTAACTGGCTTTAGGAAAGCCGCCCGCCGTTCAAACCAGTTTCTCAGGCGAACACATGCACCTATGTACTTACATCGCGCTTTGAACCTTGAAATGCTGGAGTGAAGGGTTCTCGTTTATTTTCAGAACGCTCTCCTTCCTCTTCGCAGGCGGCCGCTGCGGAGGTCTCTGTACGGCGCCGCGAGAGCGAGGGGTGCTTGACCGAGCCTTCCATGCCCCTTCCTCGGGCTTCCCCGCCGGTGGATGTTTGCGGGCGCTTCAAGCGCAACTCTCATGCTCGCGGCGCACTCGCGCAATTCTGCGCCCGACCGTTCCTACTGTCTATTCCTCCTGACTCCTCCACCTCGTTGTTTCTTCCACTAACAGTTCTCCTCCAACAACTGTCTTTGCCCGCATTACACTCGGCTCGTGCCTGTTGAGGCTCCTCTTTCTTTCATGCATTTTCCTCCCTTCCCAAACCGTGACAACAGCACGCAGTCGTGCCCTCATTAATAGCTTTCTGTCTCCAGCCGTTGCTCTAATTTCCTTTCGAGCGCTTTTTTTTTCTTATTCCTGGTACATTGGGTCACATGAAGGTGACGCATAGGTGTTCACTTGTGAGACCCACTTTTCACTTGTGAGTTCTGCAGTACTGTAACCCAACTTTCCATCCTCTCCGACTCGTTCAGTTTCTTTTCGACCGACACGTTTCCCTTCACCTCTCGTCGATTGATATTGTGGCTTACGACAAGCTTCCAATACTTCCATTTGACTTCTTTGCAAACTGTCTTTTGTGGGATTTCACAGAAAGGTTCTGGTTTAACCACGCGAACAGAGATTCAAAAGAAGCTACTACAACTCACTCCATCCGAAACTGCTGTTGCATGAAGGTCCTTTGCTAAGAAAGGATTCGGCCAGCAGCTGAAAGGTGAAGTCACGTTCTTAAGAAATTTGAGGAGTCAAACTGCTGCCTCTAAACTCATCAGGGATGAGTCTCAGGCGTACGCCTGAACGACGAAAATGCGAGCATCTCCACCTTTCCCGTAGTAGACAAGCACGTTCCATTATTGTAGTCCTTGAATCTAGAGGGGCTGAGCATTGAAGGCATCCTAAAAATTCTGCAAGGCAAGGAGTCGAACACATGACCCCGCGCCTATGGTGCAGTATTTTTGCTTTTTCGCATTCTCGTTTTTTGGAAACTTTGTCATTGTGAGACTGTGCGATTCCCTATTAACATTTCAGCCCTTATCTCGATAGGTTCAAAGAGATTGAAAAAATGGAACACACTTTTCTAGTACTTGAACAGGACTCTGGCAGTGATGCTCATTTTCGCCGTTCAGAGTACGCCTGAGGGATTTCCCTCGCCAGTGAAGTCTGCACGATTTCGGAAGTGAAACATGACTTCCGCTAAAGTACAGATCTACGGTGGTCATGCATTTTTAGTTCGAGGGGCGCACGTCGCTCCTTTTCTTTTGCGGAATTCCTTCAGGACGGTAGGATACCAGGCTCGTCCATCTCCAAGCCCTCGAAACAGTCCTGCGAGCAGGCTCTTGAACGGTTTTCCACTATTCCGCATGTGGAAATCGCCGAATATTTGCCAAGGCTTTCGGTTTTTCTTTCGCCACCATCCATCCGTTACGGAGAGCTCGAAAGAGCGTCTGCGCAGCGCTTCGCAGGGGCCCGCTCTCCTACCACGAGCAAGCACATCTCCGGCAGTGTTGCTACAAGTGATTTCTGTCAATGAGAGGCCATATCGAAAACAGGACGGCGGTCTGAAGGAGCGCTGGACGGTCGAGAAGGATGTTTGCCATGCGGTCGCCGATTGTGATCGCGAGTCCATGCTCGCGATTCTAGCGGCGATAATCGTGTGACTCGCTCGTCTACTTTCCACTTGGTCTGACATCCGCGTCTTCTGATGGCTTCTCCGAGACAGCTGCATGGAAGCGAACACTCGCCACACTCGCCGCAATGTTAAAATTCGGGCGTGTTTCAACCGCGCACGGCTGTCGCATCGACAGATCTTTCACTTACCTTCAGAAACGTGTCCTCATGAGTTACTGGAAACCAGCGAAAGATGTCGAGCCCACTCCTACGCATTCTCTTGCATAAAGTGAACGACTTCCTCTAAGGAAATTCGATTCGGGCAGCTCTTTGAACACCGCAGTACGGAAAACATGTAGCTAGTATTCTTCATTTCGCCCCGTTCAAGATCAACTCTTCTAGCTTGTGTTCTGACGAAAAGCTGTTTTGGTTTGCGGATGTGGTTCAGATGCTCAAAGAGACTGGATAAAAGTGCGTCCATCCCATGTAGGTATATTCGGAACATTTCAGAAAGAAATCGGAAAACATTTCAACACCCTGGGCTTCGCATGTGGAGCTATGCTGCGGCTTGCCGCCGTTCAACATGGCCGAAGTGTTACGATTCGGTTTACGGACGTTTAAATTGCCGTGCCCGATGTCCCCGCCACCGTTGGCTTTATCAGAGGACGCTCACCCTCATCGGTACGAAGGGCCCCTTCACTTCTCGGAAGGTTCACTCAGGCCGGAGAAGTCTCCCTTGGTGCTTATCGACGCCTTGCACCTCCTTCTCCTCGCTCAAGCTATTATACAAGCCGAGATCTCTGGCATTACGAGGTTTCTGCGAGGATCTCTGTTGAAGCTATCTGATGTTTCCACAGGTCGTCTTCAAAGGCATGGATGTGGCGCAGACTGCAGATCAGTGTTTTATTGCGCTTTCACCTCAGCCACCCTATGACCTTCGACGCTATTTTACTTACTCTGCAAAGAACGCTGTGAAAGAAACAAGCACATACATTGGATGCAATGTTAGGACGCGACTAGACGCAATGCTGGTCAGGGACGCTAATTGTTTCGTCCTTTTCTTACTGAAGTTCCCATTCTAACGCAATTAGTGCAGAGGTGGGCACGGCAAGGAAGACGAGCTAAATATCGTATTCTACCGGTTTGTTACACTTAATCTTGATTTGTTACATTAATAATGTTTAGAGACTCGTCTAAGTGACGACACAAATACAAGGATATTTTATTGTTATATGTTGCTGGGAAAGACTCGCATGCTGCCTGCCCGCTCCTAAATTCGTTAACGGCAACTTAGCTACTACTACCATTATTGACCGCCAAACGTCTGGTTGGGGACTTCGCCCCCAAACCCCGAGAGTAGAAGAACCCCAATCTTCCTCATTCTTCTTTAGTCCTTCTTACTTTCATTACAGTAAAAAACTGGTTCCACTATACAGATTAGTGCAACGGGCTATGGTGGGTCAGAATCTTCACTGCTCCTATGAAGCCCATCCACCCTCTATCGCATGTACCCGATTTATTCTACGAAGTGCTCGTTCTCTACGTGTCGAAAAACAGGTAGTGAGAGTCCCAATCCGGTGTTTAGTCTCCAGAAGCATAATTCAAATTAATCGGTATTGGTCGACGCCGCCTACTGTTCAATGGCAACATTACTCCTTCAAATCCCATTGTCACTCTCTCCCCTTACTCCTCCCCTCCCCCCCCCCCCCCCCGCGCTCCCCTCTCTCCGCCAATGCTTTCTTACCTATGAGCTGGCAAAGAGACGGAGTGAGAGTCAAGCGCGAACGTGTGACACTGAGTCCCGACTCACGTGCCACGACATCTGTTACACTCATTCTGCACTCTGACACACGTGCCCACGTGCCACCGCTTCTGTAAGCCGTCTTCGGATATCCGACACACACTGAACGATGTTGAGGGAAAATACTGGTCCCTCCCCCCTTATTCACGCTCCCCCTCTAGTGGTCCCCTTTGGTGATCACCTCGTACTGGTCCTCCTTACTCGGAATCCCTACATACGTTTAACGACGTCTATATCACGTCTTTTGAATACCTACGCATGTTGGACGACGTCTAGCGCAGGTCTTCTGAATCCTGACTCACGTTGAACGACGTCTGGCGCACGTCTTCTGAATCCCTACGCTCTGCACTTGATCCCCATTTATACCATGACGCGTTGCCCGCTCAAAATATCGTGATGATGTGATTGGGTGATCAGCCGCCATTGTTATCAGTTCGCCCAATCGCCCATGGTTGAGCTGAAAAAAACCTGGCTGGCGTACGCCGCACTGTTGTAGGTATCTCTTGTCTTCAGTCGCCCCCATGACTGACAATGTGACCGGCGGATTAAGCGAATTATTATTATTAATATTAATATTATTATATATACTATAAAGTAAGATTACGTATATCATATATATATGAAAAATTAAGAAAAAATTGAAGTAATGAGCTTTGAGTCATTTCCGTTTCCGTGTTTCGTCTTTCGGTTTCCGCCCATTTTGAGCTCTTCCGTTCCGCCTTCCGTGTTCCGCTTTTCTCGAAAAAATTTCCGCATATCCCTTGCTCACAAGCTAAGTTGTCAAAAATTAGGTGGACCGGCCACGTAATGCGCTTCGCAGGCATCCGCTCGGTGAGAACCGTCTCCGAGTAGAGACGCCCACCAACGCGTTAGTCGGTCTTCTTCGTGAAAGCCTCGAACGAACGGTATGACGCTCTTCGTGTCCCCCGAGCGAGGAGGATCCATTGGAACACTCTGGCACGCGACAGGGACGAATGGAGACGCTGCTGGCGCCCGCTCGAGCAAGTCGATGATCAACGGGGCGAGGGGAATGCAGATGAATGAGTTATTTTATTAATTAACTTTAGATATTAAACGGTTACAACCGTTTTAGAAGAAGAAGAAGAAGAACATATGAAATAACGTTAGCTCGCCAAATTAGCAAACGACAACGACATCCATTACTAACGCAACCGAAACCATGCACGATGATGAATGTTGCCTGCAATTCAAATGACAAGGTATAGCTCGATTTGCGAAGCCTTCTGCATTCCATCAGTCGTGATACAAGACGAGGGCCTTTAAAAGAGGCTTTTGCGAGCCGTCCCCTGAGGTCCCCTCTCACGCCGACACTGATGACTGCCACTTTGTCTTCTGTGGCGGCGAACACTCCTCCTCCCACTGTGCTTCCTCCCTGCCCATGCTCTTCGGTGTTTGCCTCGCCGGCTGTTTTTCGACACAAACGCGGGTTTCGAGGGGCAGCCATTCCGGTCCGGGTAACGTCGTTCAGCTGCATTGACCCCTACTCCCCATTTGGCCTGCGGGACTATACTGTTCGCCCACAAAGTGCTTCCTGGCTGCCGTCTCAGCCGTCCTCCCCGGAGATGCCGTCCATGTGTTGTGCGTCGAGCCGCAGCCGTCAGCAGCCAGCTCGTCTCGCATCCTCATCAAGGACTTCTTTGCAGCACCGGCCCGGTGTTTCCCCGTAACCTTGAGTGGTGGTCGCTCGGCATGACCCAGATCGATACCAGTTATTTCAACGCCCTGTTTTCAAGGCGGTGTTGCACCGACCTCTCCGGTTCCGTAGTCGCCCCGGATGGCTGTTGAGACGTCCACCATCGCCTCCGCAGGCGCTTCCCGCCGTCCTCGGCGACGCTTGGCTCGCTGCCGCCGCTCTTTATGGCCTTCCTCGCCTCATTCACCTCCTCGCAGTCGGCCACTCCCAAGCGGTTCCATCTCTGCTTTCCGATGCCGGTGTTTCCCTCCCACAGTTTCGACTGATCGCCAGCGCTCTTCTCGTTCTACGAGTGGTGCTGAACCCTCTCCGATATGTTCTTGTAGCGGAGTCGTCCTCCTTCTCAGATTAGCTTTTGCAGTGTGAAGAGAAAGCGTGCTCACAAGACATCACTCATTAAAGTAGTGACGATATGGCACGCGTATTAGGCAAAGTCAAGTCTGAAAGCTGGTACCTTAGTTCTTCATCTTTGTGTAGCGTTTTCTATTGGTAATAGTGGTTTTGTTTGAAGTCGTAGCTCGGTTAGATGTGTTTTCTCTTCACCATTCATCCTAGGACGTCTGTAATCGGTGTAGTCTCCGCCTGTTGGGCGATGATTTGATTAGCATTCTCGTGTTGCTGACGTCCTTCACTATATGCCGCGGTAGCAATCAGAGTGTCATGCCCATCTGTAGAGGTTCGCCGTCGGTTGCGCGGATGCTGTGGCCTGATCAAAAAGACTGGGCAGGAGAAGTTCAAGTGAAAGAAGCTTCAGTGCCCAACCGGCTGAGCCCCTCAGGGGAATCGAAGCGGAAAACGACTCTGCTCTAACAATAAGGGTTCCTCATTAAAAGGCCTCAGATCTTTTCACGATTTCCGGATTAGCAGGTATGATCAAGTATAGAATTACCGTTTCAGATTGAAAGTGTGGAAAATAAAAAAGCGAATGGAACACAGAAGATGGAAAAGGTCTGAGCTCAGATCAACACCTCAGATCAATACCTTTTCCATCCTCTGTGTTCCATTCGCTTTTTTCTTTTCCACACTTTCAATCTGAAACGGTAATTCTATACTTGAACATACCTGCTAATCCGGAAATCGTGAAGAGACCCCTAGTTTTTACGGTGGTAGTTTTGGGAGGAGGTTCGAGCGAATACGAATGCAGGCACATTCACCAACCATTCAACCCAACGGCGCGTATGACGCGCGCAGCTTCGCATCTCACGAGCTCATCGGTTCAATCAGTCTTCAATCCGGCGGAATGAATCCCAGCGCCATTGGGGACACAGTTCCTGTTCAGAAACAGAAGAGTTCTTTTGCTACCAACCGCTACATGTCATCAGGTCCTTGGATCCTTGACGACAAACTCCTCCTATGAAAGTGGGAAAGCGGTGACCAAACACGCGTCCAAAAACGCCTCCCTGATATCACGCGCAAATGAGGGACCCGATAGGTAAGGTTGAAAGCGTCTTTCCAACAAAGGGTGTAGGAGCATCACATATTCCCTCTGGTGGATGGGTAATGTATTGGATCGGCTGCTTCCTTTTCAATTCAGTTCTGTAAGCGATTCACAGCACAGGACGATCGGCCAGTGTTGCATAACTGTTCCTCTTCGTTTTTCGGCTCACGTCTCAGGTTTTTTTCCTAAATTTGTTGCAGAAAGGGAATTATCAGCCTCACTGTACTGGTTGGTCGGCTGTGCAATACTACGACGTGTATGCGTTACGGAGTTGTTCTAATATGTTTGCAGTTATCCGTAGTCTTCGAAAGTCTCATGCTGACAACGAGTTTCCAATCATAAAAACAGGGCCTTTTGATTTCCATAATCAAGTCGAGCTAGCTAGTAGAAGTGAGAGCACTCCATTGTGTTTTTCGCTGTTGCGCTTATTGAGGTGCGCTAGGTTTTTAGAGTTTCTAGAAGTAATGCGTTGACATAGACTGACCCTCCTCGTTTTTAATGACATATTATGTATTTCTAGTTCACCGACATCACGCACGGCATTGCGCCTACATGTCAGTCTTCTTCATTTCTCTTCAGTTTCCAACTGTGGACGCACCGTGTTCCTGTAACGAGTTCTGCAGTTCTACAGCAGAGGGTCCTTTTAAATATCTAACGTACATTCTACGATCACCCAGCGCCCTTCCACAAGCAGAAACCCAATCGACCTTTCTTATCTGGATCTGCGGCAGTTTTTCTCTGCTCTCTCTGATGCTTCGGAAAACCACTTTCATATTTTTCAACTGAGATTCCTGGATATCTTCGAATTTCTTCTGCTCGACTTCACTAAAGAATGGTGCGTTGTGTGAAATTGTTCAGGAGTCCGAAGTAGTCACAGTCAGCTCTTGAGCATCTAAGTGATCCTCCGGACAACTCAACGCTAACCGCCCTCCCCCTTCTCGAGGTTTTAATGGCGAATCGGCGGAGGGACGAGCGGAGGGGGGGGGGGGTGAATGGAGCGCGACACTTTTTCAGTTACCGGCAGATCCGAGACAGATGCTGCGATCGTAATGGCACGACAACAGCACGCAGACCGACCGTGTACCGGTTAGCCGAGGCAACCGCTCAACAACAGACGTCGATTGTTACTGCCAGTAGTGCCTCTGGATGAGTTTCGGCGTTAGCCTCCCTGGGCCCAGTTGTTGGATTTCTTTAAAAGGATACGTTTGCTTTTGTGGTAGGATACAATGCGAGGACAAAAAACGGCGCTATGCAATCCCTTTATGTGATGCGCCACGCATTTGTCTTCTAGGTTATCACGGAGACAACCTAAATGTGCACTTGGCTTATGCAAACACCTGCCGTGGCCAGCCCTTGAGCAAGTCAGTGTTTTATCATTCTAGATGGGTCTATCACAAACTTACCGACCCTGGAGGGTTGAAAGGCTTAGTTGGGATGGGCGGCACCTGAACCAAGAACCTCAGTCCAGGGTGCACGTGACTCCGGCGCCTCTTCCGACTGCGTTTCCACTTGCCTTGGTCCTCGGATAGTCCTACTTAATCTTCTTTCTGCGTTAACCCGTTGGGTTAACGCACGGTTAACGACTACCTGATTATCGTAGAAAAAAGGGGACACGACATCTGCAGGAGGACGTGCAAGTCTTGCTACCAAGACTCTACGGACTCATTTTGCCTTCAAGTTCGTAAACAGTTCTTGTCGTTCTATGAAGAGGAAGGGTTGCGGTCTGTGGACGACGAAAGTACTCATTCGACAGTCATTGGACTGTCGCAACGTGGTCGTCTCCAGCTTTGGCTGTGCTGCTGACGGCCATCCAACTGTCAGGCGCTGTCAAAGGGCCTGTGCAATCCAGCCAGTTCGCCGACTGTACCGCTCCTGTCCACGGTGGTTCGTTTGAACTGTGGCTCGCATGGGAGGATTTGAAGTTCGCGGCGTCTCTCATACTCTGCCGTGTGCTCCTGGTCGGCACCCCAAATGGGTTACCCGCCGTGCCTTATCAAGGGGCACAACTGAGGGCAACGCTGCACAGCTGCTATTGATCGCTGAACTGCCTCAAATATTGTGGACCCCATCTGTGGACGGACGAGGAGTCGAGGTCACCGTCCTCTTCTTCCCAATTCTTTCTTGTTTCGGCTGACTTGCCTTACTGGTTTTCGTTTTCTGGGAGCGGCTATGCAATTCGATTAAGCGCCTGTAAAGATACTGGCTTAGGATAGGAGGTGTTTACGGTCACGCCCCTTTTCATAGGAGAACGTGGATAGCGACGTCTTCAGTAATCCTATATGAGGTACGAGATCAACATCAACAGATTTAGGATCCGACCTTGCAAGCTCCCAAGCTCCGTCACTCCAAACCTGCTGAAGTATCTATAAACAGTAGTCAAGCTCACTAGTCGTTTCTTTTACAACAGGTTTGGCGATAAGTATAGCCACTGCATAAAAGGCGAACTACTCATCCGGAATTGATCAGGAAACAGTGAAACTTCGTCAACTAATTACTAACTTCTTCTTCTTCTTTCTTCTCTCTTCCTTCTTCCTCTTCTTCTTCTTCTTCTTTCTTCTTTCTTCTTCTTCTTCTTCTTCTTCTTCAGCGTCTGTCTCGCTTCGTAGCGCGGTCCGCTATTCTGGTGTCAAGACGCCATCATTCCCGATCCAACGCTAGATCAGGGTGGACACGAGCAACTTTCAAGTCCATACGTAACGTATCAGACCAGCGCTGCTTCGTGCGCCCTCTAGGCCGTTTTCCAGCTACCTCGAAATTAAGGCTTATCTTGCGGACTCTGTCTTCTTTCCCGCGCAGAACGTTACCGTACCATCGCAAGCGAGCTTTGTGCATCTTGTCAGCTATCGGCGCGAAACCGAACTTCTACCGAATGACATCGTTTCGGATGCGGTCCATGCGGGTGACTCCAGCCGTCCAGCGCAGCATCTTCGTCTCCATGACGCTGAGGCTATTTCAGCCTCCTTAGTCGCAAGCCAACACTCAGCGCCATACATTGCTACTGGCCGGACGACTGCTCTGTAGATCTTCGACTTCAGGTGCTTTGATATATAATATTTCTATCGCAGAGCACTCCAGTCAACGAGCGCCACTTAGACGAAGCTGCACTCACGCGCGTAAATTCACTTCAAATTCAGTTTCCTGTCAGACGTGACTGCTGATCCCAGGTACTTAAAGACCAAAGTGCGATGAAGCTCGATGCCGTTAACCTTGATGGAGCTGAACTCGGTAACGTTCGTCGTTAGATATTCGGTCTTCTTCTTCATATTCAATTTGAGTCCAAACCGCTCGAAGTGATAACACCAAGCTTGCACCTCTCATTCGAGTTCTCCTTTTTTATAGTAAGCGAGTATGACGTCATCAGCATAAATCAGCTTCCATGGGACGGGTTTCTGAAGATCTCGTGTGATGGCATCCATGACGACAACAAAGAGGAGTGACGAAAGCGCAGAACCCTGGTGTACTCCGACAGAGATAGGAAACTCCATCGAGGTTCCAGCTGCAGCTTGAACTCGGCTCTTTGGACAAGAGTAGAGGATAAGCACCCATTCTATAAGTTCCTCAGGTCCGTTGTGTTGTCGCATGGCGTACCATATAAGCTCACGCTATACGCGGTCGAAGGCCTTTTCCAAGTCGAGAAAGGCGATATGCACTGGCTTCTGTTTCTCGCGATGCTTCTCTAACAGGAGGCGGACGGCGGAATGGCATCGATGGTGCCACACTAGCTAGAAGCCGCACTGGTTGCCGGAAAGCTGGACGATGTCACGAATTCGTCCGTCGACAATTCGCTCAAAGACCCAGTGACACCATGTGGAGACGCGCGTTCCCCCACGTGGTGCCATTGGGAACTGTTCCCTGTGCGCGCTAAGCTAATCACGGATACTCAAATGCAGAAGGCAGGCCCTTGCGACAGGCCCGCCTACGAAGACCCATGCCGCATCACATGGTGTGTGACACTCAACTATCTACTAACGCTCTAGTTAAAGGCAATGTGGACACCATTCAATGTGACGTTCATTGGCACGAATGAGAAAGAGCCTTCAGGCCAAGGACGGGCGGAAATTGTAAAAATTTTCCGAGAAAACAGAAAATCGCCTTCATCAGAAGACAGAAATCAGAAAACAGAAAAATCAAAAACGCCAGAAAACAGAAAATCTCAAATTCACCAGGCAACCCAATTATTCTACCCAAAGATCCATTTTTCAGTAGCAAATGTTTTTGTGTGACTAGAAATCTGGTCGAGGACAAGCGTTTTAATTGTAGGCATTTATAAAAATTTATAATACACTCAAAATTCAATACAATCAGCGAATTGTAAGTCTTGACTCAAAGATCCTAGGATGCTCGTCATTTGAAGTATGCAACATTACTCATCAGCTCCATTTCACAGCTGTCGCCCTACGATTCATCAGTAATCGCAATACTACGAGTGTTTCTGTAAATTCTTTGGTTCTTCCAGGTTAGGGCTAGAGCGGAGACACAGACACAAGCACATCGAAGGAACGCGAGAGTACACGCTGCCTCTGTGCCTTACGTTCATCTACCGGAAGAAGGCATTTGATTCCGTCGAAACTGCAGCGGTCGTCGAAGCCCTGCTCACTCAGGGCGTTCCTACTCAGTACATCAGTGTCCTTCGAGAGCTGTACAGTGGATTCACGACCAAGATCTCACATTCTACAACGACGTCGTCATCGACGTGAAGAGAGGGGTCCGGCAAGGGGATACCATATACCCAAAGCTGGACTTGAATTTTGTACTGCAGCTGAATCTTTCGAAGAGGATGTTCATGAGGAACGGGCAAGTTTCTAGTGCCCAATTCTGTCTCTACGGAACGAACCCCGAGTAATCCAGCCAGTGTACCTGAGTCGCGAAGTTAATATGGACAACGACCTAGCGCCAGAGCTGAGCAGGAGGAAAAAAGCGGCTTGGGGAGTTTTCAATAGCGTCCAAGAAGTGGCGAAGAAGACGGAGGACGTTCGACTCCGTGTCCAACTATTCGGCTACACTGTTCTTGGCTTCCTGCCCTGATATACGACTCAGAGACGAAAGCGGGATCAGCGTCGCAGGGCGGGGGAACCGAGAAGACGATGCTGGTAGTGCCACGACGGTCACAAAGTGAGATAATGTCTCCGGAGTTCCAAACTTCATCAACGTTCGGTGATCAGAGACGCTGTTGCATGTACCAATTCGTTAAAAATTAAGTTGCCCGGTTACATAATGCGCTTCCGCTGCCGAATACCGGCTAGACGAGAGCCGTCACCGACTGGATTCCGCGGGGTGTCAAGAGAACACCCGGACGCCTACCTACATGTTGGTCGGACTTCTTCGTGAAAGCCCTAAACGCTGTTCGCTTCCCTCGAGCGAGAAGGATCCATTGGAGCACTCTAGCATGGGATAGGGACGATTGGAGACGCTGCTGGCGTACGCTCGAGCAATTCGATGACTACGGAACGGCAGATTATACAGGTGACACATGAAAAATTTCGTGCATCACTACCGTACATCAGCGATGGCTCTGCAGGAAGCAATCAAAGATAATCATAACTTTTCTGCCTCATTCCAATTTTTTTATAGCCAAAAGCTGAGCAAGGTTTGGAGTTAGAAAAGAAAAGGCTCCCCAAGGCTCTGCAGGAAGCAATCATTGGGGACCAACAATTTTCAATTTTTAAACCGGAGGTGGAGAATAATCCTACCCATAGTTGCTATAGGACAAGAGGTTAGTTAATGGGTAATTAAATGCCCACCAGAACACTAGTTTTGTAGCCTTAATATAAAGTTGTAAGTAATCGTACAGTGCAAGTAGTTGGTGCAAGGTACTGTTGAAATTGAAGAGAATACGAAGCCAAATTATGAAAGTGGAGAAGTGTCCTATGAAGGGACTCCATGCTAGCAGCACTTATACAGGCCTTTTCCTGTCTCTCTCCAATGCCAAGCAAGAGAAAACGTTCGATGACGAGGACGACATGGAACGCTGGCTGGCTGGCAAAGCCAGTAAAGTTCTACGCTGACGGGATCGGGAGTCTGCCCGAAAGGTGGAGAAGAGTGATGGAACAGGATGGCGGTTACTTCGTTTCCTGACATTTTTCGCTTTTTTGTAAAACTAAAAACATGTGGTGTCTCGAAAATGGCGAGAACGTCTGTAACAACCTAATATGGTTAACGATTTAGCCAACCAAACAAAGCGGCATAGTTCACGACTGTATGGCGCAGTTTCTATCTACACAACCACATCCAAAAACGTTACACGCTTGCGATTTAAAATTTTCTGGAAGCATATTTTGGAGTGAAACTCATAATTCTATGACACTTTTTGAGAACTTTTTATTGTATTTCCATTATATAATTTTGTTCGCAGCGCTATTTTCTGTTTTTTGGCCAAAATTTTCACCATTTTCCCAGAAAACAGAAAAAATTGCCCAAAATGGCCAGAAAATCAGAGAACAGAAATTCCGCCCATCCCTGATTCAGACGCCTAGGGTAGGGCTTAATGGCAGGGTTGCTGACCGGCCGCTGATATCAGCATGGAATCAGTTACGAAAAGCACTGCCCTGCATTCAGCTCATTGGCGCCAAGAAATTGTCCCTTCAGTTCGCAGCAATATTCAGCTCACCGACAATGTTCTATTTTCCTATTCCTACTAAAGGCGTTACATTCGAATCAATACCACGTGGCGGGTGCAGCTTCCGCTCACCGCTGATAGTGTTGAATTGTTTGCGGAAGTCAGTTGTAAACGGTATGTCTCTCGACAGAAGATAGCGCTTGTCCGTTTCCTTCACCCGACGAGGACACCTGTAGGCAGCTACCTTTTCTCTTGAACCCTTCTTGCATTCCTCTGCTCCCATCTAGAAAGGTTCCCGCGCGTAGCGTCATTCCTCTAGGTCGAAAGATGCGTCTCTTTATTCTTGCTTCCGGCAGTAAAGAACAGGCTTCTTTGGTGGCTCGGCTCGTTTTCTGCCTTACTCTTTGCTGTTGATTCCACAACATCAATGTTTTCCGCTTTTTATTAGAAGGCTCCGTAGTCTTCGCGTTCCGCTTCTCCATAACGTGTCCAGGGGTCGGAATCATCAACGACTTACATAACTTTAACTGAGAATTCACAGCGGAAAACTCAGATAACGCGTCTTATCGCTCACCATATCGCTTGATAAGCCGCGCTATCGGGGATTTCGGCTGTAATTTTCTCTGTTAAATTGCTGTAAGTCGTTGATGAATCCGGCTCCAGATCTTCACTGCCGATACACCTTGAAAGTAACTGTTGCAATGAATCAATAGAATTTGGTGTAAATCTATGCTTTAAATTTCTTAAAATAATTAATATATTATTGTTATTTTTTAATTAAAATTATTATTTTCATAACTTTTCAATAACATAGAATACAATGACACAACAATTTTGGACAAAGGACAACAACACCATCCGAAACATCGACATCTAACAACAACTTAAACATGTTTTGTTTCGCCTCTACCTTCATACAAAACATGTTTATAATTAGTTACCCCGAGGCTCATCAGTGAAGAAGGTAACTAATTAATTTAGTTGTTAGTACAATATTAGGTGGCATATTATTTATGTGTTTAAACTTATGTACTAACAACTAAATTTTACAAATCAAGACAAAATTAACAACCTATGTTATAACACGAAATTAACAGAACAAAATAAAGCAGGTAACTCAATAATGCCTAGCTTAATATTACAACACATTTCTTAAAACACAAGTCTTAAAACCGTAAAATACGTTACACTTGACAAGAAACTGATGTTAATGAACGTTTCTTTCACTTCTCTATATGTAACCGTATTTACATATTTATTTATATATTTTTAAAATTTATATATATATATTTTATTTTTTTATTGAAATTAATTTTATTTATTTATTTTTATTTAAAAATTGTTATTATTTTCAAAAAAATATTTATAGAAAATTTTTAAAAATTATTTATATCATTTTTTTTTTGGAAATTGTTTTTAAAACTTTTCTATTATTAATTATTTATTTATTTTAAATATTTTTTATAAAAATATTTTATGTGCAATTCTGTGAATTTTAAATTACAACTTACCACTCACTCTAAACGGTGTCGATGAAATGAAAGTTCCGATAAAATGAAACTTCTAGCGCCAGGCGGGAGTTGAACACGCTCCTCCTGCTGACCGGTTGATGGGTCCCACGAGGTGTGGATGTTGCGTTAGATCAAACAGCGCCGGTGGTGTAATGGCGTAGAAAGTAAAGTATCGCTGTAACAGCTTGCATTCTCGGTACCAGCCACTTGAGACTTAAAGGCACTGAATTGGGCTGCATCCGGCAACTGGTACTCTGAGATCGCCTGTTCGCGGGCGAGATTGTTGATCTGTTTCACTGACTTTTCTTCTTTTTACTTTGGCATTCACAGTCGACCATGTGCTAGTGTTTTCCTTCTTTTGCTTTTGGATTAGCCGTGTGACCTGAAAGAGAGCAAAAGCCGTAGTGTTAAGTGCTTAAAAGAAAATCGTGTGATGAAGTGAGGAGGCACTGAGTGTTCTTCTAATATTTGTTTGTTTGAAAACAGCTTCTTGCAGCCTATTATATGCCTCGTTTAAGAAAAAGATTTTTGACAGGTCGATTCGTAGTAACCGCTGAAAATAGGGTATTGCGGAGAAGTAACATTTCACAGCAGCACAACGACATTTCGTTGTTGAGATCCACACGAATGACAGAGCAGCGGCCTTCAGCTCTCCTTCATATATCGTTTGCATACACTTTCTGACGTCTAATGCTCCAGAAATCCTCTACCAGTTTGTGGGCGAGGTTACGCGCTCGCCTACGAATGATCTGTTAAGGCCGCGCGGACGTGGTGACTTGGAAAGTGGAACGGTGCAGTGCGAGTACAGGAATGTCCAGGAAAGCCATCGCATCTACTGGACATTTTGGTAGTATACGAATCCGCGATGTCTTCGTGACTGCAGCGTGGACAACACGCACAGCATCGTACCTCCTGCAGGGAGCCTACGTAATGGAATCCTGAGTGATCCACTGGTTGAGTTGTAGCTTCTAACGACAGAACTCTATGCTGTCATGAAGCAGTGCTGGTCAGGGATGAGGACTAGCATCGGGTCTCTCCTATCAAGGCTTCTGGGAGATCAGTCTGAGAAGCATTGAGAACTTATGGAGCGGCGCCTATGATCTCGGTGTGCTCTTTCGCGTTAGACCGACCAGGAAGGCATTTGTGTGAATGCTGAAGAGGGGAGCTTTCCGTCCGATTGTACGAGAGTACTTCCTTTTGGTTTCTCGGCACCACATCGCGACCGCGCACGCTTCGTATGTTCCTCACGGTTCGCTGGAATACTGAGCAACACAAATGTTCTTGACTCGTTCATCAGATATTCTGATTTAAGAAGAAAAACTGCCCCTCACAGGCTTAGGGCAGATTTAGGATCTTCTTCCGCAGTGCCTGGAAGGGGATTGAAGGCAAATTTCAAAGAGTTTTATTCGCATAATATCAGTTCTTTGTTGAGCAACACATGGTCCTTGTTGTTTATATTGTTTTCAACATACAGTCTCCATCTTGTTTCGTTGGTATTATGTTTTATTAGAGCGAAAGCTCTTTAACAGGAGTATTTTTGTATGTTTTCATGTTTTGGGGTGGGAATCAAGTAGAATCGACGTTACCTTTGGCGAATATGAAATTAGAGTAGAAATCATCATAAACGAGAAGACATCCAGAACTACGCGCTCTTTCTGCCTACCCCTGTTCATCTTGTAGTCGATGAGTGATGATTGGCTTCGAGCGCTTCTCGTCTCCTCTTGAATGGACCGATGAGCGGCACGCGTGACCTCGAGTGCGCCGCGCAGCTTCTTCTTTCCGGCCCGTCATTTCCCTGCTATTCAGCCACCGTTTTTCCACGCATATCCTCCGCACGGAACTATTAGATTGATCGAAAGTCTTGCAACGCTACTGCCTGTTGAATTTGTTAAAGCTCTTACAGTATTGATCTTGTGTGATGACGTCACAGCAAATTCTCGAAGCTTCCTCAAGCATACTATATAAGGCCTCGTGGAGTAGGAATACAGCAACAATGTCAACGATAAGCAGCAGCATCCTCGCTTCAAGCCTGGAGATATCTCTCTCGAGGATAGACCTTATTCTGGACGCCGCTCTGTTGTGGAAGAAGACGACTTGCGCGAAGCCTGCAAGGTGAAGCCAAATTCAACCACTCGCGAATTGGCGGCGACACTTGGCGACACTAGTACGCAAAGCACCGTCGTGAGGCAGCTGGAGATCCTTGGATACCGCGAAGTTTTGTGGTCTTGAGCTGCGGGACTCTGACAAGGCATGCCGAATCAGTGTTGCTGACTCGCTGCTTCTTCGCCAAAGTCGCCAAAAGACTTTCTGACGGACATTGTTAATGGTGATGAAAGCTGGGTTCTCTATGTTAACCACACCCGTAAGAGCCAATGGATCCCACGCGGAGAAGCAGCTCCAAGACAACCGAAACGTGGACACATCGAAAAGAAAATTCTTCTGTGTTGCTGGTGGGACTCAGAAGGCATGCTTTACTGGGAGCTACTGGATGGTGAGACCGCAGTCACAGTATCTGTCTACGCTACCCAGCTCCAGAGCTTGGCCGAAGCCATGCGCTAAAAGCCAAAAACGTCCAGAACGGGAATTTCTACCTGCTGCACGACAACGTGCACCCTCATGTCGCAAAAATGAGTCGAGAGAAAATCGCGGAGTTAGGCTGGGAAGTTCTGCCTCATCCACCATACTCTCCAGACCTCGATCCTTCTGACTACCACCTGTTCAGAGATCTGAAGCAGCATCTTCGAGGTAGAGAGTTCGATGATCGACGTCAACTGGAAATTGAGGTTTCTGAATTATTTCCCTCACAGTCCTGGCGGAAATTAATTGAAAGGCTGCCTGAAAGATGAGGCGGGATCGTAGACTTGGATGGGGAATATATCGTGGACTGAGTTTTTGTATATTGTATTATTATATTGTATTGTGATATTGTTGTGCTAGTGTTGCAAGACTTTTCGATCAACCCAATACAAACCTATTTCGTCGTTCGACTGCAAGCATAGTTCCATAGCACATCCCTTCCGTATTCTACTTTAGAGACTTCCTCTAGTGTACTACGAAATGTGTGGGCCAGCTTTACCGCCTCGAGCGGCTGTGTGCCAGACACATCGCTTTTTTCTCTATTGGAATAGGGTCCTATAGCTACGCTGCTCGGCGAGCTCATCTTTAGATTGCCTTTGAGATTCCAGATACTGCTTGGGTCTCCGATCAGAACCGTGGCACATCATTCTGAACCTGCCAGATGCGCAGCATTCTAGTCTTCTGGAACAAACCCGTAAAAAATACCGTTACAGCACAATTTCATCTCGAACACAGGTTACGAGCTGCAGTGCTCACCAAGTGGTTAGACTGCGATTCTTTCGAAAATCATAAGGGCTGCTGAGAATCTCCGATGACGTTGTGCGACGCGAGCGCAGCATCCTCTAGAATTTGGAGTAAGATATCAACGGGCGGGCTATCGAAGCAAGGCTTGACTTACTATATATCAAAGAGCTAGTGACTCTCCGTCTCTTCGAGACCTTTCAAAGACGTTGCGCAAAGGGAATCCCGAATCAGAAGACGTGTCGCTGACGTCGTGCTACAGGTGTTGGGTTCAGAAGACGTGTTACCGATGTCAAGTTGTAATCCTGCGAAGGGTGCAGGACGGGGGATTCAGTAGGAAGAAACCGTTAGGAGCGAGGGGGTTCACTAGTGGGAACGAGGAAAGAGACCAGAAGGTAGGACCAGGAAAAGGGTACCAGCAAGGAGAGACGAGCTGGCCCAGTGCGCGGGGTCCAGTAAGTGGCAACAAGCCTCCGGACCAGAGACAGAAGACGTGTCGCAGACGTCGTGCCACGAGCGTTCGCGGTCAGACGATGTGCCTCCGACGTTCAGAGCCGAAGCGGGCTCACCAACCAGTCGTTTGCTGGCCGGTAGGCCGCTGAACGTCTGGTCGAGCCATACACGTCTTGGGCTCAGCTCACTTGTTGCGCTGCCAGTAATTGGTGTGACCGCCATGGGAAGGCGAGGACACGCCAACCAATCATAAGCAGGCGGAGCATCGACCACTCTGCCGCTCTGGAATGCACGTGCGCTCGATGGGCCCTGATTGGTCTGATGCGTCTCCCCGTGTTGTACAAGTTACGCCTTCAGATGACGAACGATAATCGCATGGATCTGTTGCTTGCACAAGTCGTTTACAGTGTACCTGTTTTGGGGCCAGATTCATCAACGACTTACAGAGACTTAACGGAGAAATTACACCCGAAATTCCTGATAACGCCAACATTTCACCAAATCGCCTGTTGATGAGCGGCATTAATTCGCGTTTTTTCAGGAATTTTGGCTGTGATTTCTTGGTTAAATCTTTGTAAGACGTTCATGAATCTGGCCACTGGTTGCTGCTGGATCATCCACACCATTACATGATATGAGATCTATCCTAGCGGGGAGGAGGTACGCCACTCTGACTCTTGGACAGCGGCGGCAAAACCGAAAGCAGGCTAGTTTACAAAGACAATACCGTGAAATGACGTACGAGGGTACCTTTCCCTGCAATTTCCTTGCCGGGAGATGCCTCACTGTCACATTTATTTCGCTTTTCTAGCGATGCGCCACCGACTAGGAGGATAGATCTAACGATATTTTCATCGCCGTGCAAAAGAATTAAGGTCGGTGCGGTCTAAGCCTCCTCATTACCCACTTACATTGTTGTGCCTACAAAGTTGTATCGTTGCTAAGAGTGTGGAGGACAATGATCTGATCGTGAGTCGTGCGATTCAGAAGCCCCGTCATACTGCGATGATGGCGGTTCCAGATGCTTTAATCGCCCCCCTTCCATATAAAGAAGTAGAGTGCTCTCGCCTATCTTTCTTTGACCTGACGGCTTGCTGCATATGGGCATTTTTGCTCCTACGAATGCACTGCTTAGCTCCCTGGTGGGACGCTGATGTAGGCAACACGCACTTCCGTAGAACACTCGACTGAAGGTTCCTATCCGGCCGCTTTTCTCTGCTTTCTCTAGACGCTTAACTCTCCTGTTTCGTGATTAAGCTGTTGTTCATTCACTGTCCAGCGCACGCACAACATCTAAGGGCCTGCTTCCACTGTCTTTATGTCGGCCCACACCTCATCGTTGATATCCTTTATCCGTATGCGCAGTCAGGGACAAGGCAGTACTCGACTGCTTTCAGTTCTTTTCATGCCTCCAGTCGCAACACGGTGTGTCATAACCATAACATGGCATTGGATATCTTTCCACCTACAGTAATTATTAGCTGCTCAGCCTACCCCACTGGTTATATCGAAAGCTCCTACTTCGAGATTCCCAACTATCACGAGATTTACGCAAATCTGAATGTGCCACGATAAATCGCGAGAGAAAAGGTGTAGCCGAGCTTATTACTAGTTTGTGACTATCCTTTATATGTATAGGCGACTTAGCGTATATTTGATGGACCGTAATGTTTCATCCAGTCATCCTTCTATAGAACTGCAGAGAATTCCTGAAGTTGAGCCTACATAGGAGATTGCCATTTACACAGTACAGCGTCTGTCTCTCTAGCAAGCCATGTATCAATGGGCGCGTGGTAGCGCAGTACGATTAGGCGCCAACTTTCGCGTGCTCAGCGGATTGGTATTCTTGGTTCAGGTCCCACCCATGCAAGCCAAGCCTTCCATCCTTTCGAGGTCGGCGAATTGATACTTTCTGGGAAGCAAAAAACAGTGACTCGTTCATCGGCTCGTCACCGTAAGTCATTTTATGACCAAATACGGATTCAACTCGCCTTCACCACATCCCGTAGAGGGATTGATCAGTGTCTCCCTTTGCCCTTTATCCTTCTTCCAGCCCGAGGAAGATCCACTTGGACCACCTTCCTTCTAAAAGTTTGGTATCCCCCAAACGCGAAGCTCCAACAGAGTGCTGTGTACTCTGTTGGAGCTTCATATTTTTATTTTTTACGTTGGCGTGGTACATGTTCTATAATTTAACTGGTCCGTAGATGCAAGGATGAGAACGACAATGTTTGCCTCCATCTGCCGATCTCAATCGCAGGCCATGAGTTTGTTTTGCTGTTGCCGTAGAGTGCGGAGTGCGCTGTTTCAAAAGCCGTTTTATTCTGATGATCTGCAAGTGCGTTTGATACCTTATTTGAGCTCTTCAATAACTGGAGAATGTCCCTGTTTTTTCAGAAACTGCAGTTGCCCGTCAACCCAAGTGACTTTGCCATTATTACGAAAGCTGCTTAATCTTCCTTGAGGCAGAACTCATTAAAACTTTATGCTTGTGTACGATAACTCTGAAGTATCATCTGTTGCTCGGCCATTGCGTTTTTTCTTGAATATTTTTTGAAATTCATTCAATACTCTGATTGAATTACGACCGAAACCCCGCGAGTAGTCATTGAGTACTTGAAGAAGGTCGACATAACCACGTTGGTGGGTTTGAAGCTGTGAAACCAGAGTACTGAACGGGTTTCTAAAGTTCTTGAAGAACTAGCTATCATACTGATCATTAGATTCATTAGATTTTCCGGAGCTACTGCAACTTTCTTTCAAAAGAAGGTGCTTTTGTCACGAGGCCTTCTAACTATTAGGTTGTAACGAAATAAATGACACTGAACCACTGTAAATTTAAACAGTTAATATCTCGGCTTGTAGGCAGGTTTATTAATCGAAATAAAAACCTTCTGATTCTACACATCTTTGCCAACGTGACACAAGCTTTCTTATCCCAGTAGCGCAAAAATCAGAAGTTCTGGAATTGACGAAATCTTCGAAGGCACTTTCGGCATCCTGTTGGTATTTGAATATTTTCCCTACCAAGTCGCCAAGATGCTTGAAGAAATGGTAGTCTGTTGGGGAGAGGTCGGGAGGATGTGGTAGAGTTTCAATGCTCAGCTCATTCAATTTCTGCAACGTCATTCGTGCTACATGGGGGCGAGCATTGTCGTGCAGAAGGAGAACTCGCCGTCGGTTTACCAAGGCCGGCCGGATATCCTTCAACTTTCTCATCATTTCTTCAATTTCATTGCAGTACTTCTCTGCCGTGATGGATTCACCGGGAGGGAGGAAGCTGTGGTGAATAATTCCCAGCGAACACCACCATACTGTCACCATTACTTTCTTTTGGTGCAATTCCGGCTTCGCAAAAACCTTGGGGCTCTCATCGCTGTCCACCCACTGTGCCGATCGTCGCCTGTTGTCGTACATTATCCATTTCTCGTCACAGGTCACGATGCGATCAAGGAATGGGTCCGTTTCGTTCCGTAGAAGCAGTGCGGACGAGATCTCATATCGCCGGTTTCTTTGCTCCTCAGACAGCTCGTGAGGCGCCCATCTTTCCAGCTTTTTGGTCTTTCCAATTTCCTTCAGATGCCGGGCAGCTGTGTTGTGACTGACGCCAAGAACCTTCGCTATCGCCCTGGTACCTTTGTGTGGATCCTCCTCTACCACATCTCTCAGCTTGTCCTCACCAACATCACTATGTCTCCCACGACCTTCATGTTCTTCCAAGCTCTCATCTCCATTCCGGAACTTCTGATACCAACGACACGCCGTCCGAATTGTGGAACATCCTTCACCGAATGCGGCGTTGATCTTCTCGTCCGCCTCCTTAGCTGTAGTGCCCAGCTTGAATTCATACAAGTAAATGCCTCGGATTACCCTTTTGTCCATCTGCAAAAAAGTCAATAAAACTCTAAAGTTTTCCCACTTTTACATAGAACATTTGGTACCCACCGGTAGAGCAATGTTTGCGCTTCTGAATGATATGCCACATATTACGGTTTGTTCTTGATCAAACGCGTAAAGACGCGCCAAAAAATGGCGCGAGCCAGTGCCATTTAATTCGTTACAGCCTAATATTAACTCGAAACATCTCGTCAGCTTAAAGCGGATAGGTTGATGGCGTCAGCTAAGCTTTAGATTGGAACTATAATTATGATGGACGCATTGCCTTAAGACCACTGTTATTTCGAAAACATCTCTGTGATAAGTAGTCCGTGCAAAGCATCCATTCATTGCCACTGCACAATCTTACCTTAATCTGTAGCTGCGCTCCTCTTACGCATGCTCTCAATCTCGTTCTTCTGTCATCTGGAGATCTTTGTGTGCTTCTATGAATCGAATGCGAGGCGTCTTGAATGCCGAATGCGTAAGATAGTGCTTCCTCTTCCTTCTGCTTCAGGACCGTTTCTTCCGCGCTGGCTAATTTCGTGGGGTTGGGGTTGAGCAGGACTATGTTTGTGGCCTGCCGACGATTGCATTTGAAACAACCGTTATTTGTGGCGATATAATGAAAGAGCATCGAGTTTTCATTAGAGTAGTTGGGAGTGAACATCATTTCGTTGGAAGATTTCTTGGGAAATTTCGGCGTGCGCCGCAAGGCACTTGACGAGCTCGTTCCGCTCAGAGCTCGATTCATTGGTGTACATGGTCTGGCCGACGGGGCGAATGCAGCTGATCAAACAGCGACAGGAGTTGCTGCTTTGGGTTCGGGCGAAGGTAAACTGCAATCCATTCAATACGCCGACCTCCTCCGCTATCAGCCAGCCGATCGATTATCGAAGTTTCCTTCGATCAGACCATACCTTAATTTGTGCTTTCAACAGGATCGCAGCCGAAGCCTCCACGCGCTCGAGTTCATCGACGCCACGGGCGATCCCACCATCTCCAGGTTTGCTTCCGCTTGCTTTTAGTGTTACTCCGACAGCACTGGTTTCGAGATATCTTAATGCTGTGCCCCTCTTTTGGCAGACGTGGGCATAACGTCCGAGATTCTAACGGCAACGTCCACCTAAACGGCGATAGCACGGTAGCAGAAAAAGGAATGTCTACCTATCCTTGAGTCTTTCATAGAGTCCTACACATTAACAAAACCCACTACACATGAGGTCAAAAAAGATTAGAAGTCAAACTTGTTTCGTCAGTGATTCATCGGCACCCAATTACATTTTCCAAAATTGGTTGACAATATTCGAGCGAAAAATCCGGGGCATTCTATGTTTGCGATATATTATGAGCAGTGGCTCATTTTGGTCTGCACAATGTTATCACATTAAAAGGGATAAATGTCGGCGCAAGCTAATTCGTTTGAGATGCGCCAGTAACTTGAAAAAACCTAGAGAAGCTTGATCAGGTGGGTATTAGACGGCTGGCAAAAGCCGCACCGAGGATTTCAATTTCTGCTTATTGCGGGCTTACGGAATATATAGCTTCTAATTTTTCAGCACATTCATTCACCCTCCTTCTTCTGCAGCTTTGCGAAGGCGTAAATCAGAAGCCGAGCTTCGCATCGAACAATCCGCCGCCTTCTGCCTACTAGACGAGCACGAGAAGTCGCGCCAAGATCACGGTACGGTATATTCAGTTGTAGCGCTGGTGCACTGCGTACAGACAGACCAAGTGTAGGGCTGCGACGGCACCACCAGCGCCGAATAGAAGGTGCAGGAGCCTGTGCGCACCATCAGTCGGGACCAAATCAGCAGCGAGGGCTCTGATTGGCTGGCGTCGCTCTCCATCGTCCCGCACTTTGTCTGCCTGCCCGGAATGAACCCTTCTATTTTGTTGATATTTGAGTGCTCGCTTGTGGCTGGCCAATCATATGAACGGCTTATGCTCTTCGCAGACCGTTGTTCCTCATTATCTCGAGCGCGTTTTCGACGCCCTTCCGTTTAAAAAACGAGGTCTGAAGTAAGCAGTTACAGCACCGCCGCTAAGCATTCAGTCGATTTGTGCTTGCAATGCAAACGCGCTTCTTGCATCGTACCATGATAGGTTTTCTTAAACTAAACGCTTCTCTAGAAAATTTTACGAGAACTTCTATCGTCAATCATTCTGTCCTTCAGCAGGCGACCACCATTCAAGAAAGCGCGTAAGCCTAAAACGCCTTAGCGAAATCAAGAGAGCAATTGTCTTAAATTAAGTCCCGTTAATTGTGTCCTTGGCAGAAATGGACTTCTTTAGTCAAAATCAATTTTTAAAACTTCTAAACGTGAATTAATTTTGCCTTCTTAGATTTCTTAAGAGGTCTTCTAAAAAATGTGTTTGTAAAATTTTTTGAATAAGCATTTACTTTTAAAAATTTACTTCTTCATACTCCGATGGACAATGCTGTGAACGATTTGAACCTCTCGATTCAAAATGAGGATAATTGTTATCCAGCCTCGCATCGTTTTTGGCCTACTCATTCTTGACGGGTGGAAACTTACTGTTCGTATAAACACTTCGCTCCCTATTCACAGAAACGTGAGTAGTGCAGTTGCGCAAGTACGAGCTCTGCATTTACACAGATGATTTGTTGAGTCTTCTGGAAGGCAGTGCAGTGTGTACCTTCGTGAAGTATATCGAATGATGCAAATAGTGAGCAGCATCAAACGGCTATCGGCGATGTTCAGAAATGGTCCTCACTGTAGCACTTACTGTAACAGTTTCGGAGGAAAGATGCAAGGTGCTTCACCTAATTGTAGGAGCAACTCGCACCAATACACTATCAATAATTCTGCACTCAGTTCTGCTAACGGGGTTAAAGATTTAGCGTTCCTAATCACATCGGTGCAAGTGGTCCTGGTACCTGTGTGGGTGGAGCACTTTACAAGTAATCTACATTTTGACCAGTTCTGTGCGCTGATTTCGAACAAAACTATGAGGGTCATGTTCTATGTGTTCAGAGCGACGTCTTCAAAGGCTAGCGTAATAGCTTACTTCTTCAAGCACATAAAATTCTTGTCAGGCCAATTCTTGAATGCGTCACTCCAGTTTGTAATCTTACGTAAGACTGCTAATGGTGTTAAAAGTGTAAAGAACAGCTCACAAGGAAGCTCGCGACACGTACTTCTTTGACAGTGAAGGTTTTCGAACCTCTGGAGACACTTTTACACCAATACAGTACCGCGCATATGATTTGATCAATTGCCGAAGAGAACGTTTGGAGCGTTCAAAAGTGGCTTTTTGAATAACATTTCAAAAATCAAATATTTGTGAGAATGAACATATATTTGTTGAGCTCAGCAGCTCCAGCTCTATCTTTTGACATATAAATCAATAGAGTTGAACAATGCATATAGCCCTAATCAATCGAGTGGACGCGACAGCCCGTAGAGTGAGCGTTTGGGGAGTTTTATCGGCAATTCCCAGCCGCCGTACTCAGGAATCGCTCTATGATTGTCCAGCTTGCCTTGGAAATGCGCCGTGAACAATGCATATAGAATCGAACCTGTCAATCGAGTGGGCACGAGAACTTGTAGAGTGAGGTTAGCTCGACGAAAACAGCCTACGTAGATGTGCGAAGAGTATGGCAAACCAATTAGCTTTTGTCTGTCTAGCAAACAATGAGTTTTGAAATTCTATCGACTATGGCTCTTGTTGGAGGGGTGATGCTGAACTGGACGCACGGGCGTGTTCGGAGCGCTATAGCTCTGTAGATATCGAATCGTTCCGACTGAGCTTGAGGATTTTGCAGGCAGTAGAGATAGTAGTCCGCAAAAGTGCAGCGTTGTAGCCTCTGAACAGGCGAAATTACAGCGGTGCGAATATGCAGGTTAGGCTTCTGTGACACGATTTTTTTTGACTGGAGGTGGACCCTGCAGTAAGGCGCCATGAGCTGATGGCCTACAAATGCGCAGGCAAGCAGACCACTTAAGTTGCTTTTCGAAGAAGCGCTCACAGCTCTCCAGATGCCTAAACTGCCTTAGCCCTCGATGCCATTTTAGAGCGGCGGAGGGTAGCGGTGAAGTTTCCTGCGCTTTTACTAGCCCATATTTGAGTTTTCGACACTCGCAATGGGACCGCTCTATTCAGCTCGAAGAGCTCTATCGAACGGTTTCAATATCGACCAATTTCAGAAGAATCGATTTTTTGACAATTCCCGTCGAGTGCGAGGCTGCTCGAAGTCGCGACAGATGGGCGATGACGTCATCAAAATTCGATATTTTCGAAATTGGCCAATTTTTCCGTTCAAAATCATCCTGGGCTTTTGGGGCGTTGATTACAAATCCGACGTCCGTTTTTGAAAATTCAACCGACTTCGGTAGGCTACCTCCTGTTTGAGGGTGGTCGGGTTAGGATCACCAATCACCCTCAGTTATCGTTATGGCTGGTCTCCTGCCGTAATCGTCCAAATGGGCTTCGGCATCATGTTCGGCGTCCCGAATAAGCCCCGCGTCTATACGAACTTTGATCCTGACCCGACCACCCTCAAAAGGAAAATAACCTACCGAAATCGGCAGAATTTCGAAAAACGGACGCCGGATTTGTAATCAGGGCCCCAAATAACATCTAGGCATTTTTGGACGAGAAAATTTGGCCAATTTCGAAAACATCGATTTTCGATGGCGATCCGCACAGGCTCGGTCTAGAGCGCACCCGTCCACGATGGGAAATTGTCAAAAAAAGATTCTTCTGAAATTAGTCGAGATTGGGTTCATTCGATAAAGCTTTTCGGTGTTATTGCGAGTGTCAAAAGCTCAAATATGGGCGAAGGAAACTTCAACCGCTAAGTAAGACACCCTAAAATGGCAGCTGGGGCTAAGGCAGTTTAGGCGGCTGCGGAGTTTTGAGCACGTCATCTGAAAGCACTTCAAGTGTTCTGCTCGCCTGCGCATTTGTATCCGTTAGCCCTCCGGGTGTTCCCGCAGGGGTCGACTGAAATTGGAAAAAATCGCGTCACAGGCTAACCTGCATCTTCGCACCTCTGTAACATGGCCTATTCCTAAGCAGCATCATTCCACTTTGGTGAACTGCTAGACCGTTTTACTGCTTACAAGTCCCACAAACTGCCGCTGAAACGATTCGAACTTGGCAGAGTTATTGCGCTCCGAACACGCGCGCGTGTGCAATTTGCGAGCGGTCGCACCACTCGATTGATAGGTTCGATTCTATATGCATTGTTCACGGCGCACTTCCAAGGCAAGGTGGACAATCTTAGAGCGATTCCTGAGTAGAACGGCTGGGAATTGCCGATAAAACTCCCCAAACGCTCACTCTACAGGCTGTCGTGTCCACTCGATTGATTACGTCCGGCCTATATGCATTGTTCAACTTTATTGAATTATATGTCGAAGGATAGAGCTCGAGCTGCTGAGCCCACATATATGTTTATTTTCACAAATACGTGATTTTTAAAAGCGTTATTTAAAAATTTAAAAAGCCGCTTTGGAACGCGCCAAAGCGTTCTTTTCGGCAATTGACTAAATTATGTGCGCGGTACTCCAAATGGCGGCACCTTGGACGCTGCTGTATGCTGACGACGTCATGCTTGCATGTGAAGACAAAACCGAACTCGAGCGACAGGCACAGGCGTTGTGCGATCGTTTGGCATTGTTCGGTCTCAAGCTAAACGTCAAAAAGACGGAATACTTGACGACGGATGTGAATGAGCACGGATCTATTAAGACCGATGGTACTGAGCTCTCACGAGTGACATCTTTCAAGTATCTTGGGTCAATAGTCACGTCCGATGGCAGCTTAAAGATGGAGGTGAATGCGCGTGTGAGTGCAGCCTGGTCCAAATGGCGCTCGCTGACTGGGGTGCTTTGCGACAGGACAATACCTGAGCACCTCAAATCGAAGATTTATAGAACAGTAGTCCGCCCAGTAGCGACGTACGGTGCTGAGTGCTGGCCCGTGACGAAGGAAATTGAAAGCCGCCTCAGTGTAATGGAGACGAAGATGCTACGGTGGACGGCTGGAGTTACGCGTTTGGACCGCGTTCGTAACGACACCATACGACAGAGGTTCGGTGTCGCCCCGATATCCGAGAAGATGCGCAAAGCTCGTCTTCGATGGGACGGCCACGTCCTTCGCGCTAACGACGACACCGTGTGTAAGATTGGCCTGAATCTTGTGGTCCCTGGAAAGCGGCCCAGAGGACGCCCGAAGCAACGTTGGCTAGATATGTTGCGCTTGGACTTAGAGATGGCTGGTGTGCACCCTGATCAAGCATTTGATCGGGAGAATTGGCGTCACCACACCAGAAGAGCGGACCCCGCCACCAAGCGGGACAGACGCTAATGAAAATGATGATGATGATATGCGCGGTACTGTAGTTCTCCTGAAGGCTCATAAGGTTCCATACGGATTATTTTCAGTTGTGTCTTTGAGCTGCGTAGCTCACTAAACGTGGTTTTATCCCTCATACTGCTTCTTCCTTTGCGTAAAAATATGGCTTAAAGAAAGGGAACTCGTGCTAGGTGGAATTAACATTTGGTTGCCTTTTTAGAGGGAAACCTCGATTTCACTTTGTGTTTCTCCTCTCTGGGGTTGGATTCATCAACGACTTACGTAACTTTAACGGAGAATTGTAAGCAAAAAGCTCGGATAACGCGGCTTATCAAGCGCTACGATGAGTTATAACCCGCGTTATCTGAGCTTTACGCTTACAATTCTCCGTTAAAGTTACGTAAGTCGTTAATAAATCCGGCCCCTGAATGTGTGAATGACCACACAAAAGCTTACTTTTGGACGTATCACTGTATCAGTGATTACTAGGTAGATGCGGACAAGCAAGATCTCGATGTTCCACGTTGCTTATTCAGATTATCCTTCTGCGCTGAGATGCAAGGACCACAGTTAAAAGAAATTCTCTTAATTTGCGCGAGCGGTGGTGCGTCTGAACTTGAGCACAGAACCAATCAGCCACAGTCTTCCACTCAGTACAAAAAACTGCGGCCATTTCGATTTGGTGACTTTACTTGATTTTCTCAACTTCAGATCGTCCCGTACTCAGACGTCGTCGGTTCACACGGAAACAGCGAAAGTCGGTGACGATCGACCCGGAGACAAGCCTGATCCTCGCCACTGGTGGCCACTCAAGCTCAAGTGACGAGGAGGAACTGGTCGAGAAAAAACCACCACGACTGGTTTGTCAATTTCGAAGAGCTCTATTGAGCATCTATTGGACTCCTTATCTCGTTCTACGCTCACACAGTTTCTCTCGCATCAGAAGTGCAACGCAGAAAATCGTAATTTCTCGCTGGTTTTACGACCAAATACTCTCTCTTTTATATTTCAAAAATTAAAAACTAATGGGCGCGTAGAGCGCAGTATTAAAAGCAGCGAACTTTCGCGCGCACCCCGAATCACGCCAAAGGTTCCCGTCCAGGTCAACCAAGCACTTCCCTTTTCCTGGGTTGCTGAACTGGTATCAGACGTCTTTGGAAAGAGTAACACACTGATCTGTTCATCGGCCGACCACCACAAGTCATTGTATACGCAAAATACGCCGTCGAAATGCTTCCGCGACACCTCTTTCTGGAAAAAATCCGAACTATTCCTTCGATAGTGCTTAGCTGAAGTTGTGGGTCAGGAAAGATGTGCTATGAAACAGCGTTTAGTTCCAAATGTCTCTGGGACTTCCGAGGTTCGCAGCACTGGTCATTGCTCTCATATTCCCTTTGAGAGAACTACTGGTAACTACTGGTCATTGCTCTCATATTGCCTTTGAGAGCACGGTCACCACTTCTTTTCCGAGAATGCTGATTTCTCACTTCCAGCTAGCCACATATTTGAATTGTATCTCTTGCCTTGTACGAATCTACAGATTCACTCTATGCATGCGAAACAGGTTTGGAGAAACAAAACGTAGCAGCAGTGCTCGCCAGGAGAAACCAGGGTCTTACTGTCTGTTGCGTTGATCTTCTACTAAGGTCCGGTTCTGGAGTGCATGTTGTTGAATGGAGTATGTTGCAGGGCGGCCGACTCAAACAGACACGAGGATTGTCTGCTTCCGTGAGCGCGCTCTCGCCTAGAGAAGATAGAGAAGACAAGCCGCCGAAGAAGAAGACAGCTCCAAAAGGTGACAGAATGACTCACCTTTGGTGGATAGCAGGAATACTAGTTTTTTTCTCTGCGAAATTAACTTTCCGAAACGAGCAATGTGGTAGGTCTGCTCATGCTGAGCATCTAATGAGATCCGTTCACTAGTGGAAGGTTTACGGAATAGGGAGCAATAGGCTCGATACATAAATGCGCGAGCTTCCGGCTGGTAGCCTTCAGGTATGAGACTCGCCGTTTGTTTTAACCAGTGGGAAGTCACGTTTTTCTGAACTGAGGTTCGATCACCACTAAATAGCAGTGATCGAACTCTGCTGCCGTTAGTCTCTTGTAGCAGCAGCAGGTCACGATTACTTCTTCTTCACTCTCATAGCCCTCATAGCCATTGACCTTCTAGTGAAATCCTGGCCACTTCCGAGATTTTCGTCAGCTTTGAGTGCCGAACGGAGGACCTAGCATGCAGTGACTTGCTAGGTGTTTGAGAGGTGATTCCATGTCAAAAATATTCGCAGTATCTCCGCTCTTCGATCTTGAACTCACGGAGCACACTTATGCCGCACGAGCTCATAAAGTCAGGATGGAACTATACAGAAGACATTTCAGGGGATTTCAAAAATGTCGCAGGATGCCTTTACCTGTTGAATCGAATAGTAATTCTCAGGTAGAGAATAGCAATTTTCGTACGTATTTCAAAGCAAATTTGTTTTGCTGCCGCTATCGTAATGATCAGTCTTCCTGCAATTTCTGCTCCAGAATAATTCGACCGCGGAAGCGGGCCAAATCGGCGACATACCAGATTAGAAAGAGCGGCACAAACCTCTGACCATCCTCGACTTTCCAGGTCCGGCAGCTCGTCGGGCTGTTCGGCGCAGCGCACTGCAGAAGTCACAAGTGGCGGCGTCGACGACGAACTTGGACCAGCTCAAGACTGAGAGCTGCAGCTTGAGGTAACGGTTCCCCCGAGCGAGATAACAGATCTGCCAAAGGAGCAGTAATGAAATATTATACAAATAACAACCTCTGCACGAAGATGTAGATAATAGAAACAGAACACGTTGTGAGACTTAAAACAGCCGACACAGTGGATGAATCTGAAATCCACTATTGCTTGATATTTCTTGGCTAACCTATGGTTAGTTATCCTCAGAAGCAACGGATCTGAGCAGTGATTTGCGAGCAAACTGCTTGAGCTGGTTGGCGGATAAAACCTTCAAGCAGTTCTTGTGGCGTTGAAGTGGGCGCTAATCGTCTGACGCTCTAGTGCGAGGAACAGAGTGGTCCTCGCTAGCTTTCACCGTTGTCGGCTTCATCACACCTAAAAGATTGAAAGATTTGTGTTTCTATAGCACTTCACACTTCTTATGGACCACCCTGAGCAGGCGTGGTCTGTAAGAAGTGTGAAGTGCTATACAAAATCACAGACGTCTTTCTACCGCGCTCCGAGTTCCATGAGCAGCACCTATGAGTGCCAGAATTTTTCGTGTGAAATTATTTTGAACTATTTCTACACAACCCGAATTTTTCCTAGGCGTGCTGGTGGAGAGTTGGTTGTCCTAATGTGCATAAAAGTTATGGGACATAGGTTTCCAGTCGGCACTTCGTTGCTAGACAAGCTTGGTTCAACGGTGACCATCCCTGGTTCGGATATTTCTCCTTCCATTGTGGCGTAGCAAAAGGAACACGTTTGTAACTGCAGGTGACTACATATACCTCCGCGGACATCGCATCTCAAAGTGGCCGTACCTTATTTGCAATGGACTTTCCCTCTCGACGTGTTCCCGACAACGTTTGATGTCTAGGAAAGGGGGACTACCTTCGACCTTGCCTTGAAATCCCTAGCAGCAGATTTGGTGACGCGACCCGAGTTCCATCACAATTGATGTCTTGCGTCTGAATATGATTATTTCCCTTCTCCACATCCAAAGTTGTGAACGCTTTTGGTAGCGGCGATGCGTCTTCACAGTTGAATAAGGCGGCACCGTGAAGATGATGCGAATACACCCATCTTCCAGGCCTGAGAAGCGAGCGATGAGTGTGCGAGACCTTAATGGAGAGGAGTTCGATTTCTCCAACAAGGACTCCGTAACAAGGTACGAACCTATCACCTTGTGATCCTTGATAGTCTCAGAATGGAACAGTGAGACCGCAGGTGGACGTCGCAAATTCTCGCCGAGCTGGACTCGCTACCGTCAAGCTGCGTCGACCTTACTGCGACTGAGAATACGGACAACCTCTCGATGTTCAACCGGAGAATCGGTGGCCGAGGTTTAGGCAGTTCCCGCGTCGGTGGCTGCTCTCGAAAGTTCTCCACGGTAAGTACGCGCTTCAAGTGCTGCAAAGTGAGCTGTCGTTCAAAAGATGCATCTGACGTTCTCAGATCGAGATCGATTGTTAGCATTGTTAACCGTGTACCTTTTGTTTAACACTGCTTTTTGTGATGAGCACTTGAGCCGCTGATGGGTGAAGGTTTAGTTTACCACAAGTGATCCGTTTTATCCCTTCATGACATGATGGCAGTGTATGCAAACACATCACATTATGGGTTTGAGAATAGGGAAAAAGTAGTATTGATCAGTTCTCTCAGCCTTCAAGCTGTTGATTTCCTTTGGCGAACCGAGTGTCTGCTGGATGCCTACAGTACAGTGCACCCCCTTCGATGGTTATCAAGTGCAGCCTCACCAGAGGCTTGTTGCAACCTCTCCTTGTCCCCTACCCGCTCTCCAATTGACAGTTCATATGGAACAAGAGACGCTCCCACACAGGAACTGGAAACGCAAGGTCTCATTAAAGCGTAAGGACGAGGAAGGGCAGGGAGCGTTCGCTGGAACGGGAAGTAAGACGGAAACATTTCTCGATGCTTTTCTTGGAAGAATCCCTTCTTGTCGTGCAGAAATGCGATCATCGGAACCCCTAACCTAGTATTCTAGAAAACTCGGACTGTCTCTATGCATCTATATTACCGCCCGCGTTGCGCGGTCAAAAAGACGGTTTGCGACGGAAAGTCCGTCGCAAACGGTCGCATGCTCATAACTCCTTCAATTTTGAGTTGTTTGAGGAACTGTTAGCACCGTTCGATTAGCTTCCTCGAGATCTACACAAACATATATAAAGCTTTACCAGAACACCGCATTTTCGCGTGGGTGGCCTAAAAATTACTGGAGCAGGCTGTTGCGATTAGAGCACCTTATTTCCCAGGACGTCCATGTTTTCGGAGTATCTCAAGCATGATGTACGTTGCCAATGCTCTGTCATGCCTGGAATGAGTTGAGAGTGCGCCGTGTACAATGCATATAGGATCGAACCTATCAATCGAGTGGGAGAAAGCATGTCCACTGGGTCTCTATCTTCGCTTAATGGAAATGTTAAGCCTTCAAGACTATCTTGCACCGTTTGGAGAATTTTATCACAAAATTCTAGCCGTCCTACTCGGGAATTACTCCAATCTGTCCCGGCGAGACTTAAGTGTGCGCCGGGTGCAATGCGTATAGAGATGAACCTATCAATCGAGTGGGTTCGACAACTGGAAGAGTGAGCGTTTGGGCAGTTCTATCATAAATTTTCAGCCGCCCACTAAGGAATTGCTCTAAGGCTGTTCAGCTAGCCTTTAGAGTGCGTCGTGAACAGTGCATATAGAATCGAGCCTTTTAATCGAAGGGGGCGACGGCTTGTAAAATGCACGCGCGAGCGTGTTCGGAGCGCAATAACTCCTTCAAGTTCAAATCGTTTCGACTGCAACTCGCGATTCTTCTAGGCAGCAGAACGGTCTAGTAGCACACTAAAGTAGAACGGTGAAGCCTAGAATGTGGCAGTGTTACAGGGGAGCGAAAATGGAGGTGAGGCTTGTGTGACGCTTTTTTTCGATTTCGGTGGACCACTGCGGAAAGACCCGGTGAGCAAACGGCCTTGAAATGCGTATGCAAACAGAGCGCTTAAGGTTATTTACGATGACCAGTTTGAACTTTGAACATGACCAGTTTGAACTTTGAACTAAGGCAGTTTAGGAAGCAGAACTCCTCAGCTTCCTAAACTGCCTTAGTTCCTAAACTGCCTTAGTCTTCAGCCGCCTTAAACAGCTGCCAGTTTAAAGCGGCGGAAGATAGCGGATAGAGTTTCTTGCGCTCTTACTCGCCCAGATTTGAGTATTCGACACTACCAACGGAACCGTTCTGTTCAGCATGAAAAGCGCTATCGAAGCGTATCAATTTCGACAGATTTTGGAAAAATCTATTTTTCAGCAGATTCGCTCGAGGCCGCGGAAAACGGACGTTGACGACATTGAAAATCGATATCTTCGAATTGGGCCATGCTTCATACCATTCGATAGCGCTTTTCATAATGAATTGAATGGTGTTATTGAGTGTAGGGAAAACCGTATTCTGAGCGAGTAACAGCGAGGAGAACATCGACCGTTGTTGTGCTAAATTGCACGCGCGGGTGTGTTCCTAGCGCGATAACTCTGTCACGTGTAGACCTTTCCGGTTGCAGCTTCTGGCCTTTGTAGGCAGCTAAATGTTCTAGCAGTGCGCTGAAACCCAGCAATGTAGCTTATGACTGGACAAAGTTACTGCAGTGCGAAAATGCAGGTTAATCTTGTGTGACACGATATTTCCGAGTTCATTCGACTACTGCGGGAAGACAGACGTGGAGAGCTAACGGCCTACAAATGCATAGAAGGGCAGATAAGTTAAGGTACTTTACGATAAAGTGCTCACAACTCCCTAGCTGCTTAAACTGCCTTAGTCCCAGCTGCCATTTTAGAGCTGCGGAAGGCAGCGGTGAAGTTTCCTGTGCCATTATGCGCCCACATTTGAGTTTTCGACACTCCCAATGCGATGTCAATCTCGGCTCTTCTTTCAGAAAAATCTTGTTTCCGATTTTTCGACAAACTCATCGACGGGGCGCCTCTAGGCCGAGCCCGCGCGGACGTCATTGAAGATCGATATTTCCGAAATTGGCCAAATTTTCTCGTCCAGAATCATCTAGGGGTTATTTGGGGCGCTGATTACGAATCTAACTTCCGGTTTTGAAAATTCCGCCGATTTCGGTAGGTTTTGGATTTTCTTCTGGGTAATGGATGGTGGTCGGGTCAGGATCACCGATTTTGCCTAAACTTCGTATAGGGGCGGGGACTTATTCGGTGTGCCGAACACGAGGCAGAAGCTCATTTGGACGATAACGGCAGGAGACCGCTGAGGGCGATAGCGATAACTGAGGGTGATTGGTGGTCCTGACCCGACCACCCTCAAACGGGAAGTGACCTACGGAATCGGTTGAATTTTCAAAAACGGACGTCGGATTTGCAATCAGCTCATCAAATAGCCCCTAGCTAATTTTGGACGAGGGAATTTGTCCAATTTCGAAAATATCGGTTTTCGAAGACGTCATCATCGCTGACGCTGGCTCGGCGTAGGGCGCCCAGGTCCTCGATGGGAATTTCTCAAAAAATCGATTTTTTTATATTGGAAGGGAGTGAGACTGTTCGATAGAACTTTTCATGTTGAACAAAATGATGCTATTGGGAGTGTCGAAACACCAAATGTGGGCGAGTAAGAGGGCAGGAAACTTCAACCGCTAAGTCCGTCGCCCTAAAATGGCAGATGGGGCTAAGGTAGTTTAGGCAGCTGGGGAGTTGCGAGCATATAGCATAGTATAAAGCACTTTGAGTGTTCTGCTCGCTTGCGCATTTGTAGGCCGTTAGCTCTCTGGGACTTCCCGCAGGGATCGACTGAAATTGGAAAAAATCGCGTCACCCAAGCCTCACATGTATTTTCGCAGCGCTGTAATTTCATTCATGAGCTACACCGTTGTGCTTTAGAGCACTTCAAGGACCTTGTGCTGCCTACAAAGTCCTCGAGTTGCAGCCGGAAAGAGTCGAACTTGGTGGAATTATTACGCTTCGAACTCGCCCGCGCGTGCATTTGCGAGCGGTCGCCCCACTCGATTGATAGGTTCTATTCTATGTGCATTGTTCACAGCGTATTCCAGTACAGAAATTCCTGAGTAGGGCGGGCGGAAATTTCTGATCTGATGTAATTTCAAACGGTTCTATCCTATATGCATTGTGCACGGCGCACTCTCCCTTCTCGCTTCACAAAACCTCTTCATTTGTGTAGGCTGTTGTCAGTGTGTGCACAAAGCACCTAAAGAGGGTAAACTTTGCTGTTTAGCACGACATTTGAACCGCTTCCGCTTACTCGATTGATGGGTTCGAGCCAACATGCATTGTGTGCGGCGCACTCCAAAGGCTCGTCGGACTGACTGGAGCAATTCCTTAGTGGGGCGGCTGAACATTTATGATAGAACTGCCCAAACGCTCACTCTACGAGTTGTCGAACCGACTCGATTGATAGGTTCATCTCTATACGCATTACACCCGGCGCACACTTAAATCTCGCCGGGGCAGATTGGCCGAGTAGGACGGCCGGAAATTTCTTATAAACTTCTCTAAACGGTGCAAGATATTCTTGAAGGCTTTACATTTCCATTATGTGAAGATAGAGACCCAGTGGACATGCTTTCTCTCACTCGATTGATAGGTTCGATCCTATCTATATGCATTGTGCACGGCGCACTCTCGGAACATTCCAGACGTGACAGAGCACTGACACGTTCATAATGCAACAAAAATTACCTGCAGCCCAGAGCTGGACACCGACCTTCTGCTGGGCTTTTGAAACGCCCCTTTGCAAGACTCACAGTGGTTGCATGACAAGCACATGGTTTGGGGTAATCTACAGAGATCCCAGTGTGCTTTCAGATCTTACGTGTGCCAGAATCTGACAAGGTCTTTCAGCGGTGTTATTCCCCCGCCAGCGACACTGACTTGCACAAAACAGCAAAGGTTATGGTATGGGAATGAAGGGAATTTATGTCGTAGCAAGTCCTTCCAACTCCAACAGGTCATACTCGAATTCACTCCAACCCGCGTCGGTGCTCTATTGGCGCAGAGCGTTCATGCCCGGTCAGAAGTTCGAGTCCCGCCTGGCGCTAGAGTTTTCACCACAACAAAACATCGTTCTGAGAGCGGAGGAGTTGGTCCGACACCCTGTCATTGATGGCCAAATTCGCTGAATCATCGGGTGTACTTGGATGCCTAAAGAGACCGTCATGGAGAATAATGCTTCGTTTGTGGAGAGAGCCGCTGCTGAAACTCTCTCGGCTTAGCGCCAAGCAGTCCCTAGGAAGGTCTCGTGACTGCCACTGCGCGCTCTCTGCACCACATCGATTCTACTTATCGTGTCCCTCCGAAGCAGTTGACGAGCCGACCAATTGAACATAAACAAATAAACAAACAAACAACTATCAACATAATCAGCACGCAATCCGCTTCACCTTATGATGTGGTTTCTTCGGCTCAATCTGATTATGGCGATTACGCCGCAGATGTGATCTGCAGGTTTCTAGCTCTTATAAGAATTGTTCTGGACCGTTCACCTCCTTGTCGCAGCCTAATTTCGTTAGCGGGAAGCGATTTCTTTGAAGTCGTTGAAACCGATTGTAAACTTGAACCTCTGCCAGCAGGTAACCCCAGATAATGACTTAGGTGGCAAAGCGCGTGGAAATTCTTGAAGATTCTTAAACTCTGTGTAATGTCTCTGTTTTTTGATGATTTTCTTATAAACGGCTCTAAGGTGTCTTTCATTCCAACCCGGTTTTATTTCTAGCAGGGGTTTATAGCGGTTGTAATAATTGTAATTTATTAATTTTGCCTGTAGTCGTGGTTAAACTCCTTATCAGTAGAGTTTCAAAAGCGGAACAAGTCCAGATTTCTCGCGTAGCATTCAGTGGTTTTGATGGACGACTCGTTTGATCGACAGAAGGTCATACACGAAAAATGGAACAAGCTTATTCATTATCTACAACGACCAGATGACCTCATTCTGCTCAGTGTAGGCGTCTATCTATAGTGAAGCAGGATACTGCACTGTCTTGGGTCAATGCGTGGAGCAGGGCAGAACCCTGTACCTTCCTTTATTCTATCCAAGCATTGCAGCGGTGCAGTTGCCGTGTTCGTTGCAGCGTCTGAGGTGAGCCCGGGTAGCTGCTCGGAAAGCGTGGAGTAGGGGCTCCACTCATTTTGCAATAGCGTGCGTATAAGAGCTATGTACGCCACCTGCACCAGCAGACGCGGTTGACCACTTCATACGTAGCTCGAGTAAACTTGAGGCTCGTCTTATGCACTGGGCTCCGCTGGCGAAGGGCAAGGCGAGCCGCAAGTTCCATCTCGTTGTTTCAGCTGCAGACGCGATCCCCATCGAAGCCGCCTCCAGTTCCGCCTCACAGACAGTCAATGTTCGAGCCACAGCATCCGGTCGGCAACCTGTCAGCCTACAACGACCTGATGACCTCGTCCGCCATCGAACCGATAACGTCTATGCACAAATCCATGAATGACAGTGCTGCGAACATCTCCTCAAACAATTGTCTCGAGGACGTGTTGAGGTCGTCGATTGGTAGTGTGGACTCGTGGATCTCCAGTTTCGAGAATCTGATGACGTCCTCGTTCCATGGCGTTATGCGAGATTCCGTGTACTCGACAACAAGCGACGGAAACTCAACTGTGACCCGGGATCGTGAGGTGTGCTAGCTTCGAGGCCTCATGAAGTACGAATAGAACACTTGCCTATTGCAGGATTCGAACGCTGCTACATTGGTGGCGTCGCTAACGGACTCGGAAGATGAAGGAACGCCGTTGGTGCTGACACCAGTACCGTCAGAAGAGGTGAGAGTTTTGAGAATGGTGCAAAACTCTCGCCCCTTCTGTGCAGCAAAGCAAGCTCAGCTGGTATCTATCAGTTCGTATTAGTCATTCTGCCGTGTTCGAAACCGCAGGAGAGAATACTCGCTACGTGCGCTTGCTGGTGCTCGAGAAGCAGGCCGCACAGGAATCAGTGGCTGCTTGAAGTGGACTTTTCAAGCAAAATAGCGGTCGGATTTTGAAGCTGGATAAGCGACAAGGTGAAAAGTGCTATGAAAGTTTTCGATGTGACCACTTTTGCGAACAGTGCGGTTCAAAAATAACTAGCGAGCGTCTTTAATGGGGAGGCTTCAAACGAGAAGATTTGCGTTTCGGCAGCCTGTTTCCAGGTCACCTAAGTGGCGTAGTTGTGAAGGTTTAAAAAATGTACCCAGACCATCTTCCTTTTCTCTTTAGGCCTTCTTATTTTCATTACAAAAAACTGGTTCTACTACATATTTAGAGTAGTATCCTACAGTATGCTACTATATATAAGCGAGAATGGAATGGTAGAATGTTGACCAGTGAAGAGGAGACCAGGTGAAGGGGGAGGGTCTAATGAATGGGAACCGGTGAAGGAGGGGGGAGGGGTCCAGTGAAGGGGGACCGGTAGAAGGTTGACCAGTGAAGAGGGAACCAGGTGAAGGGAGGACCGGTGAAGAAGGGACCAGTAATGGGGACCGGTGAGTTGGGGGAGGGGTCCAGTGAAGGGGGGACCGATATAAGGTTGACCAGTGAAAGAGGGAACCGGGTGATGGGGGGACCGGTGAGTTGGTGGAGGGGTCCAGTGAAGTGGGGACTGATAGAAGGTTGACCAGTGAAAGAGGGAACCGGGTGATGGGGGACCGGTGAAGAAGGTACCAGTAATGAGGATCGGTGAATGATAGGATGACCAGTGAAGAGGGGACCAGTAAAGCGAAGTCCAGTGAAGGTGGGAGCAGTAGTAGGGACCGACGAAGGGGGAGGAGGACCAGTGAAGGGTGAACCAAAAAAGGGCTGACAATAAAGGGGAACCAGTGATAAGGGACCAGTTAAGGGGGGACTAGTGATGGTGATGGACCTGCTTTGCCCTATTCCGCTATACCATCCTATAAAGAAAGCGCAGTTTTTCTTTTACTGTAATGAATGGGAGAAGGCCTAAAGAGGAGAAGAAGAAGTTCGGGGTGTTCTATTCTACGGGGGCGGCCTGCAGGCCGTTGAACGTCTGGTAGCGGCATACGGTAGAGCAGAATCTTCAAAATTGCTCCTATGAGGACTATCCTCCCTCTATCGCATGTACACGATTTATTCTGCAAAAGTACACGTTCTCTACGGGCAAGGAAAAGATTGTGGAAGTTTCAATCTGAAGTGCTTAATGTGCTGAAACATAATTGAAATCAAGTGTCAAGCGATATTGGTAGGCCGTACCGTCCATACCGCTAACTGTCCGACATAAGCAATATTCCTCCGAGTCGTGTAGTCGGTTGCCCAAAGCCTGATCTGTGACACGTCTTCTGGAACTAGACGAAAGTTTTACGACGTCTGTGACACGTGCTTTGAATCCGGACGCATGTTGCACAACGTCTCCGACATTTGCTGAGCCTCCACGCACATGCCATGACGTTGCAACGACGTCTATGGCGCGTCTTCTGCACCCCGACACACGTGGCACAACTTCTGTAGCATCTCTTCTGAAGCCCGACACACCTTGGACGATACTGAAAAAAATACTTGTCCACCCTCACTGCACCCTCTACTGGTCTCTTCGCTGTTTGCATTTCCTCACTGGTCCCCCTTCACTAGTTCCCCCTTTTGTTGGTTCCACCTTACTGGTCCCTCTTTAGCGGTCGCCCTTCACGGGTCCACCACTACTGGTCCCATCTTTACTGGTCTTTCTTTTACTGAGACCGCCTTACTGATCCCCCTTTACTGGTCTCCTTTTCACTGGTCCCTCTTAACCGGTCTCCCTTCAAGGGTCCCCATTACTGGTCCCTCTTAACCGGTCTCTCTTCACGGGTCCCCATTACTGGCCCCATCTTTACTGGTCTTTCCTTTACTGGTCCCTCGTCACTGGTCCCCCTCTGCTATAAATTGCCCCACCCCTTATCGGTCCCACCTTTACTGGTAACGCTAACAGGTCTCCCTTTTAGTGGTTCCCATTACACGTCTTCTCCACACGAACGTCCTTTGCACGGCATCGGTGATACGTCTTCTGAATCCGAAAGAGGATTCGACCCGAAAAGTCATTCCATGGTGAGCTTGGCAATTTGAGACAGTAGGAACAATCCCAAACTTGATTGAGAAGCTTTTTTTCGGAGGGGTTTAAACAGCTCGGCGAAGTAGGAACCGCGAATCGTTTCGACTGACAGATATCTTCTTGTACGAGGCCTCTTAGTCCTCCTAATAGTGCTGAGAATGATGGTAAATGTCTTCACGCTCTTTTCACGAGTTTGTTTCAGTTTTAACACAGTGACGAAAGTATCTGCCTAGCACCTTCCCGTTTTATACGTCACAGTTTGGGTTCACCAAAGCTGAAAGTATCCAATGCACTTTACACATAAAAACGTTTAGGAACGGCGCTAGATCGAATGCCTGGTCTTCAAAAAACGTTTCCAAAACGATGTTTTGTTGCGATCAAGACTCTAGCGCCAGACGAGACTCGAACCCGCCTGGCTATGGTTTTTCGACATATTGTGTTCGCTGGTGACATAGTGGCGACTCCTGTGCATTAGCAGATGGTCGGGTGGTCGGGTTCGAGTCCCTGCTGACAATAAATTTCTGAATAAAACGTCGTTGCGAGAACCTAACTCAGTACCAGCAACTTGAGGGTTAAAGAAAGTGAACTGAATGTTTGAAGGCCTGGGATGGCTTGCAGTTCAGCCAGTACTTAATAATCGCCGAGTTTCATTCACCACTCTGCGAGTTACAATACCGGCCTTATCTTTTGGTCTTTGGGCGGAAAAAGCGAAAAAAAGCCTTTTCCGCCGCTTTTCTGTAGTGCTCTTCAAATTGAGCGCATTGTAAATTGAGGCACATATTCGTGATCAGCACCGAGCTCTCCTCCCGATGAGCTGCAAATCGCCTAGCGAGCACCTGAAAAATAGTTCAGTGACCTAATTTCTGCCTGGCGCGGCTGACCCCTTCCCTCGCGGGAGATAGTTACACCCACAGCTCTAAGTAGCTAATGAAGCAAGAGATTCCGCCTATCATAGCCCACCTTTCTACCTTATAAATAGTAATACATAGTTCTCTGGGTTCCCTCGCTCACCGAGACCACAACGATATAATTTTTCAAGGGATCTGATTGTTTAATTGCCATTAGTTTTAGAAAATGTCTCCACTTTAGAGGACTCTAACTCTGGAATATCAAGTTTGTGTACTATTATATTTGTTTGACCAGTTAAACGTAATGGTTGGAATTAAACCGCGGAGCTGGAACCTTTAGGATTGAAATCTGTAGTAATTATGCGCTGGCAAAATGGCCAACATGGCACTTCTTTGTGCTTGTCCACGCACTTTTCCCATGGTAAAAGCGACTACAGAAGCATTTCTTTGAAGGAAAAAGCATAACGATTTGGAGGCGTATGAAAACTCCTTATAGACTTCCACAGGTGGGATTTCGACCAAGCTAGAAGACATTTCAGTCATTCAGTTACGAAGCAAACTCACTCCAAATGTGAGTTGAGTGAAATTGAAAAAATTTCAAAAATGGGAAAATTACTCACGAGTGCATTCACCAATTAAACCTTACTCGAACGGTAGTTCAGTTTCCATTTTGCGTTCATTCGCACAAGGATTATTACGAATCAAGTGCCCAATAGCCCTGCTCAAATTAGGCTCGGAGTCAGTCCCGTTGCCTGCCCTTGTGACCCGTCGCGCCGTCTGAGGACGCCGTAATCGACTAACCGGATCTTCACACCTCTGATGTTGCCGTGTATTGTTGATCCTACCAAACACCACAGAGGTCCACGGTCGAATTCAATTTTGACCATATTTTGACATTCTTCTCCCTTTTATTTCTTTTATTGCACAATTTTACCCATGCTTTGTGCAGTTTTATTCGTTTTACTTTCATTTCAATTTAATTTTTTACATAGGCTAAAATTTCTATTATTAATTTTTTGGTTTGAATTTTTGGGCGCATGGGAGTTGGGGACCTAAATAAAGCGGAAATAGAGTGCGTGGCGCAACCCAGAAGGCTTTAATTTCTAGTCGATCGTCGGCCTTCTCGTAAGCACCGACTAGAACTTTATCCCCATTCTTTTTATTTTTCTGTAATACCTGTTCAAGTATAATAGAATGCGTGGCGCAACCCGCAAATGCACTTTGTAACGGTAACTTTTATTCTTTATCCTTTATCAAGCCGTTCCCGTGGTGGCAGACATCACACCCTTCCTTTGGTACTTTTAGGTAAAGTTGATCGTGTTTACCACAACTCCTCACATACCCATATCTACCGTAACCCAACAATCTCACACGAACTCTCTTAAACAGCCCACAGATTCATAGTCACCATCACAGATCTACTCGCTAGGCAACTCATGCCTAGCTTTCGAAGCTTGTTCGGGTCTCACACCACCTTTATTCACACCTACCGTGACCTTCTGTAATCTGGCAATGTTTCAAAACTCGAACACGACTTTGTGGCCGGGGCCTTAAAGAATTTCCATAACGCTGTCTGAGAGCAAATCAAATACTTCAATGACCTCTGGAGTCCTGAAAATACTGCAGTGTTCGAGGCAGCCGTCTGCTTCATGAATCAGGTTCTCGTTTCGGATTTCCCGCCGAGGCCAATCAATCCTTCCATCCTTCCATGATCTCTTAGTTAGCACCAGACTTCTCAGGGAAGGGCAAAACACTGTGTATCGACTGACCACCGGCAACTAATTGTATAGGCCAAATCCGAGATCCTCGAATTGGTACCGGACTTTTCTGAGAAGTTGTAACCTTTGACATGTCCATCGGCAAGCCATCGCAAGTCAAATTGCTGTGCGCAAGTTGCTTCGACGACATCTTTAGAAATAGAAATGTACGTGGCGCATCCTATGAACGGATTCGTTGAGTCTGCCTTCACTGAGAGGAATGAATCTTCCCAAAGGTAAGGTAAAAATCATCTTTCTACTGTTGGAAATTGCTACCAGCTATGCCTGAGAAGGATGAAACACTGACTTGAACATGAGTTGGCCAAGTCATTGTATATGCCAAATACGCAATCAAATTACTTCCTCGACATCGCGTACAATTGGAATGCGTGGCGCATCCCAAAAGAGATTGATTTACGCCGTCCTTTATCCTTATGTGTTATACCTTATACTAAATAGTTTGAACGCGAAAATGCTTCTTAAGAGTTGTAGGTTACGCCGTGCACTGGTCTAGCATCGCGCGACTTTTCCTTGATTGATGGCTAAATGATATTTACTGAGCGTTCATCTAATAAATTTTAGAAAGTGGGCGCGTGTGGCACAGTCGAAGGAGGTGCATGCTGTCGCGTGCACCCTACCAGGTTCCTGGTTCAGATTTCCCCCTCTAACCCGCTCCAACCAAACCTTCCTTCCGGAACTGGTCGGTCAACGTGCATGGGAAGGATAAGGGGGGATACAAACAGATCACCGACCGTGCGGGAACACTAGATTTGTTGGCCTGAATGGAAGTTGAACCAAGAACTCTATTCATTGCGCATGCAACAGCAAGCGCCGCCTTCGTCCGCGCTACAGCGCGTTCTGATAGCAATCCTTACGCACTACACAATATTAAGAGAAGATGCTTCAATTATAAATACTGCTGATATCTTATTGTGCGATTGACTAAACTGAAAGTCTCGTAGTGAAATCAATCACCAAAGTCTAGCGCTGAGGAGCGGCGAGATGTGGAGTGGTTGAATAGAGCTCAATCCAAAAAATGTTTAAGAAATACCGTCCAAAAAGCTTAGAAGAGTTGAGGAAGAAAAAATAGTTCATTCGAAAAATGATGTTGACCAGTGCCTTTTCGGTGCAAAGCGATAGCTTATAAGTCTAGAACTCTCTCGAATACCGTCGCTTGAGTGCTCTTGTGCAGACTAACGAACATCTGTGAGAGTGAGATCAGAGGAGCATGGAGGTTTATAGTGCAACCGTCCTGTGAAAGGAGCATCACCATAAAGCGACAAGCGTGACAACCAGCGTTTCCAAAAGAACTCTCTACCTTTCACAATTTAGAGAAGGTCATCAAGAAGCGATATATAAAAACTCCTAACAGTCAAGTGCTGTTATTAGAGAATGAATCTGACATTTTGAGCTCAGCGAATGTGCGGAATACACATTAACAAGTCAAAGGGAAGAGGAGCAACTGCACGGATGAAGTTTGAAATGACATAGCCGTAGAAGACCTAACGGAATTCTGCGCCAGAGCTCCTCTTGGCTTTGTTTTCCCTCTACTTCTATTGTTTTGGGAGGGTTTTCGCTGTAGACTCAGTCTATGTAGTTATTTTAGCGCCAAACGTTCTACGCACTCGAGGGTTCTTACTACGGACTCAACCAGGTCAACCACACATCTTCCTCCCTCCTCGGTCGGTGAAATACCGAACTCGTCTGGAAGGAAAAAAACACTAACACTCCCATTGGCTGCCCACCGTAAGTCATTATGTGGGCCAAATGCGTGTTACGTCAGCCTGCAAGATATCTGCGGAAAGAGAGCGCACGGCGCATCTAAAGCAGGGATTGATTAACGCCATCTTTTATGCGATATTTTAAGACAGAAACATAAAGGAGAGCGTTCTATAACTCTGGATAAACGACTACAAAGTTCAGCGCTTCAGATGAACCATAAAAGTCTCCTACTCACCTAAATACTTAGCAGAGCCACTACTGCCTGGTCCTATAAATATAAAGCTATTTCATTCACAAAGGAAACCTCCAGAGGAGAACGTTTTCAAAGAATACTTTCTCCTAATCCGCAAAACATGTTTTCTTCGACAGGTGCATGCCATTCTTCAGATCAAGAAGGAGCTCCTCAGCCAGGGAGACCGTGGTTCTTCCTATTCGTCCCTATCATCGGCCCATGGAGCCACCCCGAGCCCCTAGCGGCTTATCTGCGAACTATTTGAGACGTAGACATTTTGCTCTCCCACGATGTCAGCAATCATGTCGAAATGTAGCCAGCTAGCATATTGCTCTACGATCGTTTCGGGCTCTAAAAGTCTGTAATATACAGCGATTATGCTGATATCAAAGGCATATTCTGTGTGGTTCAAGAGGAATGTTAGCACAATACTAGAGCGGAGTCGTAGAATTTAATCCTCGTTTACTAAACAACAGTGGCACAAAATGGGAACCATCTCAGACGTTCGTTGTTTAAGACCCGCACAACCAGTTGATATGTTCAAGACCAGGCGTCAAGCAGGTTCTAACAAGGCGGCTGCGGCCTCGCAACTATGTACTTGCTCTTCTTACCATTAAATGGTTTGAGCTGGAAAACACGATCTTTGCACTGGCCCTTAATTGACGAAGCGATCTGACCCCGACTGTTGTCTCAATCCAGGTCAGATGGTTTTTGAGGAAGCCTCAATCACGCTGTTTAATTCAATTTTAGATGCTCTTTCGAAGGTCATCGCCAAACCCTTTGGATCGATTTTTTGCAGAAACGAGCCCAAAGGTTTGGATGGGTTGGGTTGGCATTCAATTACAGTTCTGAAACAATGCTATCTTCTCAGCTACATGGCGGATGTCCAAAATGCCTGATTTGGACCCATGTCTAATGCCTTGTCTGACGCCGGAAAGTGAAGGGCAAGCATGCGAATACACCAATACCTTTCAGTTGTCCCCTTGGGTGTCTTCGGAGAAGTCCAGTTCGCCGGAAGCGATGACGCTGTCTATCACAGTAAACCTCAGCGACCAAGATGCAGCACCATCAGGAGTGAATGCGGTGAGCGATGGTTGCATTTCCTGCTGTCTGTTCGATGACAGTTTCAGTGCGAAAGCAAAGCAAAGCCATTTCTTATTGTTAGATGCTCCACATAGTGCTACTAATACACTCTTCGCTCACCTATCCACAGCATTTCGCGATACCGTTACACTTGCTGAGTTACATCCACATACAAGAGCCGGCATTCTTCCTTGGTTGCTAAAAGCAGCGCTTTCTAGGTTGGTGAAAGGAATTAGTGTACGAGTGTCATTAGACGTCAGCAACTTCTCCCCACTAACAAGGAAAGGGTCTGCAGCGTAGTCTGATCGGGGAGAGCGAGTCATGTAGGAAGATTCCCCACCCCTTAGTTAGTATAAAAATGTGCTTATTTTTGCCAAGTTGTTAAACCCAAGGAGTAGGGGACCCTCGAATTTACAATGCAACCGGCGCCTCACGAGTTCGGGGGTCTTGTACGCTCGCAATGCGTCCGCCGGCAAGCGGTTCGGAGAGCAGTAAATAGTGACCAGGGGTGTGAGTTTAACGGTTAAGCGAATTACCGGCTTAACGGATTTACCGGCATTTTCGCGATAAATTCTCTTAACGAAGTTTTTCGGTAAATTCCAAAATTTACCGGAAAATTTAACGACTTTTTCATTCAAAATCATGTTTATATCTATCGAATGGAGAAGGAAACATACTACCGATCGCAGTTTAGAAGTGATTGCTTCTATCTTCTCCGATAACTTGCTAATAGCGTTCGTGGTCCTCAACCTCATTAAAACATCCTCGTCCACATCACGAGGCGGAGATGGTGTGCTCCAGTGTTTAAAACGCGCTCTACTGGATAGTACCTTGCGCTGATTTTCCCCACACGACATGAGACAATTTGAACCAGGGATATAGAAGCTCCCAGAATAAACGATCGCCAGAGGAATAAGGAGAAGGTACGATCATTTCTTGTTCTCGTAATTTAGTCCAAGATGTAGGGCGTCGGAATGTTCTTTGCTGGCCTACCTGATCCCCTGGTGGACTTTTAAGCTGTTTTCCCCTATAAGAAGAGAGAGAAGTTCGCTGTCATGTCACACTTCGTTGTTTTGCTGAAGTGTCTGGCATTGCTCAAATAGTTCAAAGAAGTAGTAGTGTAAGGTGCAAATCATTCCTTCGTCGAATGAAATGATGATAATTGTGATAATTTCAAAAAGCAGTTAGAATGTTAATCCAAAAGAAATATGGCAATATTCGATTGAATGTTGGATGTTCCAGAAATGTTTTTATAGAGTTTCAATTAAGCACTCACAATATAGGTCGTCCGTTGTTAGGCTTCCTTTTGCTTTGTTTGTTGTAGGATGCTCGTTGCTTTCAGGGCGTCGTTTGCTTTAGGATGACGTATGCATGGTAAAATAAAGATGATATCGTTTTTCTGAACGCGGCGATGTTTCGGTGAAAAGCTTTACGCTTGTTTACATCATCGCCGCTTAAAACTAGTTCTTTTTAAGGAACTATTATATTTTTAAAAAATTAACTGATTTGCTGAATCTACCGGCGAATTTCCGCGTTAAAAATATGCTGTAAAAAATTTACCGGCGACAAGTCAGCGCACACTCCTGATAGTGACATTGCATCAAGTGAGGGAGGTTGGAGTTTGATTCCCCTTCTCCGCTGGATTTTTGCGTTTTATCCGATTGGTTGAGATTTGAAGGATTCTGACGTCTATACCATTTTCAGAGGTTTTTGCCTAATTTTTCAGCTATATATATATATATATATATATATATATATATATCAAGAACGCACCCTTTACTACATATAGAAATTACTATTCATTGATTTCAGGCTCTGAAGAAGGCGATCCAGAAAAGGCATAAGCCAATAGAGTCACATTACATCCTCGTGACGAGCTTAGCAAATCTGTAGAAAGATTCATGGTTCGGCTGTTTCCGCCAAGGCCAACCAAGTCTTCTATCCCGCCTGGGTCGGTGAATTGTTGCCAGACTTGTCTGGAAAATATAAAACATTGACTTATCTGGCTGGGCTCTACAATCCGTTATGTAGGCCAAATAAGCATTCAATCTGCCTAGGCGAGGTGAGGTATCGTAGAAGTAGAATACGTGGCACATCTCAAATAGAAATCGGTTGAAGCCGTCCTCTGTTATCTTGGCATTGCCGAAATTTGATTTAGTTGCTTGATCGGTGAGCCTATTCGAATTGGAAACCGTGCCTACCAGCGAGTTCGGTTAGGTAGACGGCTTGTGTGGTCCGTGCGCAAATGGAATACAGCCACTTCTTCGCGGATGAACAGCGCCTCTCACCTCTTACATACCGCGCCGTGCGTTCGTGGTCCATTTGTTTGTGGAAGAGTTCTTCACATGTGTTCCTCAAGAGCTCTAGTTGGGCGTTGTATCGGTTGTTTCGTGCGCTGACCGCATCAGCCAGAACTGTGTTGCATGTTGCGGGGAGAAGTGTTGCGTCCTGCTTTGCAAGCGACGGAATATTGTGAAGGTTCGAAACATCGGTCAACCCACATTCCTCTCAATTTTGGTAGGCCATTTAGGCTCAGGGCTTCCATGTATGTGAGGAAGCAGCGACATTCTGCTGTTGCTCTCTTCTTTACCAGTAGTACACTTTAACTCATGTTGGGGAATTGTTTTTGTAAGCCTGTATTTGCAGAAGTATCAGAGTGCCATCGGGACCAACTAGCGGAGTGGTTCAGCCCCCATTTCGTCGATCAAATCACTCCATAAAACTTTAAAACTCACTATATAAATAAAACTGCATGTCTTCTCCCTATGCTTCAATTATCGTTCATTTCTCAGCTTCCAAACAAACGCTTATAACGAAGATCCCATCATGTTTTACATGCTTGTTCGGGCCTAGAACGACTGCTGTAGAGGTTTTGAGTTGCTAGAAGGATGTCATTTTTGAACAAAACTCCTTCGCCGAGCGGGACTCGAACCCGCGCCTTCTGCTTTCTGGCACGCCTTACTCCGCCGGCGCTGTGTGCTTGCAAGTAAGATTTCAGTGTTATCGTGAACATTGCCTTCGCCTCACTAGGACATTTCGGCGGCGCGGCTGCGGAGACGTCATCTTTTGCATAAAATTAATGCACTGAGTTAGTGCGTTGCCGTCTTTCACAACTGAACGAGCAGCTCGTGGTCAGCAGCAACATTTTGCAGGCGCCCAACATCTCCACCAAGCCGACACCAGGGCGTCGATCCGAGAAAAACTCTGGTCAGCAGGACAGCATCGCCGCATCGTTGTCGAGAAACCCGACCTCTACAACCGCTGCTCCATCGAAGATCTCGGAAATAGACGTCACATGGACTGTCATCCAGAGGGACGACGGCGCTCCGTTGCGGGCTGTGCGTGAGAAACGCGACTCTTCCGTGCATGAGTCGTCTGCGCTAGCCCGACGACGGTCAACGTCAGCGGACTCGCTCACCGACAGGATCAGTCCGTCCCTGGCACAGCGAATTCGCCCAGTGCTTGATGAGGGCCGACACGATCAGCAGGTATGTTCATTTCCAGCACTTCGCTCGAACATGGCTGTAGTCCAGTATCCTCCAGAGATCTGAGACCGTTTTCCGTTTTGTTATTGGCTCTCTCTAGAGCACTAAGAGTGGAGTAGTGAAACGGTTTTTGGCTTCAATTCACTCTTGTTTTTGAGAGGTCGAGTCTCCTCATCCTCCAAGGTGCAACAACTATATTAAATTGTTGACCTGCCACTGCTGTCGCGTCATTTCGCGTTTTCCTCCCGACCTTCTTCGTTTCTGAATTTGCAGCAATTTTAAGCTCACCGAGCATGCAGAAACTCCTTGCAGCGGAGCCGCTCCACCACCTTCATATGCGTTCTTTCAAAAGGGTACCATGTTTTCTGAAGCTGAAGCTACGTGTTTCTCCTTCAGCAGCAAACAAAGGATGGTTGTCGATTGCCTACGGCGAATGCGAATGGGTGCGATAGGTCGACGTCTGAATGGCGAATAGACGTGAAGAGTGGAGAGAGTAGCGAGCTGGAAAAGTGGAAGAAGCGGGTGCGTTCGGCCTCCTTTTCACTTCTTCTCTGGCAGAGGCCAAGTGCATGCAAACACTCCGTCTCTTTATTCGTGTGAGAGGTTATTTGAGTGCGACCCAGCGTGGAATTCTTCTGATTTCATTGGCCTTTTTGATCAGAGGAGGAGGGATTTGCTGGTGCTTTCATCTTTTACTACATACTCTGCGTCAAGAAGAGAGCAAAATCTTAGCTTCTACCTTTGTGCACTAGAAAAGACACTTCAATGAGGTTTATGACGAAGTCAGACTGGAAATTCTTGCATAAAAGAATCTCCTTCACTGAATTACGTGTCTCATTTAATAAAGTTGAATGGCTTTTGTAGAGAATGAGTATCACCTGTCGTCCCGTTTATATGAGCTACTATAGCGGGCGCCAGCGACGTTCCCCTTCGTCCCCGCCGCCTGCCAGTGGATCCCTCGCTCGATGGACGCGAAGGCGTCATGCTGCTCGGTCAGGGATTTCACGAAGAAGTCTGAACAACGAGTTGGCGGGTCTGGTGTTCTTCTGGCATTTCGTCGAATCCATTTGATGAACGACCTCGTTTGCGAAGCGCATTGCGCGACCCACCTAATTTTCGACGACGGCCCATGCGAGAGCTTCTCTGATTTTCGAACGTCGACGAAGCTCCGAACTCCGGAGGCCTTCCTTCACTTGCTTGAACCGCGACACTCCGAGGATCGTCCTCTCGATTCCTCGCTGAGCGACGCTGATCGCGAGTTCATCCTGCTTCCGCATGGTCCAGGTCTCGAACTTTAGCGCAGGAAGAACTGTGGAGTCGATTAGGCGTGTACTGAGCCGGTCGCTCTTCTTCTTCACAACTTCTTCGACACTCTTGAAAGCTCCAAATCCACTCGCGTCCTCACCCGAGCTGCGGCACCAGGCCGCTGGCCATTGTTAACTTTCCAATCTAGAGGCTCGCGCTTAGGGCATTCGAGTATGTTCGTTCCGTTGGAGATGAATGGAGCATATGACCCTCGTCCGTTTCTCTCGAGCATAGTTTTCGTTTCGCCGTGTTTCGTTTTTTCCAGTGATGAAGAAATGGAAAACATCATCTCGACCTTCGCCAACAATGGGTCAGCTCTCCATTGCTCTCTCTCTCTCTCTCTCTCTCTCTCTCTCTCTCTCTCTCTCTCTTTCTCTCTCTCTCTCTCTCTCTAATGAAGGTGGCTGGTGGCTTTGGCTTTCGGTGAACCTCATCAGCGTTCGCTGCGTCCGCTCTACCTCTTCGTCCAGTCCTTCCGCTACCGTTTCCATATGTGACGCTTCTCATCAACCGGATGTCGAGCTGCACACTCACCTGTTCTTCCACCCATCACTGCTGGCCGGGTCTATTTACGCTATTGTTTTCCATCTATTCTATTCCGCTGCAAAGGATCGATGCAAGCACAGGTTCTGCCGTTCGCTTATACCGGGGAACAAAGATGGAGAGCCATCTGTCTCACTACATGATCATTTTGTTCAAGCACCTATTACCGAAAACTGCCTCAAAGCGGGTAACATAAAAAGGTCTTTGGAGGCTGCCAAATGCTGTGTTTGTGCTGTATACTGTCACCCTGTGATGATTCTCCTAATTTTCGCATCAGTCACTCCGATCTTTTCATAACATGTAACATCGTGCTTTCTGCTCTTGAACATTTATCGTCGTTGGAGAAAAATTTAAAGTCAGATATAAAAAATTGCTCATCTTCACATAAAAAACATCAAATATCAAAAGGTGAGCGGAATCTGCGAGAAAGCGAAGCTGAATGGGTACTTTCAGCGGTAGTAGGGATGAGGCCTGGGAAGCCTATTATGTTTTCACTGTGTGTCAAGAACTTCAATAACCTGATGGCAGAAGATGAGCTGGTGGATCCAGCTCTTATCTAAACGGTTCTGGTGAGATCGCTTCCATGCAGTCCCAACGAGCCCGATCAGCTTACTCGAGTCGTTGGTCCGATTTTGACGTAGCACCATGTGGGGGCCGTGTGCCACGGGCAGCTGACGATCGGCTTCATTTTGTGAAGTCGGACGACGCTGCATGTCCGCGTTGTTACTTGAAGGGATCCTTGCGAGTCCCCCTCGCCCTCCCCCCACCCCCTCCATCTATTCTGAATTTCCCACAAGGCCTTGAAACCGGACCTTTGTCCACTCGACACTGCATTCCCCGACAGCATTTCAGAGGGTAGCAGGTCGTAAATGAGCTGCGTTTCCGAAGAGAGCGAAATACGATGAATGCCATAATGCCACACGCAGGGCTTGCTCAACAATGGAGAATGAGCGTAGGAGATGCCTTAATTGCAGATAACTATTGAGCGTGTTTCGTTGTTGCCGCTGAAAATCGAATTTGGTGAATAAACTTTAGCCTTCCGAAATCGGACAGCGATTTTCTTTCCACTATTTTGCCCTTCCCCACTGAACATCAGATTCCCAACGCATTTCTTCATAGTGGGATTCACTTTGTGAGGTTAAAAGGAGGAAGCGTGTAGCAACTAATTTTCTGCTGTTCTGCTGGCAGCATTCAGCGTCCACTATGGTTAGCGGAAATCGTAGTGCATGCTGCTCCATTCCTTTGAGCAAGAGATCTACGTTTACGCAGAATGAGCTCTCTTTTGTAAGGGGCCTCCTCGAATTTTTCTCTGATGTGGACTTTCCTCTCTTTGATGCTAAGCTATTCTCGAGTTTTCTTGGCAGGCGTTGAAGCACCATTCTCGCCCTCCTGTGAACATAGATGGCAGTCCTTTGCATTTTTTACGTTGTCCTCTCTGCCTTCTTTGAAGCGTAGATGTGCTCTGACCGCTGGAGCTGACTGCCTTGAATTTCATCTGAAAGGCGTCGCTTTCAATGTGTCGGACAGCTGCTTCTGCGATCCTGCGCTAGTTTTGGGGCGAGCGATGTTCACTACTCGACTGACGACCACTTAATTTCCTAGAACGCTTGAGAGACGGAGAAGAGTCAACGAAATGCTGTATGCATCAACTTTTTTCCGTCGGAAATGGCGAGGAAGAACTAGGGACGCGCCAATAATCACTCCTTCAAGCTCATTCCTTTGAGAAAAAAAATGACCCGCGGGCTTGTTGCGCTAAGGCCTATTTTATGGGACGACTAACCGAGCTTTCTCTCACTTTCTCCTAACAAATCCTTTTGAGCAAATTGACTCCGCACGGATAATCATAGTCATCAAAGATCCAGGGATTCTGTCATCTGCATTGCCTCGAAAGTTTCCCTGCAAATCCTCAGAATACCTCCCTTACCATTAGAGGCCTTCTATTATAGCACAGCGCTTCTGTTATGTGGATTCCGCGCTTTCCTTTTTCTAAGCGTGTTTGCTCGACGAAGAAGCGATAGCCGTCCTTCGACGGTTAAAGACGCTTTATGGCCAATGTGAAACTTGCGGCCGCAGTCGCAATGGCGCCGAATTACGACGACACGGAGGCCTTTATTCGTTTTTTTTTTGCAGCGGGACGGTGGATGTCTGCGAAGCGAAAAACCGAGGGCGGGACGGACCCGAACAAGGCCTCCTGCGCTCGATGGCGTGCAGCCTTCGGCGGGGAGCAGGCGAGGGGAGCTCGCTGGCCATACCTGTCCTTTCCCACCAGCGATTAATTATTCGCCACGTCGTTCCGCGCGGCCAGCGACTGCAAGCGAAGGGCCTTTACGAATTCCCTCGCTCGGCGCTCCATTCCCTCCGGCTGCTGTCGTTCGTTCATCCTTCCGCTCTTTCCTTCTTTCGCAGCATTTCCTTCGCTCAGCCTTCGCTGTTCATGGCGCCAGAATGAGGGGGGGGGGGGGGGGGTGCGCAGGACGCATGCTGTTTCCGACGAGGGGTACTTGGCCGACGGCGTGAGCGACTGCGTCAAACGCTCTATCCCTGCGCTGCAGATGGCCGACCGTTCAAGTGACTGACCTCGATCAACCGCGCCATCTTCCCTTGCCCCTGCTTTCAAAATGTCGGTAGCCTCTCCGCAGAAGTTTCCAGCGCAGGTTCAACCGTAACCGACGCTCATGTTTGGCTTATTCTTGAATTGTGAAGTGCTTTGATAGCAGTCCTGATGCCTCTACAGTGTAAGTGTTTGAAAGTCTGCCTAGAACTTGCCGGGCACCTACGAATTGTTTATCACTAACGATAAGTGTCTTTGAAAAATTGCCTGCTTGTACGCAGTTTGGTCCATCCAATATTTCTGTACGTACTCTTAACGGTTGTCATAATCTGAAAGATCATCCATTTGTAATCTTAGATTACATCTAATAATGTTTTCTAATTTGCTAGTTGCTTGAAATGAAAAATTCAGAGGCGCACCGGAAATACTGGCGCAAGAGCTCGTGCAGTGCTATTTGAAACTAACTTTTCTATTTGAAACGTTTCTCAGTGCTTGTGCCCTTTGGCAAATGCATCCCGCAGGTACTTCTCTGAGGGTGGCACGTCTCGGTGGTGGTTTTGTTCTTAGGAGCCTATCAGCTGCAAAGTCATTGCGGCAGAACGCAAACAAAAACAGCCTCTAAAGAGCGATAAAACTCACTGGTCCCGTCACACGAGGAGCGCTGGACAACTCGCCAACCTGGTAATGCAGTCAAACATGGTTACGCTGCAGCAAGAGTCTCATTGCACTTGAACGCATAGTTCCCTTCCTTCGTGAGCGGGTCCTTGTTTCAGAAATTGGCTTTTCGTATTTTCGAGTGGGGGCAATCCACATTCAACTGGACTTTTGAATGGGAGCTATCTAGTGCGCAGACTCTTTGGTCTTCTCCCGACGTAACTGCGGGTGAGGATCGGTGCGTGCTGGTGAGCTGCATGGCCTTTGTGTGGTGTCGTGCAGTCGAACGGAAAGGTTGCTGAGTATGGCCTGCTGCTGATCGGGCTTTTGACGACCAACGGCCCACAGGCCCTTGCCGGCTCTTTCTTCATGCAGCACGTCGTTAATATGTCGGGTTGGACAACTGTGACGTGTCCACTGCCGTCCAAGCTGCTCCATGTTCGTATGAGAGCGTTCGTGGATTGCTCAGGTCTAAAAGATCCTACCGGCATTGGAGCTGATTTTTTTAAATCTCGAGTTCTCACCTGTTTTTAAACGTCTTGTCTGGATCCATGCTCTTTGTTGAATTGTGGGTCATTCTTGGTGGTCGCGGCGGCGGTGGTTGACCGCAACTTGTTTTTTTTTCTGAACTAGTAGGACGAAAGAAGAACGAGAGGAAGAGGAAAAAGAGAAGAGTAGAGAGAAATCCTTTGGACCAGCTAGTTGCAAGCCGGGCCGTCGCAGATTTTCAACGCACTGCGCCGCTGTCCGGACGAGGGCGCCTCAACAATCATGGAGTCACTCATGTGCACCTAGCAATCGCTGATTTTTTTCAGTTGTCGTCCTCGAGGAAGTAGTTCCACTGCGCCCTCCTCCCTTTCCCGATCGCTCATTCGAGCGTTAATTCCTAGCAACTGCTTCACAATCCCTTTCTGGTGCTCGCCGACACGTTTGCACTGAGAATCTCTCGTCTCGATCACCAGATCACCACGCTGGATCAGCTGTACCTCTAGAATATTGCGTACAATACCGCTCCTAATTCGTGAACAATCGACGCTTTGCGACAGATTTTCCGTCGCAAACCGTCGCAAACGATTCCTCGCTTCAGCGCAAATCCACTGGAATGTGAAAAAGTTAATTTTGTTGAAAAGTGATCTAGTTGTAGACGGCTTTCCTTGGAGCGGTCGTTAAATTGTTTTGCAAACCTCCGAAGTCCACGCTGGTGTTTCCTCAGAATTTTAAAAATTGTATTTGTATCATCGTCAAATTCGTATTCTGCATGCGATAGCCGTCAGAATGATAGCAATTTCCATAAAAATAGCTGAAACTGGATTTGTTCTGCAGCAAATACGAGAAACTTTTTCTTCACATTTTGGCCTTCATTTCGGCAGCCTGCGACTTCTCTCATATGAAAATGACCTAAGTAATGTATGAAAGAACCTGCGCCCTCCCACCTTTGCAACAAGAACCCTCACAACTTCAACAAATGTCCAAGTTTTATAGCTTTAAATCCTTGTCTTTCTCTGTTCAGCAAGTGCAGTTTTGTACATTTAACGACCTATAACTTCAAAGGGAATATAGTTACGGAGCTAAGCTTGCTTCCATATATTCTCTGGGTCGGCGGCTTCAAGGCGCTAGTCATGGAAAAGTTCACCTTCTTCTTAGTCGCTGTCCTCAAGCACCTTAATTTAGACAAAAATCCCAATTTTCCCTTCTTTTCAGCAGGGTGAGCGACGGTGTAACGTAGTCCTCCTACACCTATTTATTGAGAAGAAAACGGATTCGGACCATTCCCGTGACAAAACTCCCGTCCTTGTGCAAGGCGACAACCGTTGTTGTCGCCTTGTGCATAGACGGGTGCTGGAGGAGTTTCTTACGCTTGTGTGCAAAATCTTTGGTTGCAGGAGGAGGGCAGTACATATATCGACATAAATTGTGCTACAATTCCACTGATGCTCTGCTTGCACATGTATTGAACATTATTGGTCGCCTTCAAGAAGAGAGGGTCTGGGTCGTTCGTGCAAGTAAATATTTACTCCTGCCTTACGGTTCCACGGTACCAGGAGATCCATTGAATGCCTATTCAGCATCTACAATGACTTCCATAGGTTTGTTAAGGTAGTGAAAAATCAATGTTGCCAAGTTTCTAAAAGAGCATATTTTTATTCAGGTGAGTCTGACAATATGGAAGTTTGCTAAGCTAGGGAGGACTCGAAACGAGTTCGAGCTTTAACAATAGAGAGCACAAAATCGGTGCCCCGTTTCGCTGGACGAGTTCCCCTTTTCTTTTACTCTAACCAGGGAAGGGTCTCAGGCATAGGTCTAAACGGGGGAAATGGATAGTACTGCGAGAATCCCCACCCTTCATATAGTAGAAAAACATGTTTCGTTTTTGCTGAGTCCTTGAATCAAAAGAGCTACGGGCCCTCGAAGGGGGGTGGGGCTGCAGTAGCGCATCGTCAGCACGTGCCCACGTGCATGCGTTTGCGCCCGCTGTTGTGTGGGACGCGGCGAAAGGGTTTGCGGCGAGCGAGTTGGTGGCTCAGCAGTGTAAAGGGCTGCTTCGCAGGTGCATGTCGGGTGTTCGACCCTCGTGCTATGCAGCATTTTTGCATTTTTCATGATTGCCGTCTTCTTTACCAGTTTGCTTCCTACAGATCTCCTTCATATTTATTTCACTCTAAATTGTCAGTCAATCAGATTCGTACTCAATGTGAAGTTTGGGCAAAAACGGTGACCATGACCTTACCATTAATCACCATTCATCATCATCATCATTTTCAACAGCGTTTGTCCCGTTTGGTGGCGGGGTCCGCTCATCTGATCTGGTGACGCCACTTCTCCCGATCAAACGCTTGGTCGGGATGGACACCAGCTAACTTCAAGTCCATATGCAACGTATCTAGCCAACGTTGTTTCGGGCGTCCTCTGGGTCGTTTTCCAGGGACTTCAAGATTCTGGCCAATCTTACACACGGTGTCGTCGTTAGCGCGAAGGACGTGACCATACCATCGTAGACGTGCTTCGCGCAACTTGTCAGCTATCGAGGGGACACCGAACCTTTGTCGCATGGTTCCATTGCGAACGCGGTCCAATCGCGTTACTCCAGCCGTCCACCTTAGCATTTTCGTCTCCATTACACTGAGGCGGCTATCAATTTCCTTCGTTACGGGTTACTCAGTACCGTACGTCGCTACTGGGCGGACGACTGCTCTATACACCTTTGACTTGAGGTACTCAGGTATTGTCTTGTCGCAAAGCACCCCAGCCAACGAACGCCATTTGGACCAGGCTGCACTCACACGTGCGTTCACCTCCAACTTTAGACTGCCATCGGACGTGACTGTTGATACGAGATACTTGAAAGATGTAACTCGTGAGAGTTCAATACCATTGATCTCAATGGATCCATGCTCATTCACATCCATCGTCAAGTATTCCGTCTTTTTGACGTTTAGCTTGAGTCCGAACAATGCTAAGCGATTGCATCACGCCTGTGCCTGCCGCTCGAGCTCTGCTTTGTCTTCGCATGCAAGCATGACGTCATCGGCATACAGCAGCGTCCAAGGAGCTGCCCTTTGGAGATCGCGTGTAATTGCATCCATGACGATCACGAAGAGCAGTGGGGAGAGCGCAGATCCCTGGTGCACTCCGACAGAGATTGGAAACTCCATCGAGGTGCCCGCTGGTGCTCGCACTCGGCTTATTGGGCACGAGTAGAGGATGCGCACCCACTCAATGAGCTCTTCAGGGATACCATGATGTCGCAAGGCGTACCATATCACTTCACGCGGTACGCGGTCGAAGGCCATCTCCAAGTCCAGAAAGGCGAAATGCACCGGTTTCTGTTTCTCGCGGTGCTTCTCTAGCAGAATACGAACGGCGTGTATGGCATCAACCGTCCCACAGCCGGCAACGAAACCACACTGATTATTGGAAAGCTGAACGACATCCCGAATACGTCCAGCAACAATTCGCTCAAAGATTTTCATGGTATGCCAAAGAAGACGAATTGGACAGTAACTAGCACAGTCTGCAGGACTGCCCTTCTTCTTCCAAATCGGAATAGTCGTGCTCTGCTGCCAACCCTCAGGCACTTTCTTCTCAGCAACAACCTGATTGAAAAACTCAGTCAGCCAGTCAGCAGGGCACCAGCCCTTTGACTTCCACAGGTCAGCTGGCAGGTCATCGGGACCAGTGGCTTTGCCTGACTTCATCTTCCTCAGGGCTGCTTCAGTTTCGCTCACTGTGATCTTCTGAACGGGACCGTATACAGGTGATGCAAAAGGCACAGCAGGATGTTCAAATTCTACTTTCGAGATTTCCTCGAAGTATTCGCGCCATTACAATCCATCAGAAGATGACCGTTCTCATTGTTAATGCAAAGAACTTCTCGATGTCTTCTGCTTGGCAACAGCGAGCTTTGGCGAGGCGATAAAGATAACGCTCGCCATCTCCAGTTTTTCACTCACATCAGGTGTGCGGCTTTAGCAGCGGCCACTGCCTTCTTTGCAACTTTCTTCGCTTCTCGATAATTCCGCCAATTATCGACTGTTTTATCACCGATAAATACGTGATATAGCCGTTTCTTTTCCCTGACCTCCTCTCTGACATCGTCAGTCCACAGCCATGCCTGCTTGTCGACCCAACGCCGTCCAGGCTTCGTTGTGCCGAGTTCGAGGCGCGCGCCCGAGTTATCGCATCGGTAGCATCCCTCCAGGTTTCGTCAACAGTTGTTACCGTCGGCAACCGAATGCGAGAAATAACAACTGCTTCCTTCTCTTTCAGTCGCCACCATTTGATTCTAACCGTCCCGCATCGCTCAACACGTTTACACCTCGGAGGTGTGATCTTCAGCGAGCAGATCAGTGGACGGTGTTGCGTGGCAACCGTCTCATACGGCACGTTCTTCGCGTCTGTGACAAGGCCATGGTCGCGACGCTAACAAGGACATAGTCAATCTGCGTTTTGGCGTTCCCGCTATAAAACGAGATGAGGTGGGAGTCACGCTTTCGAAACTTGGTGTTCACGATAGTGAAGTCATGTGAGTCTGAATACGGCACTTCCGCTGTCTTATCATCAGGCAGAGACTAGAACTCGTCCTTGGTTTGCTCGGAGCAACCTGTCTGCGGAGCATACGCGGAAAAGAAGTGACATCGTCGCTCTTCTACGGCGACAACAATCTTCATCAAGCGGTCATCGAAACGTTCTACGCTTGCAATCGCGTCACGGAAACGCTCGGAGACGATCATACCGACACCACTGGTGGTCCTGGGACTTCCACATAGTACGGCCTTGAAGCCACGTTCTATGTCCCTTGACTTGCTGCAGGACCACCTTGTCTCCTGCACCGCACAGAAATCTATCTTTCTTCGCTCCAGTGCTTCTACCAACAATAAAATAGAAACAGTGTTGTATAATAAAACGGATAGTTTCAATTTTAAGGTTATGAGATTTCCCCATGCTTCGTCAGCTATTTCTAATAAAGTTAAATCAGCTGTTATCTTAACGGAAACTCTCAGAATCGCACATGCTTCTTCAAAATTAAATTATTTCATTGATAAAATTGTTGAATTAAAAAATATACTTTTAAGTAATAGGTATAGCGAGGATTTAGTCATAGCTGGTATCATTAAATGCATTTATAGGCATAAATTAATTTACTACAAATTTTGGTTTAATGACTACAAGGATAACCTAATAAAGTTTTTAAAAGAAGTACTTAAAGGATAATAAACTTCCTTTTGTATTAACGACTTCGTTTTTTATGTGGAAGAAAGTGCGCGCCATTGCAAACTGTGGTGGCGCGCCACTTCCCTGACTATCAAACGTCAGTTTTTCACACTTTTTTACCTAAAAATCGTTTTCCGTAGGTTTACTTCCCTTTTCCTACTCTTTTGCTTCATCATTCTTTTCTTTCCTAGTAGCCTTACGCCACCCCTAGCTTAGCACTCCTCCTCTTCACTGAAGAGCCACGGGAGGAGTGCTAAACAAAGGTTCGTCTGAGGATAGTGGCGAAACGAACTTGCACACCCATTTTCACATTGTTTATTCGCACGAGCGGCCCGTCAACGTACCCACATTCAACGTTGCTGAGCGGGTCTTGCCTACGTTACGGGACTTTCGGACTAGCTCAGTTGCCCCCGATGCCGTCCTCGCATCAGGGACCCTCGCAAACTTCTCACACTCGCCGGGCTTTGCGAGTGCGCGTCGGTTCCCGCGAACGCCGTAGCACTATCTCGAGAACTCTGAAACGCCATCGACCATATGATGTGACACAGGATGTTCGTAGGCCGGCCTGTCACTAGGGCCTGTCGCCTGCATTCGATTGTCCGTGATTGGCTCGGCTCGCAAAAGCAAGCAGTTTCCAGTGGCACCACGTGGAGGAACGGACATCGCCACCACCATTAGTCATCATTAGCTACTGTAATTTAACATACTCCAGGGTAATACGGAAAACGGATGTCAGATTCGTGATCAGCACCCCAAATAACCTTCCTGTGCAAGGTTTAGGCGAAGTCTGTGATTATGACCTCGACAGCCCTAGTCACCCGTACCTGTTGTAAGGTCACTGTTTAACGTTCGCTGAAAAACACAAAACGTTGTATAAATCAGAAACTGAGAAAAGTGAGTGAAGCACAGCTCACAGAAACCTTTATTTGACAACTTAGATTGAAATAAATGTGTAGGAGATGTGTAGGAAGTAAGCTGTTTAAGACTGCCATAACGACACTACTTTCACGACTCGAGGTCGAGGACAGGTCGAAAAAATTTTTCGCCCAAACCTCGCCCAAGGGGGTTATTTGGGGTGCTGATCACGAATCTGACATCCGTTTTTCAAATTTCGGTCGATTACGGTAGGTTATGGTGGGTACGGGTGACGGTGCCGTACTGTACCCCCAATTTCGAGGGCCCGTAGCTCTTTGGGTTCAAGGACTCAGCAAAAACGAAACATGTTTTTCTACTACACTAAGGGTGGAGATTCTCGCAGTACTATCCATTTCCCCCATTCAGACCTACGCCTGAGACCCTTCCCTGGTAAGTACAGTGAAAATTAAAGTTTGAAGACGAAAAAACTTTTCTTTTGCTCTTTAGTCCATGTCCCTAAGTCAGCTGCTATTTAGAACTCAACACATCTAGGTGTGGTTTCGGCGTACGAGACTGTGACTTCGTCTAGAGGTACGCTCGAGGCATTCTGGCTTTCTAGAACAATCCAGCAGTGAACGGCCGAAAAGATGATTATCCACTTGCCTCCCCCCGTGCGCACCTCTCCGCGGGCTAAATGGCCCGGGGCGAGGCGCTGTCCTCGGTGCTGCGACAGCATGAGGACTGTGCGGAAAGTCCCTTTCGCTACTGGCTGCTGACTGCCTCAGACCTATGTTATACTTCGGCGACGCTGTTTTCGGCGACGTCGGCGGCAGTGTTACGCGGGCTGCCACGCAGTGCGTAGCAGTCCGCGCAACACGGCGTCGCCGACGCGTCGTCGAAGTATAACATAGGCCTCAGGGTGATAGCGCAGTCGCTGCTCACCAACACACTGTGGATTGCTTGATAATACGGGGCTTCGTTGTTTTCTTACGATTAGTTGTAGATCAGAAATCCTGCTGCGGGTCTGGGGGAGCGCTTAGTCTTGTAGAACATCAGTCCAACGTCTCATTTTGCTTCTAGGCCTTTGAAGAAGACGACAAGGTTAAGATCGTAATCTTTCCATTTCTCCCATCTCCAGGATCTTGTTACACATCAGTTTATGTCAGTCTTCATAGCTCCACTGCTCGAGAGGGCACTGTTTTGGCCAGAAACCCTGCATTTGCTCTTGCTAGTACCAGTCACTGTTTTAAGGTGGACAGAATAATGTGTATATGCGATGCAAAACTGCGGAATTTCGAATGCATTTTTGCAACCAGATGGGTAGCAGGTTGCTGCGCTTGCCAGTTCTAGAGGGCTTGGGAGCGGAGCCCCGCATACCCTTCGGCGCTTCGCCTTCTGTCCGAGGGGCTTCGAGGTGTACAGTGGGGTTTTCATCCGGCTGTTTGTTGTGCATCACTTCGGGCGCCATAGAGGAGAAATTGACCCCGACGTCGCTCGTCGGACGAATGTTTGCAGTGCCAGAACGGCGCGGTGGTGAGCAGAGAAGGGAGGCGAGAAGTGCGGTGTTTGAGAACGTGCGAACGGACAGCGCCGGCCACGCCATCCGGCGGTCGCCGCGGTGCGCTGACCGCCGCCCTGGCTCGAGCAGCCGGCCTGGCCTCTGCTCCGCTCCCTTGAAGCGAGCGCTTCACGCGGGCATGCTGCTTCAGTTGCTCACAAGCAGAGGACACAACGTCGTCACTTAGCCAGCACAAACCTGCTTCTGCTGCGTCCTTCACTCAGACGACCAAAGCGTGCCGGTGTGCAGAGCTGCTCCCAGTCTTTGCTTCAGCAGTTCATGTGATTCTCTCTCTTGCATTTTCGCTTTTAAGCGTTCGCGCTTGTGGGGAATCTAGTTTCCGTCGACTTGTGCTTTAACTTTTGCAGAGATGTTGTCCAGAGTGCAGAGACCTATGTGCTACTCAGATTTTTTTATTAGACAAAACGTCTATTACGACACGAGTGATGGCGACGAGTAGTCTCAGTGCCCGCCTTCGGCCGTGTGCATTTCAACAGCTCTTTCCCTACAGGAGAAGAATAAACTGATGTTAGACCGCGCTCGCGCAATCACAATATCTGCTGTGGCATCTCGAGAAGCCCCAACGTTTTGAGAGCTCTCAGATGCCAGGAAGAGCATGTTGAATCGGCACTTCGCCTGTTCTAAAGGTCTTCAACCATGCTGCTGTGTTTCGCAGTAAAGCGTTTTGCATTTTTGTTGAAGTCAAGACCGGCGGTTACAGAGGTTAACCTATTACGTGGGTGCTTCATTACGATCAAAACTCTTACGCTAAGTGGGGCCCAGCTCTCAGCCCTTGTTATCGGGGCTTAACCGTACGCAGCATCCGCGGTATACAAGTTGCGATAACGTCGGGATGAGCCGGCAGCCGAGATCAGCGTGGAACTCGTCGAGCTGAAGGCTTTCTCGGAGGCTTGATTTCTCGGAGGCTTGTTGACCAGGTATTGAGAAGTCGGCGATGAGCTCAGGTTCTTCTGTGCGCCGCCAGTTGGTTTCACGTTCACCTCGCGCTCAAGACAACGCTTTCATTGATTCGAGATCGCTGAGGTGGCAGAACGTTTTCCTGTGCAGGGTGAGGGTAAAGCACTGAGTCGACTGCTCACAAGCATACCATAGACCATCTGAAATCAGTTCATTGAAATGGTCAACCTGCGCACTCGAATTGCCTTCTCGATCTCCTTTAGGAGTGAAGCCCGTGGCTCATCCGGGAAGATTGATCGACGCCAGCCTTTCCCATGCTTCACTTAGCTACGTGCAACACTTATTCCCTCGTATATAGGTCAGCTACGCATTTTCGTTTAAATTGGTCATAATTTGGTCGCGTAAAATGACTGTTCCAGGAATTTTCAGTACTCTTCTGATTTTTTTGTCCTTCTGTACGGCAATTGCCTCCATCCAAAACAAGGGGAAAAATGTGCTCCCACAAAAATTGGTTGAGAAGTTGAACTCACTCGAGGTAGCGAACGCTTGAGTCCTGAAAATCGCCTTAACGACGTTCGAGCCCTTCAAAACACTGTGCTGGTGATCTTTACGTCGTGCACTCGAGCGAAGGTCGGCGCTGCCGATTGGAACCGCTTCCTCGTGGGGCTCAGCGAACTCTATGCTGAGGCTTTCTGCCGGCGGCTCTGCTTCTGCTCCTCACCTCCCTCCGGTTGGCGCGCCATCTCCCGCCGTTCTTGCCTTCCAAATTAATTGCTACGAGCTCCTCGTGCCCGCGCCTACCTAAGCCATTTCCCCCGCAGCGCCCCATCTCCACCAGTTCACCAGTGCACTGATCTGGCGGAAGGCCCCGTTAAGACAGGATAGTAGCGCCATTGCCAGCGAGTCTCAAACGATTCAGACCTCTGCGTATCTCACTGCCACTAGACCTATACCGCTGATTTATAAAGGACAGAAATTAGTCCAGAACAGCAGTCGCTCAGAGGCATTGTCAGCAGTCGTGTATCTGCGCCTCCATAGTATTTGTTTTGCTGTTTACGGTTTCTAGCTTCGTTGAATCTGTTGGCGTTCTAATTACTTCCCTCACCCATCTGGTTAAATACTTGTGCCACGTAGCACACTTTGGTGCCTCTCGAAAACTACAGATATTAGATTTCGCTGGTGAGAATGTCACATTGCACGCGTGACTCTCGTGCGCCTATAACGAGAGTCTGTTGTGATGCAGTTTAGTCATTTCTATCAGGCGAGGAAGAAGATATGGATCCTAGGTTGGTCTGTGAGTTTGGGTTCCTTTGTTTCCAACACCTCGTGAGACTACATGGCACTCCATATGCGCTAGCAGTTATTAGTGTGTCTTTGAACTGCTCCGCGTTCTATCTTCAGTGAGTTCTAGTTAGTCTCTCCCCAGAAAAAAGTGAATTCGACTCTAAATCATTGAGGTACCGCGGAGCTTCCGAATTGCATTTTGCTGCTGCGACTGTGCTCAAGCGTTGCTCATTTCCTCAGGGAACTACTGGCCGCTCTTGGCGATATTTCCGTTCACGCCTCAGTCTGCGGAACGGACCACCCTGTCTGGTATAGATTGCTACCTCAGTGCTTATAGGGCATGGAAGCAGTCGGTGATGTTCATGTAGTGGTTCTTGAAACGAAGCCTCCCCCGTTAAGGGCTTCGGTTGTAAAGGCCAGCTACGCTCTTCGTTTCCTACGACAGTCTCCCTTCTTATGAGGTGAAATGGCCGGGAACTTTCATAGCAATGTGATTGCCTGAACAGCATTCACGACATCGTCTCGCTACACATCACCTGCCCTGTCCAAGCTCTGCCTCGGTTTGGGCTGTCGCTTCTGCCTGCCGCCACCCTCCTTCAGTGAATTCCTCCGCAGTTGTTGTTTTCCGAACTCGATCCAGCCATCTCGTTGTGCCAGTCCTCTCTGCGTGTCCCGTTCGGCCGGAGCTGGCCGCCCTTCTCTCTTCCGCCACCCTATCTCAGACCCTGCATCTCCCACGGTCGTTTGTGCGCAGGAGATGTCTCCATATGCATTTGATTACAATCGTCCGCTGTCTCCGAGATGCAATAACTTATTGATTGATTGCAGCCAATTTCGGATAGTTGTCATCAATCAATTAGCCGCGACTCGGGCGCGCAAGGCCTGTTTGCTAACTGCGTGCCTGTGTTGCCCTGGCTCCAACTGGTTCTCGCCTGCTTGTATTCTCTTCTGCAGCTTCTCACCCCCTCGCGACATGCCGTAAATCGGCGCACCGTACTCGGTCATCTCCCGCCCCGACACTCGTTTCCTTTATTCTACCCATCACAAAAGACGTGTGAAAAGTGTTTATGCCAAAAATCAAAAGTGACAGACGTAACAGAAACTCCTGCAGTCGTTTGGGGAATTTCAGTGTAGCTCAACCCTCAGCATTCGTGGGAGGTTCAACTGACTTTAGTTTTCCATTTGCTGAACAATATAAGAGGACGCTGAGAGTGCATGAACATTACTTTCTTTGGATAGTGCGTATTTGGACGGGTTATTCTAGAACTAAAAAAGCTCCCAAGCTTATAAGTGGGGATGATTCCACTCTTTTTCATGGAGAAAACGAAAACGGAAAGAGAAAACAGAACAGCGTGATGTAGAATGTTCCGTGGAAGCGTACTCATGCAGCTCTTATTCTTCTGCTCGAAGGTTGGATTTGTTTTAACCTAGAGGATAGTTTAGAGGAAGTCGGCCAGCACAGCGGGGCTTATAAAGGAGTGTCGCTTTCAGTACCGATTGGGACGCGTCACACGTTCTACTTTTGGGCTATGTGGCAAATTATCTGCTGACTGGAACAATCGTATCAGGAATGAAGTTTAGGCCAAGGGAAATCCACCAGCTGGCTGCACTCCGACCTTCTGAGCACACATCTCCTCCGCACCTTTCCGGTGCAGTGCCCGGTTTGAGAGAGAGAAGTTGTTGATTTCCCGCAGGATTACTTGGTTTCCTCTGCTGTAGTCCACTTGTGTTCGGTAGTCCGTAGAAGTGCACCGCGAAATCTGCTCGAGGCCCCGGCAGCGTCCTACGACTGCTCCGCTCTCCACACAGTGGTAAGGAACGACGTTCTTATCTGCGCCTTATCGGCTGGCGAACGTCGATCTGTGGAGGCAGCCCTCCGCTCGTACAGTCGCCACGGAAGCGCAGGAGGGCCTGGTGCAGGACGTCCTGGTTACGATTTGCTCCCCTGTAGCATCGATTAGCTCGTGCGTAGCTGGGCTGATTCACGGGGCGAATCGGTCAGCAGATTCCGGCGGCACGTCTCCCTTCCAGGCTGGATTCTGCGGCTACCGCTAGCTGAAAATGTCCCATTCCATGGCATTTAAAAGACCTCTCACAGCTCTCGCGACTCTCCTTCGTATTGCGCGGAACTATAGCTGGTTATTCCTCCACAGTTATTCGTTTTCAAAGTTGTCCTTATTCAGCGCGCAATTGGAATGGTGCGAAAACCCAATCTCACCATCTTCTCACTTCATCTCCATCTCTCCACCTCCCTATTAAACGCCACGCTCTTAGCTGCGAAAATCATAAGTTGTCATATACCAGAGTTGCCTTGGTTCGTAAGCAGTCGCTATTTCCGTAGGTCTAATCACACCAGCTTTTCAAGCAATCCAAAAGTCCTTTATCTACACATTTGTGACTGTGAATGTCATTCCGGCACCACCTACGTACGTTATTGAAGCCTCAGGGCTTCCAACGGAAGTAAAATGTTTAGCTTCTTCGAACTCCTTACCAAATCCACAATAAGCTTCTTTTGTGGTCCCCTTTTGAGAGGCCATCACTCATCTTTCCTGCTATTCGAGCTTTCCACTTCGAGTCTTCGTGAATGTTCTTCCGTACTCGGGAAGCGTCAGCTCCGGTCTTCCGAACCGCCCTCCGGCCATCGTCGCCCTTTCCGTCTCTCCGCTCTATAATCACGCAGTGCCAGCAACGTAGTCGCGTCTGCGCTGGCAGCCAATGTTTGACATTGGGATTGTCTACCTGGAGCAGATGCCGATTTTCCAGGGTTTTTGTCGTTAATCCTGTCGACTGCGCCGTACACCGCTCTCCGGATTGGCCGTCCTCTCCGTGATCTTGCCACTCCTCTTGACTTGACACTTTCAATTTTTCCAAAGTCTGAGGACTAGATTGCTTGATTGCGTTTGTGCCATGAATGGCGGCACATCGTTCGCAGCCGGTGATGTTTTATTCTGAGGCAAACTACACCTTTCGTAATTATGATAACAAATCAGTGGAGCAAAAGTATGACCACGACTTCCTCTCGTGTGGAATGGATTGTTGCCTTTAGTCGTTACAATAAGTGTAGGAACGAGACGTTCCGAGTAGAGGATAAAAGGATAAATCCCAGAGGTGGTGGCGCAGTGGATAGAGAAGCGGCATGGTGTGAAGCGCGGGGTTTGTGGTTCGACTCTGGGGAGAGACGGCGCCAGATTCGTTTGCCCTAGTCTAGCTTCATGACCCCATAGGGCGAAAAATGTTTTCGCTAAATTCCTTCCAGTGGGGTTATTTGGGGTCGCTAGTATGACATCCATTTTCCGTAAGTAAATATAAATCTCGCCGATGCGGTACGCGACGATAGATATAGTCAAGATGGTGGGTCCAGGATCACCGATTTTGCCCAGATTTCACCTAAGAGGTGTTTAAGGCGCTGGTCACGAATGTGATATCAGTTTTTGGAATCACGTAGGTGTGGGACTCTACTATGCTATGCTGCTATTGCGTCTGCTCATTCAGTAGGCGAAGCAGCAGTGAGAGAAAGATGTTGGAGTTCGAATCAGCTCACCAAATCACCTCACCGGGCAAAGTTTAAGCAACATTTTTTGAGCTCAGCAACGGAAGTGCAGTAGTGTCAACGATTTGGGCATACTTCCTGATGAAGTGTTTCGTTGCGAATTCATGGAGAGCTTCGTTTGATTGTATTGGATCTTTTCAACAAAGTCCAAAATTCTGGCATTCGGCAGATGATTATCCTTAAAATTCGGCTTGCATCAGAGCTGAGTACGAAACCAAGCGATGCCTTCACCAAAGGAAGCCGTATTGCTTCCAAGAATTGTTTGGAGGCTGGAGCTACTGCATCTAAAAGAAGCAAATTGTGCAGTATGTCGTGAAGCCGAAGTGCGAGTCTCATTGTTGGGTGTGTCGTGGAGCTTGTCAACGGAGAAAGGACTGCGTTAACCAATCTCGTTGTTGGCTGCGTTCTTCTTCGGGATTCCCTGGAGGAGATTTGAATGCGCGCACATTTGGCTCACGCGCTCGCTTGCGGTGACCAACCAAGGAGCAAGTGAGCGTTACCGGACCGGTCCGATACCCATTCACCGACCCCGAGGGGATGGAAGGCATGTTTGGCCTGGATGGAAACCGCTGAACCATGCATTGGTCCGGGATGCATGCGAGAGAGGGCGACCCCTCCGACTGCGCTACACTCGTTTCAAGAGCTCTGGTGAGAACTCCAGTAAAATACACCTACGTCCGGAAACAATGGGCCGTTGTGGAGGCGCATTAGCCCATGATGTCACATAGGCCACTGTTTACAGCTTCGCTAGCCACCCTGAGTGTGCGGCCTCCATTCCTCTTTCTCGTACGCTCGCTGTCATTCTCACGCTTATGCACAGCGTTCAGTTGACTTTCTTCTCGTAGGTGCATGCCTCGGAGTGTGTGCTGTTTCATGTGAGCGTGCTCTCCATTGCTGGCAATGTGTAGGTCACTCGGTGTTCGTATCGAGGTAAACGTAGTTATGAGCAGTATCGGCTGCAGCGCCTGACCGGATGTTTTCACATGGCCTCTGTGATGGTCTTCTCCATTCATGAACAAGGGTTCTAGGGGCCCTTGGCCATTGGGGAGGCTTTCCAGCTGAAATCATTCTGCGTCTTACTTCGCTTTTCCGACGGACGACCACTCATTCCAACTCTGCTCTCTACGGAGCGCGTCGAATGTACGTGCTCAACGTTCCCATCTGCTAATAATTTAGAAACCAAAATCATTGAGAAGCTTTTACAGCAGCATTTTGCTGATACCCCACGTTACGAAAAGTGTGATAGCGACCAAGAATGCCATTTTCCTTTCTAAACAAGAGCAAAACAAAGAAATGGTAGTAAAACAGGTTAATCGGCACCTTTGGAACTTCGTCTTCGCTCTCATTTCGTCAGCGAAGAAAGTGCTAGTGTGCACGCACTTTTGAAGCGGCTTTTCTTTTCCTGTACTTCTTTCATGGAGATCCCTGACACTCCAGCAGAAATAAAGCGTGAGCAAGCGATACTCAGTGTGATTGCGATACATATGCTGTGGTATTTTTCAACCTTCCGACATCATTCCCCATTAGCAATCAGCGTTACGTTGCACGGCTTACATATGGAAATTTTTTAGGATGTTATAACGACTGGTTCTCACTTTCAACTCATCTCAACTTCGTAGTCCGGAGATGTGTCGAAACACTTCAATTATTGGTTGTTAGGAAGCGCAGTTTTTCTGAAAACTCGGGTTGTTTTGTAGTTTGTTCTCCTCGGTGTCAAGCTTTGGGCGAAATGACAATCGTAGTTCCGCTGATAAGCAGACAAGTCACTCTGTAGCAAACTGACGATAAAAGCTGCACTCTAGTTCAAACCAAGGAGGGTAGCAATACTAAAAATTAGTGAGCAGTGGAGCGTCCAGCACTGTGTAGTTTTTTTCAAGCGCTGAAAATTCCTGCACGCTCAAGTTTGGCGCGCTCCGTGTGATAAGCTTCGAACTAATTTGTCTTCGACCGTCAGTCATGAGATAAGCCTCTGGTCCAGTTATCGGAGTTGTGGCTCCACGGAATTCTCATTCCCCGTGCCGAATCCAAAGGGAAGCGGTTTCACCGTTTTGTTTGATTCATTTGAGCAAACATCAGTACACGTTCCAATCGAGTCAGTTTTTATGTTCGCAAGGACTCAAGACTCGATGAGCTCGATGCCGTTAACCTCGATGGAGCTGGACGGACGTTACCGAGTCCAGCTCCATGAATGTTAATGATATCGAGCTCCCACGCACTTCGGTTTTTAAGTGCCTGGGACCAGCAGTAGCATCGGATGGCAATCTGATGATTGAAGTGAATTCACGCGTGAGTGCAGCTTGGTCCAAGTGGCGCTCGTTGACTGGCGTGCTCTGCGATAGGAAGATACGAGAGCGCTTGAAGTCAAAGATCTATTGAACCGTCGTCCGGCCGGTAGCGATGTACGGTGCTGAGTGTTGACCAGCGACTAAGGAAGTTGAAACGCGCCTCAGCGTCATGGAGACGAAGATGCTGCGCTGGACGACTGGAGTCACTCACATGGACGGCATCAAAAACGATGCCATTCGGCAGAAGTTCGGTGTCCCGCCGATAGCGGACAAGAGCGCGAAGCTCGCTTGCGATGGTACGGCCACGTTCTGTGTGGAAGAGACAGCGTCCGCAAGATAGGCCTTAACTTCGGGGTACAGAACCGGACGCGCCTTTTGAATAGACGCCGCAAAAACCGCGATTTTGCAGTTTCTGCGTCTTTTTGATATAACTCGCCTAAAATTGATTCATTTCACAAACCAAGGATAAATTTGAGCTCAGGAGCACGAGCTCTATCGTTTGGTATATCATATGGAGCCGTGAAAATGTTCGAAATTGAAAACTTGCGCTCCATTGCGAAGGGCGGTCGCGGACGAGTTGTTGGTCGCAAGCCGTCGAAAACCGTTGCGTGCTCATAATTCCTCTAGTTCGAGGTTTTTTTTGGAAACGGCTGGTACCGTTGGATTCGTCTCTTCGAGATCTACACAATCGTGTGTACAACTTCGCCAGACCACCGCGTTCTCGCAGTGGGTGATCAAAAATGACTGGAGCAGACTTTTTGCGATTGGAGAAGCTTATATTCAAGGACTTGCATGTTCTCGGACTATCTCAGGCATGGCGTAAAGTGTTCTGTCATGCCAGGAATCCCCTGAGAGTGCGCCGTGCACAGTGCGTAAAGGACCGAACCTATCAATCAAGGGGGAGAGCTTGTAGAGTGAGCGTTTGGGTAGCCTCACAGAAACTCTCAGCCGCCGTACTCAGGAATTGCTGTACCCTCTCCCAGCGAGACTTAGGAGAGCGCTGTGCACAATGTACAGTACCGGACATGTCTTTTGGTCATTGGCCGAGAAAGCCGCGCAGGTAAACATAGGCCGCTTTGGAGCGTTTCAAAGCGACCTTTTTGAATAACTTCTTTAGAATCAAGTACTTGTGAAAACAACATATATTTGAACTTAGCAGCTCTATCTTTTGGCATGTAAATCTCAGTAGAGTTGAACAGTGCATAAGGCCCGACAGAATCAAGAGTGGGCGCGAAGCCCGTAGAGTAGACATGGGATCCGAATCATGCATTTTCGGATATCCGGCCGGATTTATCCGGTTTCGGATTGTCCGAAATCCGAGTCGGCCGAAAATTGCCCTCATCTGAATCATCGGAAGATCCGGGGTTTAGAAAAACGCAATGATTCGGATTTATTTATTTATTTATTTATTTATTTATTTATTTATTTATTACATCTCTTTTATCGCAACGGCACAAACAAGTATCTACGTGCTTCTTTTGCGAAGAGTTCAGCGTTCCTGTTCGGATTCCCTACAATTAGAGCGGTCCAGTTTCTCATGGCTTCTCTTGTCCTTGTCCCTCTGTATCTTGTGATGTCATCCAGCCATCTTGTTTATTTATAAATAATAAATAAATAAGGTATTGGCGTTGCACCTTTCAGTCGTTGCGCCCCATTCGTCAGCTTTTCAGGTGACGGACGTTGCGTTATCTGTGATTCGTATGTGAGACCTTGTTCACTGGTCCGAATCTGTGACGAATGATTGATTGATGATTCAATGATTCGGATAAAATCGGATAATAGGAGGATAGCGCGCCTTGCTGGCAACCTCTGCGCCATTGATAACCTATCTTTTTGGGCAGATTTCCAATCATTTGGCGGGAACTCTCTCACAAGGGAAGGGTCTGATAGCGTATGTCTGAATGGGGAGAGGGAGTCATCCTATTAAATAGGAATAATCCCCTCCCCTCAATTAGCATAAAATGTGTTTCATTTTTGCCAAGTCGTTAAACCCAAGGAGTGGGGGTTCTTGAAGTCACACTGGAATACGGCGCATCACGAATTTGGGTTCTTGTACGACCGCGATGCCTCTGCTGGCAAGCAGGTCGGTGCGCAATGGGTAGTGACGATGCTTCATGGGAGGAATGTCGGGGGTTAGATCCTCATGCGCTGCTTCATTCCTGCTTTTGAACTGATTGGTTGAGATTTGAGGGATTCTGACGTCTATACCATTTTCAGACGTTTTCTGCGCATCTTCCGGCTGCATGCTGTGGTATTCAACATGATTATGTATAAGTATTCAACATCAGGTACAACGTGCATAAAGCAGCACTGGACACAATACGGGCAGGGAATAAATGCTACAGGCTCCTCTCACACTGTTTCTATACGTCGGCCAATGACCTCGGGTAAAACCATCCTGCTCGGATTTTCAAAGGAGACCGATGTGACGTCACATGTGGTTAAAACGAGAAAGTCTGTGGATCCCGCAAATTGAACTAAACGGCATCGATACACTCTTTCTCTCCTCTTTGCCAATCATCTGGAAATCAGAGGTCTGCTGGAGGTTCTCTTTAACCTAGCACCAATAATGTCACCGAGGCTCGAGTGGTGATCAAGCGCTCACGCTGAAGTGTGGTCCACCTTTAGATAAGGAGCCTTCAAGAGAATGACGCCAACCTGACCGAACGGATGGCCAGCATACTCAAAGACTTCGAAGCACGTCTACATGAAGTTAATGAAGACAAACAGCTGGAAGCGGCGAAAGAAGAAGAAGAAAATTGGGATCCGCAAGATGAACTGATAGACGTGGAAAGGCGGCAAGCAGTGGGGATACGACAACGTTTTCGGGTGGAACTCTTCTTTCGGAAGAAAGAGTACGTCTTCAGTTTGCTTTCAATTAAGGAGCAGATCTCATTGGCCCATGTATGGAAGCAAACTGTGATGACCCTGTAGCCTTTATACGCTGTCCGTATTTTGACCAGTGCTTCTGTTTCATGCACTTCGTGTCTGTGTACCACAATATTAAACGTTTATATATCATTATGTTGAACAGCTTTCTCATTGCCTTTTGTTTAAAAAACCGGCCAGTAATAAACAACTGGCAGCAAAGTTACTCTCTACGGCATACATCTGGAAAAACTGCGCAGCAAACGTCTAAAGTGGTATAGATGTCAGAATCTCTAAAATCAATCAATCAATTGAAATACAAAAATGCAGCAGCGCAAAAAAGTCGAACCCCCGACCTCCCTCTCATGGAGCAACGTCGCTATCGTCCGCGCTACGAGCCGCTTCCCACTAGCAGCATCGCGAGACCCCCGAACTTGTGAGGCGCCGATTCCACTGTAAGTTCAAGGATCCCCTAGTCCTCGGGTTTACCGACTTGACAAAAAAGAAGCACATTTTTATACTAATTGAGGAGCGGGAATTATTCCTATATGACTCGCTCTCTCCCTTCAGACACGCTTCAGACCCTTCCCTTCTCAGAGCACGAGAAATTTCTTGCAGGGCGTTTCGTAATCGTTTCATTATTGTCCTTTACAAGACTTCGCTGTGCATTGCCAACTAACTATTGAGTAGGTATTGCCCTTTGGGGTCTTGATGCTGTTCTGGAAGCGCAAAGTAGCTCTGGGGAGGACTCCCCTTGTAAAGCAGGCAAGAACGACATCTTTTACGTAGCACTGGTGTATTCCACTCCATTGGTGAACTGAGCTAGGCCAGTTATGATGTAATTGCGCATTCATGTGCCTTGCTACCAGGACAGATAACCACTTAATTCTAGGTGAGGCCCTCCAAACTGCTTTGCGCGCTCGTGACTTCTATTCGTCAATGAAATAAACGCGGAGTTACTGATGCGTTCCGTTTTTAAGAGGTTGTGTGCCTCTATTATATCACTTATCCGGTTGTACCCGAATCGGATACCCGAAATCCGTTTCGGCCGAAAATCGCGTTATCTGAATCATCCGAAGATCCGAATTTTCTAAAATTGCCCTCATCTGAATCATCCGAGGATCCGGGGTTTGAAAGATGGCCTATCCGAATCATCCGTTTATCCGGAAAATCGGTATCGAATCCAATGTCTACTGTAGAGCGAGCGTTTGAGGAGTTTTATCGGAAATTCCCAGCCGTCCTAATCAGAAATTGCTCTAAGAATGTCCAACTTGCATGTGGAGTGCGCCGTAAACAATGCATACAGAGTCGGATCTATCAATCGAGTGGGCGCGAAAGCTCGCAAATTGCTTCGTTACGGTTGCGGCTCGTGGATTTTGTAGGCACCAAAACGGTCTAGTAGAGTACTAAAGTAGAATGGTGTAGCTTACGAGTGGACAAAGTTGCAGCGGTGCGAAAATACAGCTTAGCCTTGTGTGACTCATTTTTTCCGAATTTAGTGGACCATAGCGGAAAGACGCGTCGAGCTAACAGCCTGCGAATGCGTGCACGAACAGAGCGCTTAGGGTACTTTACGATGACGCTCAGAGCTCCTCAGCTGCCTAAACTACTTAAGCTTTAGTTGCCAATTTAAAGCGGGTGATGATAGCGGTTAGTTTCTTGCGCTCTTGCACGCCAAGATTTGAGTCTTCGACACTAGCAATGGTACCGTTCTGTTCGCCGTGAAAGGCGCTATCGAACAGTTTCAATTCCGACCGATTTTGTAAATATCGATTTTTTGACAGTTTCGCGTCGAGGACGAGGCCGCTCAAGGCCGCGGCAGTCGGACGTTGGCGTCATCGAAAATCGATGTGCTGGAGTTGGGCCACGCTTGATACCATTCGGTAGAGCTTTTCATGCTGAATTGAATGGTGTTATTATGAGTAGGGAAAACTGTATTCTGGGCGAGTAAGAGCGAGGAGAACGTCGACCGTTGTTATGCCAAATTGCACCGTGGGCGTGTTCTGAGCGCGATTACTCTGGATCGTGGTTATTCTTCCTCCTCCAAGCCGCGAGCGCTCATCGCACGCGCGCATCTGCCGCAATATTTGGGTTAACGAGTTGACATCCGCGCGATCGTTCTCACGCATCTCTGGACAGAGCACGAAATCTTTCCTCCCTAGCGCTCATGAGGAGCTGGGTGCTGCGCTCTTCGAGCGCAGAACCAGGCTAGGGAAGGGACTCCAGGGTGTGCGCCACCAAGGCTGCTCCTATGGAAACCTATGGAAACTGCTTTCGTCGCTCAGGGGGAGTCCGCGGAGAGACAGGCAAGGGGAGGGACTCCATGTTGTGGCGCATCCAAGCTGCTCCTGCGAGGACTGCTCCCGTCTTCCAGGGTTCTCCTGTAGCGGTGCTGGAAGAGACCGATCAACGATCCATATCGACTGGCCGTGGTGTCGGTGGATATCGGAAATTGCCACGTCGACGCGACGTGACCGCACGCGGCTTGGCGGAGGAAGGAGAGCCGCCACCATTACTCTGTCACATATGAACCTTTACGGTTGCAGCTTGCGGGTTTTGTAAGCAGTAAAACGCTCAATAGGTGCGCTGAAACACAGCAATGTGGCTCATGATTGGACAAAGTTGCAGCGGTGCGAAAATGCAGGTTAGCCTTGTGTGGCACAGTTTTTTTCCAAATTCAGTCGACACCTGCAAGAAGACGCGGAGAGCTAACGGCCTACTTACGCGCCAGCGAGCAGAAAACCTAAGGTTCTTTAAGAGGATGCTTTAACAATTCCCTAGCTGATTAAACTGTCTTAGCCCCAGCTGCCATTTAGGGTGGCGAACTTAGCGGTTGAAGTTTTCTGCGCGCTCATTCGCCCTTGTTTGCGTTTTCGACGCACTCAATGCTAAAGTTCTGTTCTATCGAATGATATCAATCTCGACCAATTTCAGAAAAATCGATTTTTTGACAACTTCCCATTGAGGACTGGGGCGCTCTGGGCCGAGCCTGCGCGAACGATGACGTCATCGAAAATCGATATTTTCGAAATTGGCCAAATTTTCTCGTCCAATATCATCTAGGGGTTATTTGGAGCGCTGTTTACGAATCCGATGTCCATTTTTGAAAATTCCGCCGACTTCGGTAGGTTTCGGATTTTTTCTGGATAACTGAGGGTGGTCGAGTAAAGATCACCGATTTTGCTCAAACTTCGTATAGGGGCGGGGGCTCATTCGGGATGTCGAACACGATGCCGAAGTCCATTTGGGCGATTACGCCAGGAGACCACCCTCACACGGGAGGTAACCTACTGAAATCGGCGGAATGTTCAAAAACGGAGATCGGATTCCTAATCGGCGCTCCAAACAACCCCTAGACGATTTTGGACGACGTTTGGACAAGAAAATTTGGCAAATTTCGAAATCGTAGACTTTCGATGACGTCATCGTCCGGGCAGGCTCGGCGTCCTGAGGGAAATTGTCAAAAAGTCAATTTTCCCGGAATTGGCCGAGATTTACACCACCGGTCGATAAAGCTTTTCGAGATGAACAGAACCGCACTATCTGTTGTGTCAAAAACTCAAATGTGGGCGAGTAAGAGCGGAAGAAACTTCACTGCTGTCCTCCACAGCTTTAAAACGGCGGCTAGAACTAAGGCTGATTAGGCAGTTGGGGAGCTACGTGCACTTCATCGTAAAGTACCCTAACTGATCCGCATTCGTAGGCCGTTAGCTGATTGCGTGTTCCCACACTGGTCGACTGAACTCGGAAAAAATTTTGTCACACGAGGCTAAACTGCAGTTTCACACTGCTGTAACTTTGTTATAAGCTACGTTGCTGTGTTTCAGCGCATCTATTGAACGTTCTACTGCTTACCAAATCCACAAGTTGAAGCGGGAAAGATTCAAACTTGAGAGAGTTATTGCGCTGTGAACACGCCCGCAGTGCAATCTGCGAGTAGTCACGCCCACTCGATTGACAGTTTCGATGCTATATACATTGTGCACAGCGCACTCCAAAGTCTCGCCGGGACAGAGTACAGCAATTCCTGAGTAGGGCAGCTGAGAATTTCTCATAAAGCTCCCTAAATGCTCACTCTACAAGCTGTCCCCCACCCCCTTGATTGATAGGATCGGTCCTATATGCACTGTGCACGGTGCACTCTCAGAGGATTCCTGGCACGACGGAACTTTTTACGCCATGCTTGAGATAGTCCGAGAACATGCAAGTCCTTGAATATAAGCTTCTTTAATCGCAAAAAGTCTGCTCCAGTCATTTTTGACCACCCACTGCGAGAACGCGGTTGTCTGGCGAAGTTCGTTTTTGTAGATCTCGAAGAGACGAATCCAACGGTACCAACCGTTCTTTAAAAAACCTCAAATTAGAGGAATTATGAGCGCGCAACGGGTTTCGACGGCTTGCGACCGACAACTCGTCCGCGACCGCCCTTCGCAATGGAGCGCAAGTTTTCAATTTCGAACATTTTCACGGCTCCATATGATATACCAAACGATAGAGCTCGTGCTCCTGAGCTCAAATTTATCCTTACGAGGAAGGTCAAAGAGGTCACCGTGGAGTTTTTCAAAGCGACCTATATAGGGTTGTAGGGCGTTGTCTGGGGAGCACCATAGTGGTTTCCAAATTTCCTACGGACCTCTGGGTAGGTCAAAAATGGATGGCAGAAAACTGTACCGCTTCAGTGTGGGCCGATAACGCAAAACTGACGCCTGGGATACCCTTGTCGTGCCCACAAATAGTCCTGCAAAAGGTTTGGAGCATCAATCATTGCTAGAACCTAGGAATTGATTAATTCCTAATTGAAGCGAGACGGCGCATTCACAGGAGGCGCACGTCACTTGGGCGTCAGCGATTGGATGGACGGGTGGTTAGCTTGGCGGGACTTGCGGGAGGGTGGTCGAGGGTTCGATTCCGGCGGTGTGGTTTCTGCATTGCTGGGCGCACACCTTGCGTTTTTACCACCGTGAAGTGCTTTTCTGTCACGACTAGGTGTCATATTCGATTTCCAACCCGGATTTCAACCTTCTGTGATACGATTTGACTTCAAAACACAAGTCACGCTAATGAATGTGCAATAAACTGTTTAAAGTTGTGGTGACGCTCTATAAAACACGCGAAGCAAAGCAGCTTCTGACACCAGCAGCAGCGGATAAATGCCAAGGAAGAGCAGCCGGAAGTTTCCTGGCAGCACGTGTCGACAGGCACTTCATCGAAGGCGTAGTCCGCCGGTTTGAGAAGTGCCCCAGATGCGTGTCCATATATCCAGCTGCCATCCACGCGCGCTACATGTAAGCATACGCTGGTCGCCTACTCAAGCTGGCACTATTGGAATGAAGCAAGTGTCTCGTGTTGTGCAATCCCTGTCGTCACTGACCCATTCGTACACTGTTGTTCCAGTGCTATGCGCGGACGGCCGACTTGGAGACAAGCTCTTTTTGATTTTGCAGGAGGCTAGTGGATCGTTTCCTCAATGCGGTCACTGGTCGGCACCAAACCTTCTTATAGTGGCAGGAATGAGCCACATCATGACGAAGCAACAAGTCCCGCGTTTCTTTCGAGAATGCATGGTTGGCTCTTCAGCAGATCCCTAACCATTGTCCTCCTTGACAGCTGGCATGGTTCAGGGATCACGAGAACCTCGTTTCCGAGGTGCCTGCTGGAAAAGAGCTTAAGCTGATGCCAATACCGGAAGAGGTATACATCGAGAGCCTTTACCAGCCTCTCGATGTATACTTCTTCCGGCTTTTCAAACGGCTCATCCGGCGAATTCATGAACATGTGCTCCACTTCCGGCCGGATTTCAACTGCTTCTCAAGAGACAATACTTTGAAGGTAATCATGAATCGCTTTAGACCAGCTCACTTGATGTTTAAATTTTTAAGGCAATTCTCAAGGCACCCGTCCTTGCAGGTGGTCAGTCAGACGTATAGGCAATTCTGCGCTCCGGTATTTCGAAGGTGCTTTGCGTACGTGTGGGTGGCAGCTGGATATGTGGACACGCATACGGGGCACTTCTCAACACCGGCGGACTACGCCTTCGATGAAGTGCCTGTCGACGCGTCCTGTCAGGAAACTTCTGACTGCTCTTCCTTGACATTCATCCGCTGGCGCTGGTGTCAGAAGCTGCTTTGCTTCGCGTGTTTTATAGAACGTTACAACAGCTGTTAAACAGTTTATTGCACATTCATTAGCGTGACTTGTGTTTTGAAGTCAAATCGTATCACAGAAGGTTGAAATCAGGGTTGGAAATCGAATATGACACCTAGTCGTGACAGAAAAGCACTTTACAATGGCAAAAACGCAAGATGTGCATCTAACAATGCAGAAACCACACCGCCGGAATCAAGCCCTCGACCACCCGGCCATCCAATCGCTGGCGCCCTAGTGACGCGCGCCTCCCGTGAATGCGCCGTCCCGCTTCAATTAGGAATTAATCAATTCCTAGGTTCTAGCAATGATTGAAGCTCCAAAGCTTTTGAAGGACTATTTGTGGGCGCGACAAGGGTATCCCAGGCGTCAGTTTTGCGTTATCGGCCCGCACTGAAGCGGTACAGTTTTTTTGCCATTTTTGACCTACCCAGAGGTCCGCAGGAAATTTGGAAACCACTATGGTGCTTCCCAGACAACGCCCTACAACCCTATATAGGTCGCTTTGAGAAACTCCACGGTGACCTCTTTGACCTTCCTCGTTAGTTCTTGGAATGAGTCAATCAAAAATCGCGGTTTTTGCGGCGTCTATTCAAAAGACTCGTCCGGTACTGTAGTTGGAAAGAGGTTTAGAGGGCGCCCGAAGGAGCGCTGGTGTGATACGTTACATATGGACTTGAAGGTTGCTGGTGTCCACCCTGATCTAGCGCTGGATCGGGAAAGGTGGCGTCATGGCACCAGAATAGAGGACCCTGCTGCGAAGCGGGACGGACGCTGAAGAAGAAGAAGAAGAAGAAGAAGAAGAAGAAGAAGAAGAAGAAGAAGAACTGAAGACTGTCCTGTGCATCTTGACCACTTGACCCGCACATTCATTTCTTGGTAGAATTTCGTCTCGAGCAGTGGAGATCGGCCGCCTCAACGGCGTTAGAAGGACTCCATCATGACTGTGCTACCGTTAGTGTGGGAGCTGGTCCCTATTTTGACCCCAAGCATACAGGCAGTTGACGCCTGATAGGTCTGCGAACAACAGCCCCGCTTGGGAGTTCCGTTGATCGGCAGGGAATCTGTCCTGTCGCACCTACGGGTTGCACCATAAATGCTGCAGCAAAAACGGCGGACACCGAGCAATTTTGATGCAATTCAAGACTCCATCTGCTTTTTTTTCTTGTAAGCTGATTAAGTGAAGATCAAGAAATTGAAGATCGAGGGATTTCGTTGCAGAATTGGCCAGATGGACGGAGAACGGCTGACACGTATAACATTTCTCTTCTTACCACTAGATCATCGCTCTACTTGTATTTACGCTCTATACGTATTTTGCTGCTAACTGTATTGGATTCACAAAGAATACTTTTACTTTTGTCTATCGGTCGAATGTTGTCATTGATTTTCGTAACACTTTAGAACTCGAAATCTCAGGGTATGGGAGGAGACGTGTGGAGGCCCTATCCTGTGAGGACGTCGTCAACTCGAGCTCCCGAACCTAGTGTCATCCGCGACCGTGCTCCCTCTCTCTGTACTGGCTGCAGCACTTACCCCTCTCCGCCCGCTCGGCCTCTGCAGCCAGATCCGTTCTGTTTCCGTGTCGTAAACGGTCGTGTGCGCGCCCGCTCGTCGCAGTTGTTCACGTCAGGTTCATGTCGAGCGCGATGCCCTTTCAGTGTTGTCTCCTGTATGTAAGAACGCGTCCCAGCAGTTTCCGGCCGCCATCACCTTAGCTCGCAGCAGCAGGGATGCTATCTGGAACCGGATGCGTACGTTTTCCGGAAAGGTTTTGGTCTCGTGAGCAGAGAAGAGTGGAATGAGAAGGAGAAATGGATGGGTTCAGAGCCGTCTTCTCTACAGTGAGTTCAGTTGTCGTTTTTCAGGTCCAGTGTCGCTCGCGCGACCACCACGACGTGACGACGACTGTGAACGAGCCTCGGTCGGTGAATCGGGTGGTAGCGTCGCTGATTAGAAGCATCGAGGACAGTCGCTACGCAGCGCCTGACAGGCCTGCGCAGCTGACAGTCGACAATCCCGGACAGGTAGGGAAGCGACACGTTATCATCCGCACGTGATTCAGGCAGGGCAGAAGGGGCGATTTTCGTTGAAATAGTGGTAGACCGGCTGATAAGCAAGGTCTATTTGGCTGACTTTTGAAGGGACTGAATATCTCACTCCCTTACGCCTTATTGATTTTCTTAAATCCTTCCCTCAGGGCTCGTGAGATTTCAAAAGGTCCTGGGTGAAGCTTAAGGAGGAGCCTTCAGTGCTTAGAAAGCAATGGGCTCTGCTTTCTCTCCGGAAACTTTATCTGCTTCTGTTCACCCTCTCGCGTTTCGTCTGGAATTCATGTGACGGCGGATTCGTTTGTAACTGGCCAGATGCCTGGGATGTCTTCGCCCTTAATAGGGCGGCTACTTACTTACCTACACTTTTGACAGTGCGGTGTTGCCGAGTCGCATCCGATGACCGCGTTGATCGAATCGGCCAACAAGATAGGGAACAGCAAGTGCCTACCGAACTCCCACCCCACCATCAGAAGAGTGGAACCGCCGATACATCGCAAGTCTACCAGCTCAGTGAAGTCACTCGATACCGAACGGAAGGGGCAGCAAACGAATTTCTCCGTTTGGGTCCTCTCACTTTCTCACTGGAAGCGATGGGCGAAAACTCTCGTGCACTCATATCAGGGGTGTACGCGAAGTTCCGAGCGTTAGATTTTTAAACGGATTTTTAACGGAAGGCTTCCGGTAGATCGTTAAATTTCGTTAAAAGTATGTACTATGAGCTGCGAACTATTATTTCAAAGGAAAAATGTTAGAAGAGCGTTTTATGTTCCCACTTCAACAGGTTAGCAACTAAATTTCAACGAACCAGCATAACGTATTACAGTGTAACATAAAGAATTCACCACCAACAAAGGGTGGACAGCAAAACAAACCAGCTTCCAGTAACAAGAGTGTGGAAGAAGAACAGGTACGGAATTATCATCCTAAAATGTAGGTTGGATCAGGAAGACCCCAGAGTTCCCTTCCTTTCCCAGTTCTGCGCGACGAGCGTGTGCGTGTCACTAAGTATCGAAAGAACTAATAAATGTACAGTTAAAAGCCAATCAGTGGAATGTTAAGGTTGAAGAAAAGTATCCTGGAGCGAGCCCCTCGGTCAAATACAAGCAGATTGGCACTGAACGCCATTTAGCCATTTACGGCGGATTGCTGCGAGAACGGATTTTTCTGCTTAATTCTTGATTTCAGAAGATTTTCAGGGGCGGTCCTATTGGGGGGGGGGGGGGGAGGAGGAGGATGAGGCCTGCAATATAAGTCAAGACGAAGAGGAAAAGTGATAAACTTATTGGGAAAAGTCCGTTAAATTTCTGAAAATTTCCGTAAAGTCGTCAGATTTTAACGAAAGATACCGTTAATTGGTTAAATTCTGTGAATTGTTAACCGCTAAATATGCACCGCGATTCAAATGGAGTGAGAAAGCGCGAACAGCTCAACTTCCTCCGTATAACCCTGGTCATTGTCGTCTTCCTCAATCCTTGGTCCCTTTTGATGGTTGTGCCAAGGAATACCGAGCTGGGTCGTAAATGAACAACTGCAGGCCGAAGCTCCGCATCGAAAGCGGTGTCTACAGCGCTGCTTTCAGGACGCTGCCACGCAGACATCGCCGTTCTCGATTTCTCGATCTTCGTCGTTTGACTGGATTAACGAGCCAACTGAAGGTGGACTGCGCAACCTGCAGACTCCGCTCGGAACGCCCCGGTAGGTCGGGATACCGTCTAGCTTCTCTCCTTGTTCACTGCTCTACACTCTGCTCTTTCCTTTTCTGTATCTCCTGTTTTCTTCTGTCTTATTATAATTCTGCAGAACCATATTTTGCGCTGTTCGAGTACAGCTTTTAAAATCTTGTTCTTCCTAAGATCGAGTACCTTCTTCTCTCTATTTTTTGTTTGTTTTACTTATTGCACGTAGACGTGCGCACAGCATGAACTAACTGGAGAAAGTTGCAAGCCAAGAACTGAAACGATCACACTAAGAACGGAGTGGATATTGTCAAAACATTTGACGAAGGAGACAGCGCGAGAGATCCTCTGTGTCGCTAATGTTTCAAACAGTCAAACGGCGAATTATTTTAGAGCGCAAATGCACTGCAGTAGCTCCAAAGTATGCAGTCTGGTTAGGAAGTTTTAGATGACGGTGTTTACTCCCTAAATGGATGGATAGCGTTAGAGAACCGCTTCTGTTCAGTGCACGTTGCACCAACACTTCTTGGGGAGTTTTCGGTCGTTAGTTATTGCTCACCCCCTAGCAATCCAGTATAGGCTGGAAGGCCCTTCTGCAGCTGACATTAGCTGCCAACCGTTTCATGTGTGTTGCATTCGGATCCCGTCTTAAAGGCTTCTTTTGTTGAAGCAACTCCTTGGTGGCGTTCGAAATGCGGTCCACGTTCGTTGTTCGGGACTTTGAGGTGAGCCTTCCACAGAAATGCAGTTCATGGAGAAGCAGGTCGTAGTTCTGCTTAGGGGCTTCCTTGTTCGGTCAGTCGAATCTGGATGTCCTTATCGTAAACGGCACCTTTGCACCCTCTCGTGTTCTTCTCCAGCTTTTGGCTAAATCGCACTTTCGCTTCAAGGAGGCGGCCATCCGGTCCACTGCGGAACGATGGCACTGCTTCAAGATCCAGTAGACACCATCAGTTGGAAGGTATGTGCTCGTGTTCGGCATGGGTCATGTGTCTGATGCGCGGTTTGGCCACCAACGATGATGCTTCTTCATAAGCTCGAGTTCCCATGTAAAAGGCGTGCGGGGATAGATGCCCAGCGAGACGACTGCCGTTTTCGAGCCTTTCTCCTGATCCAAATTTTCCAATCCCGTACTTCTCTTCGAAGGCCATCCCGATTTTGGCACTGAAGTCTCCGACGGCGAATTTGTATTTGCGTATAACTTGCAACTCCTCGTAGAAAGCGTTGAGTTCGGTCAGCATCGAAAGGAGTTGGTAGTGTGACTTCGATTTGGGGGTCATACTCTCTTGGTTGTGGCAGAAGATTGCCTCGTTTTGTAAAACTTTTTAGGTGACGCTTCTACCTCTTGAGAAGTTGTTTTTGCAGGCGTAGATGGTTTCGACGCCGTGGAGACACAGAGTTAATAAAGTTTTGAATACTGATTGTTCTAAGTTAAAAATAGATCTTCTGCGGGCGGTTTTCGAATCAATCACGACCATTTCAATTTTTGCCGATTTTATAGGATGTCATGAAAGCGACACATTTTTTCCCTGAAGGAACGATGTCTTGGTATAAAATTGCACTCCGCAAAGCTTCGAGTGTCAACTGCTGATGGTGCCTTAAGTGCTTTTCCTATAAAGATTTTTGAAGCGGGTTTCGAATCGGTCGCGAAGTCGGAACCGAAGGGTTGACTTGTCACGGGAATATTTTTTCCCATCGGTAGGAGACAACATCGGAACCTGAAGTTGTGCACTACAAAACTCCAGGCCTTGACTGTTATACGCTAAAAAACAAGCTCCTCTGCTCTGATCTTTTATATGATTAGGTAGATTCGCTTTCTGCGACTTTTTCTCGGCGACTGATGCTAAATCGAGACCACTGACCATATAGATCGCTTAAGAATTTCAAAAATGAGAACGATTTTTTACTGTTTTGCAAGATTTTGAATTGTATGTTGCAAAATTTCACCCATATACATAACTCCTCACTTCATGTGGAAATCGGGTTTATTTTCATAAAAACGACGCTTTTGAATACGACCCCCTTCATTAATATCGAAGCAGAGAAGCTTGGTTTTTTTTTGCTGTATAAAAGCCAAGACTGGAAATTTTATGGAGTAGTTTCACCCTCCGACGTAGTCTCATTCAGACGGATTTTTTTTTTCGTGAAACGTCAATCCTTCGGTTCGACTCCATGATCGATTCCAAGAGCACTTCAAAAAAAAATCTTTGCAGGGGAACCACTTAAGTTTCCATTAGCAGTTGGCACTCGAAAAAAGAGTCAATTTTAGATCGAAGTGTGGTAGAAAATGTATCGAGCCCATGAAATCTTCGGAAAATCGGCAAAAGGTGAAATTTTCGTGGTTGATTCGAAAACTACCCGCAGAAATCCTTTATTCCTAACTGCAGAACAGTCTGCATTCAAAACTCTAATGGATTCAGTTCTGTGCTAATAATATGTTTCCTTCAGTGAACGAAGCTGCGAGCGAGTCTCTGTGTACAGTGTTGAAGCTCCACCTGGAAAGAAGAGCCTATTAAGAGACTCAAACGTCACTAGAAACGTCGCGAAAAATCAAGACGGACAAAAAATAAAACATTGATGGAGACAAGGGTCTCATTAAATCTGCAAGAATGTGGGCGTCACAAATTTTCGTGGAAAACCGAATCCATCGCCTGACCCTGGCACTGTCTCATCAGCAGCTGACTTTGGTGAGTAGCAGATAATGCTGACCGGCTCCCGAAGATGATAACGAAATCGAAAAATGGCAACACGAGGTGACAGGACTTTGTAAGAGTCGACGAAATGGACAAGTCATGGGTGCCCGACGAAGCCCGCTCCCGGCATTGCGGGATGGAACCTTCTGCCCACGAATGAAGAGCGTTTCCTCTCTCATATGTCGTTCGTCGTTCCTCCGAGCACCTTTCGTGATCCACCGTCTCTCCTTCGTCCTTATACCTGTGCCTTGTTACAGGTAACAGTAGTATTGCCACTATTGCAGTTATTCATGCAGCCTCCACCCAATGCCAACTAAGCGGAAGACGCTGAACATCCAGCTGTTGCAGCTTTTGGCAGCATAGGAGCATAAGGCGTTAGAGAGTCGGCGGGAAGCTAAGGGCGAAGCCAGTAGGCAGAGCGGGCAGGGTCTCGTTGTGGTCGAGAATGTTGGGAGTTTATGGCTGACCAGGTGGCGTCGTGCCGAGCCATCCCGATCGCATTACAATACCGCACGACTGGCTGCTGTCGCCGTGTCGTCGTTTTGCCTCCGCTCCGACGAACTCCATCTTTGACGACAATCCTGTTACTCCACCCCTCCTGTTCCTGTTAAGTGGAGCGCTTTCTTTGTCATCTACTACTATCTGCCTGCGTTATTTCCCTTGAGCTTGTCCCGGGGTCGGCGTTACACACTCTGAACGCTATCATTACTAGAATCGTACAATGGCGACAACCGTCTCACGGTTTGACATTCGTATTGAACCTTATTGACGTATTGACCTTATTGATCGTTGTTCATGGCCTGAACAACTCGTCAAGAAATCGTCGATAAAATTGAGAACTCTGGTAGGTTCTGGCAGGAAGCCGATTGCTGTTTCCATAGTCTGCCCAAGCTTGTAAAGTATCGTGACTGTTATAAAACGTTTCTTGGAATCCCGCTGTCTGGTGATATCTTTCCAGATCAGTCCAAAAAGTACAAGCCAGGAGCGATTGTCACCGACGTTATAAGCTGTCGCGGCGATATTTGGCTGTGATCAGGAGCCCACTGCCTGGAGGAACACAAACCTGCTCACCCTCCTTCTCGGGCTTGGTGCTATGCCATTACATAGGGCTATATAATCTTTGCCTATATCCATTTTGCAATGAACTATCACACTACTCACCCATGATATCTACATGCACAGCTGTCGATATCGTAGATGTTCGAGCTCGAGTGCGCGCCGGCGCTAGAGTTTTGATCGAATCCAAGCGTCTTATCGGTGGAGGGTGGATCGGCTCTGTAATCCGGTCCTCCTTGGAGAATGTGTGCTAGTGAGGTCAGAAGGTTTCTACGTATATATCTTATTCAGTTCGTACATACTCGTTCTTAGCAAATGAGTTTTTTTTTTAACAAAGAAAGGAGACTCAAGTTGATCTTCTGCGATGCTATTTTGACAGGATGTAGGGCCGTGTGAGCGGAGCCCAGAATTACAGTCAGTTTTTGCTGAACGCTTTTTTAAAGGCCTGAAAAAGAGGTGTGAGAACGTGTGCGCAACACTCATCAACCCCTGTGACACCCCACGAGATGTGCCTCGGTAGGAGTGGCGTCGGTAGGAGTGAGTATCACAGAAGCACACCGGCGGAGTTTTGAGTTCGAGTCCGCGCACTGCCAATTTTTTGCATTAGTTTGTTGTTATTACGCTTTCTCATAATCCCTGGAGTCAATTAGAGGCGATCAGCGCTTACAACAAACCAAGGATGTCTATTTGCGCCTTCATAGTGCTAGTTTTTCAACGGTGCGTATCTGCATCACCACCATATCACACCATGTCATCAATAATGCTGTAACTGCACACAAATACGCGTGCACAGTTGAACATGATGGACCCGGGCCATATCGGTACACATGTGCATTAAAAATGTCGTGTTGTACTTGTTTCATAGATTTGTACCAATTAGATTTGTACCTATTGACTAAACGGGGAGAGCAAGTCAGGACTTTTTATTTTCAGAGAAACGATATGGTGCGTAGGCTCATTGAAAAACTAGCACATTCGAAGGCGCAAATAGACAGCCTTGGTTTGTAGTAAGCCTTGATGGTCTAAAATTGACTCCCGTGATCAAGAGGAAGTGTAATAACAACAAACTAATATGTGCAAAAATATAGGCAGTACGCAGGCTCGACCTCAAGATCCCGACGGTGTGCTCCTATAAGGCGGCACTCCTACCGACTGCGCCACCGAGTGTTGCGAATCGGTGGCCCCACTCGCGAGGGAACATGTCCCTGTTGAGCGAGGTCACCCATTCACCCCGTGGCGCTACGAGGTAACCAGGAACCCAAGACCCAGGGGGATGCTAGGGGACCCCATTATGTGAATAGGCCACGCCCTTCTTCCCTGTCAGATGAGGGCCCCGCGTAGTGACTTCTCCCCCATCGCGCTAGATAGTGCACGCACGCCTGCACCACACCCCAGCCATGGGCGCCTGCGCGCTGCTGTAGTGAACCCGGGCTGTAGTGATCAGACACAACCCCCAAATATTACCCGACAACATAGGATAAGGATAAAGGACGGCGTTACTCAATCCATTCTGGGATGCGCCAGTGCATTCTACTTCTACGGGATGTCGTGGAGACGACATGAATGCGTATTTGGCCATACAATGACTTGCGGTGGCCAGCCGATGAACAAGTCAGAAACCAGGATCCTGGTATCGGGTGCTCGCGACAGTCGTACCTCCTCCGACTGCGCTACACGCGCCCCCACCCGACAACATAGTACCCAATAACACACAACAATGCCCCAACATAACCCAACAGCAAATATACATAACACCAATACCGACAATGTAATATTAGGAGAGTCACCACTTTTCTCGTCGTGTGCAGCACAATAAATACATAGCCACGGTTTATTCCGTATATCTGCATCGTACAACCACATGGAATACCAGACGTTCAACGGCCTGCCGGCCGCCAAACGTCTGATTTGGGCTTCGCCCACTCCGAACGTCTTTTTATCCTCTTTAGACCTTCTCTCATTCATTACAGTAAAAAAACTGGTTTTGCTATATAGAATGGTATAGCGGAATAGGGCAAAACAGGTCCATCACCTACACTGGATCCCCCTTAACTGGTCCCTTGTCACTGGTTCCCCTTTATTGTCAGCCCTTTTCCGATTCACCCTTCACTGGTCCCCCCCCCCCTTCGTCGGTCCCTACTACTGCTCCCACCTTCACTGGGCCTTCCCTTACTGGTCCCCTCTTTGCTGGTCATCCTATCCTTCACCGATCCAAATCACTGGTCCCACCCTCACTCGTCCCCTTTTATTCATCAACCCTTTTCCGGTCCCCCCTTCACTGGACCACTCCCCCCCCCTTCACCGGTCTCCATTACTGGTCCCTTCCTCACCGGTCCCATCTTCACTGGACCCCTCCCCCCTCATTCACCGGTTCCCCCTTCACTGGATCCCCCTCACCGGTCCCCATTGCTCTTCATACCTTCACTGGTCCCTCCTTCATTGGTCAACCCTTTACCGGTCCCCCTTTCTGGAACCCCATCCTTCACTGGTAACACGTCGTCTAAATCCAGAACCCTCGCGCGACATCGGTGACACCTCTTCTGAACCCGGACGCCTGTTGAACAACGTCGGTGACATGTGTTCTCAACCTGAACGTGTTTTGCGTGGCATCGTTAACACGTTGTGAGAATCCTGAACACTTGCGCGACATCGGTGACACGTCGTCTGAGTCTGGAAGGCCTTTCGCGACATTGGTGACCCCTCTTCTGAATCCAGGTACCTGATGAACGACGTCGGTGACATGTCTTCTCAAGTCGGGCCTGCTTTCCGCGACATCAGTCATACGTCGTCTGAATCCGAACACCACTTGCGGGACATCGGTGACACCTCTTCTCAACCTTAACGTTCTTTGCGCGACATTGGTGACATGTCGACGCCTGTCGACAACTACAACAGTTGACAACTGGTGACAACTACAACCCCTTGTCCCCCCCCCCCCTCCCCTTCCCCATACTACCTCCCCAACACACTCCTTCAGCACTTCTGTGCAAACAAACACACCCACAAACACACGCACTCATCCACAGACAGACGACTGTTCTCGCTTATATATAGTAGGATAGGATAGGAAAGGGGTGAATACTAGATATATATATAATATATAATACGGAAGAATGGACGATAGACGGGACCGCTCCGGCTAGAATAACTGTATTGGCTATCCGAGGCTAGGCGTGCCCCTTCCGGGTTCGCCGTCCTCCCTGTAGTACAGCTGGCTGTTGTGCATGGCAAGGAGCGGCAAGGCTCCTCCCGGAGAGTCCCAGGAATGGTGGCAGAAGCAGGCTCAAATGTGCGGCGCCCCAGAGCCGCACCCGCACGACGAGCCGACCGAAGTATAGAATGAGCCGAGGGGGGGGGGAGGGCGGCGCACGCATTCGCGACACCGAGGCACATCTCGTGGCGTGTCGTAGGGGTTGATGACTGTTGTGCACACGTTTTCACACCCCTTTTTCAGGTCTTAAAAAAAGCGTTCAGCAAAAACTAACTGTAATTCTGGACTCCGTTCACATCCTTTCAAAATAACATCGCAAAAGCTTAGTTGGGAACCATTCCATGTTAATGTATGTAACAGTATTCTGGGTGATCGCTGCTAACACACTGAGTTGATGCTAAATGATTTATTTATTTATTCATAGCGCGAGTACATGGCACACACGCGTGGAACAGAATAAGGAAAATGATGTGATTGTCATGCAAGCTTTCACCGAAGGAATGCTTGCCAAACCCATTAGCCTTCTGAATCAGTTCTTGACGTAGACCGTCTTACTCGTCTCATTCCTGAAATTAAACCTACAATTGATTTAGTTTTTTTCTCGCATATTCTTAGTTTTTCGCATTGTGCACAACACCGAAGGAGTTCTTCAAACCCAAGTGTTTTTCATAAGCTTCAGCAGGGTGATTTAAGTAGGAGACGCTTTTCTGCTGTCAGAGATTGTCCTTATCTGAATTGTTACTAAAATTCGATTGCCCGATCCACATGGTTAAGACTGGTTGGCAAGCGATGTTTGTTGTGCCGGATTGTGGGGGTGAGACTACCGTGTCTGACGTGGTTTCGCCAGTTTTTCCCCTTCCTTTGCTCTTCTATCCCTCTCTCTTCTTATTCTTCAAATTTACTGGCTTCCTTCACCTGTTGCTTGTCTCACGCATTGCTTTCCAGTCAGACTTGTCTCACGCATTGCTTTCCAGTCAGACTTTTTTCTCGCACAAGCTCTTTCTTCATGCTCACTGCATTGCGTTATCATAAACGTCCACCTTCAGAGAATCTCAGGAGATGCTGCGTTGGCAACGCGATTTCTCTCTCGATGTTGGCAGTGGCCTGCATGAAGATCTTTCCGATTTCGAGCCTTCGTGCTATCACCACCAGTGAAATCTTGCCATCTTCGCCATCATGTAGAGGTGGTTGGTCTTGCGCAGGTCACCAACCGATGTACTCCTTCCAGAATGTATTTGTTGCGACGGTATTCCCCCCGGTGGTCACATTTTAGCACAGTCAATACTTCTGTTGGTTTTTGATTGTCCCTGCGTAGCCTACGGTGCTATCGATAGGAACTCTGCGATTCAGGGATGACTCCGTGGCTTCGCTGATCGCGGTTGCTTTTCAGTCTGAACATGTGACATATTCGCGCAGCTTCTTGTGGACACTGCATTCCTCAAACAGCGAAGCATAAACAGCGAAGCATGACACTCAGTTAGACATCAGTAGAGCTAGGTTGGCCTCCGCTAGGTATCGATTTCGGCATGGTTTTCCTGACGCTGTGAGTGAGCTGACGTACCTGCAACTCTCAAAACCTTGATGGTTCATAGTTCAAATGGTTCTCCCCTTTTCCTGCTGTATCGGAAGCATCGCCGGTGACATATCGCTGTTAAACATAATGTCGACTGCAGAACCATGATTTGTCGTCCTCGGCTATACGATCAGTTCATAACGCAGTATACATGGAGTCCGGTCGAAAATCTTCGGATAATTGGATGATTCGAATCCGATATATCCGATCGGATATCCGAAAATGATTTTTTTATTTTTTATTTTGACTTTATATGTATTTTTTATTTGAGTTCATTCATTGTATGCGACGCAACTGTTTAGGTCAACTCAACTGAATGCGTTTGCATTCAAGTTGGAGTTAGCATAACTTCCAGGTGAGAACTCTCATATGGTGATCACAAATTCTAGGTCTGGAAGCTTGCTAAACTGTTGGATTTGAGTAGTTACCTTTGGGATAGTCCACCTGCGCTTCCACTTTTCAGCTGTTTCTTACTGCTTCCGTAAGGTGGAATTCTGGTCTTTCTGTAAACAACTCGAAGTGAAAAAGCTCCTGTACATGAGAATGCCTGGTAAGGCACATCGCCATTCAATTGATTATATTTCTCGAAGCGGATTCGCGGAGGACTCAATCATTCGCCCCTCAGCTTGTGTTCTAAAAATCCTTTTACGCAGTCTTCAAAAACTGGTTTAACGGGCTGCCTCGACAGCTGAAGAGAAGGATCGCCTTGAACGTAAACTTAACCTCATGCTCTGACGACTACGCCTTCCCCTAGTTGCGGCTCTAGGCACTTCTCTGGCTCGCACTCGGTTGTAGTTTAGTCATTCCCATTAAGCTTCAAGTGGTTGGTACTGAGGCTGTAAACTGTTATAATGATGTTTTGTTGCGATCAAAACTCTAGCGCCAGGCGGGACTCGAACCCGTACATCCTGCTGACCGGGAGGGAATGCTCTACGCCGTTACACCACCGACGCCGTTTCATCGAACACGGCATCCAAATAGCGCACAAGCAGCGCTGGTGTAATGGCGTAGGACATTTCCACCCGGTCAGCAGGAGGTGCGGGTTCGAGCCGCGCCTGGCGCTAGAGTTTTGATCGCAACGAATGTCGCTATAACAGTGTCGTTTCGTTTCATTCTGCGGTGCACGCTGGCGCCAGTGGTTAGGAAGCGCTCGTTGTCGCCTTCCAGGGGCCGAATCCGTGCGACGCATACTTCTGTTGCGCGTCGTCGTTCATGTTCAGCCGGTGTGCTTCGTGCCGCGGCTGAACATGAACAGCAGGCTGTGCGCACTTGTTTTCAGCCGTCGAATATCGGGTTGCATTCTCGTTGCCTCACCCGACCACCCAGCCGCTCCTATCCGTCGTTACCCTCACCATCAGTTTCGTAACTTCGGCTCAAAAGCAATTCGCTGGACTAACCGTCGATTCTCTGGAAATAAAAACGAAAGCTGCTGGCACAACAAACAGATGGGCGATGATTGCCCTGCATGACCAAGGGATTGGGGCATTCCCATAAGGGGCGCTCATGCCACCTTCAGGTGCATCGGCCTATTCGAGAATGGTTGTTCGTTGGCTCACTGGGCGCATTCGACAAAGTGTTCAACTACGCCGTCGAAGTTACGCTGCCCATCGAGGTACTCGAAGGGTATCTCGATGAGCAGCGTAACTTCTCCTCCAGTCACTTCCTTGACATCTTGTTGTCGTCATTTTTAGTGCTCGCTCATTTGGTGATCCTCACTGTTCGACTTCGACGTGCCCCTCTCCGTTCATGGAGGGGACTCTTCTCTAATTACTTGGCACTCAACGGGTACATTCAAATCTAGACTTTCTTGGTCCTTGAAAGCTACAATGCTGTACGTTCTCAAGGACAACCTTTACTACTGATCAGATCTGGGACGAACTTGTCGGATAGTAAATAACGTAAATTTTCTATGTGTTTTTCCCAACAGAAAGCAACCCTAACGGATGCTGGATAGCTTTACTTGCTATAAAATAATTTTACAAGTGCTTTTTGGCGAGTTTGCCTCAATTGCCGAGGCGCTATGTATATGTAAATACTAGGGAATGGTGGTTTGTGATTTTAACATTCACTACTCGGTTCTGTTTATGAAAGTCGCTCTTTTTGCGACAGAAAAGGTGCAGCGGAACATAAATTTGGGATTATCCAGTTTTTGCTAATCGTTGCTGTGCATTGCTTGCAAAATATGTTTGTTTTTTCAGCCTATTTATAAAAATTAGCCCGCGTCATAAATTCGTTGTTATTCAACAGGAGAGCTTATGGGCCTCATTTAACGAAGGAGGATTCACGGGTTCAGAGCTCCTTCTCTCACCCACCTTTTAGCGCCATAGTCCTTGGTGGAACATCCATTCTAGAATGCGGTGAGAAGCAATGCCACAGTTTCGACTGCCGGTTTCAAGCCAACTGCGGAGAAGATGTTAGGCCAATCTTGCCCCCCCCCCCCTCTTCGACTGTCACTTACGATTAATCCACTTCCCACAGAACAGTTTCTTCATGGAAGTGACATTTACATGCATCGCACTGGTACCAACGCAGGACCATGTCGTTTTGCCTGCATCAGTGCATCCTTGTTTGGAGAAATGCTGTAGAAGACTATTTTCGCCATGCTGAAGCAGTTCTCTGTCAAGAGGGTCCTCTTCCTGTTTGTTGTTTAATGCTTTTCCTCTTGAGTTATTACCTATTTCTCGTAAAATTGGCAGCGGTTCTTCTAGTTAGCTGAGAATTCAGAGTTGCCTTGAAATGCTTTGGCGGGGTGCAATACTGCACAGCTGTTTCCTGTGTTTTCTAATTTTTTTTTGCGAATTCCGCCTCGTGCACCATAACACGTGTTGCAGATCGGAGCACTTACCACAGCTGCCGGCGGTTTCGAAACAAGGAGAGTCATCTTCGGAAACGGATGACGCCGACAGAGAGGTCGCCGAGATGACGCAAAATGTGGTCAGCCCCGAGAAAGCCGTAAAGGAGGTGGCAGCGGTTCAGGATCGCGACAAACACAAGTGAGCGAGCTGATCTTTCTCGAGATCGGAAGACCTATTTCCAATTGGGATGCGGGAAGTGGACAGTCACTGAACAGTAATGTAGTGACGAGCAGGTCTATGAAGCGGCTCCAAATTGAATAAAGATCGTGGAAGCTCTCGGAGTGTGGTCGACCACGGCTTTATGTTTCTCCTGCGTCAGCGTTTCGGTCCACCTACTCCGTATTGGAGAAACAAAATCATGGCCATTCAAATCAGTTTCTTTAAGCCTCAATTGGCTGGTATCGAGGTTGTAAGCTGTCACAACGATGTTTTGTTGCGATCAAAACGTCTAGCGCCAGGCGGACTCGAACCCGCACCTCCCTCTAACCGGGCGGGAATGCTCTACGTCATTACACCACCGGCGCCGTTTGATCGAACGCAACATCCTGAGGCTTAAAGAAACTGATTTGAATTGTTTCTATCAAGACCATCAGCTTAACTGGTCCCATGCTGATATCAGCGGCCAGCTCATCCCGGATACGGGTGGGTGCTGATCGGTCCCACGAGGTGTGGATGTTGCGTTCGATCAAACGGTGGTGTAATGGCGTAGAGCATTCCCGCCCGGTCAGAGGGAGGTGCGGGTTCGAGTCCCGCCTGGCGCTAGACGTTTTGATCGCAACAAAAATCATGGCCTTTCGAAAAAAGTCTTCCCGAGATCGTGATCTCTGGGTAATGCCTTACATGCTCACTCTGACTTCGTAATTCTCATGAAAAGACAATCAGATACTTCAGATGCATTTTTTTGTTGTGGACGGCCACTCTCGCCACATGTCTTCATTGTTACAGAATGTTCCAAAAATGGTTCTTTCAGGCTCTTCGCTGAAATGGAGGAGAGCATAGCTATGTTGCTGGAGTACGGTCAGCATCAACCACTGAAACCTCCTCCATCGCGGAGAAATCTACCCAGAGAAAAAGTGAGTCAGAGCTCACGGTCAGTCGGAAAAATGCGGCATAGTTCAAAAGCCTCTAGGAACGATGCTACCGTTTACGTGTTTGGTACCACTTCAGTGTTATTTTCATCATTTTCTATCCAATTAGTAAATTCTGTTGTTAATGTATCTCTCTACTTCATTAATGAGCCTGCGAAAAAACAGCTTTAGAAAAGAGCGTCTGAAGAGAGTCGGCGAAAGTACATTTCCGTTCTTTTATTAGGTTGGAAAAAAAGTCTTTTCATTTTTTTCAAAGATTTATTACTTCACAACTACAAAGTCAAATCAAGAGATAAACTCAAGAGATAACTTGAGATAAACTCTATTTTGTTCTACTACACTTCTCCAAAGACTGGGTAATTTTCCAATTCCTCTCGCTTAAAAGACTGCAGTTCTGGAGTCGAACCATTGATGAATCCAATTTTTGAGGTCTTCATCCGTTCCAAAATATTTCTCTCCAATTTCTTGCTTGAGAGCACGGAAGAGATGGTAGTCGGTAGGGGCGAGATCAGGGCTATACGGTGGATGTGGCATTACCTCCCAGCCCATCCCCTTTATTGTTTCTCTTGTGAGTCTTGCAACACGTGGTTTTGCATCGTCATGCAGGATCATCACCTTCGACTTCTCCGGCCTGTTTTCTTAGAGAGTTGCGACGACTTTGTGGAGTTGGCCGCAGTATGTGACAGCAGTAAGTGTCTCTCCACTTCTGAGAGTTTCCCAGTAAACCGCTCCTCTGATATCCACCAAACACTCAAGAGAATCTTCCGTTCGTGAACATTGGGCTCGAGATCAGACTTAGGGCTCTCTCCCTTTTGTACCCATTGCCTTTTCCTCGGAAGTTGGCACACAGAACCCAGGACTCTTCGCCTGTCACAATCCGAGGAAGAAACGATTTTCTTCCTTATCTGGACAGAAGAGAAGCAGCGATGGAGAGCCGTCGACCTTTCTGAGTGTCTGACAGGGCATGTGGAATCCAAGCTCCAAATTTCCATGAAAGCCAAGATTCTTCAGATGGATCCCCACTATCCTATGAGACACTTCGAGCTTCTCTGCCAGCTGACGTGTCGTCTGCCAACTATCGGTACGAAGAAGATGGTGTAGTTCACTGTCGTCCAATCCAGTTGGCCTTCCTGACCATGCTTTGCCCTCAGTGAATAATTTCCCTTTAAAGACTTTCCGAACCACTCATAACAGGCGCGATGAGTAGTAGATCCCAAGCCATATATGTGGTTAATTTGGTCTGCTGCCTGACATGCTGTGGATTCCTTAATGAATTCTTGAAGAATGCCATGCTGAAAACGGCCATGAGGTAGATTTGGCATTGAGTTCGGAAGATTGGATGGATAACGAATTACAAGAAGAGTCTTAACCTGTGTCTGCGTGCGAACGGTAGACAAGTGTGATAGGATTACGAAATCAGCAATCAACATTGGCTAGTGCGTTTACAAGGGGAAGGGTAAAAAAAATTTCGAAGTGTGAAGGGACTTTTTTTCCAACCTAATATATTTCTTCACTTCATTTTCTTTCTCGTTTTCCCCAGATGCATGTGAGATTCATTTCCGTTCACTCCACTTTCTAATCTTTGTAGTAGCCACCATCCCGTCATGAACAAATACGCAGGGTGTTGGCGTTGTTTAGAGACCTCACTGGGCGAAATTTGTTAGTGAAATCAAGTGTTGCTCTCACAATACAAGGGTCTAAAGCCTATGTCTGAACGGGGGGAGCGAGTCATGTAGGGAGATTCCCCACCCCCCCCCAATTAGTATTAAAATGTGTTTATTTTTTTTTACAAAGTCGTTAAACCCAAGGAGTTGAGGGTCCTTGAAGTCACAACGGGATAATCCGCATGACGAGTTTGGGGGTCTTGTACGCCCGGAGATGCCCCTGCCGGTAAGCGGCTCGGAGCGCAGTGGAAGTGGGGTTGCTTCATGCGAGGAAGGTCCGGGGTTTGGTTCTTGTGCGCTGCTGCATTTTTGCATTTCGACTGATTGGTTGAGATTTAGGGGATTCTGACGTCTGTACCATTTTCAGGCGTTTTCTGCGCATTTTCCAGCTGTACGCTGTAGAGAGTACCTTTCTTGCGACTCGTTTATTACTGACCGGTTTTCTAACCACAGGACAATGAGAAAGCTAGTCAACGTAATGATGTATAAACGTTCATTCCTTGTCTAAAGGTGGGCCACACTTCAGCGTGAGCAGGTGCATCACCACTCGAGCATCGGCGGACATTGTTGGTGTTAGATTTTAGAAAACCTCCAGCAGACTTCTGATTTCCAAGTGAGCAAAGGGGGAAATGGTACATCGATGCCGTCTAGGTTAATTAACGGGATCTACAGACCTCGTTTCTCATTTCAGCCACCTCTAACATCACATCCTGGTCACTTTTGAAAATCCGAACAAGGGCCGGATTCGTCAACTACTTACGTAACTTTAACAGAGAATTCACAACGGAAAACTAAGATAACGCGGCTTTTCGCTCACCATGTCGCTTGATAAGCCGCGCTACTAGGGATTTCGGCTATAATTTTCTCTGTTAAATTGCTGGAAGTCGTTGACGAATCCGGCCCCAGGATGGTTTTTCCCGAGGTCATTGGTCCATGTATGGAAACAAATTGCGAGAGCCTGTAGCCTTTATACGCTGTCCGTATTGTGCCCAGTGCAGCTTCATGCACTTTGAACCTGTGTATAACTGACGTTTACCATTTCTACATCATCATGTTGAATACCACAGCGTTCAGCTGGAAAATTAGGCATAAAAACATCTGAAAATGATATAGACGTCAGAATTCCCAAATCTCAACCAGGCAGTCGAAATGCAAAGGTGCAGCAGAGCTCCAGGACGTAATTACAACGCGACGCCGCGCGCTAGCCGCATGCGACGTCGAGACGCTGAAACGCGAACGTGCGCTCGGTGACGCATGGTTAACCGCGGAGCACGAAATTTTCCCAGTTTTCAAGCTCCTCGACTAGTTTTTTACCACAGGGAGTCCCAAATGAAACGGAAGAGGAGCTCCCTTGGTGGAGGCGCTTGGAAGGAAAATGAAGCAGTGAAATGCCTCTGCTTGTAGATTGGAGAAATAAGGAGGTCCTTAGCGTTTGCTAAGGGGGTGCTTGCTAATGGCATTGCATGTGAACTACGACAAGTGAGTTGGTGACGGTCAAGTGTAGCGTAAAGTTAGGATTAAGGAAAAAGCTATGGATTGGTGCGCTCATTCCCCCCCCCCCCCCAATAGATACTTACAAACACTTGCTTTCGAAACTTCTAGTTAGTAATCCCGTCCCATTTCTTGTTTCGAATTTCCCGCACCAGATCCTTGACCATTTCCCTTCATTCATTTGAAATGGATTGAGTCTGATTCTGCCCGCACTTTGTTAACAATCAGCTTCATTTCCCTACCAGGAGATATCAGACTTGTCTCATCCTCATCTCACGTCTTTCCTTCTGCGCGGTCGATGTCGCCAGCACACACTTTCGCACTCTAGCGCGAGTCACTAGCCGTCCCTGTCGGAAGAATCGGACCGCGACAACGGCATCGGCAGCGCGGCAGGAGGTACAATCGCCCATGCTAGGGGGCGTGGCGTCAGGAGGCACACCGCTGTTCTGCGGACCGGAAACTTTTGTTTTACGTAACAAAGGTTTCGTAAGGCAGCGTCAGACATTTGGTGAAACCTAGGGGGCTTGGAGTGGGTGAGCAAGGGGGATGAGAGCAAGATCGCACGTCCCCAGCAGGGGCGGGTGTACCTCCTGACCGTCCCCCCGACAAACTCGTTCAATTTCGTCGCGCACCGTGCGCGGCGTTGGAGTAATGTCTGCCCCCGTGCAGCAACGCACAAGAACCAATCCCCGACCTTCCTCGCATGTACGCGCAATCAAGGAGGCCTATGGTATACTCCCGTCCACTGCAGCGGCGCGCGATTGCACAGTGAGGCCTATGGTATACTCCCGCGTCGCTCCAGCGACGGGCGCGGGGCAACTGTCAACGACGCGCCTTCGCTGCAGTGGCGGACGGCGCAGTGGGGCGCGGTTGTTAGTTGACGCGCCATCGCTCTCGCGATACGTCGCAGAGGGGTGTTATACCTCCGCTTCGCGGGAGAGAAACATACTCCCGTGAGACGGCCGTCGCAGCCCATCGCTCGTCCGAGCGATGGGCAGCGATGGTCGCGGAGGGGGGGAGCGCTTGTCGTGCCCTATTCTATGCACTTCCGCGAACTTATTTCGACAGCTCCTTGGTTCTTGACCATACCATAGCAATTTCAACACACGTTTGGTGATGTTGGGTGGTCATGTGATGTCTCTGTTGTTCTCCTCGTAGGGTTTTCGTCGTGGCTAGACTCATTTTGGGTTTTTTCGACGGATTGAACAGCTAGTTTTTTGAGGAGGTATTTTTTCTGAGAAATCTACATTTCTGTGCCGGAGCAATACAGTTCCCGCTTCGGCCACGGTTAGAGCGTACAGACCGTCGGAGGACGGAGTCTCTGTTTATAACCTTTATACCATTGGATGTATAGTTTTATCTGCACGTTGCTGAGTTTCCAAGGAATGATGTAATTGCATGTATTTTCGCTCTCTTGGCACGTGTCTGGATCTAGAAAATTGTTAAGATAGCAGAAAAGCTAGGCGATGCGCTAGTACAATAGCGCTCGCGTCGCACGGTCAAAAAGGAGTTGTGACGAATTAATCCGTCGTATGGTCATAACTCTCCCAGTTTTAGGTTCGAGAACTTCTATGTCATGGGAAATAAACTGCTCCAATCGCGTAAAGGCTGCTCATATAATTTTTTGAGTCGCCCACGACGAAATTCCCATGATCTGGTGAAGTTATACTTAAATTGTGGAGATCTCAAAGAGGTGAAAAGAACGATGTCAATCCTTTCTCAAAATATGTAGCTATCTAAATTGGAGGAGTTATGAGCATGCGACGTTTTGCGACGGATTAGCCCATCGCAATCCCTTTTTTTTGAACCGTACGACCCTAGCAGTATTGGGGTTAAGGTTTCGCGACTCTGTCACTGCTTTGCTTTCTGTGCTCTAGTAGGGTTGTCTCGAAAAACTCATGCGCTCTCCATGAGGTCAAATAATCTGTTCTGTTACATGAAAAATCTATGTAAACTCGTTTTGAGAAAGGAAAGACTCGTAGATTGGGGTGCGACGGCGATTAAGGCATTTGATTCGTTTTCCTATACCTACCGCTCCCCCGTTGCATTTGTCTGAACATTCCTGCAGCACGATGCTCTCAGTTAGTCTGACTGGGCCCTTGAGCGAACTCATGACAAGACTCACGGTGGGTGTGATGGACAAAGCACGACTTCGTCACTGCACTGGATCAGCTGATTCGCTGGAGTTCTGCAAAAGTCTCCGTCTGCAGAACTGCGTGAACTATGTCAGCCTCAGCGATGGCGACGGCTCGCCACGCGCATCGCGAGCCGTCGCGTCGCTGTGCACTCCCGCGTCGCTGCAGCGGACGGGAGTATACCATAGGCCTGACGGCCGTGCCTGGCGACGCGCGGTCGAAACAAGTGCAAAAATAGTGCACGACGGGCGCCTCCCCCTCTGCGACCGTCGCGGGAGCGACGGCGCGACAACTCACAACCGCGACACGCACTGCGCTGTCCGCCAGTGCAGCGAAGGCGCATCATTGACAGTTGCCCCGAGCCCGTAGCCGGCGCGACGCTGGAATATACGGTACTTGTGAAGCAAAGGGCCCGTGGTGCCGTGGGGTTGCCGGGAAACATGTCAAGCCCACGGCACCACGGGGCCGGCACTTATGAAGCACCCGTCCTCGGGTGCCGTGGGGTTGCCGTGTTTCCGTTACCGTTGCCGCGTTAACATGTTTCCCGGCAGCCCCACGGCACCACGGGCCCTCTGCTTCATAAGTACCGAATATACCATAGGGCTAAACCGAGCTTTCCACCTTCCCTTGCCATCGCTTGAGTGATTTTCCAGCTTCCTAACGGCCGCGTTTGCAAATCATTGTACGTGGTTTCATCGGTGACTAAGGCTAATTGCAGACAATTCGTCAGCTGCCCATATACCATACCATGGCAGGCTGTTAACGAACGCAGAACACACGAAGCGCGGCGTTAGGACGGCGCTTTCGGATGCCGCTGTCGCCGAAGTCTTAGTCATGTTTGGGTGGTGCTGCAGGAATTGGACGAACGAGTCATCTGTGGCTACCTTCGCCTCACTCGGGCGCCGGCGGCCTCAGTAAGGCGCCATCTGCAGTTTGACCTCTCCACTACTGATCATTTTCTGGAGGCCTTTACCCGACAGATCTGACTAACCTCTGGATTTATGTCTTATTACTGCCGTTGCCACTCCTTCAGATGTTCCTTTCTGTCGACCGAGCTCACGTATCGAGCTTGTAGAGAGGTTGTCCGGGGCTCTCGGGAAGTGGCTATTCTGTGTCTTTCTTGCTCTTCCCTTTCAACTGAAAATGAACATCCCTCACGATTGCGCTCTCGTCACGCTCCGCATATCACTTAGGTACCATACCATAGGCTCCAACGAAGAGTTTTGAGATGTCCCGAGGAATCTTGTAGTCTTTGCTATCCTTCTGTTACGGAAAACGCTGCACTACCGTGCCAATGATGTTGCGCAGTTGATTACAGCTGAGGTCTAAGGTTGGTGTGATCCCTAATCCTTAACCAGGTTACGTTTGGGCGTTGTTGACTTCGTCAGAACCTGGAGAGGTCGAGGTCGTTTAAGAATATGCTCGACCGAACGCCGTTTCATTCCGTAGAAGTGATTCCACGTGCTTCGACCTTTGGCGTATCGGGGATGACGATATGGTTGAAACGCGGTTATGCCAAAAGTGCCGCCAATGGCGTGCGCTTTGGAAAAGAGGGATTCCGGTTAAAATCTGGCGTCCTTCGGCCATGGTCCTTCGCAGCTTATCACTCCGAGGACGTTTCGCAACACACACCTCACATTGGAGAGAGGTCTGGAGCGGAGCTACTAACCCTTTCACGACACGCGCGATTTTTACGTGACTGTTGCGCGGGACAGCGTGTATTTTTTCCGTGACTATTTGTATTATTTTATTTCCATTACTTATTTGTTATGAATAAAACTGCAACCAGTGAAGTTTCCCATGGACCGTCTTGACCATAGGTATTAGGGGACTCAGTAGTTAATGTTGTACTACTAACTGATGACTTTCCATGAACTATTTTTATGATGGTGCCCGACGACATCCGACATTGCCCCACGCGGCAAAAAGTGTCCGACGACATTGTCGACAATATCGTGAAAGCGTTAAGGGTGACTTGGGGCGGATGGAGCGAAGAGGCTGCGCTGGGGCTCTAAAACATTTTTAAGACTAGTGCCAGCATTTTGTGTCACTCGGGGTTTGTAGGGGATCTTTATTAGCGGCCTGACATTTCAGCTTTCCTTCGTCTTCAGAGGCCTAAAAGTTTTGATTTTAAACTTTTTCCACGTGTTTCTCACGAAGAAAACTAAACTTTTTTAAGTTTTAGGTTTTTAGGGGATTTTTGAGACTGATTGAATTCATTTTCTTTAAGCCTTGAGTGGCTGGCATCGCAGGTAGTAAGCTCTCATAACGATGTTTTGTTGCGGTCAAAATTCTAGCGCTAGACGGGATCGAACCCGCACTTCCTGCTGACGGGGCGGGAATGCTCTATGCTATTACACCACCGGCACTGTTTGATCGAACGCAACATCCACACCTCCTGGGACCCACAGCCACTCATCCGTGTGTCGGGATAAGCCGGTCGCTCATATTAGCATGGAAGCAAGTTAAGCTGATGGTCTGAGAGAAATGAAATGCTACAGAGGTTGTATGTTGTTACATAATGGCTCGGTCAGCAGGAGGTTCGGGTTCGAGCCCCGCCTGATTCTGCATCAAGAGCTTTGGTCCCGGCAAAACATCGTTATGGGAAGTATTAAAACTGCCTAGGATATCACAGCGAGCACTACTAGAAGCGCCTAAGATTCGGGAAAGGGGAATGGCGGAGCTGTTTAGCGGGTTTGTTCTTATAGCACTCGAATAAGGGACGCAGCTTCAAACTCACTCAGCTTGCAGACTAAACTTTCTGCTTGCTGGTTTGTGTATTTCACCTCTCTTCAGCTTCCCATGGAACTTCGGATAGAGACCTACGCCATGTGAAAGAGCTTGAAACGCTGACTGCAAAGCTGTAGACCAAATTTCCTGAGTGGATCTACTAAGCGAGTAGTGGCCGGTGAAAATTCACGTTGTCGACTGCATGTCGCGTGCGCAGATGAAGCACTGGGTGCTCCTCCAGCTGCGGTCGTGGCACAGTGGAAGCCTAAGGCTGATGAAAAGGTCTTGCACCACAGCGTAATTTTTTCAAAATTTTATCGCTTCTTTTGTGAGCGACTTCAGTCTACAAAGTAACTACCATTTAATTCTACAACCTTCTGCCATCTGATGGGGGATCACGAAATCCTTTCTTCCAGAATGAAGTCAGCTGTGACTCGGAGAAGTGCTCCACCTCCGATCCCAGTTCGATTCAGTCGTTAAAGCACCTATCCCTTAGGTGTTGCTTGAGAGCTCGAAGGAGGGGGCAGTTTGATGGCGCAAGATCTGGCAAATGCGATGTGTGGGGCAGCACCTCCCACCTGAGCTTCTGCAACTTCTGGCGAGACGATCTTGCAATGTGGGGGGGGGGGGCGGTGAGCATTGTCGTGAAGAAGGTAAACATCCCTCCGCCCCTCCATTTGCGCGATGTGGCCTCGCTCAGCTTCCGCAGTTGTGTAACGTAGATGTTCGCTGTTCCTGCGGTGCCATCGTCAAGGAGTTTATGATAGGGCATTCCTCGAGAATCCTACCAACAGCCACCATTACCTTCCTCTGGTGGATGTCCGACTTGAGGTTGTGGTTCTCCATGAGGGAGCCACTGGACCATTGTGCTACAACTAAGTGGCACCAAACAGTCCTTGGAAGTTCCTGTTAAATCTTGAAAAATTTTCAAACTTTTGGTGCAAGACTTTTTCACCAACCTAATAGCTTCACAGGAGGGCGGGCAGGGTTCGGTGCTCATCGATGTCGGTGTTTATATGTTTTGCGATTTATTGTTAGTAAGACCCTTCATCGTAATTTTTGCACACCGAAAGGGCTTCAGATTGTTGAAGGGCCCGATAGATATCGCGATTATTCCTGAAATCGTCAGTGAATTTACATGGAGGTGTGCAAACTCATCACGGCGGAGATTTTGAGAAGACATTAACCCTTTCAAACATTGGGGCTACGTTCCTCAAAGATTTTGGGGTGCAGGTTTAGAGAGGAGGGTCTACCGCTGCACAGCATAATATGATTTTAGAAAGACATCAAGGTTTGCTTTGGCTGGAGCAATTCTGCCAGTTGCCAGCACGGACAGTGTGAATCCCCTCCCCTAACTGGAACGGATTCTCACTCCCTCAAATGACCTTAGCTGTTGTTATGATCGCTTCGTTCTTCCTCAGCGTCCCCATTTGCCCGGCAAATCATTGTTTGACAAGAGTAGGCAACTGCTAGAACATTGCAGTAAAGTGGCTTACAGTGAAAAACATGGAAGTCTTGTAAAGAGATGCACTTTCCAGTCTAACGACTCCAATTCGTCGACATTCTCGCACGCGTCGACCGTTTCGAAGCAACAGTCGGATTCGCTTCCGTCTGGTACGTTCCGTCAGCGTCATTCCACTCACGTCTTCATCTTCCTTCTGCGTGGTGGTCAGGGATGAGCGGACCGTTATCCGGCTCCGACCGAGGGGAAGTTTGGTCTATCCGTGCAGTTGCTCATTATCCGGCCACCTTCCCCCGTCACCGAAGAATGAAATGCTTAGCGTTAGGGCAAGATTGTGAATGAATTATAACAAGACCTCTATACAGGGGTGTTCCTAGCCGGTAGTCAAAGGCATTTGCTCCCAGACAGCTTACAAGGAGTAGTTGCCAAAATTGGTCTCGGGAGACCTACATACAGTACCGGACATGCCGCTGCGTCCAACAAGCACAAGCGGCGCAAAAGATGAGAAGCGGCGCAAAAGGGCGCCGGAGAGCGCCGTTTTCCGCTCGCCACGCGCCGCGTCTGAGGCAAGCCGAGTTAGTGCGCGGCTGCGCGGCGTCCTCGACTTCTGGGCGTTAGACTGAATGAAGGAGCTTATCCATGCGTTCGGACGAGCATGGCCTACAGTTTGGAACTAACTTCCGGCATAGCGCGCGCTCTGAACAATGCATGTAGGCCGGCAGAATCAATCGAGTGGGAGCGACAACCTGTAGAGCGAGCGACAGCTTGAACAGTGAGCGTATGGGAAGTTTGAACGAAAATGCCTAGCCTTCCTACTCAGGAGCTGCTCTAGGACTGTCCAGCTTGCATCTGGAGTGCGCCGTGAACAATGCATATAGAATCGAACCTATCAAGCGAGTGGGCCGACCGCTCGCAAATTGCACGCGCGGGCGTATTTGGAGCGCGATAACTCTGTCAAGTGTGAACCCTTCCGGCTACAGCTTGTGGATTTTGTAGCCAGTAAAAAGCTCCAGCAGCTTGCCAAAGCACAGCGAAGTAGCCTAAGAACTGACAAAGTTACGGTGTTGCAAAAATGCAGGTCAAGCTTGTGTGACACGATTTTTTCCAAATTCAGTCGACCCCTGCGGAAAGACGCGGAGAGCTAGCATCTTACAAATATCCAGGCGAGCAGAACGCTTAAGGTTCTTTACGAAAACGTGCTTACAACTCCCTAGCTTATTAAATTGCCTTAGTACCAGCTGCCGCTTTAGAGCGGCGGACTTAGCGGTTGAAGTTTCCTGCCCTCTTACTCACCCATATTTGTGTTTTCGATACCACCAATAACACCATTAGCTTCACCGCGAAAAGCTCTATCGAACGATAACCAACTTGGCCCCATTCGGAAAAATCGATTTTCGATGACGTCATCGTCCCTGTGCCGCGGCCTTGAGTGGCCTTGTCCTCGGTGCAAAACTGCCAAAAAATCGATTTTTCCAAGATCGGTCGTAATTGATACCATTCGATAGCGCTTTTCATGCTGAACAGAAAAGTACCATTGCGAGTGTTGAATGCTCAAATCTTGGCGAGTAAGAGCGCAAGAAACTCTAACCGCTATCTTTCGACGCTTTAAACTGGCAGCTGTGCCTAAAACAGTTTAGGCAGCTGAGGTGTTCTCAGCACGTCATCGTAAGGTACCTTAGGCGTCCTGTTAGCCCACGCATTATAAGCGCGTTAGCTATCTGCGTTTTCCCGCAGTGGTTCACCGAAATCGGAAAAAATGCGTCACACAACCCGCATCTGCATCTTCGCATCTCTGTAACATTGCCTCTTCTTAAGCTACGCCACTTCTACTTTGGCGTACTACTAGAACATTTTACTGTCTACAAGACCCACGAGTTGCAGCCGAAACGACTCGAACCTGACCGAGTTACTGCGCTATGAACACGCCCGCATGTGCAATTTAGCACAATAACGGTCGATGTTCTCCCTGCTTTTACTCGCCCAGATTACGGTATTCGCGACTCGTAGCAACACTGTTCAATTCAGCACGAAAAGCTCTATCGAATCTTAACCAACTTGGCCCGGTTCGGAAATATCGGTTTTCAATGACATCATCACCCTCTGCCGCGACCTAGGGCGGCGCCCTCTTCTTCGCCGCGAATGTCAAAAAATCGATTTTTCCAAAACTGGCCGAGATTGACACCGTTCGATAGAGCTCATCGAGCTGAACAGAACAGTGTCATTGCAAGTGCCGAAAACTCAAAAATGGAAGGAATAAGGGCGGAAGAATCCTTACTGTTGCCGTCCGCCGCTCTAAAGCGGCAGCTGGTACTAAGGCAATTTAGTAAGCTAGGGAGTTGTAAACAAGTTTTCGTAAAGGACCTTAAGCGTTCTGCTCGCCTGCATATTTGTAAGATGCTAGCTCTCGGCTTCTTTCCGCAGGGGTCGACTGAATTTGGAAAAAATCGTGTCACACAAGCTTGACCTGCATTTTTGCAACACCGTAACTTTGTCAGTTCTTAGGCTACTTCGCTGTGCT